>JBBGZY010000648.1:2892500-3492500 GCA_037952925.1 Lithobates clamitans
TAGAAATGGTAATTGCTTCTGAAAAACATCAGTGTACTTCCTGGTGTGTGAGTGTGCCTAGGCACTCCTGTGCCTACAGCCTCAAAGCTGTACATCTGCAGAATGAGATCTAAGGCACTGCTGCCTCTGACTTCTACTCTCGCGAGATTTGGTGATGTCAGTACTGTGCTGCTCACTGTTCTCCTTGCTGGAGCCTCTGACCCGAGGAAGGAAAGCCCTGCTTCTTCCAAGACACATTGCAGAACAAGGCATTTATAAAAACTAAGAAAAAAAAGACTGAAGAGAGAAGAAGAGAAGCAGTTTAGCAGTTAACTATCAGATTTTCTTGTTTATAATCTAACCCCACATATATTAACCTGGACAGCACAGTGGCTTAGCAGTTAGCACTGGGGTCCCAGGTTCAAATTCTGGTCAGGACTAGGGATGAGCTTCGTGTTCGAGTCGAACCCATGTTCGACTCGAACATCGGCTGTTCGGTCGTTCGCCGAATTGCGAACGATATGGGCCGTTCGCGCCAAATTCGTGTGGCGCGTCACGGCCCATAATTCACTGCGGCATCGCAGTGCATTGCTGGCTGATGATTGGCCAAGCATGCACTATGACCCGCATGCTTGGCCAATCACAGCGCCGTCAGTAGAGAGAGCTGTAATTGGCCAAAGCCAGGGTGGCTTTGGCCAATTATGGCTCAGGGGATTTAGTACACACCCCACACTATATAAGGCCGCCTGCACGGCGGCCCTGTGTAGTGTGTGTTCCGGTGTGCTGAGAGATAGAGAGAGAGAGAGACAGTGTCATTTGATTTGAGTTAGATAGATTAGGCAGAACAGTCAGTCAGTTAGCTGCACTTACAGTGTATTGTGTATATATATGCATCCCAGGTGTTGCATATATATATATACACTGTATTCAGTTTAGCTAGATCCGTTCCTGTTATCTTCTATCTAGACTATTTACATTTAGTGCAGTGTGTCCTGCTCACAGTGTTCAGCTAGATCCGTTCCTGCTATTTACATTTAGTGCAGTGCGTCCTGCTCACAGTGTTCAGCTAGATCCGTTCCTGCTATTTACATTCAGTGCAGTGCGTCCTGCTCACAGTGTTCAGCTAGATCCGTTCCTGCTATTTACATTCAGTGCAGTGCGTCCTGCTCACAGTGTTCAGCTAGATCCGTTCCTGCTATTTACATTCAGTGCAGTGCGTCCTGCTCACAGTGTTCAGCTAGATCCGTTCCTGCTATTTACATTCAGTGCAGTGCGTCCTGCTCACAGTGTTCAGCTAGATCCGTTCCTGGTATTTACATTTAGTGCAGTGCGTCCTGCTCACAGTGTTCAGCTAGATCCGTTCCTGCTATTTACATTCAGTGCAGTGCGTCCTGCTCACAGTGTTCAGCTAGATCCGTTCCTGGTATTTACATTTAGTGCAGTGCGTCCTGCTCACAGTGTTCAGCTAGATCCGTTCCTGCTATTTACATTCAGTGCAGTGCGTCCTGCTCACAGTGTTCAGCTAGATCCGTTCCTGCTATTTACATTCAGTGCAGTGCGTCCTGCTCACAGTGTTCAGCTAGATCCGTTCCTGGTATTTACATTTAGTGCAGTGCGTCCTGCTCACAGTGTTCAGCTAGATCCGTTCCTGCTATTTACATTCAGTGCAGTGCGTCCTGCTCACAGTGTTCAGCTAGATCCGTTCCTGGTATTTACATTTAGTGCAGTGCGTTGTGCTCACAGTGTTCAGCTACATCCGTTCCTGCTATTTACATTCAGTGCAGTGCGTCCTGCTCACAGTGTTCAGCTAGATCCGTTCCTGCTATTTACATTCAGTGCAGTGCGTCCTGCTCACAGTGTTCAGCTAGATCCGTTCCTGGTATTTACATTTAGTGCAGTGCGTCCTGCTCACAGTGTTCAGCTAGATCCGTTCCTGGTATTTACATTTAGTGCAGTGCGTCCTGCTCACAGTGTTCAGCTAGATCCGTTCCTGCTATTTACATTCAGTGCAGTGCGTCCTGCTCACAGTGTTCAGCTAGATCCGTTCCTGCTATTTACATTCAGTGCAGTGCGTCCTGCTCACAGTGTTCAGCTAGATCCGTTCCTGCTATTTACATTCAGTGCAGTGCGTCCTGCTCACAGTGTTCAGCTAGATCCGTTCCTGGTATTTACATTTAGTGCAGTGCGTCCTGCTCACAGTGTTCAGCTAGATCCGTTCCTGCTATTTACATTCAGTGCAGTGCGTCCTGCTCACAGTGTTCAGCTAGATCCGTTCCTGCTATATACATTTAGTGCAGTACGTCCTGCTCACAGTGTTCAGCTAGATCCGTTCCTGTTATCTTCCTACTGACAGGCAGGCTTGTCTGGTTACAGTATATAAAGCTACCTGAAGAAAATTACAGGTGTTCTTTTTGATCCTATTAGTACCACGGTCAGGCAGCTAGACTATTTACATTTAGTACAGTGCGTCCTGCTCACAGTGTTCAGCTAGATCCGTTCCTGTTATCTTCCTACTGACAGGCAGGCTTGTCTGGTTACAGTATATAAAGCTACCTTAAGAGAATTACAGGTGTTCTTTTTGATCCTATTAGTACCACGGTCAGGCAGCTAGACTATTTACATTTAGTACAGTGCGTCCTGCTCACAGTGTTCAGCTAGATCCGTTCCTGTTATCTTCCTACTGACAGGCAGGCTTGTCTGGTTACAGTATATAAAGCTACCTGAAGAAAATTACAGGTGTTCTTTTTGATCCTATTAGTACCACGGTCAGGCAGCTAGACTATTTACATTTAGTACAGTGTGTCCTGCTCACAGTGTTCAGCTAGATCCGTTCCTGTTATCTTCCTACTGACAGGCAGGCTTGTCTGGTTACAGTATATAAAGCTACCTTAAGAAAATTACAGGTGTTCTTTTTGATCCTATTAGTACCACGGTCAGGCAGCTAGACTATTTACATTTAGTACAGTGCGTCCTGCTCACAGTGTTCAGCTAGATCCGTTCCTGTTATCTTCCTACTGACAGGCAGGCTTGTCTGGTTACAGTATATAAATCTACCTGAAGAAAATTACAGGTGTTCTTTTTGATCCTATTAGTACCACGGTCAGGCAGCTAGACTATTTACATTTAGTACAGTGTGTCCTGCTCACAGTGTTCAGCTAGATCCGTTCCTGTTATCTTCCTACTGACAGGCAGGCTTGTCTGGTTACAGTATATAAAGCTACCTTAAGAAAATTACAGGTGTTCTTTTTGATCCTATTAGTACCACGGTCAGGCAGCTAGACTATTTACATTTAGTACAGTGCGTCCTGCTCACAGTGTTCAGCTAGATCCGTTCTTGCTATTTACATTCAGTGCAGTGCGTCCTGCTCACAGTGTTCAGCTAGATCCGTTCCTGGTATTTACATTTAGTGCAGTGCGTCCTGCTCACAGTGTTCAGCTAGATCCGTTCCTGCTATTTACATTCAGTGCAGTGCGTCCTGCTCACAGTGTTCAGCTAGATCCGTTCCTGCTATATACATTTAGTGCAGTACGTCCTGCTCACAGTGTTCAGCTAGATCCGTTCCTGTTATCTTCCTACTGACAGGCAGGCTTGTCTGGTTACAGTATATAAAGCTACCTTAAGAAAATTACAGGTGTTCTTTTTGATCCTATTAGTACCACGGTCAGGCAGCTAGACTATTTACATTTAGTACAGTGCGTCCTGCTCACAGTGTTCAGCTAGATCCGTTCCTGTTATCTTCCTACTGACAGGCAGGCTTGTCTGGTTACAGTATATAAAGCTACCTTAAGAAAATTACAGGTGTTCTATCCCAGCTTAGTGCAGCTACAGGCCATTAGTATGTCTGGAAGGCCAAGAAGGAGAGGCAGACAGTCACAAGCCAATAAGAGAGGGCAAGCAGGCTCTGTGTCTAGTGCTGGTCGTGGAGACGGTGCATCCTCATCAGCACGTGGCCATGGGACACGCTTGGCCTTTTTTTCGGCAGCTGGCCGTGTTGAGCCGCAACATGCGGAAGACTTGGTCGAGTGGATGACCAAGCCGTCCTCATCCTCCTCATCCTCTCTCACCCATGCCCAGGGTGCTTTGTCTGGCAAAGCAGCGGCATCTTCCCTCAGCTCAATGTCATCAGTGACTCCTTCCCTAGCTCCACCATGTCCTCATGAGGATTCCCTCGAACTGTTTGACCACAGTGTTGGGTACATGCTCCAGGAGGATGCCCAGCGTTTGGAAGGCTCTGATGATGATACTGAGCTCAATGAAAGCAGTAACATGAGCACGGACAGAGGGGGTGCCCAAGAAGGACAGCAATCTGGCAGTCATGCTCCCCCTGCTGCAGCATACTGCCAGGTTTGCTCCAGTGATGAGGAGGGAGGGGATGATGAGGTCACTGACTCAACGTGGGTGCCTGATAGGAGAGAGGAGGAGGAGGAGGAGGAGGAGGAGGTGGCACATCACCAACTAGGCAGGATGCCCTCCAGGGGCCAGCCTAAGGGCAGCACATTGACTGCATCACACCCCAAAGCTCCACATGTGCAGGGCGCTGCAGTCTCTGCGCGTTATTCAAAAAGTTCTTTGGTGTGGGCCTTTTTTGAGACGAGTGCATCAGATCGCACCGCTGCTATTTGCAACATATGTCTCAAGCGTATCTCGCGTGGCCAAAACATCTCCCGCTTGGGTACCACATGCTTGACCAGACATATGTTGACCTGCCATGCAGTTCGTTGGCAAGCGTATCTAAAAGACCCACACCAAAGAACAAAGACGATCTCTCCTTGCTCCTCATCAGCTGAGATTTCCAACCCCACTAGACCTTCAGTCCTCTCTGAGACCTGCAGTGAGAGGAATGAAGGTGTAGAATTAGGTGTGTCACAGCCAAGTACTTGTGGGCAATCTGCTTTTGGTACACCGACGTCAGATTGTACCAGGCAAATTTCCCTGCCCCAGCTGCTGCACCGCCGAAAGAAGTTTGCTCCCAGCCATCCACATGCCCAGCGGTTGAATGCTAGCTTGGCAAAATTGCTAGCACTTCAACTGCTGCCTTTTCAGTTGGTAGACTCTGCCCCCTTCCGTGAGTTTGTGGAATGTGCGGTTCCTCAGTGGCAGGTACCCAAACGCCACTTTTTCTCACGGAAGGCGATTCCGGCTCTCTACCGGCATGTGGAAGGCAATGTCCATGCCTCGCTGGACAGGGCGGTCAGCGGTAAGGTGCATATTACCGCTGACTCATGGTCCAGCAGGCATGGACAGGGACGTTACTTAAGTTTCACGGCGCATTGGGTGACTCTGCTGGCAGCTGGGAAGGATGCAGGACAAGGTGCAGTAGTGTTGGAGGTTGTTCCGCCACCACGCCTCCAAAATGCTGATTGTGACACACCTCTCTCCTCCACCCCCTCCTCTTCTTCTTCCTCCATGGCCTCTTCCTCGGAACCAGCGGTGCTCCGTAGGCATTCAAGGGGCTACGCAAGTACGCAGGCCAAAAGATGCCATGCGGTGCTTGAGCTGGTGTGCTTGGGGGACAGGAGCCACACTGGGGCAGAGGTTCTGTCAGCTCTGCAGGGGCAGGTTCAGAGGTGGTTGACGCCACGCCAACTTAAGGCAGGAATGGTGGTTTGCGACAATGGCACCAACCTCCTCTCTGCCCTCCGACAGGGACAACTGACCCATGTGCCCTGTTTGGCTCACGTCCTTAACTTGGTGGTGCAGCGGTTCTTGGGCAGGTACCCGGGCTTACAGGATGTCCTGAGGCAGGCCAGGAAAGTCTCTGTGCATTTCCGCCGGTCATATAATGCCAGTGCTCGGCTGACGGACCTCCAAAAGGAGTTTAACCTGCCCAAGAACCGCCTAATCTGTGACATGCCCACCAGGTGGAACTCGACGTTGGCCATGCTGCAGCGGCTGCACACGCAGCAGAGGGCCATCAATGAGTACCTGTGCGACTATGGCACCAGGACAGGGTCAGGGGACCTTGGTTTTTTTTCCCCACGCCAGTGGGCCATGATCAGGGATGCATGCACTGTCCTGTCACCATTCGAGGAGGCCACGAGGATGGTGAGCACTGACAGTGCATGCATCAGTGACACTGTCCCCCTTGTCCACCTGTTGGTGCACACGCTGCGTGGAATAATGGACAGGGCACTTGAGGCAGAACAGAGGCAGGAAGAGGAGGACTTCCTTAGCTCTCAAGGCCCCCTTTATCCAGACAGTGTTCCTGCGTGCCCGCCGATCACACAGGAAGAGGACGAGGAGGAGGAGGAGGAGGAGGAGGAAGATTGTGTCAGTATGGAGGTGGAGCCTGGCACTCAGCATCAGCAGTCTTTAAGGGATCAGTCCCAAGGAACACATGGACTTGTACGTGGCTGGGAGGAGGTGGCTGCGGACGTTGTTGTCCTTAGTGACCCAGAGGACTCCGGACCGAATGCCTCAGCAAACCTACGCTGCATGGCCTCCCTGATCCTGCAAAGCCTGCGTAAGGATCCTCGTATTCGTGGTATCAAGGAGAAGGACCAATACTGGCTGGCAACCCTCCTTGATCCACGTTACAAGGGTAAGGTTGCGGACCTTATCTTGCCATCGCAGAGGGAGCAGAGGATGAAACATCTTCGGGAGGCCTTGCAGAAAGGTCTGTGCAACGCGTTCCCAGAGACTGGGAGGTTACAAACTCCTGTTTCTGGACAACGTGTTGCTGAGGCTTCGGTCAGTCAAAGAAGGAGCGGTGGAGAAGGTGGCCGTCTGACCGATGCGTTCAGACAATTTTTTGGTCCGCAGCCCCAAGGTATGATCGGTTCCAGCAACCATCGCCAGCGTCTGTTTTACATGGTGCAGGAATACCTAGGGGCAAGATCAGACTTGGACACCTTTCCCACCGAAAATCCTCTGGGTTACTGGGTCTTGAGGATGGATCACTGGCCAGAGCTTGCACAGTATGCAATTGAGCTACTGGCCTGTCCTGCATCCAGCGTTCTTTCGGAACGCACATTCAGTGCTGCTGGAGGCGTGGTAACCGATCACAGGGTGCGTCTGTCCACCGACTCGGTCGATCGGCTGACCTTCATAAAAATGAATCAGTCTTGGATCACCACCAGCTACCAAGCACCTGATGCAGATGTAACCGAATAATTTTTTTTGAAATCTCAGATCCCTTCAAAGACTGCCTATGCTGATGCTGAGTGACTATCCCTGAGTAATTATCCTCTTCCTCCTCAATCATCACGCTGATAGCTTGTAAGAACATTTTTGGTTCTGGGCGCCACCACCAGTGCCTAAGGCACAATTTTTCAGCCCCTGTTTAACAGGGGCGTGTAATTACAATTTTTGATGTAATACTTTGCAGCAGGGCTCGTTCCTGCATTCCAACTAGAGTGTCTGTGAGGGGTTGCAGTGTTGTGGCACCAGCACCAGTGCCTAAGACCCAATTTTTTAGCCCCTGTCTAACAGGGGCGTGTAATTACAATTTTTGATGCAATACTTTGCAGCAGGGCTTGTTCCTGCGTTTCAACTAGAGTGTCTGTGAGGGGTTGCAGTGTTGTGGCACCAGCACCAGTGCCTAAGACCCAATTTTTCTGCCCCTGTCTAACAGGGGCGTGTAATTACAATTTTTGATGCAATACTTTGCAGCAGGGCTCGTTCCTGCGTTCCAACTAGAGTGTCTGTGAGGGGTTGCAGTGTTGTGGCACCAGCACCAGTGCCTAAGACCCAATTTTTCAGCCCCTGTCTAACAGGGGCGTGTAATTACAATTTTTGATGCAATACTTTGAAGCAGGGCTCGTTCCTGCGTTCCAACTAGAGTGTCTGTGAGGGGTTGCAGTGTTGTGGCACCAGCACCAGTGCCTAAGGCCTAATTTTTCAGCTCCTGTTCAACAGGGGCATGTAATTACAATTCTTGATCTAATATTTCACAGCAGGGCCCTGTGAGGGCTTACAGTGTTTTGGCCACAGCAACACCTAAGGCCCAAATTTCTGCTGAGTATATAGGGCAGGACCCTACTTTCAAACATCTAACTTACAAACGACTCCTACTTGCAAACGGAAGGAGACAACAGGAAGTGAGATGAAATCTACCCCTAAGGAAGGGAAATTCTCTCCTGTAAGAGTTAATATGGGAAAACAATTTCTCCTTTCCACTGATGCTTTCCAATCCTTGTTCCACAAAAAAACCCAAATTTTCAAAAAACATTTTTCATTGGGACAAAAAAGTGAGGTGAAATCTTCTGAAGAGGAGGAAAGACGCAAAACAAATGTCACAGGGGTGATAACCCTTCCCTATGTTTTCCAAAAAGCTTAGAAAAGATTTTTTGGCTGGAGCTAAACACATTAAAAATGTTCAAAATTACAAACAGATTCTACTTAACAACAAACCTACAGTCCCTGTCTTGTTTGCACCGCCTGAATACTGCTGTTCAGAGTATATAGGGACCTTTCCTTATTTTAATTTGGGTGCGGGGTTCCCCTTAATATCCATACAAGACCCAAAGGGCCTGGTAATGGACTGGGGGGTACCCATGCCGTTTGTCTCACTGATTTTCATCCATATTGCCATGACCCGACATGACATTAAACCCGCAAGCAGTTTTAAATGAGATTTTTTCCTTTAAAAATGACATTTGGTGCAGGGACTGTTCTAAACATGGGAAACACGCGTCACTTTACAGGCATACTATAGACACCCCCCAGGTACGATATTTAAAGGAATATTTCACTTTTTTTTTTTTACTTTAAGCATCATTAAAATCACTGCTCCCGAAAAAACGGCCGTTTTTAAAAGTTTTTTTTGCATTGATACATGTCCCCTGGGGTAGGACCCGGGTCCCCAAACCCTTTTTAGGACAATACCATGCAAATTAGCCTTTAAAATGAGCACTTTTGATTTCGAACGTTCGAGTCCCATAGACGTCAATGGGGTTCTAACGTTCGTGCGAACTTGCGGTCCGTTCGCGGGTTCTGGTGCGAACCGAACCGGGGGGTGTTCGGCTCATCCCTAGTCAGGACACTATCTGCATGGAGTTTCCATGTGCTTGCATGGGTCTCCTCCGGGTACTCTAGTTTCCTCCTACACTCCAAAGACGTGCTGTTAAATGAATTGGCTATTGGCTCCTGTCCAAAACTGTGTGTGTAAGCATGTGAGATAGAGACCTTAATAGCAGGGACTGATATTAATGTGCTCCATTTAAAGTACTGTTTAACCACTTCAGCCCCGGACCATTTGGCTGGCAAAAGACCAGAGCACTTTTTGCGCTTCGGCACTGCGTCGCTTTAACTGACAATTGCGCCATCGTGCTCCCAAACAAAATTAACGTCCTTTTTTCCCCACAAATAGAGCTTTCTTTTGGTGGTATTTGATCACCTCTGCGGTTTTTTATTTTTTGCACTATAAAAAAAAAACAAAACGACAATTTCGAAAAAAACGCATTATTTTTTACTTTTTGCTATAATAAATATCCCCAAAAAATATATAAAAAAAGATTTTTTTTTTCCTCAGTTTAGGCTGATACGTATTCTTCTACATATTTTTGGTAAAATAAATCGCAATAAGCGTTTATTGATTGGTTTACGCAAAAGTTATAGCGTCTACAAAATAGGGGATAGTTTTATGGCATTTTTCTTAATATTTTTTTTTTTTACTAGTAATGGCGGCGATCAGCGTTTTTTATCGTGACTGCCACATTATGGCGGACCCGGACACTTTTGGTGCTATTTTGGGACCATTCACATTTATACAGCAATTAGTGCGATTAAAAATGCATTGATTACTGTGTAAATGTGACTGGCAGTGAAGGGGGTTAACCACTAGGGGGCGTTGTAGGGGTCAAGTGTGTCCTAGGGAGTGATTCTAACTGTGGGGGGGATGGGCTTTGTGGGACACGACACTGATCCCGATCACAGGGAGCTGTGATCAGTGTCCTGTCACTAGGCAGAACGGGGAGATGCTTGTTTACATCAGCATTTCGCTGTTCTTCCTCTCCGTGAGACGATCGCGGGTATCCCCGGGGCGATCAAGTCCGTGGGACCCGCGGTCACACTCACGGAGCTCGCGGCGCGCCCGCAAGCTGCTTCTTAATGGGCAACGTACAGGTACGTTAATATGCCTGTACGTGCCCTTCTACTGACGTATATCGGCGTGAGCCGGTCAGCAAGCAGTTAAATTGTTGGTGCTATATAAATACCTGTAATACCTAAACTAGTAAAGGGCTTCCTTGCATCCTTACTATACGACTTCTGCAGTGCAGAGTCTCCAGTTGCCTGGTCCCTCTGTCATTCATTCACATACCCTATGCCCCTATTTGATTCTGTACTGGGGTAGGGTTGGCAGATGGAACCAGGCTTTAGGCGTTTCATGCTTTTTGCAGAAATGCACTACAGTCCATTTAACATGGTTTCCTATGGGACACGTTCACATCTATTCCTTTTTCAGCCACTGCGTTTTTGGAAAGGGTCAGGGACTTTCTTGAGGCCTGGTTCACACTGGTGCGGTGCAGAATTTACAGGGTGTAAAACGCAGTGCAATTTGCAGAATTAGAATGTTCACACCCATGCAAGCCGATTCTGGTTTGGCAAAAAAAAAAAAAAAAAGATCCTGCACGATTTTGGTGCAGATGTGGTGTGATTTGAGCCGTACAAAATAAATGGCTCAAATCGCACTGCTGCAGAATCGCTGGGGATTTGAACAGGAAGGTGGTGCGATTCCTGTCTGAGATACTTGCGGTTCCCGCACTGCTGTGAAACAGGCCTTAAAAGCAAAACCGTGCATTTTTGGTTCAATGGACTTAAATGGAGAAGCTGCAGAAAAGCATCAGCCCAGAAATGGACACAATTGTTGAGAAGCTTTATCAACACTTTTTCTGACTCACTCCCAGTTTCACAATGAATCGCGTTAGTTTTACTCCAAGTGACAAAACTCATATTCTTACCTTTATGGGTCATAGCTTTGTGGTTTGGCCTTCAGTATATTTAACACCTGGATCAGCAAAATGCTTTT
Organism: Lithobates clamitans; assembly: GCA_037952925.1. Classification (NCBI taxonomy): domain Eukaryota; kingdom Metazoa; phylum Chordata; class Amphibia; order Anura; family Ranidae; genus Lithobates; species Lithobates clamitans. The sequence continues at coordinate 2,903,450 of JBBGZY010000648.1, forward strand.
TGAAAGAAGCTTGGGTGTGTCATTTTGTATGGTGACACTGACCACACTTTCTGTTCTGAAAGTACTTTTGTGAAGATAAATCAAACGTGTGAATTCACTGTTACCTGAATTTTTACAGTTTATCAGACTTACACGAGAGGACAGCTCATAGTCAAAGGACCATGCAAAAATATAGTACATCTGCACACAGATTATCATCTATTAAGCTCTTTCACTTTATTTCAAAAGCATAGTAGCACAAAACAGTCAAGCTCCCATTTCACATGGTCTTGGATAATAAGTAGTCTAGGGGTTGCCACCTCATTTCTTTAAAACCAAATAGGTTCTGTGGCCGATTAACCACTTAAGGACCGAGCCTCTTTTTGAGATAGAAGTTAAAAACATTTTTTGTTTTTTTTTTACTAGAAAATTACTTAGAACCCCCAAACATTATACTTTATTTTTCTAACACCCTAGAGAATAAAATAGCGGTCGTTGCAATACTTTCTGTCACACCGTATTTGCGCAGCGGTCTTACAAGCGCTCTTTTTTGGGAAAAGATACACTTTCTTGATTTATAAAATAAAGACAACAGTAAAGTTAGCCCAAATTGTATTATATTGTGAAAGATAATGTTACGCTGAGTAAATTGATACCCAACATGTCATGCTTCAAAATTGTGCCCACTCGTGGAATGGTGACAAACTTTTACCCTAAACAAAACCCCATGGGCAAAGTTTAAAAAATTCTACAGGTTGCATGTTGTGTGTTACAGAGGAGGTCTAGGGCTTGAATTGTTGCTCTCGCTCTACCGATCGCGGCGATACCTTACATGTGTGGTTTAAACAGCGTTTTCATATGTGGGCGCTGCTCACTAGGGTTGCCACCTCATCCCTTTAAAACCGAACACATCTGAATTACACAGGTTCTGAGGCTAATTTAATGCACTAAGTGTGTTTAACTACCACCTTAATTAGCCACAGAACCTGTGTAATTCAGATGTGTTCGGTTTTAAAGGGATGAGGTGGCAACCCTACTACTCACGTATGCGTTCGCTTCTGCACACGAGCTCGGCGGGACAGGGCGCGTTTAAAAAAATGTTTTTCTTATTTATTTTACCTTTTATTTTTTATATTTACACTGTTCTTTTAAAAAAAAAATGTGTCACTTTTATTCCTATTACAAGGAATGTAAACATCCCTTGTAATAGAAAAAAAAGCATGACAGGTCCTCTTAAATATGAGATCTTGGCTCAAAAAGACCTCAGATCTCATATTTACACTAAAATGCAATAAAAAAAAATTTAAAAAATGGCCCTTTAAGAGCTTTGACGTCGCTTCCGCCCTGCAATGGTATGGAGATGGGTGAGGGGCCATCTTCTTCTCACTCGTTTCCATACCCAGCCAGCAGAAGGACCCGATCGCCCCCACCGTTGCCGACGGCTCCGGCGGGGGGCACCAGATCGTGGTGGGAGGAGGGAGGGGCCTCTCCCGCCAGCGATAAAAGTGATCTCACTTATTATCGGAAAGCGGACCGCCGGCCAAAGAAGAGGATACTGGGTTAATAGAAGCTAGCTGCTGCCATAACAACAATATTCCTCTTCAAAGTCAGGACGTATATCAGCGTGCGGGGCGGTCCGGAAGTGGTTAATGTGGTCATTAAACTCACTTGGTGCCTTATTTGCATGTGATTAGTCAGAACCTGTGCGATTTATATGTGTTTGGTTTTAAAGGGATGAGGTGACAACCCTAAGCTAGCCCAAAAAAGACTTGACTTGCAAGTCTTATCTCATTGTTCAGATGTCAAACATAAAAATTCTGATCTTACCATACTATGTATTAAATATTATTATGTGATAAGTTCACAATGGTATATTCTGTATATATAATCCAAAATAAACAGAACAGGATCTCTGCAAGTCTTGCATTAAAGTCTTTTGACTTCAAATGTACATCTTCATACAAAAAATAATGCGACTGCACAGTTTCAAGCATATCCTTGCTCTTCATCAAGCTGCCATTGTAATTCTGTTACCATTGAACCACTCGCTATACCTAAAACAGGGTGTGACTACACAGGTGTGTCCCCTATACAAAATTACACAGAAAAATCACTTCTAAGTATCTATGAAGTTCAATATAGAACCCTCAAGCTGCCGTTTCACATAGCAATGTATTGAACTATGTCTAACCATTTACCAAGCTAGGAGCATACGTTTGAGTCTAGCTTCATAAAGGGCTAGGCATGGCCTGAAATGTTTCAGGTTTGGGGGTGTTATATACACTATATTACCAAAAATATCGGGACGCCTGCCTTTACACGCACATGAACTTTAATGGCATCCCAGTCTTAAGCTGGATACACACTATACAATTTTCTTTACATTTTTTCCTTTAGATTTACCAAAACCATATAACATGAGGTCAAACCGAAACACTTTTGATTTGTTTGCAATCAGACAGGCCCTTGCACTACATAGTTGAAGGTAAATCTAAAGGAAATCGAGCAAAAAAAGTTGTATAGTGTGTATCCCGCATTAGTCTGTAGGGTTCAATATTGAGTTGGCCCACCCTTTGTAGGTCTAACAGCTTCAACTCTTCTGGGAAGGCTATCCACAAGGTTTAGAAGTGTGTCTATGGGACTGTTTGACCATTCTCCCAGTGGGGTCATTCACTGATGTTGGATAAGAAGGTCTGGCTCGCAGTCTCTAATTCATCCCAAAGGTTGAGATTTGAGGTCAAGTCTATCGGGTTGAGGACTCTGTGCAGGCCATTCAAGTTTCTCCACTCCAAACTCGCTTATCCACATCTTTATAGACCTTGCTTTGTGCACTGGTTCAAATCATTTGGTGGAGGGGGGATTGTGGTGTGGGGTTGTTTTTCAGGGGTTGGACTTGGCCCCTAAGTTCCAGTAAAGGGTAAAACCCTTAAGGCGTCAGCATAACAAGACATTTTGGACAATTTCATGCTCCCAACTTTGTAGGAACAGTTTGGGGATGGCCCCTTCCTGTTCCAACATGACTGCGCACCAGTGCACAAAGGTCCTTCCCAGAAGAGTTGAAGCTGTTATAGCTGCAAAAGAGTGGGCCAACTGAATATTGAACCCTACAAACTAAGGCTGGGATGCCATTAACCGCTTACCGACCAGCCGCGTCATTATACGGCGGCAGGTTGGCAAGGCTGCGCAAACCGTCGTAGGTGTACGTTAGCCTCTTTAAGAGCTATAGGGGACGCACATGCCCGCGGCTCGACGCCACAATGTCTGCTGGCGACCTGCGATCGCTCCTCAGAGAGCCAGAACGGGGATCTGTCAATAAACAGACAGATCCCCATTCTGTCAGGGAAGTAGAGAGAGATCTGTGGTTCCTAGTGATCAGGAACAGCGATCTCTCTCTACTCCCAGTCAGACCCTCCCCCCACAGATAGAAACACCTCCCTAGGGAACACTTAACCCCTTGATCGCCCCCTAGTGTTAACCCCTTCCCTGCCAGTGACATTTATACAGTAATCAGTGGCTATTTTTAGCTCTGATCGCTGTATAAATGTTAATGATCCCTAAAAATCACTGATCACCGCCATTACTAGTAAAACAATTTAAAAAATAATAAATATATCCCCTATTTTGTAGACGCTATAACTTTTGCACAAACCAATCAATATACGCTTATTGCGGGTTTTTTTTTACCAAAAATATGGAAAAGAATACATATTGGCCTATACTGATAAAGAAATATGTTTTTTTTTAAAAAATTGGGGATATTTATTATAGCAAAAAGTAAAAAATAGTGTTTTTTTTTCAAACTTGTCTCTCTCTTTTTGTTTATAGTGCAGAAAATAAAAGTCACAGAGGTGATCAAATACCAGCAAATAAAAGCTCCATTTGTGGGAAAAAAAGGACATAAATATCGTTTAGGTACAACGTCACACGACCGTGCAATTGTTAGTTAAATTGACGCATCGCAAAAAATGGCCTGGTCAGGAAGTGGGTAAAGATCATGTACATGTAAACAGGTGTCCGAATACTTTTGACAATATAGTATATATATATATATATATATATATATATATATATATATATATCTATAGATATATATATATCTATATCTATATCTATAGATATATATATATCTATATCTATATATATATATATATATATATATATATATATATATATATATATATATATATATATAAAACCTATTTATGCATTTATTCTTGATTCCTCTATTAGCATCACCATTATCATATTTGCTCTTCAGTTTCTTACTCTAAAAGAAAATCCTTTATAGAATTTTTACAAGAATTTATTTATTTATTTATTTATTTATTTATATACAAATAAGCCACTTTGATCCTGCATAAATGCATATCTACACCTTTGTTGTTCTAGCACAACAATTATATTACAAGAATAGTACATTTTTTAGGCTTGTTTTGTATGCTTGTATGTTTGCCCTGAAGAAGGGGGAGGCAGTTCTCCCGAAACGCCTTGCCTCGATGTGTTTATTCTTGATTCTCAATAAACGGCTGATATCCTTTAATCAAGTGTGACATCACTCCATACTCTGTGCGCTCCTCTTTTCTTATTTAAATATCCCTTCTACCGAAGCGACATCAAAGTCGGACCAGTTCAGGTAGCATCCCAGACTTTCAAAGAGAGACATAAGACTCTGTTTATTCACAAAACCGCTGTGATTGTAAACGATTATCTTGTAAAACAACCCATTCAGTTTACAGCGGTTGTATACCCGCATCTTTTCTTTTTTTTATTTTAAACAAAAAAACCTGCAAGGCAAAGGCATAATGAGCTAGTATGCAGCGCATACTAGCTCATTATGAAATACTCACCTTAGAACGAGGCCTCGACATCTGATCGTGGTCCACGCCAAGGGGTGCGCCGGGTGTGCCTGGGCACACTCTAATCACACTGTGTGGTGCAGATTCCCCCTGCTGATATTTCACCAAAGCCCTCCAACAGGGCTCCTAAACAAATGGTAAAAATCAAATAAAAATAAAATAATAAAAATAAAAAACTACTAATAACGTCCACTGCCCTACTGACACCAACCTCTGCCCTACTGACACCATCCACTGCTCTACTAACACTGTCCATGTTTTAATACATTTGGGGTGCATACCCTAATGCAATAGGCTGCGCACACCTATGGAGCTGGCAATGCTCCATCGGCGTTTCTTCCGTGTATCGCGGCTCTGGCGCTGTGAGTGGCCGGAGCTGCAATTATATCACTCCGGCGCATGTGCACGGGAGTCTTTTTCCCGGCAAGGTCCAGCAGCGTCTGCCGGACCTTCAGCCTGGCCTTCACAGCGCATGCGCCACTGACTTTAGCAGCTGCATGCAAAGTACCGTATTTATCGGCGTATAACACGCACCGGCGTATAACACGCACCCCAATTTAGGAGGGAATTTTAAGGAAAAAAAAACTTTTAGGAGGGAAGTTGAAGGGAAAAAAAACTTACATTTAAACGCCCATCATTGCAGCCTTCTCAGTGCAGCCATGTCAGTGCAGCCTTGTCAGTGCAGCCTTGTCAGTGCAGACTTCCCCAGTGCAGCTTTCCCCAGTGCAGCCTTCCCCAGTGCAGCCTTCCCAGTGCAGCCTTCCCCAGTGCAGCCTTCCCCAGTGCAGCCTTCCCCAGTGCAGCCTTCCCCAGTGCAGCCTTGCCCCAGTGATCCCAGCCATTCTGGGCTTCAAAATCGCTGATCGCGATTTGAAAATGGCGCTCGGGACTACGAGTGGAGCCGAAAATGAACGAGAGCCGCCGGGAAGAGCCGAGGACCGGCTCTGTGTATTTCGGCGCCGGCGGCGCCATTTTCAAATCGCGGTCGGCGATTTTGAAAATGTGACAGGTCGGGATCGCAGGGTATCGGCGTATAACACGCACCTGCGATTTTCCCCTGGTTTTAAGGGGAAAAAAGTGCGTGTTATACGCCGATAAATACGGTAATTGTCTCCTAAACCGTACAGGTTAAAGGAGATATAGTATATAGTATTATAGGCTTACCTGAAGGTGAAAGTTAAAAATAGGGTATACAACCACTTTAATAACGAAATTAAGGCAAAACATTTAAAACAAGATATTTAAAAAAAAAAACATTATAAATACCCTTTTTCCCTTTCTTATAAGTGATCACATTCCCTCTGTTCTCAGCTGCATAAGAGCTGAGGGAGGAGAAGCAGCAGGACACTGAGCTTCCCAGTGAATGGCTGTTCAGGGAGAGCGTGTCAGGACAAGTCTGATCATTGGAAGAGAGAAGGCTGAGTTCCCAGCATAGTTAGAGAACTGACCACGCTGTGTTCTCCTGCCTAGTGTGGTTGTTAATAGGAAAGCAGAGGGACTGGCAAGAGCACCAAAGATAGCAATACAAAGAGAACAGGATACTTTTTCATACAAGTACATGGTACAGCAGACGCGTATTAGAAGTATGAAATGTTGGGTTTACATATTCTTTAATACAGACCAAAAAATCAGATCTGTTCAGTGTGGCCCCCAGCTCAAATGAACCAGAAAGATGACAGAAAGAAAGATGGCGGCCCTGGACCTGGTGTTTGTAACCTCAAATCACAGCAGATCAACTTTGGGATTTGTTTATCATGTGAGTATGTTTATTGAACCTACCCCAGTGAAAAAGAAAAGAGAAGGATAAAAAAAAAAGGGAACAACATGGGGGGGGGGTTCTTTAGGTGAATCCATCATACTAACATCCATTTACCCAACATATACGCCCAATCTTCCTTTGAGTTCAGATCACTGACACAGGGATCCTAATTGATTCTGCAGTGCTTATATTTAAAAGCTTTAAATGAAATCAGGTTTGCAACCTATTGTTTTCCTCAATGTTCTCCCAGGAATTTATAAAGCAGCAAAGTGGAACAAGTAGAACCTATACAAATGAACAGGGAGAGCCTTGTAGTACAAGTAATTACATACACCACTGTTATCATTCTGTACTGGGTATTAAACGCTTGTATTTAGTCATTTTGATAACTACTGATTTTAAAATAATATTTGTCTTCCTTTTAGCCTGGATTTCCCCTTTGAACTCAATTAATTTAAAATATTTTTGACAAATGTGTTACTTTTGTAACAGAAAATGTAAAAGGAAGGTCATAGTCTATTCAAAGCCAGATGTTGATCAATTAACAAAAAACGACAACCTTGAGTTAAAGAATTGAAGTACTTTGGCAAATGTGATGTTGGTTTTCAATTCAGCTAATGCTTTCAAAAAAAAAGTTGTCCATAGCTGCCAATAGAATTCTAAAGACCCTTTTCCTTTATTATTTATTATAATATTTTTATATATTATCAACAAATTACACATGTGTATCAAACTATTCCCAATAATCCAGCTCCAGTAAATCTATCCTAACACACAAGCATTTTGTCCATGGTGACCTTAATTGGGAACCTATTCACATACTGGTATACCAGTTTGGAGGTCTGGTACAGGGGAGGACTGACCTGCGGGTGTGGGGTGGGTGTCAGGGCTGGGCTCAGCCCTTCCTTCTCTGAGCTGGCCGCTCAGCTGTCGGCTAATTGCCAGCTCCTTTCTCTCCACAGTGACTCAGCTGTTGATGATCTGCTCGTCAGTCCTGGATACTTAAAGCCGTCCAGCTCACTTCATCTCTGCCTTTGGTCACATCTCAGAGACTTTATCCTCCTGTGTTCCTGTTGAAGACTTGCTTGGCTGACATCTGTTCTGGTTCCTGATCCTGCTTGTTGTACTGCTGCTACATTGATCTCTGGCTCTCTGACAATGGCATTGACTGACTACCTGATCTGGTTACTGAACTCTGGCTATGTATTGACTACGCTTACTCTGTTTGCCTTTTTATTATTATTAAACAAGTGTGATTAATTGTACTTCTGTCTTGGGCTGATTCATGGTTTCTGACAGTGGGGGAGACATTTGCTCCCTTGGACAGTCCTAATAAAATATGTTAGGCTTAGGGCAATGAGTGGAGATACCTAAATATTCAGACATCGATCAGAGCAGGACTGGGCATTACAAAGCTATCTTTTCCTTGGTGAGACCTTCTATCACAGCATCTAACACCTTCCACCATGCCCACTAATTCCTGGGGCACCAAGGTTGATTTTGTGAAGCCGAAAGACCCACTTGCTTGTATTTGCCCATCAAGCCAAAGTTTTACTCCTCTGGAAGGGTAGGGGTGGGGGGTGAAGGGGATAGAGTCCATCATGGAGTTCACACCTGCATAGTAGGTACACCCACACTCTGATTCTATACATGACCCACTCTGTAAGGTATAAAATACTCCATTCTTTACTTCACTGTAGAATAATTTAAAGTGATCCTGTGCTCTGCCTACGCAAACAAACAGGTTCCTTTTAAGTTAGCTTTTTCCATGTTTAGATTGTGGAGTTTCCTGCTGCCTATACCCACTATGTAGCCAATGGCGTCCCTAGGGGGGGGCCAGGGGGGGCCCTGACCCCCCCCAAAATTATGCTGTGCCCCACCATGTGCCCCCCCCCCCCAATTAAAAATTTTTTTTTTTTTTTTTTACAAAAAATCAATGTCTAAGAGGGAGAGAGTCCCCAGTCAGCTCCTGCGGGTGATTCCTCCCCCCTCCCTCTGCTCGCTGACACTGCATAATGCGAGCGCTCACACAACCAAGGCCGCCCGATCTGCTCCTTCCCCTGCATCCTCATTGGCAGGGAGAAGAGCAAGTTGCAGGAAGGACTCCACCAGGACTCTCAGTTACTGAAAAAACAGACTGATTTCTCCCATCCTTAGGACAGGAGAACCAGCCTGTAAATTCCAAGGGATGCCAGACCAGCGCTGTCAATAGCAGGGGCAGGACAGCAAGAGGAGGCTGGGAACCCCACAGTGGCAGAACACCAGGGCCCGGTGGCAAGACAACCTTTGCAACCCTGATAGTTCACCCACTGCTTTGGATCCTTATATTTTCTTGGTATGCTGGTGACATATATCTCTTGTTTTCTGCCACCCTGGGGGGCCCCAATACAGTAGGAAGGGAGCTCACTGCAGAACATGTGAAAGGGCCGTTGTGGGGTCGTAGTAAAGGGCCCCAGGACATACATACACACATATATATATATATATATATATATATATATATATATATATAATTGCATTTTATAGTTGCCCCCCTACTTTTGTCCCTGTCCCCCCATGTGCCCCCCCTAAATATGAAAGCTGTAGCATAAATAAATGAGGGTTGACAGTATTGGCATAGCTTGGCCTACAGGGTCAACAAAGTTGTCAAGAGCATGGATTTAGGAATGCCTGGCTAATCAGGAGCCAGGTGGGCAGATTTGGAGGTTTATGCAAGGCTTCTTCTCATCACTACTACTACAGAATAAGAGCAGTAGAGGGAAAGTACATGTCTTGGCCAAATGTTTCGCAGTTACCTGACCATCACACCTGCACTATATGGCTGCTGTATGTGAACAACTCTTCAAATGATTAAGTTCAGGCGTTTCCAGCGAAGGCTACTTTTAATTCTACAGCATACAAAGACATTTCAGACAAATGGGCACTTCTAACCTTGTGACAAAGATTTAAAGAAGGCCTTTTTTGCAGCAGCATGAGTGTGTCTCTGTGAACAAAGTCAGTATCCGTGGTTTGGGGTGGAGAAATGTGAGTGTCCTTCACAAAGCCCTGACCTCAATACTACTGCACGTTTTTGGAAAGAATTGGAACACCACTTGCAAGGCAAATCTTTTCATCCAACATCAGTACCTGACCTCACAAACATTCTTTTCCCCCAGATACACTCCAAAATCTTTTAGAAAGCCTTCCCAAAGGACTAGAGGTTGTTAAAGCTACAAAGGAAGGCTAAATCCATGTTAATGCATACAACTTTGGAACTGGATGTCCAACAAGCCTATATAGGTGTGATGGTCAGGTGTCCACAACCTAGGGTCGCAACCTCACCCCTTTAGAACTGAACACATGATAATTACACAGGTTCTGAGGCTGATTTAATGCAGATAAGGCACTAAGTGAGTTTATTTTCCACCTTAATCAGTCACAGAACCTGTGTATTTAATATGTGTTTGGTTTAAAGGGATGAGGTGGCATAACTGCCACAACCGTTTGGCTATATATTATAAGCAGGTAATAAAGTTGCTATTTTCCCGCACTGCCAAACCAAAAGATTTCTATAAAATAAAAATTAGCTTTCATATTTTTATCTTGACAAGTTTCCCTTAAAAATACTATAAGACAGGGAAGCTAGTTATTCTACAGTCCAACTTGGCAACATTGTTATCTCCAGAAGTACAGGTAAAACCTTAAGATTTCAGGTTACATTGCTTCATGTTATTAACTTGAGCTGCACTGTCAACCTCAAACTAGTCACTTGTTACTGGAAGAAAGTACAAGTCTTTATTGTAGCTTTTTTTTGTTAGCACACCTACAGGTTCTTTCTTAGTATCAAAGATGGGAAAATGCTGTATACTTTATCTGTGTGTGAAAGTGAATCTGCTGCCAAAGGCTGCACCAGTCATCTTACCTGCTGTGTGAAGGATCTGTGCAATGCAATAGTGTTGCTGTTCAGTTCTCATGACCATGTTTTATTATTGCATGAATATTTCTTGATAGTGTTTATTTTTGTTTATGTGTATCTTTATGTGTAATTTATTAAAAGGATATGGAGTTGTAAAAGTTTGGGGCCATGTTTAAAGCTGCACTCCATGCAGATCGAAGAACTGTTTAAACCAGTCATTAGATTCAATCATATATTTGGTGTTAACAGCTGAAGTCCAGGTATGGTTTGTATTGCATGGTGACATTGGTCTATCTTAGACCAAAGTAGGCAGGCATATACCATATCTGTGGGACTGGTGTGGAAATTGAGAATCACTGTAGTAGTTGAGGCAGGCGGTCCAGTGGCGGACTCTCCCTGTTGCCATGGAGTGGTGCTAGGCTGGTCTTACCCTGGCAAACTCTAAAGCCAGGTATAAACATACACATCCCGTGAGCGATTATTCTGTAATCACAATGCTTGTGTGGATGTGAGGATCTGTCAATTTTTTCATTCAACCTGCTGGTTGAACCCCCCAAAAAAACGTGCTTCTATCATTTCCTGCTTAACTGGATTGACAGTTTTGGGAAGTGAAACAGCAAGACATGTGATCACCAAGCCGTTTCCCGTTCTCTTGAGTATTAACAGAGCGGTCACAGGACCACTGCTTTGATGCAAGCATTAGGTGGAACCTAGCCTTAGGTCTCATGTGTCCTTGGCTGTGGGCTCCAGGGGCCGTCTTGGAGACAAATTTTACACTGAGCTCCCATGAGATTTAGTGGCTATTTTTTTGGGCTCAAGAAGAAAAAAAAAAAATATATATATATACATATATATATATATATATATATATATATATATATATACACACAGTATATACACTCACCGGCCACCTTGCTAGTACCGGGTTGGGCCCCCTTTTGCCTTCAGAACCACGTTAATTATCACGGCATAGATTCAACAAGGTGTTGGAAACATTCCTCAGAGATTTTGGTCCATAGTGACATGAGAGCATCACGCAGTTGCTGCAGATTTGTTGCAAATTTCCTATTCCACCACATCCCAAAGGTGCTCTATTGGATGAGATCTGGTGACTGTGGAGGCCATTGGAGTACAGTGACCTCATTGTCATGTTCAAGAAACCAGCGGTGAGATGATTGGAACTTTGTGACATGGTGCATTATCCTGCTGGAAGGAGCCATCAGAAGATGGGTACACTGTAGTCATAAAGGGATGGACATGGTCAGCAACAATACTCAGGTAGGTCGTGGCGTTTAAACGATGCTCAATTGGTACTGAGGGGCCCAAAGTGTACCAAGAAAATATCCCCCACACCATTACACCACCAGCCTGAACTGTTGATACGAGGCAGGATGGATCCATGTTTTCATGTTGTTTACGCCAAATTCTGACCCGACCATCTGAATGTCACAGCTGAAATCGAGACTCAGCAGACCAGGCAACGTTTTTCCAAACTTCTATTGTTTAATTTTGGTGAAACTGTGTGATTTGTAGCCTCAGTTTGCTGTTCTTAGCTGACAGGAGTGGCACCCGGTGTGGTCTTCTGCTGTGCTGTAGCCCATCTGCTTCAAGGTACGATGTGTTGTGTGTTCAGAGATGATATTCTGCTTACCTTGGTTGTAACGAGTGGTTATTTGAATTATGCCGCGTACACACGAGCGGACTTTATGGCAGACTTTGCCCGACTGACTTTTCGACGGACTTTACGACGGACTTTCTGAATGAACGGACTTGCCTACACACAATCCACCAAAGTCCGTCGAATTCGTACGTGATGACGTACGACCGGACTAAAACAAGGAAGTTCATAGCCAGTAGCCAATAGCTGTCCTAGCGTGGCTTTTTGTCTGTCGAACTAGCATACAGACGAGCGGACTTTTCGTCCGGACTCGATTTCGACGGATAGATTTAAAACATGTTTCAAATCTAAGTCCGTCCAACTTTTGAGAAAGCAAAGTCTGCTGGAGCCCACACACGATCGTCCAACGAAATCCCGTCCGCCGGGCAAAGTCTGCCGTAAAGTCCGCTTGTGTGTACACGGCATTGCTGTTGCCTTTCTATCATCTCAAACCAGTCTTCCCATTCTACTCTGACCTCTGACATCAACAAGGCATTTTCCTTCACACAACTTCCGCTCACTGGATATTTTCTCTTTTTCAGACCATTGTCTCACTCAGATAGCAAGCAATTGAGCTGCAAGTTTGAAAATGATTTGCTATGCTATTGCTAAACTTTGCAGGCTTCACAAGTTTGTTGCACAATTGCAGCAAGTCCTCATTGTTGCAGATCAACTTTCTTCGCAAACATTCAGCACGTCTGCTTCAGTTATGGTTCTGGTTCAGTTATGTTGTGCAATGGTCATCTGGGGTCACTATGGCTGAATTTTAATTCTGTAGACTTGCAGAGCTCTTGCTGTAGACTCACCACTGCAACTTTGCTTGTTTAGTAATGGGTAAAAGTCCAAAAGATTTGGAGAAGCCTAAGTGCCAGATACCCTTGCTATACGTCTGTAAGGTGAAAGCCAGAAGAACAGCCCAGTGCTTGTAAAGGAAACCCATACCCTTCAAAGCTTAAAGTGATATTAAAAAGTCTCTCTTTTTTTACCTAAAATGAAAAAAGAGGTTTATACTAACTTGCTTTGTATAAGGAGCGACCCCTCCCAGATAGCAAGCAATTCTGCTGGAAGTTTGAAAATGACTTGCTAAGCTTTTGCTAGACTTGTCAAGTTTGTTGCACAATTGCACCAAGTCCACATTGCATGACTGCAAATCAACTTTCTTTGCAAACATTCTGCAAGTCTGCTGCAAGTGCTGGTTCAGTTTTGTTGTGCACTAGTCATCCCACCACAGGGGGCACTATGACTGAATTTTCATGCTGTAGACTTGCCGAGCTCTTGCTGTAGACTCACCACTGCAACTTTGCTCTTGCTAGAGACTTGCCATGCAAATTTGGTACAAATTGGAAAATTGTCAACTAGAACTTGTGATTCAAGTGCTCTGCAAGTGTACAAATTGCCAGTGAAAATGTGCAGCAAGTTAACAGACTTGCAATTCAACAGTGCCACAAATTTGTGGCAAGTTATCCTTGCTATCTGTGTAGCTTCCCCTATGGGGACCCCCAGCTGTGCTCTTGGGGCCTCCTGAGTGTGCCCCCAATAGCAGGCCTTATGCTATGGGGGGACACGTGCAGGCTCAATCCTGACCTTGGCTGTGTGCATCCATAGACAGACACAGCACAGCTTGGCCCCACCCCTGCTCCCTCCTCACAGGAGATGATTGACAGCAGCAGGTGTCAATGGCTCACACTGCTAACAATCTGTCCTGTGAGATCTGTGAGATCAGGGAGAAATACTATCCCTGTTGCAGATGTACACAGTGCTGAATCGACAGAGGACTCGGATAAGCATTGAGGGGGGAACAAACAGCAAGTGGAAGTTTTTATTACCTTAATGCATTAAAGGTAAAAAACCTTTTGAATTTAGAACCACTTTAAGGAGGGTACACTTCACTTGATGTCCTTTATGGAAAGGCTCTTAAGAAGTACTTTTGTCTTCAGAAAATTTCCAGAAGTGAAACTGAAAAACTGTACAGAGTGTTACTGTACTTTCTGGTTTCAGGGATAAAAGCTACTTTAAAGTAACAGTTGTGCTGCGTACTTTCCTTGACACCTCTGCTACAAAGTGACCACCCACCACATGTGTATATATATATATGCCTCCTGAAATTAAAGTCAATCTGTTGCTTTTCTCTGCCTACAGTATCTCACAAAAGTAAGTACACCCCTCACATTTTTGTAAATATTTTCTTCTATCTTTTCATGTGACAACACTGAAGAAATGACACTTTGCTACAATGTAAAGTAGTGAGTGTACAGCTTGTATAACAGTGTAAATTTGCTGTCCCCTCAAAATAACTCAACACACAGCCATTAATGTCTAAACCACTGGCAACAAAAGTGAGTACACCCCTAAGTGAAAATGTCTAAACTGGGCCAAATTAGCCATTTTCCCTCCCCGGTGTCATGTGACTCGTTAGTGTTACAAGGTCTCAGGTGTGAATGGGGAGCAGATGTGTTAAATTTGGGGTTATCTCTCTCACTCTCTCATACTGGTCACTGGAAGTTCAACATGGCACCTCATGGCAAAGAACTCTCTGAAAAAAGAATTGTTGCTCTACATAAAGATAGCCTAGGCTATAAGAAGATTGCCAAGACCCTGAAACTGAGCTGCAGCACGGTGGCCAAGACCATACAGTGGTTTAACAGGACAGGTTCCACTCAGAACAGGCCTCATCACGGTCGACCAAAGAAGTTAAGTGCACATGCTCAGCGTCATATCCAGAGGTTGTCTTTGGGAAATAGACGTATGAGTGCTGCCAGCATTGCTGCAGAGGTTGAAGAGGTGGGGGGTCAGCCTGTCAGTGCTCAGACCATACGCCGCACACTGCATCAAATTGGTCTGCATGGCTGTCGTCCCATAAGGAAGCCTCTTCTAAAGATGGTGCACAAGAAAGCCCGCAAACGGTTTGCTGAAGACAAGAAGGCTAAGGACATGGATTATTGGAACCATGTCCTGTGGTCTGATGAGACCAAGATAAACTTATTTGATTCAGATGGTGTCAGGCGTGTGTGGCGGCAACCAGGTGAGGAGTACAAAGACAAGTGTGTCTTGCCTACATTCAAGCATGGTGGTGGGAGTGTCATGGTCTGGGGCTGTATGAGTGCTGTGGCACTGGAGAGCTACAGTTCATTGAGGGAACCATGAATGCCAACATGTACTGTGACATACTGAAGCAGAGCATGATCCCCTCCCTTCAGAGACTGGGCTGCAGGGCAGTATTCCAACATGATAACGACCCCAAACACACCTCCAAGACGACCACTGCCTTGCTAAAGAAGCTGAGGGTAAAGGTGATGGACTGGCCAAGCATGTCTCCAGACCTAAACCCTTTTGAGCATCTGTGGGGCATCCTCAAATGGAAGGTGGAGGAGCGCAAGGTCTCTAACATCCACCAGCTCTGTGATGTCGTCATGGAGGAGGGGAAGAGGACTCCAGTGGCAACCTGTGAAGCTCTGGTGAACTCCATGCCCAAGAGGCTTAAGGCAGTGCTGGAAAATAATGGTGGCCACACAAAATATTGACACTTTGGGCCCAATTTGGACATTTTCACTTAGGGGTGTACTTACTTTTGTTGCCATAGGTTTAGACATTAATGGCTGTGTGTTGAATTATTTTGAGGGGACAGCAAATTTATACTATTATACAAGCTGTACACTCACTACTTTACATTGTAGCAAAGTGTCATTTCTTCAGTGTTGTCACATGAAAAGATATAATAAAATATTTACATAAATGTGAGGGGTGTACTCACTTTTGTGAGATACTGTATATAAAGCACAGAATCCTTTAAAGTAATATTAAGCTCTCAATTTTTTAAGCACATTCAGAAGCTAATTTAATCTCTTGCCTATGCAGCTTCTTTATCTTTAATCCTTGCCTACAGCGCCTTGAAAAAGTAATCATACCCCTTGACATTTTCCACATTTTGTCATGTTACAACCAAAAACGTAAATGTATTTTTGGGGATTTTATGTGATAGACCAACACAAAGTGGCACATAATTGTGAAGTGGAAGGAAAATTATAAATGGTTTTCAAAATGTTTAAATGTTTAAAAATAAATATCTGAAAAGTGTGGTGTGCATTTGTATTCAGCCCCCTTCACTATGATACTTATAACTAAAATCTAGTGGAACCATTTGCCTTCAGAAGTCACCTAATTAGTAAATAGAGTCCACCTGTGTGTAATTTAATCTCAGTATAAATACAGCTGTTCTGTGAAGCCCTCAGAGGTTTGCAAGAGAACCTTAGTGAACAAACGGCATTATGAAGGCCAAGGAACAAACCAGACAGGTCAAGGATAAAGTTGAGGAAAAGTTTAAAGCAGGGTTAGGTTTTAAAAAAACATACCAAGCTTTTAATATCTCACAGAGCTCTGTTCAACCCATCATCCGAAAATGGAAAGAGTATGGCACAACTACAAAACTACCAAGACATGGCCGTCCACCTAAACTGACAGGCCGGGCAAGGAGAGCATTCATCAGAGAAGCAGCCAAGAGGCCCATGGTAACTCTGGAGGAGCTGCAGAGATCCACAGCTCAGGTGGGAGAATCTGTCCACAGGACAACTATTAGTCGTGCTCTCCACAAATCTGGCCTTTATGGAAGAAGAAAGCCATTGTTGAAATAAAGCCATAAGAAGACCTATTTGCAGTTAGCGAGAAGTTATGTGGGGGACACAGCAAACATGTGGAAGAAGGTGCTCTGGTCAGATAAGACCAAAATTTAACTTTTTGGCCTAGAAGCAAAACGCTATGTGTGGGGGAAAACTAACACTGCACATCACCCTGAACACACCATTCCCACCGTGAAACATGGTGGTGGCAGCATCATATTGTGGGGATGCTTTTCTTCAGCAGGGACAGGGAAGCTGGTCAAAGTTGATGGGAAGATGGATGAAGCCAAATACAGGACAATCTTAGAAGAAAACCTGTTAAGCCGCGTACACACGAGCGGAATGTCCGACAGAAAAAGTCAGACGGAAGCTCTTCATCGTCTATTCCGTGTGTAGGCCTCATCGCACTTTTTTTTTTCGAATATTCTGACGGACCTAGAAATAGAACATGTTCTAAATATTTCCGACGGAACCAATTCCTATCGGGAAAATAGCTTGTCTGTATGCTGTTCCGACGGACCAAAAACAACGCTCTGAAGCAAGTACGAGATGGAAGCTGTTGGCTACTGGCTATTGAACTTCCTTTTTCTAGTCCCGTCATAAGTGTTGTACGCCACCGCGTTCTAGACGGACGGACTTTGGTCGGACTTTGGGTTGACCGTGTGTAGGCAAGACCACCTGAATGAAATTCCGTCGGAGTTCAATCGGAGAAACCTTCAAAAGTTTATTCCGACGGCAAAACCGGTCATGTGTACGCGGCATTAGAGTCTGCAAAAGACTTGAGACTGGGGCGGAGGTTCACCTTCCAGCAGGACAACAACCCTAAACATACAGCCAGAGCTACAATGAAATGGTTTAGATCAAAGCGTATTCATGTGTTAGAATGGCCCAGTCACAGTCCAGACCTAAATCCAATTGAGAATCTGTGGCAAGACTTGAAAATTGCTGTTCACAGACGCTCTCCATCCAATATGACAGAGCTTGAGCTATTTTGCAAAGAAGAATAGACAAAAATTTCACTCTCTAGATGTACAAAGCTGGTAGAGACATCCCCAAAAAGACTTGCAGCTGTAATTGCAGTGAAAGGCGGTTCTACAAAGTATTGACTCAGGGGGGCGCTATACAAATGTACCCCACACTTTTCACATATTTATTTGTAAATATGTTGAAAACCATTTATCATTTCCTTTCCACTGCACAATTACGTGCCACTTTGTGTTGGTCTTTCACATAAAATACCAATAAAATACATTTTCATTTTTGTAACATGACAAAATGTGCAAAATTTCAAGGGTATGAATACTTTTTCAAGGCACGGTATGTTCCAGGTACAGCTAATGCCATGACCGCTGCTTTAGGTTTCCTCTTTCAGGGTGACTCCTTTCTCTTGCCACCGTTGCATGCAGGGACTAGAGTTGTGTCTCCCTATATTGTGTGCATCAATAGAAACACACAGCCCCATGGGCTACGGATGGCAAAGCACTTCCCTGCTCCTCCTTTCCTTCTCCAAACTAACAGACTTGCTGGAGACTGCACTGTCCACTCTAAACACTTTCCATTGGAGAACAGAAGTCCATAGAAGCAGCAATGAGAGAACCAGCATCATTGAAAGGTGTAAAAGCAAGCATTTTACCAAATAATTTACTGGGGATTGTTAAAGAGGAATTTCACCCTCCCCCCTATTTATTTTTTCTCCCCCGCTTACCTGATGCTTGGCTGTAAACATTTCAGATACTCGCTCACACAGCAGATCCAGCGTTGTCCTGCTGAGATCCAGCCGCCGCTGGGTCCTGTGCTGCCACATTTCTCTGTGACGCCACTGGAAGGCTGCGCCGACTCTTATGGGTTCTGGTGCAACCTTCTGATGATGTGTGACCAGGCCCGTCCCTTTCCTTATTAGTAAATGGGGTGATATGCAGTGCTCCCGGTGCCTCCTGGGATGTCCCTCCCAGGTTCTGGCACAACCTTCTGATGACGTGTGACCAGGCCCGCCCCTTTCCTTATTAGTAAATGGGGTGATATGCAGTGCTCCCGGTGCCTCCTGGGATGTCCCTCCCAGGTTCTGGCACAACCTTCTGATGACGTGTGACCAGGCCCGCCCCTTTCCTTATTAGTAAATGGGGTGATATACAGTGCTCCCGGTGCCTCCTGGGATGTCCCTCCCAGGTTCTGGCACAACCTTCTGATGACGTGTGACCAGGCCCGCCCCTTTCCTTATTAGTAAATAGGGTGATATACAGTGCTCCCGGTGCCTCCTGGGATGTCCCTCCCAGGTTCTGGCACAACCTTCTGATGACGTGTGACCAGGCCCGCCCCTTTCCTTATTAGTAAATGGGGTGATATGCAGTGCTCCCGGTGCCTCCTGGGATGTCAATGTAACATATCTCAGGAGGCATCGGGGGTCACTGACATAATTTGCCTAGGCCAGTGACAAAGGGTGGGGGGTGGACCAAAACAAATTCTTAAAAAAAAAATTAAATAAATAATATATAAGATACTTGTTCAGCATTGGTGGGGCGGGACTGGGGAGGAGGCAAATCAATTTAAATGGTTAAGATCAACTTTAATTTTATTGTGCTTTATGTGTTAGGCTAAGAAACGCTGAGGGTTTAACCGGTTCCCCACCAGCGCACACCGGTGTACGTCGGCAGAATGTCACGGCTGGGCAAATGGGCGTACCCGTACGTCCCTTTGAATTTGCCGTCGTGCCATTGCGTGCGCGCCCGGGAGCTCCGTGAGTCGGATCGCGGGTCACACGGACTTGATCGCTGCGGGGATACCCACGATCGCCTCACAGAGAGGACGAACGGGGAGATGCTGATGTAAACAAGCATCTCCCCATTCTGCCTAGTGACAGTGTCACTGATCACAGCTCCCTGTGATCGGGAGCAGAGATCAGTGACATGTCACATGTAGCCACGCCCCCCCCACAGTTAGTAACACTCCCCAGGACATACTTAACCCCTCCCTAGCCCCCTAGTGGTTAACCCCTTCACTGCCAGTGTCATTTACACAGGAATCAGTGCATTTGTATAGCACTGATTGCTGTATAAATGACAATGGTCCCAAAAATGTGTCAAAAATGTCCGATGTGTCCGCCATAACGTCGCAGTCACAATAAAAATCGCTGATCGCCGCCATTACTAGTAAAAAAATAATTAATAATAAAAATGCCAAAAAACTATCCCCTATTTTGTAGACGCTATAACTTTTGCGCAAACCAATCCATAAACGCTTATTGCGATTTTTTTTTTTTTTTACCAAAAATATGTAGAAGAATACGTATCGGCCTAAACTGAGGAAAAAAAATGTTTTTTTAAATATTTTTTGGGGATATTTATTATAGTAAAAAGTAAAAAATAATGCGTTTTTTTCAAAATTGTCGCTATTTTTTTGTTTATGGCGCAAAAAATAAAAACTGCAGAGGTGATCAAATACCACCAAAAGAAAGCTCTATTTGTGGGGAAAAAAAGGATGTCAATTTTGTTTGGGAGCCACATCGCACGACCGCGCAATTGTCAGTTAAAGCGACGCAGTGCCGAATCGCAAAAAACGCTCTGGTCAGGAAGGGGGTAAATTCTTCCGGGGCTGAAGTGGTTTTAATACTTTCAGAATGACTTTTATGACTGACTGAGCTGCTTTGTGAACATTCTAAAGCCACAAGCAGAAAAGAACACATTCTGTTGTAGAACAACAAGTCCCAGCACTCCGGGTGTGTCCGGATAGAGCTGGATCACAGATCTGCAACAGCTGGGGAGCCACAGGTTGCCTCGTACGGCTCTGTACCTACAAACACTGCGGCAGCTGGCGTTCTACCATCGCTCCCCCAGAACGGCTCTCACTCTCCGCATCCCTCCCCATTGCACTGTGATAAATGTTACCTTCTCAACCCAACTATTTAACACAGCAGAGTGGCCCCTACTGGGACCGGCTTGGCTGCAACTCAGCGGCAACAGACTTGGCTCCTTATTGATGAATCTATTTTGCTGTCGGTGTTTTTGCAATTACCCCTTTGGTGGGCAGAGGGGAAAGCGGTGAGGGATTCTGGAAGTCGCCGTTCTCACTGAGCTGTGCTCCGTGTTGCAGTTGTAGCTCGGTATAAGTGCTTGTTCTGAGCAGCGGAGCATGACAATCCCTGACAAAATACTGCCGGAGTGAGATTTCACCTCTCAGGTGGTTAGCGCCGATTGCCGGCTCTTTCTAGGACACACAATAACATTGTTTTCTTCTTATAAATAGAAAACATTTTTTAAAAAGCAGAGCTTTCTTTGGGTGAGGGCTGCATGCAACATTCAATGGTGAAAAACAGAACAGTCATAATTAAAGGGTGTGAAAATCGTAACGATTAGAGTTGTCCCGATACCACTGTTTTAAAACCGAGTGCAAGTACCGATACTTTTTTTTGCAAGGGCTCGCCAATACCGATTACCGATACATTTTTTTTCTAGTGCTCGCCAATACCGATTACCGATACTTTTTTTTTCAAGTGCTCGCCAATACCGATTACCAATACTTTTTTTTCAAGTGCTCGCCAATACCGATTACCAATACTTTTTTTTCAACTGCTCGCCAATACCGATTACCGATACTTTTTGTTGCAAGTGCTCACCAATACGGATTACTGATTACCAATACCTTTTTTTCAAGTGCTCGCCAATAACGATACTTTCTTTTCAAGTGCTCGCCAATACCGATTACCGATACTTTTTTTCAAGTGCTCACCGATACCGATTACTGATTACCAATACTTTTTTTCAAGTGCTCGCCAATAACGATACTTTTTTTTCAAGTGCTCGCCAATACCAATCACCGATACTTTTTTCAAGTGCTCGCCAATACCGATACTTTTTTTTGCAAGTGCTCGCCAATACTGATTACCAATACTTTTTGTTGCAAGTGCTCGCCAATACCGATTGCCGATACTTTTTTTTTCAAGTGCTCGCCAATAACGATTACCAATACTTTTTTTCAAGTGCTCGCCAATACTGATTACCGATGCTTTTTGTTGCAAGTGCTCGCCAATACTGATTACCGATTGCCAATACTTTTTTTCAAGTGCTCGCCAATACCAATTACTGATACTTTTTTCAAGTGCTCGCCAATAACGATACTTTTTTTTCAAGTGTTCGCCAATACCGATTACCGATTACCGATACTTTTTTTCAAGTGCTCGCCAATACTGATTACTGATACTTTTTGTTGCAAGTGCTCGCCAATACTGATTACCGATTACCAATTACTTTTTTTCAAGTGCTCACCAATACCGATTACTGATTACCAATACTTTTTTTCAAGTGCTCGCCAATACCAATTACTGATACTTTTTTCAAGTGCTCGCCAATAACGATACTTTTTTTTCAAGTGTTTCGCCAATACCGATTACCGATACTTTTTTTCAAGTGCTCGCCAATACCGATACTTTTTTTTAAGTTCTCGCCAATAACGATACTTTTTTTCAAGTGCTCGCCAATAACGATACTTTTTTTTGCAAGTGCTCGCCAATACCGATACTTTTTTTTAAGTTCTCGCCAATACCGATTACCGATATTTTTTTAATGTCATGTGACAGTGGTACTAGTGGACTGTGTCAGTAGTTTTTATTTACATTTTTTTATTGTTTTACTTTTTTTTTTTCCCGCCGTGATTGACGATGGATTTACATCACAGGGCACTTTTTTTTTTTTAATAAAGGAATTGTCAAAAAACATTTTTACTTTTTTGACACTTGGGGTCAATGTACACCAAACCCATTCACGTGGGGGGGGGGGGCGGGATCTGGGGGCACCCTTGTTAAAGGGGACTTCCAGATTCCGATAAGCCCCCCTCGCCCGCATCAACATGGTTATTTTATGTCCATGTAGACCAACCACAAATGCATAATATGTCATTACATATGTCATATGTCATTACAGAGATAATTTACATGCCTTCTCCTGATGAGTGACACCAAGTCACGAAACGCGTTGATCCAACAGATGTCATGTTTAAACTCTATACTGTAACCTACCAATTCATTGTGGATTCTGTTTGAGCATTATGTATTTGATTATACCTCAATTATGGGCAGATGTGTCAATTATAACTCTACACAACGGAAGCACATTAAGGTCATGGAGTGGCCTGCGTACTTCATTTAAAGTTTAACTTCCTTGCTCTTCTCTGTGTGTGTGTATATATTTATCTATCTATCTATCTATCTATCTATCTATCTATCTATCTATCTATCTATCTATCTATCTATCTATCTATCTATCTATCTATCTATCTATCTATCTATCTATCTATCTATCTATATATGTATATATATATATATTATTTTACTTGACAAGGTTGATCTGCAAATGAATAAACAAAAAGATACAATGTTTCTTTTTATCCATCTTTCTGAGCAATGTTGTTGATAAACATTGCTGGCTGCTTTTTTTTTACAGTTGTGAGCAGGGAACTGCTCAGCACTTTTTCCATGAATCACAGAGATGCTGAATTATGATCGTGTGGGGGGTCGAATCTTTTAATTATTTTTTTAATAGGATTTATTTAGTGCCAACAGTTTGCACAGTGCTTTACAATATGAGGACAGACAGTACAATTACAATCCAATCCAATACATGAGGAATCAGAGGGCCCTGCTCATTGGAGCTGAAAGTGTTTGTTAACCCAGCACCTCATATACCTGATAAGTGCCTGCTGTGCCATGTACTTGTGTGAGAAAATAACCTGTTCTCTTTGTTCTCTAACCTGTTCTCCTTATGTGAAATCCCTGGTGTTCCTGCTAGTCCCTCTGCTTTCCTATTAAAAACTGACCACACTAGGCATGATAGTACACTGTGGTGGGTTCTCTAGCTATGCTGGGAACTCAGTGTGCTCTCCTCAACTTGACTAGGCTTAGAGTTTTTGATCTAGGTCAGTGATGGGGAACCTTGGCACCCCAGATGTTTTGGAACTACATTTCCCATGCAGTGTAGTTGAGCTTCATGGAAAATGTAGTTCCAAAACATCTGGGGGGCCAAGGTTCACCATCACTGATCTAGGTAGATCTAATATCCAAAATGGTCCCAGGATTTTCACGTGGACAACATAACATCTAAAATACTTCAGGTATACCGAAGGGTTTGTGAAATCATAATAAAAGAAGTATGGTGAGAGATAAAATTTAAGATAATACATTGAGCATATATACTAGTTCAAGGTTATGACCCGCAGACAGGACTCAACCATAGTTGTTCAATGTATGGAGAAAACAAGGCCACATTAGCACACTATTTTTGGTATTGTCCACTAGGTAATACATTTTGGAAGCAAGTATTAAGCTATGCATCTAAGATCTGTGCTCACAGAACTCTGGAAGACCCAATGCTAGTTTTGTTTAGCTACTGGAAGACAGCGCCAATGGGACAGTCAGAAAAATGTAATACAGAATAGGTCCACATTCGTCTAATAACAGCAAGTAGATGCACACTTATGCCCCGTACACACGGTTGGATTTTCCGATGGAAAATGTCCTATCAGAGCGTGTTGTCGGAAATTCCGACCATGTGTGGGCTCCTTCGGACATTTTCCATCGGATTTTCCGACACACAAAGTTTGAGAGCAGGATATAAAATTTTCCGACAACAAAATCAGTTGTCGGAAATTCCGATCGTGTGTACACAAATCCGACGGACAAAGTGCCACGCACGCTCAGAATAAATAAAGAGATGAAAGCTATTGGCCACTGCCCCGTTTATAGTCCCGACGTACGTGTTTTACGTCACCGCGTTTAGAACGATCGGATTTTCCGACAACTTTGTGTGACCGTGTGTATGCAAGACAAGTTTGAGCCAACATCCGTCGGAAAAAATCCTAGGATTTTGTTGTCGGAATGTTCGAACAAAGTCCGACCGTGTGTACGGGGCATTAGAGAACGGCTCGACCCATTGCCCCAATTTTGAAAAGGGTACAGAGAGATGTAACAAATTTGCTTTACTTAGAAAATCCTTTCATTAAAATAGGTGATGGGGGGGGGGTGCAAAATGAATCGCCGGTGGGAAAAATTATTATTTAATCCCCCGCAGAGTTTGTAAGTTTGCCCACTTAACAAGAAATTAAGGGTCTACAATGTTATCGTGGGTGTATTTTAAATGATAGAGACAGAATGTCAAACAAAAATCCAGAAAAAAACACACGATACAAATGTTATAAATTGAGTTGCAGTTCAGTGAGTAAAATGAGTATTTGATCCCCAAGTAAAACGTGGCTTAGTACTTGGTGGAGAAACCCTTGCTGGCAAGCACAGAGGGTAAGACGTTTCTTGGATTTTGGTCCACTCTTCTTTACAGATCTTTTCTAAATCCTTGGGATTTCTTGGCTGTTGCTTGGAAACTCGAAGTTTCAGCTCCCTCCATAAATTTTCTATAGGATTAAAGTCTGGAGACTGGCTAGGCCACTCCATGACCTTAATGTGCTTATTTTTGAGTCACTCTTTTGCTGCCTTGGTGGTATGTTTTGGGCCATTGTCACGGGAAGACTCATCTTCAGTGTTCTGGCTAAGGGAAAAGGGTTCTCATCCAAGACTTTACACTACATGGCCCCGTCCATTGGCCCCCTCAATGTGGCAAAGTCGACCTGTATCTTTAGCAGAGAAACAGCTCCAAAGCATCATGTTTCCACCTCAGTGCTTGACTGTAGGGACGGTGTTCTTAGGGTCATAATCAGCATTTTTCTGTTTCCAAACATGGCAAGTTGAGTTAATGCCAAAGAGCTAAATTTTGGTCTCATCTGACCCCAGCACTTTCTCCCAATCCTTCTCTAAATCATTTAGATGTTCATTGGCAAATTTCAGACAGACCTATACATGTGTCTTCTTAAGGAAAGGTACCTTGCGGGCCCTGCTGGATTTCAATCCATGGCGGCGTATTGTGGTACTAATGGTTTGTTTGGTGGTTGTTGTCCCAACAGCCTTGAGATCATTCACAAGCTCCCCCGTGTAGTTCTGGGCTGATCCCTCACCTTTCTAATGATCATCCTCACCCCATGAGGCGAAATCTAGCATGAAGCTCCAGACCGAGGACGATTGATGGTTATTTTTGTATTTCTTCTATTTGCAAATAATCGCTCCAACAGTTGTCTCCTTCTTACCAAGCTGCTTGCTGGTGGGCTTGTAGCCCATTCCAGCCTTGTGCAGGTCTACAATCTTGTCCCTGATGTCCTTTGACAGCTCTTTGGTCTTGTCCAAGAAGTTGAGGTTAGAATGGAAGAAAGAGATTCTGTGGACAGGTGTCTTTTATACAAATAACGAGTTGTCGTTAGGAGCACCTTCTTAAACTGACAGGACTAATCTGTGAACTACATGAGCACATACTGTAGCCAGTCTGTGGGAACCAGAATTATTGTTGGTCGGTAGGAGATCAAATAGTTATTTTACTCACTGAACTGCAACTCAATTTATAACATTTGTATCAAGTGTTTTTTCAGGATTTTTGGTTGATATTCTGTCTCTATCATTTAAAATACACCTAATATAACAATTATAGACCCTTCATTTCTTTGTAAGTGGGCAAACTTACAAAATCTGCAGGGGATCAAAATAATTATTTTTATACAGTATATGGAGAAATCCTTAACAGCATAGGAAAAAGCATCAGCTAACTGGGTGTATACAAGTTGTAAAACTAGAATATGAGGGTGACCATATATTATTTTTATTTGTTATTTTATTTATTTACCCCCCCCCCCCCATTTTCTTTTTCCTTTGTTACAATTGTTGTTATATTTCACATCTAAGAACTCTAGATTTTGATCTACTGGAGAAAAAAAATGCTTATATACTATGAGAGAGTGGTAGAGGTGAGAAATTAACAATGAATGAAGTATAAAGGAACTTTATGGTCAAAGTTGGTTTGGTGATTGGCAGGGGCATTGCTAGGGGGTGGCTTTTGGGGCTATAGCCCGGAATCTGAGGCCAATAGCCCCTAGTCTCTGCAGGGGTCCCCAAGGGGAGGGAAGGCTCTCTGGGGACCCTTATGTAAGTGGGGGGCTCTCTGGGAACCCTGATGTAAGGGAGAGGCTCTCTGGGGACCCTGATTTTAAGACCTAGGCTCTCTAGGGACCCAGATTTAAGGGGGAGGCTCTCTGGGGACCCTAATGTAAGGGGGCCTCTCTGGGAACCCTGATGTAAGTGGGGGGGCCCTCTGGGTACCCTAAAGGTAGGGGGAGGCTCTCTGAGGACTCTGATGTAAGGAGGAGGCTCTCCGGGGACCCTGATGTAAGGTGATGTAAGAGGGGGCTCTCTGGGGACCCTGATGTAAGTGGGGGGCTCTCTGGGAATATATATATACCCACACGTATATTACTGTATATACATGTGTATGCCCGCCCAAGCGTATGACTTTCTTTAATACGCTGATATGGGCTCTAGCCCCAGATCTTTTGTAGACCTAGCAACGCCCCTGGTGATTGGTAAATACTGGACTCCCTTTTCTTTTTTCAATGTGTAATTTATTTGTTTGTTTTTGTAAAGAAATGATTCTGAAAAAGTAATAAAATGTTTTTGCCTGTGTCCATGTGCACAGTGAATCTAGTTGATTTTATAATTATCAATCAGCTGCTGCACGAGCAGGGTTCTAATGAGGAACGTGGCCTTTAAGTGGGCTTTAATACCCAGGAAGCAGTGCTGCTTCTATGTTATGTGACCACTGTGATTGGCTCTCAAATCGGTCACATCATCGGAAGCCTGCACTGCTGGCTCTTGATCAGAAGCCGTGACTGAGCCATAAAGGTGACCACTCAGTCAGTGTGCTGGGAGTGTGCATGTTGGTGGGAACCAGATTCACTGTCCACAAAGGAAGCAATGCTAGGGTTGCCACCTCATCCTTTTAAACCCGAACAAATATTAATTACACAGTTTCTTTGGCTGATTAAGATGGTAATTAAACTTACTTAGTGCCTTACCTGCATTCAATTAGCCACAGAACCTGTGTAATTAATATGTGTTCGGGTTTAAAGGGATGAGGTGGCAACTCTAAGCAATGCCCACACCAAAAATGGCTGTGGAGGTCAGTCAGGGCAACAGCATCCAATCGAGCAGCATCTCCCCTAATGACACATAGAGAGACCTCAAAGGAACCTGGTACCCCCTTGTCCCCCACCCTCTCTGCACAATGGTGGCCAACAGCACCACCCTGGCAGGGAGGCCAAACTACACCTGCTCACATGCAAATGTGGATGCATATGTATGCTGGCTGAGCATTAAAGCTTACTTTTCTTGCCACCTTATATGTCCCCGGGTGCCCAACTTGTGTGGCCCTTTAGTATATGATGTGTGATCCTCAGACCTCAGCAGTCTGCAGTGAAAACATTGATTAGGGTAAAAGCATTGATCTTTAATAGAGTAATATGTAACATCTTCCCAGTTTTGTATTGTCTTCTGAAGCATATCTCCAGCCAAAAATGTGTCCACACTCTGACCCTCATTTCCTCTATTAGGTCTGCAATTTCTGACAGTTCTTGCAAACATTACATATATTGAACATTATGTGCGGCCCTTTGCTGATGTCAGGAGTTGCATTTGAGGCCCCTGTAGCCCATAAGTTAACAACCACTGATATATGTTCTTTATGTGTATAGCGCCCTCTAATGTGTGCTACTAGAAGTGAGGGTAAGCAAACTTTAGCTTGGCCCATGGATAAACCTGAGTCACTGAATCTGGGTCAGGGCTATTAGAGGCCAGGGCTGGATGACTCATCCTGGCAGCTCACTGGTGCCTCCCCCATTTCTAGAATGTTGGAGAACATTCTAGAAAATAGTGTGCAGAAGCTAGGAGGGGTTGTCGTAAATATTTAGGGGCCTTTTTGCCTACCCCCAGGTTGGGGGCCTGGCAGGGAGCTAAAAAAAATCCTTAAATAGACATGGGCCATGCCAGCAGGGGAGTCGGTGGAAGATGGAGAAGCAGTGCTGAGGGGGGCTGTTGGTGGCCCTTGAGGGACCCCCACTGGGAGGGGGGTTTACCTCGGGCTGGCGCTCGGGAGGCTAACCTGGAAGGTTCCCCCCACAGGAGGCAGGTGGAGGGATTCTAGCCAGAGAGGCAGCGAAGAGAGCAAGGAGAAACAGTGAGTAGATAAGCACAGTGCAGGGACAGACAAGGGGAGAGAATGCCAGTTGTAGCAATGCTCTTTTGAAGACAGCGCTGTGGAAAGTCTCCATCAAACCTTGCCCTGGGGAATCTCCATGTGCATGTCAGTCAGGAGGACTGGGAACAGGTAGACAGCCAGGTGCGGCTGGTGGCAGCCAGGTGGCCTGACTTTTTCTGCAAGCGGTGGAACTGGGATCAGTGGCCACAGGGAGGCAGAATGTGATGTGTTATGCTGCTCAATTAATATATGTTGCTTTTCCAAGGGACTGAGAGCTCCTGCCTGTAATGGGCTGTTGCTGAACTGACAATAGACCATTAGTTCCCTCAAAAGCTGTACAAAGAGGAAGCAAGTTTGTGCAGGTCGAAGTAAGAAGAGGAGTCTGTAAATAGGGAGAAATCCTTGACTTGTCATTGTTGTCACCGGGCATCCCATAACCCCTTACCCTATCCAAGTTATCATCCCCTAATAAAACTACAAAAACAAGCCAAAAACAGATTTCTGTGTCCAGGTGCATGAAGGAAATGCTGTGTTACTGGCTGTGCAGCAGTGGGGAACCCTGACGTCAGCAAGCCCTGTGGGGGTAGTGCTACACGTGGTTGACAAGAGGTTAAATCATATTCATTGGGACAAAATGTAGACTTTTGTGTTTATCGGTTGAAACTTTATTTAACCGCTTGCCGACCGCTGCATGCCGATATACGTCGGCACAACGGCAGCAGTGGGCAAATGGTTGTACCTGCATGTCCCCTTTAATTGGCGAGGCTAGCGGGCGTGCGCGTGCCCGTCGCGTACAGTGTAACCATGCCCGCGGACTTGATGTTTGCCAGGGGGCCCGCGATCGTGTCACGGATCTGCAGAATGGGGAGATTCCTATGTAAACAAGGCATTTCCCCGTTCTGCCTAGTGACATGACAGAGATCTACTGCTCCCTGTCATCGGGAGCAGTGATCGCTGTCATGTCAGTGGTAGCCTATCCCCCCCACAGTTAGAATCACTCCCTAGGACATACTTAACCCCTTGATTGCCCCATAGTGTTTAACCCCTTCCCATCCAGTGTCATTTACACAGTAATCAGTTCATTTTTATAGCACTAATCGCTGTATAAATGACAATGGTCCAAAAATAGTGTCAAAAGAGTCTGATGTGTCCGCCATAATGTCGCAGTCATGATAAAAATAGCAGATCGCAGCCATTACTAATAAAAAAAAAATTATAATTAAAATGCCATAAATCTATCCCCTATTTTGTAGACGCTATAACTTTTGTGCAAACCAATCAATACACGCTTATTGCGATTTTTTTTTTTTTTTTTTTTTACCAAAAATTTGTAGAAGAATACATATCGGCCTAAACTGAGGAAAAAAAATATTTTTTTATATATTTCTGGGGGATATTTATTATAGCAAAATGAAAAAAAATATTGCTTTTTTTTCAAAATTGTCGCTCTTTTTTGTTTATAGCGCAAAAAATAAAAACCACAGAGGTGATCAAATACCACCGAAAGAAAGCTCTATTTGTGGGAAAAAAAGGACGTCAATTTTGTTTGGGTGCAACATCGCACGACCGCGCAATTGTCAGCTAAAGCGACACAGTGCCGAATCGCAAAAAGTGCTCTGGTCAGGAAGGGGGTAAATCCTTCCGGGGCTGAAGCGGTTAAGCAATTTAGTCAAAACAGAGAGCTCAAAAGCAGACGCAGTGGTACATCATTTTTATTTATAACATTAAACAATAGAAAACAAAGGCAGTTTTCTCAATGCCTCTTCCGCTATTAGTGAAATCACAGATATTGCTGAGCCTTGCTCAATAAGAGACTCAAACAAGCCACTGCCAACACGGCTCCTGTGCAATCTTTAACGGTTTTAATGACAGAATTTGGAGCAGGAGCAAGGTGAGGGTTTGGCGGAAAAACATTGATAAAGGATCATCAACTGTCACTGATGTGAGGGGAGAAAAAAAAAAAAAAACTTTTTTTGGTTAATTAAAAGGATTTTGCTTAAAAAAAAAAAAATCAAAGAGGTTTTGGATGAAAAAAAAAAATGTGTAGAAATTATCTAAAGCTGCCTCAACCTTAGCATTTATTATTCAGAACCTCACTCATTCCTCCGATTATAAATATTTAATCACTCAACAACTGTAAGTGCTTGTGTCTTCCTGGAGGACCTGCAAGCATTAGGAAATAAAGGAACGGGGAAGAGAGGAAAAGGCAGGGGTAGAGACGAAAAGATGTGTCGTGATTGTGCGGGGACAAGTGAAAGTGTGTGAAGGACACCGCTGAATTGGGCCTTTGTAATTAGGTTCCACGGAACACCTGAACGCCGATTCATTTTGTTTCTATTCAGTGGGTTCCAAAAAGGCCGTGTGGCAGCCTCTGACAGAGGGTGCCCTTGGAGAACAGGCGGAAAATGTTCCTAATGAAAGCAAGGCCCCAAGCAGTCAGAAATGCCATCCTTGTACCCTCCTTTGTCTGTCACAAAAAGCACCCTGGCTTGGCAGGCTTTTGGGCCTATCAATAATGTATGAGAAGTGTTACATCCACCCGGATGCCAAAAAAGTAAGAATTAACAGCATAATGCTCTTTTACCTTAAGCCATGTCGGGGTTTCAGTGCAGAAAAGATATTCCCATGTGGACTTGGGAGAAAGGTGAGGTGCTCAAGCTCTTGAGAAACCACATGCCCCAGCATGCCTGCCAGTTAGTGATTAGCGGTACATTCCTAGGATATGTAATTACTCAATGGGGAAGGTCAAGTTAGCAGCCTCAGATATGGAAAAGATATCTCGAAAGGCTTCATTTTAGGCCTAATACAGCAAAATTTTGTGCATGGCATTAGCTGCATACCTCCCAACATTTTGAAATGGGAATGAGGGACACCTACTAACAAATGTATGTAGGCATAGGACACAACCCCTGGCACACCTCCTTAACCACTTGCTTACTGGGCACTTAAACCCCCCTCCTGTCCAGACCAATTTTCAGCTTTCAGTGCTGTCGCACTTTGAATGATAATTGCGCGGTCATACAACATGGTACCCAAATGAAATTTTTATCATTTTTTTCCCACAAATAGAGCTTTCTTTTGATGGTATTTGATCACCTCTACGGTTTTTATTTTTTGTTAAAAAAATTGAAAAAGACAGAATTTTTTTTTAAAAATTCTATTTTTTTAATATTTTGTTATCAATTTTTGCAAACAGTTAATTTTTCTCCTTCGTTGATGTACGCTGATGAGGCGGCACTGATGGGCACCGATAGGTGGCAGTGATGGGCACTGATGGGTGGCGGTTATGGGCAATGATGGGTGGCAGTGTTGGGCACTGATTGGGCACTGATTGATGGCAGCACTGCTAGGTGGCACTAATAGGTGGCACTTGTGGGCATTGATAGGTGGCACTTGTGGGCTTTAATAGGTGGCATTTGTGGGCACTGGCAGATGGCACTTGGAGGCACAGATGAGGCATCTGTGCCTCCTTCCTCTTCGGGACCGATGTCCCTTTGACATAAGCCGGTGATCGGCTTTTTTTTCCTCCTCACGCTGTCAGCGTGAGGAGAAAACGAAACCGATCACCGAGCTTTTGTTTACATCATGTGACCAGCTGTAATTGGCTGACAGCTGATCACATGGTAAGGGGCCGGGACCGGCCCCTTACTCGGATCTGTGATCATCCGAGTCTCCGTGACTCGGTGATCACAGCGCGGTGCGCGTGCATAGGGGAGGACGTCATATGACATCCTCCCGGAGATTGATGTCCGCGCTGTAGCCGTCATTCGGCTATGGCCCGGACCTCAAGTGGTTAAAGGAGAATTAACCAAAAAAAAAGGTTAATAAAATCCAGAAGGGCTTTTTTTTACCACTACTAATCCTTTATATTGGCTTTTAAAATTTACAAATGCAGCAATTTAGAAATTGGATGAAAGGTTTAGCACAGGGAAACACTTTTTGAAAGATAAAAAGTGCATTTTATATACAACTATAAAGATCAGACCGAAATGAGGGACAAATGAGGGGGAAAGAGGGACAGAGGGACATTGCTCCAAATCAGGGACAGTTGGGAGCTATGTAGCTGGCCTTGATATGTGGAAAGGCCTGGGGCGACACATGTTAAAGTAGAACTATTGGCAAAACATTTATAACCCCTGTCAGTTTATTTTTTGACATCTGTGTCCCATTGGGAAAATTTACCTTCACCTGTTCCATAGTCAACACAGGAAGTGAGAAAATCTCTGCAAGTTAAGGGAATTCCTTGGGGACCCCCAGGTCATCAGAACTAGAGTCCCCAATTGAAAATTTCCCTTCTATGACTTTTGCAGGGACAACCCAAAATGTGTTTTTTCTTTTATTTTTACTTTTAATGATAATGGTTAATCCGGACAAATATAGACGGTGAATCTCCCTAATGAGGGCACAGACAGCAATAAAAAAAAGTCAGCTAGAATGTGTGTGTTTTACTAAAATTGGACAGTGCAAAATCTGGCGCAGCTCTCCACCGAAACCAATCAGTTTCCAGGTTTTTTGTTAAAGCTTAATTGAACAAGCTGAAGTTAGAAGCCGATTGGCTACCATGCACAGCTGCACCAGATTTGCACTCTCCAGTTTTAGTAAATCAACCCCACTGTGTACATTGTCTTAGTCTTAGGCCTAGGGTAATTATTTTTAGGCGAGCATAAGCAATCCTAGAAAT
Organism: Lithobates clamitans; assembly: GCA_037952925.1. Lineage (NCBI taxonomy): Eukaryota > Metazoa > Chordata > Amphibia > Anura > Ranidae > Lithobates > Lithobates clamitans. The sequence goes on from JBBGZY010000648.1 coordinate 2,936,997, forward strand.
GGACATGGAAGCAAGGTTAGGTCGTCAGTGTCAGAAACAATGAACCAGACCGAGATAGAGGTACAGTAAAATCACACTTGTTTATTAATAAAAATAAAAAGGTAAATAGAGTAAGCATAGTCAAAGCATAGCCAGAGTTCAGTAACCAGATCGGGTAATTAGCCAGGCCAGAAGTCAGGGATCCAAGTGGAGGAACAGCAGGCAGGATAAGGAGCCAAAAGGGATGTCAGCAAAGCCAGTCTTTAAACAGGAACGCAGGAGATGGTTTCTTGTGATGTGACCAAGGCGAAGGCAGGAATTAAGTGAGCTGGAGATCTTTAGTAGGTGGGACTGACGAGCAGATCCTCAACAGCTGGTTAACTGTGGAGAGAGATGAGAGCTGGCAATTAACCGACAGCTGAGCGGCCAGCTCAGAGAAGGAAGGGCTGAGCCCAGCCCTGACACTCAGGCTGTTAAGGAGCCACATGTCCCAGCACCCACACCAGTTAGTGATTGGCAATACTTTGCTAGGACATATTCAATAAAGCTGCTGCACCACTTTTCTGGCGTTAAACCCTCATGTCAATGTATTGTGCCAAATTCATGAAGCATTTGCAACACTTTTGATTCTGACAGCGATGCGTGCACCGAATTAAGTAGTTTTAAAATGCACCACTTTTACATTGAATGTGCCAAATGTAAAAGTGAAGCTAATTAAGACCAACTCTCTTTTTGGCGTACAGAGAGAAAATCTGGCTCAGACAGATTCAAAAGAGGATTCTTTTGAATTGGAGTTGGCTCAGTGACACCCTTGTCTAGAGGGTCCACGAAAAGCGGAGGGAATTGGCAGCTGACAGCTTACTCTACAAGAAACCAAAGAACGGACTCCATGGTGTTCGGCTGATCGAGACCCCCAGATGTGAGTTGGGTATCCTGGAGGAATCTCTCTGATCTTCAGCTAGCTCCAGAGGCTTGGTGGATTATATTACCCCACAGAGGTATACCTGTATGCACATGTGACCTCGTTAGCAATAGAAGATCCATATCATCTGGTAAGAGTTTCCACAAACAGGGTCACAGGAGGATCTGCATGCTTCTTGGTGGTGGAACCCTTCGGATAAAATTATCTTGTTGGATTTTTCCTTTATACATCACGTGGACTTTCACTTACATGCATTTTTCTAAATTTCTATCAATATTTTTTTTTTCACTTGATTCCACATATAAATTCTTTTTCATTCCTTCAATGATATGCTATAAACTATTATCTTCATTGCATATTTAATTTTGTTTTTCACCCTGATTAGCACGACTATTCTGTTTTTTATTTATGTTTACTATGTTACTAGGTTATATCACATGGTCTGTCGCTGTTTTATTTTATTTATTTTTTCTTTACTTCCAGCGAGGTATACCACTCTGTATTGATTCAAGGACAATAACTATTAGGAGGACATAAACAGGCTAGAAAGTGGGTATGGAAGTAATGTGAGGAGGTCCTTGGGTTGTTGAGGAGCCACATGTCCAAGCATGCACCCCAGTCAGTGATTGGTAATACATTGCTGGGACATGTTAATTCTAAACTAGGGAGGTGATCTAATTAGCAAACCTAGTTGTGGGTGAGAAATCTGCAAAGAATTTTGTTTTAGGTAAAGGGCAACAAGATTTTGAAGAAGGTATTAACACACCTTGATGAGTGGGAAAGCCTAGTCTTAGGCATGGATCAAAACATTTTATTTATTTTTATTTTATAACAATATTAAAAGCATAGGATAATAATTTCAGGAGAGCTAAAATAGGCTAAAATAGGTATAAACGGGCTTGGAAGTGTGCATGGGAGCAAGGTGAAGTCCTAGTCTTAGGCGTGGAGCAGTAAAATTTTAGGAAGGTTGGGGAGGGGGCATTAGCAGGTCCTCATATGTGGGAAGACCTAGACTTAGGCCTGGGGAAACTAAATTATTGGTTAATATCACACAAAAAAAACAGGGGCACAAGATTTTAGGGAAGCATCATAGGCCTAAGCCAACACATTCTACGGCAGCATCAGTAGGTCTTAATGTGTTCAAAGGTCAAGTCTTAGGTTCTGGGACAACAACATTTTAGGGTAGGGTTGGTAGGCCTTAATGTGTGACAGGACCTAGACTTAAGCATGGGGAAACCTACGGTAAATGATAGAGTAGCATCAACAAACCTGGGGCACAAAGATTTTAAGTAAGCATTAGCAGGGAATAATATGTGGAAAGGCCTAGGCTTTGGCCTAACCAACACATTCCAGTGAGGCATCACCAGTTCTTAATGTGTTCGAAGGGCAAGTCTTAGGTTCTGGGGCAACAACATTTTAAGGTAGGGTCAATAGGCCCTAATGTGTGGCAGGACCTAGTCTTAGGCCTGGGAAACTAAAATATAGCGTAGTCTGAACAAACCTGAGGCAACAAGAATTTAAGGAAGCATCAGGAGGCAATAATATGTGGAAAGGCCTAGGCTTAGGTCTAATCCAACCCATTCTAGGGTGGCATCAACAGGTCTTAATGTGTTCAAAGGCCTAAATGTGTGGCAGGACCTAGTCTTAGGTCTGGGCCAACAAGATATTAGGAATGCATTGCTGTGTAGAAAGACCTAGCCTTAGGCCTGGGGCAACAAGACTATGGGGAAACATCAGCAGGCCTAGATACGGGCATGGGCGCAAGGAATGGTCCTCAGGCTGTCAAGAAGACATGAAAACACACTTATCTTTTAACTGTCACTTTCTTCCCTATGTAAATACTCAGAGGGAAGAGATAAGGAAATCAATATTTCATCAGATTTAGAAAATGTAAAATTATTTTACACTAAGGTCATGGAATTGAGTGGTCTTCAGAGATCTGGTTACAGGACACAATAAATGGGTAGATACAATCCTTTCAAAGCAATTGCACTGTGTCTCCGCTATATTTTCCTGGTTCATATAAAAATACACACAACGAGCTGTATGAAAAAAAAAATAACTCCAATGCAGAAAAGCATTCCTGTATAAGACAGTGCTCATGTTCAATGTCACTCACATCTGTTTTTCTAAAAATAATATTGTTCTACAAATTATAAACATGTTTGAAGTGCACTAAAGGTTTAAAAGCGAAATTATAGCAACAAAGATGCATCACCAGAATCCTGTATATTGTTAACATTTCGATTACAGACAAATACAGAAAATAATTAGTCTTAAATGTACTTAATTTGAATTTGTGTTTTGACATTGTATATATTTTTAGATATTATATATAGCAAAACAGCATCAATTAAAACGTGGGGATGCATATGTTAATGTAGGAAAAGCTTTCATTTATATTTACTTTTTTTAAATTTTATACACTATATCAAAAATAAGGCGTGTTAAAATGTATGTCAAGGCAAAAAAAAAAAAAAAAAAAAAAAGAATATGAAGCACAGCTGTAATATACATGTACATTTTTTTTTATCTTTTTAACCACTTCAATACCAGGCACTTACACCCCCTTCCTGCCCAAACCAATTTTTAGCTTTCAGCGCTGTCGCTGTTTAAAAGACATTTGCAAATAAAAAAAGACCTAAAATAAAAAAAAAAAAAAAAAAAAAGTTTTTCTTTTGTTTCTGTTATAAAATTTTGTAAATAAGTAAGTTTTCTCCTTCACTGATGGGCACTGATAAGGCGGCACTGATGAGGTGGCACCAATGAGGTGGCACTGATGGGCACTGGCAGGCACTAACGATGGGCACTGATAGGCAGCACTGATGGGCACTGGTAAATGGCACTGATGGGTGACACTGATATACAGCACTGATGGGCATTGATAGGTGACACTGATGGGCACTCATGGGTGGCACTGGTGGGCACTGATAGGCGACACTGGGCACTGCAAGGCTGCACTGATGGGTACTTATGGGTGGCACTGATAGATGGAACTGCTGGGCACTGATAGGTGGCACTACTGGGCACTGATATGTGGCACTGATGGGCACTGAAATGCGGCACTGATGGGCACTGATATGCGACACTGATAGATGGCATTGATAGGCATAGATTTGTTTCTATTTTAAAATTTTGTAAATAAGTAAGTTTTCTCCTTCACTGATGGGCACTGATAAGGTGGCACTGATGAGGTGGCACCAATGAGGTGGCACTGATGGGCACTGACAGGCACTAACGATGGGCACTGATAGGTGGCACTGATGGGCACTGGTAGGTGGCACTGATGGGCGGCACTGATATACAGCACTGATGGGCATTGATAGGTGGCACTGATGGGCACTCATGGGTGGCACTGGTGGGCACTGATAGGTGACACTGATGGGCACTGCAAAGCTGCACTGATGGGTACTTATGGGTGGCACTAATACGTGGCACTGCTGGGCACTGATAGGCGGCACTACTGGGCACTGACATGCGACACTGATAGATGGCATTGATAGGCATCACTGATGGCACTGGCAGGCATTGGGGATGGGCACTGATTGGCAGCTGCCTGGGCACTGATTGGCATTTCCCTGGTAGTCCAGGGTGGTGTCAATCCCTGGTGGTCCTGGCGGCATCCTTTTGGTCCTAGGTGGGCATGCGAGGGGGGGCTGTGGTAATAAACAATCAGCACATGCCCCCCTGTCAGGAGAGCAGCCGATCGGCTCTCCTCTACTCGCATCTGTCAGACAAGAGTGAAGAAAAGCCGATCCACGGCTCTTCCTGTTTTCATCGAGATCAGCCGTGATTGGACACGGCTGATCACGTGGTAAAGAGCCTCCATGCCCACCCTTGTCCCGAACCTGATAGCAAGGGATTGTTTTGTAGTCCAAGAACTGCGAGGGCTGATTAAACTCTTTGAGATAACAGCTCCAAAATTGTAGCCTATCCGGCTAAGAGGTTTTTTTTTGTTGTTTTTTTGGCAGCTATCAAAAAAATAACAAGATAATTTTAATGGCATATTTAACAGACCAAAAGACAGCACATAGGAGAAGATCATCGTTAGGGTCTGCATATATTTTAAGGCCGTTGCTTTATTAAAACAGACCAATTATCACATTTCCCAAAAAAGGCTTCTACACTACAATGAGTTTAGAACTATGTTGTGCATTCGAGGAAAACATTGAAATCAAAACTATGGGGTTTGCCACTGCTGACCTCTTTCTGGAAATATGATTTATCTGGATGCTATGTTGACATCCTGGCCTTTATATCGTCCGAGTCACTGACCAGGAAACACAGAGGAAAATCTGAAGTCCTTATTTAAACACTCGTCTTGTGTCAGTGGCTCAAACCAATGGAGCCACACGGTCGGCATAGCAGTAGGTTTCAGAATGACAATGACGTGTGGGAAGCACCCAAACTCTCTGAGCTGCACTCAAAATGGAATTGGGTCACAAGGTTTATTTTAATATAAATAGATCACATGGCACACAGTCATATGGGGGGCACCTCATCATAATGAAAATTACTTTATTTGGAACATGCTAAGCCATTATTTGGTTGCATGTCACTCCATTGTCATATAATAGGCAAAAATACTATATTGTCAAAAGTATTGGGACACCTGCCTTCACACGCTCATGGACTTTAAGGGCAATCCCAGTCTGATGCCCCGTACACACGATCGGACTTTCCAACAAAAAAAAAAAAACGTGGATTTTTTTTTCTAAGGTTGTTGGCTCCAACTTGTCTTGCATACACACGGTCACACAAATGTTGGCCAACAATTACGAACGTGAGAACGCGGTGACGTACAAGACGTACGACGAGCCGAGAAAAAGGAGGTTCAATAGCCAGTGAGGCTCCTTCTGCTTGATTCCGAGCATGCCTGGAACTTTTGTGCGACGGACTTGTGTACACACAATCGGAAATTCCGACAACAAAGTTTTGTTGGAGGAAAATTTGAGAACCTGCTAGCCAACATTTTTTTGCGGAAAGTCCAACAACAAATGTTCAATGGAGCATACACACAGTCGGACTTTCAGCCAACAAGCTCACATCCAACATTTCCCGTCGGAAAATCCAACCGTGTGTACAGGGCATTAGTCTGTAGGGTTCAATATTGAGTTGGCCCACCCTTTGCAGCTATAAAAGCTTCAACTCTTCTGGGAAGGCCGTCCACAAGGTTTAGAAGTGTGTCTATGGGAATGTTTGACCATTCTTCCAGAAGCGCATTTGTGAGGTCAGGTGCTGATGTTGGACGAGAAGGTCCGGCTTGCAGTGTCCGCTCTAATTCATCTCAAAAAGTGTTCTATCAGGTTGATATCAGGACTCTGTGCAGGTCAGTTAAGTTCTTCCACCCCAAACTCGCTCATCCATGTCTTTATGGACCTTGCTTCGTGCACTGGTGTGCATTAAAGATTGGAACAGGAAGGGGCCATCCCCAAACTGTTCCCACAAAGTTGGGAGCATGAAATTGCCCAAATTGTCTTGGTATGCTGACACCTTAATGCCGCGTACACACGATCGGACTTCTCATCGGAAAAAGATATGACGGCTTTTCCAAAGGGATTCCGCTCAAGCTTGCCTTGCATACACACGGTCACACAAAAGTTCGCTGAACTTTCGACCGTCTAGAACGAGGTGACGTACAACACTACGACGAGCCGAGAAAATGAAGTTCGATGTTTCTGAGCATGCGTAGGAATTTTGTGCGTCGGAATTGCTACAGACGATCACATTTTCGGACAGGAACTTTTTCCAACCGAAAAATTGAGAGCATGCTCTCAATCTTTTGCTAGCTGGAATTCGGCCAGCAAAAGTTCCGATGGAGCATACACACGGTCGCATTTTCCGATGAGAAGCTCTCATCGGTCTTTTGCTGGCCGAAATTCTGATCGTGTGAACGCTGCATAAGAGTTCTCTTCACTGGAATTAAGTGGCCAAGCCCAACCCCTGAAAAACAACTCTGCATCATAATCCCCCCTCCACCAAGTGATTTGAACCAGTGTACAAAGCAAGGTCCATAAAGACATGGATGAGCGAGTTTGGGGTGGAGGAACTTAACTGGCCTGCAAAGAGTCCTGATATCAACCTGATAGAACACCTTTGGGATGATTTAGAGTAGAGACTGTGAGCCAGGCCATCTTATACAACATCAATGCCTGACCTCACAAATGCTCTTCTGGAAGAATGGTCAAACATTCCCATATACACACTCCTAAACCTTGTGGACGGCCTTCCCAGAAGAGTTGAAGCTGTTAAAGCTGCAAAGGGTGGGCCAACTCAATATTGAACCCTACAGACTAATAGGGCGTACACACGGTCTGACTTTGTTCGGACATTCCGACAACAAAATCCTAGGATTTTTTCCGACGGATGTTGGCTCAAACTTGTCTTGCATACACACAGTCACACAAAGTTATCGGAAAATCCGATCGTTCTGAACGCGGTGACCTAAAACACGTATGTCGGGACTAAAAACGGGGCAGTGGCCAATAGCTTTCATCTCTTTATTTATCCTGAGCATGCATGGCACTTTGTCCGTCGGATTTGTGTACACACGATCGGAATTTCCGACAACGGATTTTGTTGTCGGAAAATTTTACATCCTGCTCTCAAACTTTGTGTGTCGGAAAATCTGATGCAAAATGTGTGATGGAGCCCACACACGGTCGGAATTCCTGACAACAAGGTCCTATCACACATTTTCCGTCAGAAAATCCGACCGTGTGTACGGGGCATAAGACTGGGATGCCATTAATGTTCATGTGTGTGTAAAGGAAGGTGTTCCAATACTTTTGACAATATAGTGCACCTATTGGCACATTCACTCACAGACTGAGCCTAGGTTCACACTGCTGTGGGATTAAAATCGTGCAAGTTCGGCTGAACTCACACAATTTCATACCTGCATGTCAGTCCCACTTCGGGGGGTGATTTCATGTTCCTGCACAGATGTCTATTGAAAGCGCACCTGAAGCCAAACGTAGTACAGAAAGGTGCCATTGCCGACAAAAGCCGCTGATTTGGCATGCGATTTGTCAAATCGCATGCCAAATCTCATCAATGTGAATCTAGTCTAAAAAAAAAACCTAGGGACATGCAGTGACACAGTTTTTTTTTTTATCTCCCATTCACCTATGAGCCGAATGTCTTTGATTATTTTTGAAATTTTTTTTTTTTTTTTGCATTTGCTCAGGCATTTTTTAATGTTTTTGCACATTTTAGGCTTAAGTTCCTTTTTGAAGAAAAAAAAAATCAGCCAACTGAAAGATAGTTACTAGACAAGTAAATGTAAAAAAAGAGCACGTTAACGCAGGTTTTTGCTCCTTTTTCAGAAGTTCCCATTAAAGTCTTTTGGGGCCAAAACACACAACTGTGCCCCAAAGGGTTTTGAGCTACAAGCTTCAAGCCACACAATGCCCAGGTGTAAATATTAGACGAGTGCGATTCACTCTGTTACGAATCAAAATTTGGACGCAATTTGCATGGTTCGGAGATTCAGATGTATCTGAATCTACGAATCAAAATAGTAACAAATTTAAATGAATCCGAAAAAAAATGATCACGAAAACAACAACTTCATTTGTTTCATTCGGATGACATGATGCCTTTTGTTAATGTAATTTAGGTGTTTACATGTTTAAAACAGTTTTTTTTTTTTGCTAGAAAATTACTTAGAACCCCCAAACATTATATATTGTTTTTTTTTTCTAACACCCTAGAGAATAAAATGGCGGTCATTGCAATACTTTTTTTTCTCACACCGTATTTGCGCAGCGGTCTTACAAGCATGCTTTTTTTGGAGAAAATTAACTTTTTTGAATAAAAAAATAAGACAACAGTAAAGTTTTTATATCGTGAAAGATATCGTGACGCCGAGTAAATTGATACCCAACATGTCAGGCTTCAAAATTGCGCCCGCTCGTGAAATGGCGTCAAACTTTTACCCTCAAAAATCTCCATAGGCGAAGTTTAAAAAATTCTACAGGTTGCATATTTTGCGTTACAGAGGAGGTCTAGGGCTAGAATTATTGCTCTCGCTCTACCGATCATGGCGATACCTCACATGTGTGGTTTGACCACCGCTTCCATATGCGGGCGCTACTCACGTATGCGTTCGCTTCTGCGCGCAAGCTTGTCGGGACGAGGCATTTAAAAAAAAAAAAATATTTTTCTTATTTATTTTACATGATGTTATTTATTTTTACACTGTTTAAAAAAAAAATTGTGTCACTTTTATTCCTATTTCAAGGAATGTAAACATCCCTTGTAATAGAAAAAAGCATGACAGGTCCTCTTAAATATGAGATCTGGGGTCAAAAAGACCTCAGATCTCATATTTACACTATAATGCAATAAAAAAAAAAAAGAAAAAAAATAAAAAAAAGTAGTTTAAAAAAATGACATTGAAAAAAATGTGCCTTTAAGACGTATGGGTGGAAATGACGTTTTGACGTCGCTTCCGCCCTGCAGTGTCATGGAGACGGGTGGGCGCCATCTTCCCCTCACTCGTCTCCATGCACAGCTAGGGAAAGGACGCGATCGCCTCCGCCGCTGCTGACGGCTCCGGTAAGCGGTGGAGGGCACCGGATCGTGGCAGGAGGGGGGGGCGTCACCCGATTGGCTGAAAGGACAGGTACTCCTATTGGATGCCTAGGAGGAGGGGAGGAGATGCACGGCGGAAGCGAGGAGGAGAAGAGCCGCTGCCAGATGCCTGGATTACCCGCCGATGCCCGATTCCCGCAGCTACCTGGTGCCCTGATCCCCGTCGCTCCTCGGATGCCTGATCCCCACCGCTGCTTGGTGCCCTAATCCCCGCCCCTCCTCAGATGCCTGATCCCTGCTGCTGCTTGGTGCCCGATCTCTGCCGTTGCTTGGTGTCCTAATCCCTGCCCCTCCTCAGATGCCTGATCCCTGCTGCTGCTTGGTGCCCGATCCCCGCCGCTCCTCGGATGCCCGATCCCGGCCGATGCCCACCGCCTAGATGGGATAAGTGCCGGTGGACCGACCGGTAGAAAGCTGGGGGAGGGGTGGTTGTTTGCCGCCCCCCCAAACAAAAAACCATCAGACGCCACTGACCACTTCCCGACCACGCTATAGCCAAATGTTGGCTACAGCCCGGTTCGTCTATTGACATCTTCCCAGAACCGTGCCCACTGCGGCACACACCCAGGGTGCTCTGTGATCGATGTGTCCTGTCGGACACAGCTCATCACAGATGGGGGTAAAGAGCCAATTACTGCAGTTCTTTACCATGTGATCAGCTGTGTCCAATCACAGTTGATCACGATGTAAACACACTTGCAGGTTATCGGCATTCCTTTCCTCACGCTGTCACAGTGATCTTACCAGTTCCCGTTGGCCCCTGTTTCACCAAACAAGGAAGCAGATCCATACTGGCATGGCCAGCTTGTGTCTTTAGGTTCATTTTTAGGTGTTACAGGATGCTGTGCACATGCATGGCATTCTTGTATCTCCTGTAGTCAGTTCTGAGGCCACGTCCCCCCCCACCCACAGCGCCCTACTCTGGCTTAGCATTGTCTCTGTGGATGGAGGTGGAGGGCCACACCTACAGCAGCAGGGTCACGCCAGTCTTGCCCCTCCTCTCCGCTGATTGACAGGTATTGACAATGAGGGCATGAAAAGTGCAGCCACCTGCGCTTTTTTTTTTCATGGAAAATCGCAGGTAGCTGCAAAGACACATGTCATGTGTGTCATGTTCAGACCAGTGTGACTTGAAGATGCCGGACTCTGCTGACTAACAGTCATTGTTACTGTTGATGAAGGTGAATACAATGCCTGCCACGTGATACACACCCCCCCATAGAGGAAGGAGTTAGAGAATGAGGCCATGTGGTCACATGACCGCTGAATAAAACCAATAGAAAAGGTCATTAAACTCTATTTTTAAATAAGTAAATGCAATGAAAGTCATGAAAAATGATTTGCTTTGTTAAAATTGGCCTTTATGTTAGTGTGTTCACAAATACTTTAAATATAATGGAAATTCCAGCATTGAAGTGCTTCTTGTGAATCTTCTGTTTCAATGGTTTTTATTCAGTTTTAAGAAGTGGTTAAAATGCAAAAGTTCTGCCCACGCAGGGGCTAGCATTGAAGTGGAAGCCAGTAAGGGCAAGAATAAAGTGACCCAAGTAGAAAAGATGCAACAGTAGTAAATTTAAGTGAAAGTTACCGTTAGGATCCAGGGGTCCGAGATAGGCTCCCTATAACTAAGGGGCACCCCCTAGGCCCCCCCAAACCCAAAAGGTGGTGCAATGTACAGCCCAAACTGAACTAACAAAGTTAGAGGAGCAGAAGACAGAAGAAAGTTAGGCAGAAAGGTGACGCTAAAGAGAGGGAGGTCACTCAAGTAGGGAGCTAGAGAAGGGAAAGGGGAGTCTAGGAAGGAAAGGGAAGGTCAGAAGGATGGGGTCCAGGAGATGGGGACAAGGGAAGGGCTCAGGATCACCTGGACCATCCATCACAGGCGACCCAAGCTAGCTGAAGGTGAGGGTACGAAAGGCATATGACGGAAACGGTTCCCAAACTTTGAGGAACTTGGCATGAGTGTCCCCACGGATGCTGGACATCTGTTCATTAAGCATAAACGCGATCATGCGATCTTTCACCCCCTGAAAGGGAACAGATGGCTTTTTCCAGGCTTGGGAAATGGTTATTTTGGCTGACAGAAATAGGTAGGAGGCAAGTTTCCGCTGATAAGAAAACAGGCCTGCAATTGGACAGTGTAATAAAGAAAACTTGGCCTCTTTTGATACGGGGCAGGTGAAACAACATGAATAGGAGGCCAAATACCCGAGACCAGAAGCCAATTAATCTAGGACATTTCCACCATATATGTATAACGGCCACAACCTCGGAAGCAGTGGTCACTGTGGGATAGATTGGTATGGGCAATGCGAGCAGGGAACCAATACAGCATAGAAGCACCTTATATGCCGCCTCCAAGGTGGCTGTATTAAATGAGCATTTGGCCACAGAAGACCCAGGCCCCTCTCCAGTCCGCCAAGTCTATTTCGGTTGCCAGATCTCGTTCCCACTGAGCTACAGTACATAAGTGAGAGAGGTATGAGATGAATGGTTATTCAGAGAAGCATAGAGAGCCGAGACGAGGCCTGGGGATCCCATGGAGTGCAGGCAAATGTGTTCAAATGATGTATCTGGAATGGGTACGTAGCAGTCCTGCACAGCGAGGGGAGCCAATGCTGAAGTTGGAGGTAGCGGAAGAGCTCCTCTTCTGGTTCTCATGAATATTCTAATCACGCTTCAAATCACTTGGATGTCGATGGGGCCTTAAAATGGAAACCTATGAGGCCATTTTCACATATGTGCAAATTGGATGCGGTTTTCACCGTATCCAAATCGCATGACATGCGAGTGTGCCCGGCTCTCAATGGAGCCGGTTCATACATGTGTGACGCGGCCGTGGGGCGGTTTCCAAAGGGTCCTGTGCGTTTTTGGACCCATTTCAGGAGCAAATTCAGGCAAAAATTCAGACCAGACATCGCACCTGAACCACTGAACAGAAACGCACCAGACCCCAGGATGGAAACCGCGGCCCCACATATATGAAGCTGGCCCCATCTTCGTGGGGCTCCTTTAAGACTGGGGCCCCAAGGCAGCCAGCTGTTCTGCCCTTATTATTACTCTGCCATTGCACACTACTTCAAGATCACACCAACCTCTTCATCTTACTGACCCCTGGCATGCTGACTCTAAAACATTCAGCAGGTCACTAGGTTTGTCACTTACCTTGGTATAGATCCCTGGTGCCCAACCTGCGGCCCTTTGGCACTTTTTGTTTTCGGCCCTCTGGGCCCCTGCAGGCACTACCCTGTTACCCCGAAAATAAGACCTAGCGTGATGGTCAGTGATGGCTGCAATATAAGCCCTACCCCCCCAAATAAGCCCTACCCTGTTTCCCCGAAAATAAGCCCTACCCTGAAAATAAGACCTACAAGGACTTTAACTAGGGCTTATTTGGGGGGTAGCGCTTGTATTGCAGCCATCACCAACAATCACGCTAGGTCTTGTTTTTGGGGAAATAGGGTAGTCTATGTTTCCCTATTGTCATGTTATAGAAGTGATTTCTAGCAGTTTCAACTCATGTATTATGTCTGCAGTCTCTGACCATCTCCTGTATCATGTCTGTAATCTCCAATCATACCTTGTATCATGTTGGCAGTCTCTAACCATCTCCTGTATCAAGTTGGTAGTCTCTAACCAATACCTCCCAACTTTTTGAGATGGGAATGCGTGACACCTATCAGCAAAAGTATGCAGGCAAAGGACACACCCCTTGCCACGCCCCCTTAAAGGATAATTGACAAAAAAAGAAGATTGATTAAACCCACAAGTGCTTTTTTTACCACTATCATTCCTTTATATTGGAATATTTTGGAATTTACAAATGCAGCAATTTAGAAATCAGATGAAAGGCTTAGCACTGGGAAACACTTTTTGATAAAAAGTGAATTATATATACAACTATATAGATCAGACCAAAATGAGGGACAAAAGAGGAGGAATGAGGGACAGGGGGACATTGTTCCAAATCAGGGACAGTCCCTTGAAATCAGGGACAGTTGGGAGCTATGTCTAACCATCTCCTGTATCATGTCTACAGTATTTGACCATCTCCTGTATGATGAATGCAGTCTCTAACCATCTCCTGTATCATGTCTGCAATCTCCAATCATACCTGTATCATGTCTGCAGTCTCTGACCATCTCCTGTATCATGACTGCAATCTAAAATCATACCTTGTATCATGTCTGCAGTCTCTGACCATCTCCTGTATCAGGTCTGCAGTCTTTGACTATCTCCTGTAGTATGTCTGCAATCTCTAACCACCTCCTGTGTTAGGTCTGCAGTCTTTGGCCATCTCCTGTATCATTAATGCAGTCTCTAACCATCTCTTGTATCATGTTTGCAGTCTCTGACCATCTTATATACCATGTCTGCAGTCTCTAACCATCTACTGTATCTTGTTTGCAGTCTCTAACCAACTCCTTAATCATCTCTGCAGTCTCTGATCATCTCTTGTATCATGCCCATAGTCTTTGAATATATCCTGTTGTGTGTCTGCTGTCTCTGATAATGAATATTCTCTGACTTGGTGATGTCAAGGACCACACTTGAGGCCCCCATATTAAGCAAGTTGACCCCCACTGGTATAGATCCATGAGCATCCACGGACCTTGTCACAATTACTAGTTTGATTTTGTGCATGAAGAGATCACCTAACTTTCCAACTTTCCACCTAGTCACATATTTTTTATTTCCTCATTATTCTGAGAGATTAACTATCACAGATTTAATAGATGGTCTATTTTTCCCTGTCCCCTGATAACTTCTCCCATTGAGCTCTCTTCTTCGTAGCTCAGTTCCTGGTCAGAACCCGGCTTGTTGCTTTTATTAGGTTATTATACATACCGTACTTTTAGAAGAAGCATATTCAGAATGTCATTTGCTATTCTTTCCCTGCGAGAGATACAAAGTGACTCATTACCTTGCTCAACTTTAATATTTCAGACATGTGAAAAGACAGAAATCTAACAAGAACAAGGACTGAAAAGCCAGAGAACTGTTTTTGAAGGCAAAAATAGTTTTATTATCTATGAAAATGGTTTTGCATTTGATAGCTACCTTGTCTGTACTTTTAGTGTAGATGATACACTGTGATTTGCTGCTTTTTACTTGCTGTACTTAAAGCAGAACTTCATTCAAAAAGTAAAGTACCGCTCATTCTCTTTCTCCCTCCTCAGCCTGCAACTGATTTGCATTTCTTGGAGTGGAAGTTGGGGAGCCATAACTTTTTTTTTGTCAATACCTGCTCCTGTTTACCACCAGATACAGCGTATCGCTAACCACCAGATGCAGCTTGTCACTTGCCACTGTAGTCTGCCCCCAGATGCAGCGTGCCACTTGCCACCATTGCCTACCTTCAGATGCAGCTTGTCACTTGCCACCGTGGTCTGCCACCAGATGCAGCTTATCACTTGCCACCGTCGCCTGCCACCATATGCAGCTTGTCACTTGCCACCACGGTCTGCCACCAGACGCAGCATGTCTCTAGTCACCGATGCTTGCCACCAGACGCAGCGTGTCACTTGTCGCCATTGCTTGCCACCAGATACAGCGTGTCACTTACCACCATTGCTTGCCACCAGATGCAGCGTGTCACTTACCACCATTGTTTGCCACCAGACGCAGCGTGTCACTTGTCGCCATTGCTTGCCACCAGATACAGCGTGTCACTTACCACCATTGCTTGCCACCAGATGCAGCGTGTCACTTACCACCATTGTTTGCCACCAGACGCAGCATGTCATTTGTCACCATTGCTTGCCACCAGATGCAACGTGCCACTTGCCACCAGATGCAGCATGTCACTTGCCACTGTTGCTTGCCACCAAATGCAGCGTGTCACTTGCCACCATTGCCTGCCTTCAGATGCAGCTTGTCACTTGCCACCAACACCTACCACCAGATGCAGCGTGTCACTTGCAACCGTGGTCTGCCACCAGATACAGCATGTCTTTTTTTTTTTTTTTTTTTTAAAGGTTAACTTTTTTATTGTTTTTATAAACAGTATCAATAGCTGTTACACAGGTGTACAAGCACAGCGAACATTGCAATATTCAAAGTTCAATACAGTGGACAGGTATACAGGTTGACATTATGCATTAATACATATAACACATCTTATAATACATTTCATTGTTATCAGGGGTTAGGCTCTAGCATTTACTGTATCATATCATTGTTGTGGTCTGTTATTGGGCAGGAGGTATAGTACTCTCTGAACTCACCCATGAGTTCCAGATTTTGGTGAACTTTTTGGGGCATCTTCTAGCTTCGTATGTCAGCTTATATAGTGGTATAGCTTGGTTGACAATGGTGAGCCAGAGTTTTACAGCCGGAACAGCATTGGATTTCCAATGCATGGTTATTGTTTTTTTAAGCATAGAACATCACTATACGTATAAAAGATTGAACATTTTTGGATAATTCTTCATCATCAATATATCCCAACAGATATCTGAGAGGATTACAGATATTTGGTATTTTAGCTATAGTGCTGATAATGGCTGTAACCTCTGACCAAAATTGCCGTACCGGCGCGCACGCCCACATTAAGTGAAAGAACGTACCCTCGGCCGCCCCGCATCGAAGGCATAGAGAATTGGATATTCTCCTAAGTTTAAATAGTATTTGCACTGTGAAGTATGCTCTGTATAATAGCTTAGTCTGGATCACTTTATCCCTAGAAGAGATGACGGAGGGCACCTGCACGGGAAGAATTTCCCCCCAAATCTCCTCCGTCAGCTCGGGTATATCCGATCGCCATTTATGTTCAATAGCGGTGAGCCTAGTGGTAGTAGAATGTAGTAGAGTCTTATAATAGGATGAAATTAGTTTGTCATGAGAGGGGTCAGTCAGTAAGAGCTCGAGTTGGGACGGTTGCATCTCTGTATTGTGAAGCCCAAATTGTGCAGCTACAGTATGTCTTATCTGTAGATATTGAAAGTAGGCCGTGCGTGGGAGCCCAAAATCCCTCTGAAATTCCATAAAAGATCGGAATGCATTGTCTAGAAACAAATGTGATATTGTTTTAACCCCTTTCTTTGTCCGGTATCCCCCCGTAAATTCTGGCAAACGTGGGTTTCCCCATAATGGAGCGTTAGGGGACAGGACAGCCCTGGAACCGGGGGGTAGTAGTTTAGAAATTTTAAAGATCTGCAGAGTCGTGGCCAGAACCTTTACTCCCTCTCTCCCCCTAAGTGACATACGATGTATTAAGTTTTGGAGGGATTCATATGAGGTAAGGATGGCTGCCTCAGTAGCTGCATTGTTGGCCTCTGGAAAGAACCACCAATGGGCATGTGCCAGTTGTGAGGCGATATAATATGTTTGGAGACATGGGAGTGCCAGTCCCCCTTCCAGGGTAGGTAGTTGTAAGGTGTGTTTCGCAATCCTCACTACACCGCCCCTCCATATAAAGTTAGTGATTATAGAGTCTATTTCCCTAAATTTAGCTTTTGTTATATAGATTGGTGAGTTGCTCAGAACATAAAGGAATCTCGGGAGGTAAATCATTTTAAAGATATTTATTCTTCCTAAGAGCGTAAGTGGGAGATTATTCCATCATTCCATCATTCCATCATTCCAATCTGACTGTAACAAGAATGGTCAGCCAAAAGAAGGATACCAACAGTTCCATCTTTGGACGGACAGCACTGGGTTTCTGAATCTTCCTGTAATTGAATAGAAATGTCAAATTCCTTGTGCTAATTTTTAATCTTCTCTGTTGATACCAAAGAAAAAAAAAAAAGGCGTTAGATCAGGGATATCAATGAACAGAGAATTTTGCTGTTATTTGAACAACAAGGAGATGTAGTGGTCAGCGAGGAGGTGATCTCCGTGGCAGGTTCCTTTGCTCCAAAGGCCCTAGCGTGTCTGCCCAGTGAGCCGCCTCTTTTGGATCAGTGAAAAAATGGGCTTTACCCTGGTGAATAACACGAAGGCGCGCTGGGTATAGCATACTGTATGGTAGTTGTAGATCACGTAGGCGCCTCTTAACCGCAAGGAAAGTGGCACGTTGTTTCTGCGTGGCTACCGAAAAGTCAGGGAAGATGGTAATGCCATTACCGTTGAAAAGTATGTTTCCCTTGTCTCTGGCTGCCCTGATGATGGCTTCTCTATCCCTAAAATGCAGCAACTTAATGAGCATAGCACGTGGGGGTGCCCCAGGGGATGAGGGGCTCAGCAGAAGGGGGTAAGGGGCGCAGTGCAGCTGTGGGCTCTCTCAATGGCAAACATGGTGGAAAGAACGTTGGCGCCAAACACTGACATAAGCCATTGCTCCATAAATTTTTCTGGGGCCTTGCCCTCTGCACCTTCCGGAAAGCCTAGGAAGCGGAGATTATTGCATCTCAGGCGGTCTTCCATATCTGTAAGCTTATCAGACATATAATCTTGGGCCTGGCGCAGCTCCCTGACAGAACCCTGTAAGGGACGCATGTCATCCTCTAAGTCTCCTATGCGCTGTTCCGCATTTTGCACTCTATGTAGCAGATTTTGCACATCATGCTTTAGGAATGATAGATCAGTTTTAATTGAGTCCATCTGAGTGGTGAGGGATGCATGGTCGTGTTGTATCATCTGGGAAGGAGAACAGAAGGGGGTCTTCAGGGCTACTACCAGGGGTATGCTGTGACTCACCCTTCCCTTGATGCTGCTGGATTGTCAGGGAGGTGGATGGATGGCCTTGCTTCAAAGCGTGGAGCCGGCCGGCGCCATTTTGCTGCGGCGGACATGGCTGCGACGGCGGACCGAATACCGTGACGTCCTCCATGGCCGGACCGTATTTGACCATTGCCAAGGGTGCTCTGGAGTCCTAGGATGTTACTGAGCTCGAGGATGGTTGCGGATGGCGGCCGGGCTAGCAGGATGGTTGAAGGATCTAAGCGGGACGGACGGAGATCAGGCTTTACACATCCTCACATCCCGGTTGTTGGCCATGCCCCAGATGCAGCATGTCACTTTACACTGTCGCCGCTCGTCACTATTCTGCCACTTGATGCAGCTTCCCACTGTAGCCTGCCAGCACAAACACCAGATGAAGCTTGTCACTTTAAGGCCAGTTTGTAAAGGTTTTCTGCAGTGAAAACACCTACATGTATTCTCTTGCAGCCTCTCCCCAGCGGTACGGCATCCAGAGCTATACTGTTGTCACATGACAGTCAGAAGGCAGAACAGCTGTGATGCAAAGCAGGTGAGGAGAGATGATATCATCTCTCTGCTTGCCCGTTGTACCTCTTTCAGTGCAGCCTTCACAGCCCGGCTGCAAACAGGGCACAGACCAGTACCAGTCCGCGGCCCGGGGTTGGGGACCCCTGGGCTACAGGACCAGTCTCCCTGTTCTGTGCACATTTTGGAGTGGGAAACCATCTGTGAGTCATCAAGAAGTCAAAGCCGAATTCCAAATCTAAGATGGCGGTGCCAGAGATCCAGTAATGGTGAGAAGAATCAGCTGTGGGACTCCATGGACTGGTAAGTACCTGTTCTTTCAAAGTTACCAATTACAGTATTTGTAGCTGCTGACTTTAACTAAAATGCTGGGTGAAGATTCACTTTAACTACAGTATCTACCAACTGCACACAGTAAATATACTGCAAGCAGGTGGCAGGTACATGCACCTGCATGTACGTGATGGTCTCCTTCAGGGTTTGGGGCAAGCATGTGCTGACCTGTGCTGTGATTGTAACACAAGTTTGGAAGAAGATTTCAGCCAATGATTTTGGCCGAAATCAGCTGATCGGCTGTGTCCAATCACACACAGAGTTCTGTGTTCACAATCACAGAGAACCCTGTGAGCATGGGAACAGCGATCTGGCTGTTTCTTCTCCCTGAAAAGCAAGGAGAAAAAACACTAAACCCAAGATATTATTTGTGTGCTTGCAAGAAAACTGAAAACCTCAGTGACAAAAAAACGAAGTAAAACAAATACAATAAAAACTCAAATAAATCAAACGGACAGCAGCATCTAAATCACCAATCTGAGTAGGATGTGTGACAAGCTCCAACCAAACAATAATTAAAGAGAATGGGAGAGAGAAATAGGTCATGTTTTTACTCCTTCACAGAATCCGAGACTAATTAAACTGACTCACTCCACCTCCATAAGCGCCCGTGTCCAAGAAAAGGCTTACAAATTATCTTACTAGATGGTTTCGGACCCCCTCCGGTCTAGCACAGATGTACCCGATGGTAGATACCCACTGCCGGAGGGGCTGCGATCACCAGGGCACGTTCCTCCACTAATGGTGGTCTTGTCCCAAGATTAAACCATTTTGGGAGGCCATCGCCCCATGGATTAAATGGATGACTCCAATGCTGTGTACACACGACCGGACTTTTCGACGGAACTGGTCCGCCGGAACGAATCCGTCGGACAATCCAACCGTATGTGGGCTTCATCGGACCTGCAGCGGACTTTTCGGTCGAAAATCAGACGGACTTTAGATTTAAAACATGTTTCAAATCTTTCTGACGGATTCGAGTCCGGTCGAAAAATCAGTTCGTCTGTATGCTAGTCCGATGGACGAAAACCGACGCTAGGGCAGCTATTGGCTACTGCCTATGAACTTCCTTATTCTAGTCCGGTCGTACGTCATTACGTTCAAATCCGTCGGACTCGGTGTGATCGTGTGTAGGCAAGTCCATTCGTTAGAAAGTCAGTCGAAAGTCCGTCGTAACTCCGTCGAAAGTCCGTCAGAAAGACCGACGGACCTTTGATGCCGAATAGTCGAGCCGTGTGTACACGGCATTAGAAACATAGAATTCTCCCCTATGCATTTTCTTTTTCATGCGGTTCCCTCCTCCATTAATCTTTATGAAAAAAAAAACATTACTCCACATCTACTGAATATGGCCAAATCACTAATCTAAAAGATTTTGGAAACAATCCAAGTGCCCTACCCTGTTAGACTGGAAGAGGGAGGCAGAATGATGGGTTCATATAGTCAAAGATCAACGAGATAAGTTTAAAGACATATGGTCAGTTTGGATGTACTATTCTTCAGAGATTTCTACAGATTAAATGCCCCTACGGCATAGCGCCCAAGTACTACTTGAGCAGCCCGCACATTCCCTTCACAGATATTTTTAGATCTTCCCTCTGTTTCTCAATTTCCCCCAACAGAGGTTGTTTTTTTCCTCTATAGTCCCCTATTTCCTTTCTATCATTACCCATAATGTTTAGGTCAATTTGGGATAATGCTTGTACAATGCTCACATTTCATATGTCTCAGGTGGGTGTAAGTACACCTGCATTTTATTCAAGGATTGACCAAGTCAAAAAAAAATAACGGACTTTGTGGGCACATAATGAGAGAGAGAATCAGTAAAAAAATATAAAATTTTATTACAACATAGTTAAAAAACATATAAACAACATACAAACAACACCCTGTATGGACACAGTTGCCAGTTACCCAATAATGCAGTTATAGAGGACTGGACCTATGGCACAAAGATTCATTTAATACTGTATCAAGGTAAAAGAAAAATTTCTGATCCAGTAATACCTCCAAAGGCTTGCTCGTTGACGCGTTTCACTAATATATTAGCTTCCTCAGGACAGATACTGGGTAGGTGCTGGTAAACTTGTGGCTCAAGGTGTGGGAGAACTTGACCAAGTTGAAGGTAGATAAGAAAATCCGGACAGCCGCACACCAGGAAGATATTGTCCAAAAATGTTTATTGTAAACTCAGGAGCATATGGTATACAGGACACCGTGGCAAAAAAGTACAGGCAATCAGCTAACGCATTTCGCACTTATGCTAAGTGCTTACTCATGGGAGAACTTGACCAAGCTGACAAACAAACAAAAAATGAAATGGCATGTTTGTGTCTATAGTAGTGGGATACACATATATCATGTGGTCTATAGTAGATACCACTGGTATATAGTAGTCATGTATAGGTATTTGAATATAAATCGCAGTAAGTGGTCACAAATTCCCAGTATAGGCTTGTTCAATACAATGTCAATAGTACCAAGAGATGGCCCATGGATATTGGACCAAATTAATAAAAGGGTAAGTGTACAATCCCCTTAAGTATAGAGGTGAATGGAATATCTGAATGTATAAACACTGCACTTATCACATAGAGGGAGACCTTTTGTTAGGGCTCAAGTTGGTATTGCCGCATGTATAGGAAAGAGGTATGCCCCTTTTGGTACTACACCCCTGTGTACGGCTTTCTTTGCTGAGCTTTCACCTGCAGGTTCACTCCCCGTGAGCTACCTTGGTCTGTCCATGTCTGCCCTGTCAAACCCGTGTTGATGATGGTGTGGGGTCAGATAGGACTCTGAGGTGACCTTCTAATGAATGCTCCCCGTCTACCTCACCTGCTTGGACTCTTTACATAGCATTTTTTGTATTTGTTCCCAGCATGTAACCTTAATACTTAAAGCGTACTTCCACCCAAAAGTGGAAGCTCCACTTATCTGCTTCCTCCCCTCACCCCCCCTCTGGTGCCACATTTGGCACCTTTTAGGGGGGAGGGGGGATCGGGAACCTGTTTTTGATAGGTACCCATCCCCACCTCCAGGAGACTGTGCCATGTCAACGTCCCTCTGAAGTTCAACCCCCCTCCTCCTTCCTCTGTCGCGGGGACGATGGAGCTTGAGAGGTCTTGCAAAGAAGAATGGGAGAAACTGCCCAAAAATAAGTGTGCCAAGCTTCTATCATCATACTCAGAAAGAATTGAGGCTGTAATTGGGGCCAAAGGTGCTTCACCAAAGTATTGAGCAAAGACTGTGAATAATTATGTATATGGGATTGTTTTTTCCTTTTTTCTTTTAATAAATCTGCAAAGATTTTAAACAAACTTCTTTCACATTATCATTATGGGGTATTATTTGTAGAATTTTGATGAAAATAATGAATGTAATCCATTTTGGAATAAGGCTAAAAAAATGTGGAAAAAGTGAAGTGCTGTGAATACTTTCCGAATGCACTGTATGTGTCAGCTGTACCATGCACTTGTGTTAAAAGTCTCCTGTTCTCTTTGTATTGCTTCCTTTGTGTGAAATCCCTGATGTTCCTGCCAGTACCACTGCGTTTCTATTAAAAACTGACCATACTAAGCACATCCATCTCAGCTTGAACATTTTTCTGTCTGTCACACAAGTGCTGACATGCCCCCCTGCACAGCACAGTGTACTGCTGTTTCTCTGCCTCCTGCTGACACGACCCCCACAGTCTCCACCCCCAGATCTCTATGCAGCTAAGAACAGAAGTCATGTGATCATTTATATAACAAGAAAAAAAAAAGGTATTTTGAATATTTTTTTTTTTACATCTATACATAAATGTTTTTGTTTCAAATTTCAAATCTCAGCCTGCTCTCCTCCAATGACCAGTCTTGTCCTGACCCCCCCCCCCCCCAGCCATTCACTGGGAAGCTCAGTGTGCTGCTGCTTCTTCTCCTCCCCCATCTCTTATGCAGCTGAGAACAGAGGGATGTGATTTCTTATACAGTATAAAAGGGAAAAAAGGTATTTATAATGTTTTTTCTATTTATACACAAATGTTTTGCCTTTCATTTCTATATTAACCACTTCAGCCCCGGAAGGATTTACCCCCTTCCTGACCAGAGCACTTTTTACAATTCGGCACTGCGTCGCTTTAACTGCTAATTGCGCGGTCATGCAATGCTGTACCCAAACGAAATTTGCGTCCTTTTCTTCCCACAAATAGAGCTTTCTTTTGATGGTATTTGATCACCTCTGCCGTTTTTATTTTTTGCGCTATACACGGAAAAAGACCGAAAATTTTGAAAAAAAATGATATTTTCTACTTTTTGTTCTAAAAAAAATCCAATAAACTCAATTTTAGTCATACATTTAGGCCAAAATGTATTCGGCCACATGTCTTTGGTAAAAAAAATGTCAATAAGTGTATATTTATTGGTTTGCGCAAAAGTTATAGCGTCTACAAACTAGGGTACATTTTCTGGAATTTACACAGCCTTTAATTTATGACTGCCTATGTCGATTCTTGAGGTGCTAAAATGGCAGGGCAGTACAAAACCCCCACAAATGACCCCATTTTGGAAAGTAGACACCCCAAGGAATTTGCTGAGAGGCATGTTGAGCCCATTGAATATTCATTTTTTTTGTCCCAAGTGATTGAATAATGACAAAAAAAAAAAAAAAAAAAAAAAATTACAAAAAGTTGTCACTAAATGATATATTGCTCACACAGGCCATGGGCATATGTGGAATTGCACCCCAAAATACATTTAGCTGCTTCTCCTGAGTACGGGGATACCACATGTGTGGGACTTTTTGGGAGCCTAGCCGCGTACGGGGCCCCGAAAACCAAGCACCGCCTTCAGGATTTCTAAGGGCGTACATTTTTGATTTTACTCCTCACTACCTATCACGGTTTTGAAGGCCATAAAATGCCCAGATGACATAAACCCCCCCCAAATGACCCCATTTTGGAAAGTAGACACCCCAAGCTATTTGCTTTGAGGCATGTTGAGTCCATGGAATGTTTTATATTTTGACACAAGTTGCGGGAAAGTGACAATTTTTTTTTTTTTTTTTTTTTTTTTGCACAAAGTTGTCACTAAATGATATATTGCTCACACAGGCCATGGGCATATGTGGAATTGCACCCCAAAATACATTTAGCTGCTTCTCCTGAGTACGGGGATACCACATGTGTGGGACTTTTTAGGAGCCTAGCCGCGTACGGGACCCCGAAAACCAAGCACCGCCTTCAGGATTTCTAAGGGCGTACATTTTTGATTTTACTCCTCACTGCCTATCACAGTTTCGGAGGCCATGGAATGCCCAGGTGGCACAAACCCCCCCCAAATGACCCCATTTTGGAAAGTAGACACCCCAAGCTATTTGCTGAGAGGCATGGTGAGTATTTTGCAGCTCTCATTTGTTTTTGAAAATAAAGAAAGACGAGAAAAAAAAATTTTTTTTTTCTTTTTTCAATTTTCAAAACTTTGTGACAAAAAGTGAGGTCTGCAAAATACTCACTATACCTCTCATCAAATAGCTTGGGGTGTCTACTTTCCAAAATGGGGTCATTTGGGGGGGTTTTTTGCCACCTGGGCATTCCATGGCCCCCGAAACTGTGATAGGCGGTGAAGAGTGAAATCAAAAATTTACGGCCTTAGAAAGCCTGAAGGCGGTGCTTGGTTTTCGGGGTCCCGTACGCGGCTAGGCTCCCAAAAAGTCTCACACATGTGGTATCCCCGTACTCAGGAGAAGCAGCAGAATGTATTTTGGGGTGTAATTTCACATATTCCCATGGCATGTTTGAGCAATATATCATTTAGTGACAACTTTGCGCAAAAAAAAATAAAAAAAATAAAAAATTGTCTCTTTCCCGCAACTTGTGTCACAATATAAATTATTCCATGGACTCAACATGACTCTCAGCAAATAGCTTGGGGTGTCTACTTTCCAAAATGGGGTCATTTGGGGGGGGTTTGAACTGTCCTGGCATTTTATGCACAACATCTAGAAGCTTATGTCACACATCACCCACTCTTCTAACCACTTGAAGACAAAGCCCTTTCTGACACTTATTGTTTACATAAAAAAATAATTTTTTTTTGCAAGAAAATTACTTTGAACCCCCAAACATTATATATTTTTTTTAAAGCAAATGCCCTACAGATTAAAATGGTGGGTGTTTCATTTTTTTTTTTCACACAGTATTTGCGCAGCGATTTTTCAAACGCATTTTTTGGGGAAAAAACACACTTTTTTACATTTTAATGCACTAAAACACACTATATTGCCCAAATGTTTGATGAGATAAAAAAGATGATCTTAGGCCGAGTACATAGATACCAAACATGACATGCTTTAAAATTGCGCACAAACGTGCAGTGGCGACAAACTAAATACATTTTTAAAAGCCTTTAAAAGCCTTTACAGGTTACCACTTTAGATTTACAGAGGAGGTCTACTGCTAAAATTACTGCCCTCGATCTGACCTTCGCGGCGATACCTCACATGCATGGTGCAATTGCTGTTTACATTTGACGCCAGACCAACGCTTGCGTTCACCTTAGCGCGAGAGCAGGGGGGACAGGGGTGCTTTTTTTTTTTTTTTTTTTTTTTTCTTTATTATTATTATTTTTTTATCTTATTTTTAAACTGTTCCTTTCATTTTTTTTTTTTTTAAATCATTTTTATTGTTATCTCAGGGAATGTAAATATCCCCTATGATAGCAATAGGTAGTGACAGGTACTCTTTTTTGCAAAAATTGGGGTCTATTAGACCCTAGATTTCTCCTCTGCCCTCAAAGCATCTGATCACACCAAGATCGGTGTGATAAAATGCTTTCCCAATTTCCCAATGGCGCTGTTTACATCCGGCGAAATCTACGTCATAAAATGCTCGTAGCTTCCGGTTTCTTAGGTCATAGAGATGTTTGGAGCCACTCTGGTCTCTGATCAGCTCTATGGTCAGCTGGCTGAATCACCGGCTGCATTTTCAGGTTCCCTGTTGAGACAGGAGAGCCAGAGAAAAACACGGAAGATGTTGGGGGGGGGGGGCATTCCCTCCCACTGCTTGTAAAAGCAGTCTAGAGGCTAATTAGCCACTAGGATTGCTTTTACATGAAAGCCGACCGCTGGCTGAAAAGAATGATACCAAGATGATACCTAAACCTGCAGGCATCATTCTGGTATAACCACTCAAAGTCGTGAATGGCATACCTGAAGACAAAAAAATGGTTAACAATAAAGCACAGTAAACGGTAAGGTATAAAAAATTGCATACCTGAAAAGCAAACATGATAAAACATAATAACAATAAAACATTGCAGAATAGAATACAGTAAAAAAGAGCAGAACAATAGAGAGAGAATAGAGAGAGAGAGAACAATAAAACGACAACTATTTTTATTTTATATTTTTGTTTGTGTTTTTTTTTTTTTACACTTTTTTTTGTAACTAACTATAATAACTGTAACCGGTTCCAGGTTCGGGTCTCTCAAAATGCGATGGCATCTCGGGAGACCCTGTGAAAGTGTGTCCTAGTCTGTGCAATGCTGTACCCTACGCTAATACTCAACTAGTGCATGGTAGCGTTCAAAACATTCACCAATGCAAAGACCAGGATTGTCAGGACAGGAGGGACAATAATAGCGGGTGTCACGGCTATATCCGCGCTTGCTGCAGACACAACATATTTTTTGGGGGGTTCGCTGGGTAGGGGTACTCGGGAGGACATAAAGAAAATGCCTCTCATGCAGCCGACTGCATTTGGTTGGGGATGTGAATGGGGGAAGTACGGGCGCTGCAGAAGCGGTGGGTTCCCAATTAGGATTGGCGAATGCAGCAGGAAGGGCACTATGGGCACGACGGGCCTGTGTTTGTCTTTTTGGTGGCAGCGGGACACTACTTGTGCTTGCCACCTCACCAGCTTCAACTGCACTTATGGGACTCGCCACGTCACCAAGTGTTACTGCAGTGCTGGTTTGACTACGACCGGGGTGTACTACGCTGCTGGTGCTTGCCAGTTCCCCAAAACGCTACCAAAAAAACTGTTAGCGATCGCAGGGATCAGGCCTGACTCTGCGAACGCTGCAGTTATGCGTTTAGAGTTTTGTAAGTGTCAGTGATCGATCGATACTGCACTTGGGTGGGCTGGGCCGGGCCGGGCGGAGGGGCAAAACGCAGGTGCTAGCAGGTATCTGGGCTGATCCCGCTAACACTGCGTTTTTGGGAACCCTAAACTGCTGGGGACGCTAGTATAGATCTGATCGGATCAGATATTGATCTGTTCAGATACTATACCACTAAGGGAGGCGTATGCTGCGTGCGTGGGTGTTAGCGGTACTGGCGCTAATCTGACGCTGCCTGGGGCTGGTGCTTGCCAGTTCACCAAAATGCTACCAAAAAAACTGTTAGCGATCGCAGGGATCAGGCCTGACTCTGCGAACGCTGCAGTTATGCGTTTAGTGTTTTGTAAGTGACAGTGATCGATCGATACTGCACTTGGGTGGGCTGGGCTCGCCTGGGCGGAGGGGCAAAACGCAGGTGCTAGCAGGTATGTGGGCTGATCCCGCTAACACTGCATTTTTGGGAACCCTAAACTGCTGGGGACGCTAGTATAGATCTGATCGGATCAGATATTGATCCGATCAGATACTATACCACTAAGGGAGGTGTATGGTGCGTGTACGGTGCGTGCGTGGGTGTTCGCGGTACTGGCGCTAATCTGACGCTGCCTGGGGCAACGCATATCACCGCCGGGCGATCAGGGGGCTAAACCTTTATTCGGTAATAAACGGCGGGTGCCCTGACACTATAAAAAATAAACTAACTAACCAGCGTCACCCGTAACAGTTATACGGTGATCAGTGGTGAAAGGGTTAACTAGGGGGCAATCAAGGGGTTAAAACATTTATTAGATAGTATATGGGGGTCCCTGTCGCTATAAAACACTGACGGCGAACCTAAATATTTACGTCCCTAACTAGCGTCACCAGTGACACTAATACAGCGATCAGAAAAATGATCGCTTAGCGACACTGGCGACAGGGGGTGATCAAGGGGTTAAAACTTTATTAGGGGGGGTACTGGCGCTAATCTGACGCTGCCTGGGGCGACGCATATCACCGCCGGGCGATTAGGGGGCTAAACCTTTATTCGGTAATAAACGGCGGGTGCCCTGACACTATAAAAAATAAACTAACTAACCAGCGTCACCCGTAACAGTTATACGGTGATCAGTGGTGAAAGGGTTAACTAGGGGGCAATCAAGGGGTTAAAACATTTATTAGGTAGTATATGGGGGTCCCTGTCGCTATAAAACACTGACGGCGAACCTAAATATTTACGTCCCTAACTAGCGTCACCAGCGACACTAATACAGCGATCAGAAAAATGATCGCTTAGCGACACTGGTGAGGGGGGGTGATCAAGGGGTTAAAACTTTATTAGGGGGGGTAAGGGGGGTACCCTAGACCTACAGGGGGGTTACAGTAACTGTCCTAACACTGCTAACTGTCACAAACTGACACTATGCAGTAATCAGGAAAAAAAAAAAAAAAAAAAAAAAAAACCTGCTTGGTGTCAGTTTGTGACAGGGGGGGGGGGTGATTGGGGGGGGATCGGGGGGCGATCGGGGGGGGATCGGGGGTGTAATGTATGCCTGGCATGTTCTACTGTGTGTGTTTGTGTTGTGCACTTACTTACATGTCATCTCTCCTCGGCGCTGGAACGGAAACTGACAGCCGAGGAGAGATGACATCACATCCTCTGCCTCTGTGTACTATACAGAGGCAGGGGATGTTCGTCAGTGGCTGGGAGCGATCGCGAGGGGGGGGCCACGATCGGATGGTCTCCCCCTCGTCTGTCATCGCTCCCAACCAAATGCCGACCGCAGCTGGCACCGGGGGGGGGTCCGATCGGACCCCCCACCCGCGGGAAGGCAATCACGTACTAGGTACGTGATTTTGCCTGCCCGTGCCGCTCTGCTCACGTATATAGGCGTGAGGCGGTCGGCAAGTGGTTAAACTGAATGGGTTGTTTTACAAGGTGAGGGTTTGCATATACTTTAAACGACAGGATTTCCAGCTGAAAATAAAAGAATGAAGCCTGAAAAAAAGAAAACGAATGTAGCTGCCACATCTAAGGACTGGTAAGCTGGAATACATATTTCTTTTCTTTTTTGGTTTAGGTGCACTTTAACCAAAGTTAAATTAGTGTCAAATATACGTTTTTCATTCTCATGCCAGGATAAATATAACTCTTTAAAACAGAACATTGAAGTTATTCTCTGAGCTCAGGTGTTACTGGTTCCCTTTTATATTTTATCGCTATTACCGTATATAGACTATAGTTCATTTTAACATGTTAGGCTTGGCTATACTGTTATATACATCTTTTCATTTATTTTTAACATTAAGGCATCAGCATGTATGATGCCTGGATTTATTTGAAGTATAACAAACCCTTGTGGCAAATTTAATGACATAACTACCTGTCAATTGCAATAGCAACCTTGAGTAAATCTTCCTTACGTCAGCCTATTTGTCTGCCATGCTTGGTTGACCTCCGATGTGTAAATCATTTCTCAGTCATTGCTTCGCTTGTTGTTGGTTTTAAAGCTGTTATGAAAAGCTCAAATAGAGTATAAGAGCCCTATATATATAAATATATAATATAGTAAATATATATATATATATATATATATATATATATATATATATATATATATATATATATATATATATATATATATATATATATATATATATATATATAATGGGCCAGACAACTAGATTTCAGGTTGATTAAGCCAAATAGATGACCTTTGACATTGCTCATTGTCTTATTGAATAAGGTTGATGGTGTTAGCAGGCAAGTTTGTTGGCAATTTTATGATTAATCTTATTATTATTTTTATTTAACAATTGGCAGTGTATGACTTTACGTGGCATGTTTGTGGTTTTGGCTCACGGCCCCAAAAATATTTTTAGATTTGGCGTATGTAGTGAAATCCTGCTGGTTTCGACATTTGGCATTTATAAGAGAGAGGACTGACAATAATTCATTATTCTGAGTGGCCAAAGTATGTATGTGTGAATATATATACAGTGGGGACGGAAAGTATTCAGACCCCCTTAAATTTTTCACTCTTTTGTTATATTGCAGCCATTTAAGTTCATTTTTTTCCTCATTAATGTACACACAGCACCCCATATTGACAGAAATAGATTAATTAAAAAAGACAAACTGAAATATCACATGGTCCTAAGTATTCAGACCCTTTGCTGTGACACTCATATATTTAACTCAGGTGCTGTCCATTTCTTCTGATCATCCTTGAGATGGTTCTACACCTTCATTTGATTCCAGCTGTGTTTGATTATACTTGATTTCATTGGTTTGATTGGACTTGATTAGGAAAGCCACACACCTGTCTATATAAGACCTTACAGATCACAGTGCATGTCAGAGCGAGTGAGATTCATGAGGTCAACGGAACTGCCTGAAGAGCTCAGAGACAGAATTGTGGCAAGGCACAGATCTGGCCAAGGTTACAAAAAAATTTCTGCTGCACTTAAGGTTCCTAAGAGCACAGCGGCCTCCATAATCCTTAAATGGAAGACATTTGGGACGACCAGAACCCTTCCTAGAGCTGGCCGTCCGGCCAAACACAGCTATCGGGGGAGAAGAGCCTTGGTGAGAGAGGTAAAGAAGAACCAAAAGATCACTGTGGCTGAGCTCCAGAGATGCAGTCAGGAGATGGGAGAAAGTTGTAGAAAGTCAACCATCACTGCAGCCCTCCACCAGTCGGGGCTTTATGGCAGAGTGGCCCGACGGAAGCCTCTCCTCAGTGCAAGACACATGAAAGCCCACATGGAGTTTGCTAAAAAAACACCTGAAGGACTCCAAGATGGTGAGATATAAGATTCTCTGGTCTGATGAGACCAAGATAGAATTTTTTGGCCTTAATTCTAAGCGGTATGTGTGGAGAAAACCAGGCACTGCTCATCACCTGTCCAAAATAGTCCCAACAGTGAAGCATGGTGGTGGCAGTATCAGGCTGTGGGGGTGTTTTTCAGCTGCAGGGACAGGACGACTGGTTTCAATCGAGGGAACGATGAATGCGGCCAAGTACAGGGATATCCTGGGCGAAAACCTTCTCCAGAGTGCTCAGGACCTCAGACTGGGCCAAAGGTTTACCTTTCAACAAGGCAATGACCCTAAGCACACAGCTAAAATAAGGAAGGAGTGTCTTCACAACAACTCCGTGACTGTTCTTGAATGGCCCAGCCAGAGCCCTGACTTAAACTCAATTGAGCATCTCTGGAGAGACCTAAAAATGGCTGTCCACCAATGTTTACCATCCAACCTGACAGAACTGGAGAGGATCTGCAAGGAGGAATGGCAGAGGATCCCCAAATCCAGGTATTAAAAACTTGTTGCATCTTTCCCAAAAAGACTCATGGCTGTATTACAGTGGTTCTCAACTCCTGTCCTCAGGGCCCACTAACAGGCCAGGTTTGCCAGATAACTGAAATACATCACAGGTGATATCATTTGCTGCTCAGTGATTGCAGTATTCTAGTCTGCATCTCCCAAAGGTAATACTTAAAACCTGGCCTGTTGGTGGGTCCTTAGGACTGGAGTTGAGAACCACTGCTTTATTAGATCAAAAGGATGCTTCTACTAAATACTAAGCAAAGGGTCTGAATACTTAGGACCATGTGATATTTCAGTTTTTCTTTTTTAATAAATCTGCAAAAATGTCAACAATTCTGTGTTTTTCTGTCATTATGGGGTGCTGTGTGTACATTAATGAGGAAAAAAATAAACTTAAATGATTTTAGCAAATGGCTGCAATATAACAAAGAGTGAACAATTTAAGGGGGTCTGAATACTTTCCGTCCCCACTATATATATATAAAAGTATTGGGGCGCCTGCCTTTACACGTACATTAAATTTAATGGCATCCTAGTCTTATAGGGCGTACACACGGTCGGACTTTGTTCGGACATTCCGACAACAAAATCCTAGGATTTTTTCCGACGGATGTTGGCTCAAACTTGTTTTGTCTACACACGGTCGCACAAAGTTGTCGGAAAATCCGATCGTTCTAAACGTGGTGACGTAAAACACGTACGTCGGGACTATAAACGGGGCAGTGGCCAATAGCTTTCATCTCTTTATTTATTCTGAGCATGCGTGGCACTTTGTCCGTCGGATTTGTGTACACACGATCGGAATTTCCGACAACGGATTTTGTTGTCGGAAAATTTTATCTCCTGCTCTCATGCCCCGTACACACGGTCGGATTTTCTGATGGAAAATGTCCGATCGGAGCGTGTTGTCGGAAATTCCGACCGTGTGTAGGCTCCATCGGACATTTTCCATCGGATTTTCCGACACACAAAGTTTGAGAGCAGGAGATAAAATTTTCCGACAACAAAATCCGTTGTCGGAAATTTCGATCGTGTGTACACAAATCCGACGGACAAAGTGCCACGCATGCTCAGAATAAATAAAGAGATGAAAGCTATTGGCCACTGCCCCGTTTATAGTCCCGACGTACGTGTTTTACGTCACCGCGTTTAGAACGATTGGATTTTCCGACAACTTTGTGCGACCATGTGTAGACAAAACAAGTTTGAGCCAACATCCGTCAGAAAAAATCCTAGGATTTTGTTGTCGGAATGTCCGAACAAAGTCCGACCGTGTGTACGCCCTATCAAACTTTGTGTGTCGGAAAATCCGATGGAAAATGTCCGATGGAGCCTACACACGGTCGGAATTTCCGACAACACGCTCCGATCGGACATTTTCCATCGGAAAATCCGACCGTGTGTACGGGGCATTAGTCTGTAGGGTGCAGGCCAGCCAAGCTCCTCCACCCCAAATGCACTCCTCCACGTCTTTATAGACCTTGATTTGTGCACTGGTACGCAGTCCTGTTGGAGCAGGAAGAGACCATTCCCAAACTGTTCCCACAAATTAATGAGGCATGAAATTGTCCAAAATGTCTTGGTATGCTGACGTATGAAGAGTTCCCCTCCCTGGAACTAAGGGGCCAAGCCCAACCCCTGAAAAGCAACACCACACAATTATCCCCCTCCACTAAATGATTTGGATCAGTGCACAAAACAAGGTCCATAAAGACATGGATGCTCGTGTTTGGGGTGGAGAAACTTGACTGGTCTGCACAGAGTCCTGGCATCCACCCGATAGAACACCTTTGGGATGAAATAGAGCAGAGACTGCAACCTCGTCCACAACAGTGCCTGACCTTACAAATGTGCTTATGGAAGGATGGTCAAGCATTCCCATAAACACACTCCTAAAACTTGTGGACAGCCTTCCCAGAAGAGTTGAAGTTGTTTTAGCTGCAAAGGGTGGACCAACTCAATATTGAACCCTACGGACTAAGGCTGGGATGCCTTTAAAGTTCATGTGCAAATAAAGGCAGGTGTCCCAATACTTTTAACAA
Source organism: Lithobates clamitans (assembly GCA_037952925.1). Lineage (NCBI taxonomy): Eukaryota > Metazoa > Chordata > Amphibia > Anura > Ranidae > Lithobates > Lithobates clamitans. The sequence goes on from JBBGZY010000648.1 coordinate 2,970,447, forward strand.
TATAGTATATATGACCCTTCCTGTATGTTTGTGTATGTATGTATATGTATATATATATATTGTATATGTACCACACACACAGACTTTGACTCCATTTCCTGGCCCTGTTAAACCTTGTCTGACATCATTTTTGTAATTTTATTTTTTTTTTCATAGTACTAACATATTCTGCAATACTTTAGAAAGAACATTAACAATTCACACCACTCAGTTTAATAGAGGAACTTTCCACTTAACACCAGACCTGTCCTCAAGTCCTACCAAAAGCAAGGTTGGAATTCCTACCATCCCTAACTTATGTAAACTATCTCATGCCATCTCTTCCTTTCCTACTTGGATGACCAACCTTGTTATCACACTAAAAATACCAGACATCAGAGCCACACAAGTCAAGGGAAGAGAGGCTGAAAGAGTCAATTGCCCATTGTGTAAGTGCGCATGAAAACACCAACTAGGGCAGGGTTTCTCAACCAGGATTCCATGGAACCTCCAGGAGGTTACTAGGGGTTCTTTGAGCAATTTCTGGCTTACATCTAAGTTACAACTGACATCATTGATATATTTAGCTCTGAGTATGGAGGACTTCTTCCTAGTTACCGCAAGGGTAAGTGGCATTCTTCCCACTGACCATCACACCAATGTATCATGAGTTGTAGATATAGGTTTTAGTCATTTTTCAAGGTTTCCGCTGTGTTTAAAAGATTGAGAAAGGCTGGACTAGGGGAATGGGTTCTAGTAATACAGACCCAGAGGTATAAATACTCATGGTATTATTCCATTTACCAAAAATGTACAAACTGTGCAGGGACAGAAACAATGAGGACCCAGCTGGATTGCATTGGCAACAATTCACAGTAAATTGTATATTACAATATTTCAGACATGAGTGAAATTGGTAAGGCTGCTATCAGATCATTGGTATCCACGATACACTTGGAAAGTTTGGGTACAACCATAAAGTTAAAGGAGTTGTAAAAGGCAGAAGGTTTTTTTTTTTTCTGTTAATGCATTCTGTGCATTATGAGAAAAAGCCTTCTTTGTGTAGCAGCCCCCCTCAGCCCCCCTAATAATTACCTGAGCCCCCTCTCTGTCCAGCGATGTTCACGAGTCCCTCAGCCACCCCTGACTCTCCCTCCAGATTGACTGAGACACAGCAGCGGCGCCATTGGCTCCCGTGGCTGTCAATCAAAGTCAGTTAGCCAATTGGGAGAGAGAGAAGGGGGGGGGCGAATGGCAGCTCCATGTCTGAATGGACACACAGAGCTGCAGTTTGGCTCGTGTACCCCCATAGCAAGCTGCTTGCTGTGGGGGCACACGACAGGAGGAAGGGTTCCAGGAGCAGCGAAGAGGGACCAGAGAAGAGGAGGATCCAGGCTGCCTTGTGCAAAAAACAACTGCACAGAGGAGGTAAGTATAACATGTTTGTTATTTTTATTTTATTTTTAAAAACAAGACTTTACAATCACTTTAAAAAAACCCATACAGAAACAAAAGTCACTGGGCACACTAAATCCATTTGATTGTGTGATTGTGTTTGGGGGTCTGAAAACATCCTCTTTTTTTAGGACCTGAACGCTTAAAAAGTAACCTAGAATCCCTAGTTATTTATGGACTCATGGAAATGTATTTACTAAAGGAAAATAAGCTGGTAACTTTGCAAATAAAATTTCCCATGGCTTAGTAAATGTGGTAACAATTCCCTTGCAAAAGAAAACCCAATCACGTGCAAGGAAAACTGTAAAACTGGGGTTATGCTTGCACATGATTGGATGATGGAAGTCAGCAATGCTTCATCTTATTCACTGAGAGAAAATTCCCTAACAAAGTGCACTTTTTTGTAAAGTGAACAGTTTATTTGCCTTTAGTAAAGTAACTGCATGGCATGCCAACCTCCAGATGCCCAGCACCCCCCCCCCCCCCAGATTTTAGTTTCACCACCCCCCCAGGTCTCTAAGGAGGCATCTACTGATACATGAGCCAGTGTGATAGGGACACTGATGTAAGGGGGCACTCTGATGAGGACAATGGTTGTAAGGGGGCACTCTGATGAGGACAATGGTTGTAAGGGGGCACTCTGATGAGGACAATGGTTGTAAGGGGGCACTCTGATGGGAACATCTGTTGTAAATGGAAACTGATGGGCCCATTTGACACAAAGGGAAACTGAAAGGGCATTGAAATAAGTGGGCAGTCTGATGTGGACAGTTGATGTAGGGGGAAATCTGATGAGGACATTCTATATAAGGGGGCACTCTGATGGGGACCCTGATGTAAGGGGGCCTCTGAATTGGACCATGGTGTAAGGGGCCCCCTGATGGAAACCCTGATGTAAGGGGGCACTCTGATCTGATGGGGACCCTGATGTAAGGGAGGACTCTGATGAAGACTCCTGATGTAAGGGGGACTCTAATAGGGACACTTGATATATGGGGGCACAGGTTCTGTTTAATAATCCTAATGAAAGCCTAGTACATGCTTACCTTTCCCAGGTTGTGACTTGTGGTACAGAAGCATACAAAGTGAACAGGAAATCCTAGCTCCCTGCATCTCTGTCATACTGTGTTCCAGACTGTCAGTGACTTACATACAATGTTCACATTGTGCCCCCTGACTTTTTTTACTGCACCCCCCAGATGAGATAGGCTAGATCCAGCCCTGACCACAAGTCTGCTTCTCTCAAAGCTCCAAGCTGCATTCTACACCCACACTCTGCGAGAACAGGCATTTTCAGAGATTATATACAATGCAGCAGATGGCTGCCTTTGAAAAGTCCAGAAAAAAGGGGCATTCTGAAGCCCCAGAATTGCATTGGTATTTTGTCACAATTTAAAAAACCAATTGCTTTGACATTCAACTTGACCTCTGATATTTTTTATTTTTTTGGTAACCAATGGTCATTTACGTTTTCTGTTAGCCTGCCATCAGTCTGGAATCATTTAGTATACATAAAAATGTGTTACCAACCATCAGCAATATGATGCTTTAGTTCTTAGTCTACATTTTATGTTGGCTTTGCAGAAATCCAGACTTGACCAACATTGCATTTTCTGCAGTCAGCCTTATATGTGCACCGGCAATGTCAATAGTGCCGAAGGAATGTGATTTTTCTGTTTTTTCTTCCTTTTTTTTTCCTGTGATGATATCCACAAAACGTGACCTGAATTTGTGGACAGGTTCAGGAAACCCTGAAACCCAGATAGCAATGCTGTTTAAAGAGGCACCATGCAACCCTGCCACAGTGGTGTAGATACTAGACATCTCATAATGTATGGATGTCTCACAGGGAAAGAAAATATGAGCATTGTTCATCACAATGAAAACTCTGGATGTCCAAGTTTTTCACAATACAATAGGGATACAATAGGGATGGATTAGACCCTCTGTCGAGTTTAAACTGGTAAATGTAATTTAAACATTTTGAGATGTCACCTGAGCAAATGGTGAAGGAAAATCCTTGAATCTGGACATCAATTTTTTTGACAGCTCTCTAAGTTATGAATTCTATTCACCTTGGAGAGATTTTCTTAATGTCCTGTTGCGCCACCAGAGCAGAAAATGAAGGAAACATTGGCAACAAAAACATGACCTTATAGGGGGTTTAACCTAAAACTAAGAAACTATGTTTGGATCCAAATACACTTTAATATAGCTGATAGGTCCTAACCAAGGTCAGTGATATTATGATGTAATGGAAAGGTTCACCAGACCGTGAACTCTGGGGCTCAGAATAACTAAATATTGCTAATGAGTAAATGATTCATTAATGAAACAGGGAATTTCCTCACTAATCCTCTTCATATAATTTTAGGTTTGTCTTCCCCCAGTCAATTACTAGCCAGACCTCTATGGACAATATAAATGTGTTTATACAAGTAATGTAATAAAAGTCCCTTTCAGAACAATAGCTGCTTGTAATGTTTGACTGGTGACTTCTTCAAAGTACCTTGATGAGAGGTTTGGACCTCGGGGTAATTTTTTAGCTGACGCAAACCCATTAAAAGATATGTAATGAGGAGGCCCTTGAACAACAGTTGTAATGAGTTGCTCTTTCTTTTACACCAATGGAGGAGAGTAGACAAGTCACTGAATGAATAGAAAAATTGACTTGTCCCAAGGCTGACACCTTAAGACAGCATAAGCCGATTGATTGACATGCCTAGGTTGACTGATACCACCAATGTTGATCCAGAGCTCTTTCAGGAAGAAGAAGGCGTTACGTTGACGATGTCTTTCTGAGCTCAAACCCAACATCTCATTTCTCAGTTTAGAAAATGAGATAGGAATTCAGTCCAGCAGACAGGCAAAGCTGCATTAACATGGCCTGCTTCTATTCTTTATTACATACATTTGCTTTCTTTCATCAAGGCTTTGCATGCATGCACTTGACTGGGGATTAATAGGATTGTTCAAATGAGCCAAGATGGAAAAAACTGGAGGAAAAAAAAAAACAGCTAGCAGACAAGTTGAAGACGTGAATTTCCTTGGCTCGAGCTTTGAAGATGAAACAGTGCCCTGGGGATTGTGGTGAAAAATAAGCTCTCAATTAAGTATCAGGCACAAACTGACCAATATTAACTGGGATTTGTTCAACTATAGTTTTTCCTCTATTGTCATGAACTAATGTGCTGTGTGTTTTATCAGAGAGTGGTGTGCTTCAGTTACAATTAGGATCAGTACTGTGAGTTGTGCTGAATACAATCAGCAGGATTGATAAAATTCTGGACCTGCAGGACAATCGTGAAGTTTAAAATATCACTTTTAGGTTCACCGAATTGGTTAAAGGAGAACTCCAGGCAAAAAACATTAGTAAAAAAAAAGAAAAAAAAAAAGAAAAAATAGAGTGGAAAAGAGGAAAGAGAATTTATAAAAGCTCTGCTGTAGCTCTGCCTAAACTGGCCCATGAATTCCCACCCGATGAAATAATTATGTCATTATGTAATTACATCAGCCAGTAAGGAAATCTACTTCTTTATTATTGGGTTAAATAATCATAATGATTTACTGTTCCTCATCAAATAAATAGGAATGCTCTGAATTTTTCCTTATTTGTTTACTGGAGGCCAGAGCTTGAAGGAACATTTTTTTTTTTTCATTTTGGATAGATTAAGGGAGGGTTATAACTCTTGCCAGTTTTTTTGCCACTTGTGTCCCATTGTGGAGATTTCCCTTCACTTCCTGTCCCATAGCTAAATAGGAAGCAAGGGAAAATTCCTCCAAAGTGAGGGAATCCTGGTGTGTCGCTATTACTGTACTGATGTCAACCGAAAATTTGGGATTTTCTTTTACATGAACTGTAAACAGTAAGTTTTGCCTTTACTTACACTTTAATAAGGCACAAATTCACCCTTCTACCTCTGTGAAAGGGGTGAGGACGAATGAATCATGAATGAAGCATTAATAAAAGTGCCACATACCATATGACTGATGGTGGGACTTTTGGGGCAATACAAAATTAAAACTTTACTTTTTTTTTTTATTTTACAATTTCTCTTTAAAAACTTATAGCCATTTAAAATGCAAGAGTAGTCAGTAGTGGTTAAAGAGTCTGGGTTTAACAGTACCATTTCAGTCTTTGCAGATTACACCAAGCTATGCAGTGGAATAACGTCCTTGCAGGATGTCTCCAACTTACAATGCAACCTCAATGCACTGTTTGAATGGGCAACTATGTGGTAAATGAGGTTTCAACTTAATAAATGTAAAGTTATGCACTTGGGGGCTAAGCATATGCATGCATCATACATTCTAGGGGAAGTACAACCGAGGGAGTCAATGGTGGAGAAAGATCTGGTGGTTTTGGCAGATCATAAGCTTAAAAATAACATGCAATGCCAAGCTGCGGTTTCCAAAGCAAGCAAAATCCTTTCTTGTATTAAGAGAGGTTTGGACTCCAGAGAGAGAGAGATATCATTTTGCCCCCCTGTACAAATCATTAGCAACAACAGTGGCAACCCGTCCATATGAGGCGCAGGGGCGCTGCCCCCCCTCATCCATGGATCCAGCCCCTAATCTACATGCAGGACGCCAGACACATGGATTCCAATTTTTTTTTTTTTTTTCGCAGCACATGATTAGAGCACTGTGCCCCGACCCCACCCACTTGTGTAACAATAGCAAATTAAGATTCGCTATTGTCTTCCTGATTGGCCTCCCGGCCAATCAGGAAGCCGGTCCTGAGACCTGATTGGCCGATAGGAGAAGCAACCTAGATGATGTAAGTGCAGGGCTGGTGGGCGAACGGTTGAGATAGCTGGGGGGGTGGTTTTGTTTGCTGCCCCCCTCCCCAAATTGGAGCACCAGCCACCACTGAGTAACAACTCATCTGGAATATGTAGTTCAGTTTTGGGCACCAGTTCATAAAAAGGATATCGGGGAACTGGAGAAAGTGCAGAGAAGGGCAACCAAACTGATAAGAGGCATGGAGGAGCTCAGCTATGAGGAAAGATTAGAGGAATTGAATTTTTTTTAGAGAAGATTAAGGAGGATATGATCAACGTGTACAAATACATTAGTGGTCCATATAGTGAACTTGGCGTTAAGTTATTCATTTTAAGGTTATCACAGAGGACAAGGGGGCACACTTTATGTCTAGAGGAAAGGAAATGTAATCTCCAAATACAGAAAGGTTTCTTCACAGTAAGAGCTGTAAAAATGTGGAATAGAATTCCTCAAGAGCTGGTTCTGGACAGTTTTGTAGATTGCTTAAAAAAAAAACCTGGATTCTTTCCTAAATGGATAGAATATAAATGGATACTAACATTTATAATAAAGTTGATCCAGGGAATATCCCAATGCCTCTTGGGGGATCAGGAAGAAATGTTTTCCCCTGCTGTAGCCAATTGGTTCATGCTTTGCTGTTTTTTTTCCCTTCCTCTTCATCAACTCTGGGTATAGGATTGTGTACATGGAGGTTTTTGATGTGTGTGTTTTTTTTTTCTATGTTGGTTGAACTGGATGTTTTTTTTTCAACCAGATTAACTATGTAACTATGTAAGAGGAGCTAAACGTTGTCCCCAAGACATCATGCTCTATGAACCATCAAGGTATCTCTATACTAGTATGTTAGCAGATTACATCACCCATAACTTTCATACAAACCCTTATGATGGTTATGATAGTCTATTCATGAAGGGTCTGGTATGGATTTTGAGGGGGACCCCCAAGCCATTTTTTTTTAAATTTTGGTTCGGGATTCCCCTGTGGGGAATTGCCATGCCGTTTTTATCAATGAACTTTTATGTGTATTGTCGGACCGACAATTCATTAATAGCCGCGAGTAGTTTTAAATGACTTTCTTTCCTTTGAAATGTCATTTTGCTGTCAGACTGTTCTAAACACGGGAAACATGCGCACCTTTACAGGCATACTATAGACACCCCCCAGGTACAAAATTTAAAGGAATATTACACTTTTATTGTTTCACTTTTAAGCATTATTAAAATCACTGCTCCTGAAAAAATGGCCGTTTTTAAAACTTCTTTTTGCATTGATACATGTCCCCTGGGGCAGGACCCAGGTCCCCAAACACTTTTTATGACAATAACTTGCATATAAGCCTTTAAAATTAACACTTTTGATTTCTCCCATAGAATTTTAAAGGGTTTTCCGTGGCTTTCGAATTTGCCGCGAACACCCCAAATTGTTCGCTGTTCGGCGAACTGGCGAACAGCCAATGTTCGAGTCGAACATGAGTTTGACTCGAACTCAAAGCTCATCCATAGTAAGGACCATAGATTACCTCCCCCTCTTCACATCTTCATAACATTGGTGTCAGGAAGGCACCTTGAAGCCAGGCACATTAAAGATGGTGCTGCCATAAGACCATACAAACAGTGCAAAAGATTATAGGGCACACATACACAAATGTCATTTAAATTCTACAAGGCTATTTAAAGCACCTGAACATAATAAGCAAATAAGCAAATATGGGGATTTGGTCGCACCAGATGGCCATACAGTGCTTAAGCCCACTACTTTTCTGTTCTGTTTGTATGGTCTTATGGCAGCACCATCTTTAATGTGATGCATAGTTAGGATGTGCCCCTCCACCCGCCAAGTCTTTGTTTGTCTGTCCTGATCAGACCCCTTGGGATGGAGCACCCCATCATTCTCCGCCAGTACTTCTAATCAGTGTCCACCTGAGTTATAGGAAGAGTCCTTTTAGTTCTCCCAAAAAGAGGAGTGTATTTCTCCCATGGTTGAGAAGTGGGATCTTTCATTCTATGAATAGTGTAGGACCCCCTGAAAATGGGGTACTTTGATAAGTAGTGGGCTTAAGCACTGTATGACCATATGATGTGACCAAATCCCCATATTTGCTTATTATGTTCAGGTGCTTTAAATAGCCTTGTAGGATTTAAATTACATTTTTGTATGTGTGTGTGCTATAATCTTTTGTTCTTCAGGCTCTGCCACAAGGTACGTTTTAAATATTATTATAATTCATTATTTTAATTATTATTTTAAATGATTATTATTATATTATATGATTATAATATATATTATATGATTATATTATATTATTATTAATTATATTATTATTATTATTGAATTATTATTATTTTTATTATTATTATTATTATTTTAAATAATTTTAATTATTATTATTAGCTTTAATTATGTTTTAATTTGTGAGGGGTATTCTGTAGTTCTCAGAGAGAGCTGGGAACAATGTAACAGATAACAGTCAGCGCAAGCAGAGAGTGCTGGAAGTTATCAGCTCACATGATTTCTGAAAGGATCAACAAGTAAACAGTTAAATGCTAGTTCTGTATACTGCTTATATACGCTTTAAAATCTATCCATTGGTGTGTAATGCTGACAATCAATACCGTAATATTTGGATAGATCATTCAAAAGCAAACTTTTTTGAATGGATAATCAGCACTAAACAAACATTTGTTTGCTCCCATGTATGGGCCGGCACCTTTACCTCTCTGTGGAAGAACAAAAAATGTTTCCTTTGTCGCTATCTCCCCAATGTTCAGGCCCTGAAATTTTACCTGCAGGGAAACTCATCCCTACAAACAATACTACTTAACATCTATTCAAAATAAACCTGGAGAAAAAATAGTAAAAAGAAAATCAAATTAAATAGATAAACAAAGAAATGAAGAAGAAAAACAAAATTAAAATGGATCGGGTAGAACAAAAAACTTAAGTGTCATGACTTGCAAGCACAGTAGACCCAGATGTTGTTTTACTTACACTCCTTGTTTTGAAAAGTGATTAAAGTGGCATGACGAAATGGAGCTAGAAATGCCGCATTGCCAGGGCCATAACAATGCATAATTTATTGTAATCAGGTTTTGTACTTTAGTTTGTTGTTATCTTTGAAAAGAAAGTAATTATAGCATAGTTTTTGGAAAAGAGTTTTGTATTCAACTTTTTTTTTTTTTTTTTTTACAAGAAAAAAAAAATTAGTGAAAGCGAAATGATTTAGGTTGTGGTTTTGTCAAAACATTTAGAACCGATGAAAATGTCATTAAAGAATAAAACCCAGGACTAAAACCTTAATAGACTTTAGGGCGTTATATAAAAACACACAATTCTATTAAAGGACAAGATCAAAAGTCTCCCTACTCCTAGAACTAACTTTAAAGTTCGTTTTTTTTTTTTTGTTTAGTTTTTTTAACAACAAACATTCTTATATTTATCTGCTCTGTGCAGTGAGTTTGCACAGAGCAGCCCCGATCCTCTTCTTTTGGGGGTCCCCCACCGGCACTCCAGGCCCCTCCTCTTCATTGGGTGCCCCCACGGACAGCCGCTTTTCCTGGGGGTACCCATGTGGCCCTGCCCCCTGCTCCTGTGTCACCGCTTTTGATTGACAGCAGTGGGAGCCAATGGCTTCTGCTACTATCAATCTGTCCAATAAGGAGAGCGACAGTGGCTGGAGTCGCTGAGCTCGTGCACATCGCTGGATCGGATCAGGCTCAGGTAATAGAAGGGGGGGGGAGCTGCAGCACAGAAAATGTTTCACCTTAATGCCTAGAGAAAAAGAGTGCAGAAGTGCAGCAGTGACATTAGAGGTCTAATAGACCCCTGATGGCTCCTTAAAGCAGTATTAAACCCAAAACCAAAAATGTATTATATTGCAGCTTACCAAATCATTCAATGTGGTAGAAGAATTAGTTTTCGTTTTTTAGGGTTTTCCCCTCTGTTTTCACTTGCTGATCTGACTAGTAACACACCTCCTGTATTAGAGTGCCCCCACTCTGGATTGATGAGTACAGGGGGCAGATTTGCACAGCAGCAATGTTAATCTGGGGGGGGGTGTACTAGCAGATTTAAATACACTAACAAAATGATGCCAAACTATAGCTAACATTTTATAAGCGGTTTCAGAAAACAGTTTTTTTTTCTTTTGGGATAAAAGGTTTTACATGAATAGATAGAAACAATGAAACAGATGATCAGATTTTAACACCTGTTCTGTTTTGTTTTAGGGTAGTTTAAATTTGTGATCTTTTCTGTGTATTTTCCCTGAAGAAGGGATTCAAGTTTGATCCTGAAACGCGTCGAGCACGATGAGAAGAGACTGTCACTCCAACATCTAGCTCTACACCAGTCACTTTTTTTATTATACTGTCCAAAACGGACGAATGGTGATGTATGCACCGATTTTTTTATCTCTGTAATCAAAAAAACTTTATATTTTTATACATTGGTTGAATATTTGAGTTGCCTTTAAAGTCCCACTGTACTGGGGGGGGGGGGGGTACCTTTTTGCTCTTGTTCCATATACATGTTGGCAACAACTTAGGTCTTATGCCCCGTACACACAGTCGGATTTTCCGACGGAAAATGTGTGATAGGACCTTGTTGTCGGAAATTCCGACCGCGTGTAGGCTCCATCACACATTTTCCATCGGAATTTCCGACACACAAAGTTTGAGAGCAGGCTATAAAATTTTCCGACAACAAAATCCGTTGTCGGAATTTCGGATCGTGTGTACACAAATCTGACGCACAAAATGCCACGCATGCTCAGAATAAATTAAGAGACGAAAGCTATTGGCTACTGCCCCGTTTATAGTCCCGACATACGTGACTTACGTCACCGCATTCAGAATGATCGGATTTTCCGACAACTTTGTGTGACCGTGTGTATGCAAGACAAGTTTGAGCCAACATCCGTCGGAAAAAATCCATGGATTTTGTTGTTGGAATGTCCGATCAATGTCCGATCAATGTCCGACCGTGTGTACAGGGCATAACTCTGTTAAAAGTCTACCCTCTTGCTTCCAGATGGAAACTCGTTGTTATAAGATTTTTCACCTTATATATCTTGCTAACATATGTTCATTTGATTGTAAATGTTTATTTCAAATAAAGCTTTTGGAAAAAAAAAAAGTAAAAGTCCCATGTACACACACATATGAATGCAAACATACACATTGGGTTCACACTAGTATGAAGGTGACAATTGCCCCACACTGCACACACTGGACTGAGAATAATATTCCTAGAACCAAGGCTTTTAGGGTAGATTTAGGCATGGGTCTAAATCTCCCTTTCCTTTGAAGGGAGGAATCCATGTTTGGATCATGCTTAAGAGGGCGCTGACAGGTGGTGAGGAACCGATGAGACGCCTCCTCATTGCCTGTTTTAGCCCTATTTTTGCCTACAAGCGTGCTGCAACGTTTGCTGTGATTCTCCATTGACTTGAATGTGTAGCATTTGGTGGGGTTGCCACCCGTCTATCGCTTCGGGTCAACTTTGCAGTGGGCCCAAAGCTAAGCATCGCAACCGCAAACACTCCCCATCAGCTGCCTATTGTAGCTTAAGGGGGGGACAGTTGGCAAGTTGCAAAAACTGCTCAAAGGCAATTGTGAGGCCTATTTGGTGCCTGTTTACTTGACATAACCTCATATTTCATATTTTATCAAAAAATTGTGGACTAGTGTATGTACAAACTAACATTAATTTAAAGATTTTTTACTGAAACTTTAGTTTAATAAACAGTAGTGCAATAACATGTGACATTATAAAATGCCAACATTGTATTCTACATGGTCTTTGCTATCAGAAATTCCATAATATTTGGGGATTTTAGGTAATCTTCAGGCCTGAAATGTTAAAAAATAAGGGTTAACCCTCATCCCCTAATTTGCTGGGTTTAGTAAAAACAGTTTACAATAAAAGTCCTAATTATGTTAATCTGTGGTCATGTTACATGCCAAGTCTTCCCTTGAATCCTTCTGTAGGTGCCCACGTTGCTGTCTGGATGACTTGGACATTTTCTATTAGCTAGCTGCCGGAAGTGGAAGAATAGCACTGGACCAGTAAGGTTGTCTTATTGGTATTGCTATGTTAAAGTATTGATGTTGATGTAAGTAATCTTGTTCCTGGACGAGCGGCTTCTACACTCCAGAGGACCTCCATGGTCTCCTTGGCTTGTAGTATAATGCAACATAAATATAAATTAAAAGCCAAACCACTGCTTAAAGGTCCAGATAATAAAAAAAAAAACAGGGGGACAATCTAAAGAGTATCCAAAGCGTTTTGGAGGTCCAAAAATGCCCCCTGCATTAGGGCTTGTGATTGAATACAATGTGAATGGACTAGAAGTGAGCTGAACCTTGAATGGTATCAGTGTGATTACAAGCCAGCTTCTGACAGGACTCCAAAGAGAGAGAGAGACACAAGCACCTTCTTAGTGTAGCAGTTTAGTCTCTTTAATGGGGTATAAAAGGAAGTTACTCACAATGGGAGTATAAAACTAAGCATTTAGCACTATGAGGGTGGTCTTCGGCAACACAAATCCCGGTCTAATGCCCCGTACACACGGTCGGATTTTCCAATGGAAAATGTCCGATCGAAGCGTGTTGTCGGAAATTCCGACCGTGTGTGGGCGCCATCGGACATTTTCCATCGGATTTTCCGACACACAAAGTTGGACAGCAGGAGATAAAATTTTCCGACAACAAAATCCGTTGTCGGAAATTCCGATCGTGTGTACACAAATCCGACGGACAAAGTGCCACGCATGCTCAGAATAAATAAAGAGATGAAAGCTATTGGCCACTGCCCCGTTTATAGTCCCGACGTACGTGTTTTACGTCACCGCGTTTAGAACGATCGGATTTTCCGACAACTTTGTGTGACCGTGTGTATGCAAGACAAGTTTGAGCCAACATCCGATGGAAAAAATCCTAGGATTTTGTTGTCGGAATGTCCGAACAAAGTCTGACCGTGTGTACGGGGCATAAGGCTGTTGGGAGATAGACAGCAGGGTCAAAGCCATTCCTGGTAAAAGCTTTGGTGAGGGACATATACACATGATGGCAAGTTCGGATGAGTTAGGTTTTGAAGAAGTAATTTTTTTCAAATGTGTGAATGGGTTGGAGCAGTGCTGGGAAGGGGAGATGTTATTATATTTCCCTATAGATGGGCTTAGGATTAAATACTCTTGTAGAGCACCCCCAGAGGATTCCTTCCCCAAAGTTAGTGCAAGTACATTACAGACACAGCATTTCTTCTCTCTCTGACTCAATAACAGTCTAGGGAGTGTCTTTCATGCTTTTGTTGCAGATTAACTTGGGTGGGGTGAAGGGAACAAAGGATACCCAACAGTCCACTTCAAATAGTAGAGGGCATTTCCCCTCCCACTATTTTAATACTGTGACACAAAGCAGGACAAGAAGGTGAGACGAAACTCCTAAAAGAGTCACCACTAGCTGAATAATGACTAGTGCCTTTTTTGGGAATATAGATTTGTCACTAGGGCTTCTGGATTTAGGTCAGTACTCACAATGCCGCAGGATTATTGATTGCCTTCCTCCGATATCCACCGGGCACTCTTCAGTGAGGGAGAAACAAAACTCACAATACCACAGGACAGCTGGACACTCTCCTCCAACTTCCACTGGATACTCTTCAGCAAGCTCTCCAGACCAAAATCTTAGACCAGGCTTGAAATAGGCCCCCCAGCTATGCAATAGCTGGGTCCTCAATGATCCTCAAACAGCATTCTTGCAACCTGACCTTAGAGGCAGAGACCCCTAGGCAGGGGGCTTCTCCTGCAGCACTGGACCCAGGACCAACTAAACTCCTACTCCAGGCCTCACACCAATTATGAGCTCTCCAGCCACCTACTGGGCACACCTCTACAGGGATTGGCTGGGTGCCTATAAATATTCAACCTGCTCTTCCGCTCTTCCTCTCACTCTGATTCCAGATCTCTAGAATGCAGGGGGAAATAATCAGATAAGCAGCATGCAAAACACTGAACAGGCTAAAGCAATCAACCACTGCTCCACTAACTACAGAGAACTAAATTTACCTAGAATCCTAAAACTTAAAGCATTTGTTATCCCAACACTTCATATTCTTGATATGTGGTTGCTGTACTATGTACTTGTATAAAAAAGTATCATGTTCTCCTTGTATTGCTTTCTTTTTGTGAAATCCCTGGTATTCCTGCCAATCTCGCTGCTTTCCTATTAAAATCTGACCACACTAAGCAGAAGAGCACACCGTGGTCAGTTCTTTAGCTATGCTGGGAACTCAGTGTACTCTCTTTTAATGATCAGACTTGTCCATACACGCCTCCTCTGCCCAGCCATTCACTGAGAAGCTCAGTGTGCTGCTGCTTCTCTCCCCCCAGCTCTTATGCAGCTGATAACAGAGGGAGTGTGATTACTTATAGAAAAAAGGGAAAAAAGGTATTTATAATATTTTTTTTATATCTATACAAAAATGTTTTGCACTTTTATTTTTAACGGAATGGGTTGTGTTACAAGGTGGTCGTTTACAATCACTTTAACTAGGAGGGTGCTACTCCCTGAATCTAGTCTAGGCCTGGAGGTGACTGGTTCTCTTTAATTGCCTTTGCCCAAAATTTGCCACTCACGATAACTCCAGAAATAAATACCGTATGCTCAAATAAAACATATCTCTTTTCTCCACAAGGCATCAATTAGCCTGTTTTATTAAATAGAGGCAATTACGTTTTATTGCAAAGTTTTATCATCATGTGTCAATGGGAGATGAACAACGCAATAAGTTATGTTAGCTTTTAGTAAACAAAAAAAAAAAGTTCCATAGAGTTTTTATCAAAGTCGGATCTAGCGGGGACTGAGCACAAGAACAAGCGGTCAGGACTCACTGCAGGCAATACTTAGAATCGACACGCTTGGTTAAATATTCATTTCAGCTGTAGAAGAATTCAAATGAGCTGTGAGTTATCTCTCCGTGTTTGCTGGTATACAAGCTTTTTTTTCCCTTTTTTTTCAATCTATCCTTTTTTAAGTAGGATTTGGGGATCCTTTTGCTTAAGATTTTGGGGTTATATCTTTGAAACTTTCAAATTCTATACCTAGTCTTAAAACTTAGTGAATTAAAACTTCACTTTTGTTGAAAATTCCCACGAGGTTAAAGCTGAACTCGCAGAAATACCAGTAGGCTAAAGCTAAACTCCAGGCAGATATTAAACAATATCCATTAATTCAGTTATGAGTTTTTTAAAGCCTAATTTAGATTTCGGTTTAAAATAGTTATACACATTCCAGGTGCATCATAGCAAAAGGTGTGTGTAGGGGTACCCCCGTAGGGGCTGCTGAGAACTGTGGTTTGTCTGTCAACCTGCCTAGCCTTGCATTCACTCTCAGGCACTCCGAGACATAAAGCAGTCAATGAATTTTGTTTTTTTTATTGGGGGGGCGCATAACTTGGATGGGGATAGGCGATATGGGATGCCCAGCATGGATCAATATAACTGCAATTTGTTTTGGGGCAACTATGAACACTCCCTGTCAGGGGCGGACTGACGATTCGGGCACTTGGGCACTGCCCGAGTGCCCCATGCCACTAAGGGGCTCCATCAGGGTTGTCAGCCTCAATAAAACCAGGGACAGTATGTAAAAATCTGTGTTTTTTTAAAAATCCCAAGATTATAGCTGCCCCGCCTCTCCAGTACTTTTTCAGTGTGTGTATGTGTATTCTGTGTGTGTATACTGTGTGTGTTTTTGTGTGTCTGTGTGTGTATACTGTATGTGTGTGTGTGTATACTGTGTGGCCCCATAATCTATTGCCTGGGGCCCCAAAATCTCCTATTGCCTGGGGGTCCTATAATCTCCTATTGCCCGGGGGCCCCATGAGTTGTCAGTCCACCCCTGCTCCCTATACATACTCCTTCAGCTTCCTCCTGCACAAACTTGCTTGAAGCTCATCACTCCTCACTCCACCAGTGCTTCACTTGCTGCAAACTGTTACTCCTAGTAACCTCCAGCACATCACTTGATTCCCCATGAACAGCTAGCACTATTTGTTGATTAGGCCTGACACTGACTAAGCTAGACCTCCACAAATGCTCTTTGCAGGCTGGGACCATGGGCCCCAATGGTGTAGCAGAAAAAGTCCTTGTGCTAGCTGCCCTACTATGGCTATTGATCCCAGTTAGCCCTCTTCAGGCCCTGCCAGCCCTCCTGGCTACAGCTGCTTCTTTCCACTGCCCCTCCCTCCACAGTCCACACTTCTGGTTCTGCACCCATCTCAGACTGCAAGCTCCCAGTCCTTTCAGGCATGCCTCCCAGTCCTCCTGACTGTGCCTCACTCAGCAGCCCTCCTGGTTGCGACCAGTTGTCCTCCCTGGAGTCTCTTAGCAGTGCTCTCTCCCACTGTCCTCTTCTTGCTCTCTCTTGTGCCTCCATTCCAGGACCTCTTTATGTGTTCCTGAATGTGGTCCCGTGCCGACTGCACTCAGGTCCAAGGTCACCCCCCCAAACTGGGGAGCTCCCCCTGAGGCCCCCCAACAGCCTCCCCACCCTCTCACTCCAGCTCTTCCACCTGACAACTCCTCTCCAGCTGGGTTGACCCTGGGTATTTAAGGAGGCCTGCCCCTGCCAATCCAGATTGGGGATTGGTCAGGGCTCCTCAAACACCCCACGTGGCTCCACCTCCCCAGTCCTCCACTCTTTCTAGAAAGCACTAGAAGCCTCTGGAAAGAAATGGGAGGTCCTGATGACACCACCTGTGAGTCAACCAGCCCTACCCTGAGCCACCCCCAGCCCAGAATGAAAACAAACAGGCCTAGCAACCAGCCAAGCCTGCTTAAATTTACCTCTCTAGCACACTACTAGAGGGTGCTACATGTGCAAAGTCTTACAGTTTGTTTTCTTTAGAAAGTAGCCACAGCCAAGTAGTAAAGTCTGTGCCCTGCCAACCTGCTGCACAGAAGGACGCTTACTCTCTATGTAAAAGCAATGGTCTCTCTGCAGAGGACCCTCTTCTAGGTCAGAGCTAGAGCTTTCCTTTCACAGGGAGTATCAGCTTTTAGTGGTGGCCGGTCCACAAGGGGTGCCGCCCCCCCCCCCCCCCAGCCCGCACAAACCGCCCCCCTAGCCTGCACAATCAAACATCATGTGTGTGGCCCTGCACTGTGTGGGTGTGCTGGACCAACAGGTCTCTACTAGGTCACCCCCTCACAAGCATGTAACCAGAGCCAGAGGCCCCAATTGGCCTGTTTCATGGTCAATCCTCCCACACTGTGATACCAGTGAATCAGCACTCGCCATCGGATTCCTGCCCTGGCCAATCAGGACAGGGGGCCGAAGACCCAGAACCCAGAAAGAAGACCGGGTCAACACAGAAGCCGTGGCGCCAGGCACCAGGGGAGCCATGACTGCTGGAGGGCTCCGCCCATAGGCTAAGTGTGAACCTGGAGGAGCCCGCCCACACAACCCCAAACTCCTCCAGCACCAGCCTCCACTGTCAGCTTTGCCTCATACTTGCCAACTATCCCAGTTTAAATTCCCTTGTCCTTTGAAATTTAAGTCCTGTGCTGTGTCCCAATATCTCAGTGTGTGGGGGCAGGGGGCATTCATAAGTAAATGGCTGCGGCCGGCAGCATTGATATGTAAATAAAGACGGCATTCATATGTATATCATGCCTCCCTGCAGTGAGGAAATGACGTGCTGTAACCTCTAGCAACCAATCAGTGAGCAGTAATACTGTACAGTATCTTTAGCAACCAATTAACAAGCATAAATTATTTGCTGTAACCTCTAGCAACTAATCAGTGAGCCGTAATATGTGCTGTAACCTCTAGCAGCCAGTCAGTAAGCAGTAATGATATGCTGTAACCGCTGGCAACCGCAATTGCTGCCTGATCTGATATAGTAAACTGATTTTAAGTCTAGCTGCTATTTATTGTATGTCTCAGAGCAGGTGGAGAGTGAAATGAAATGGGGGGGCCCAAGAAAATTTTTGCCCAGGGTCCAATCAATATTAAAGACGGCCCTGTTGAGGGGCTATAGATCTGACTCAGTAGGTGGCATGTTGGACCTCTGCAATGAGACCACTGCTTCCACACAGAGACCAGGGGTCACAGTCTGCAGCTGCTGTGGCTGCTTTAGTTTGAAAAGGAACTGCATGATATGGAACACCTTTATTAGCTTTGTTGATTGTAGAGCTAAAGATCTGACCTAGTAGGTGGCTTTGTCTGTTGGATTTCTCCTTCTGTTCTTAATGTTATTGTATTTTAAACGATAGAATGTAGTCACATACCTCGTTGAGGAGCTTGATGAAGCCTAATGAGATGAGGACGGCCTCTATTGTACTTCTTGCTCATGGCCCCCCCATAGGGCTGAAAGGTGATAATATAATGGCACCTAGTGGCACAAGTGTCTGAATGGTTCCCTTGGATGGAAGTGCCGGTAGATTAAAGAATATGTAAACCCAACATTTCATATTCCAGATATGTGGCTGCTGTACCATGTAAAAAGTCTCATGTTCTCTTTGTATTGCTTCCTTTTTGTAAATACCCTGGTGTTCTTGGTAGTCCCTCTGCTTTGCTATCAAATACTGACCACACTAGGCATGAGAACACGCTGTGGTCAGTTCTCTACCTGTGCTGAGAACTGAGCCTGCTCTCCTCTAATGATCAGACTTGTCCTGACCCACCCCCCCCCCCACCTGCACAGCTTTTTACTGGGCAGATCAGTGTGCTGCTGTTTCTCCTCCACCAGCTCTTACTTTATGCAATTGAGATCAGAGGGTATGTGATCAAAGGGAAAAAAGTGTTTATGATTTTTGTTTTGTTTTGTGTTTTGTTTTTTATCTATACATAAATGTTTTGCCTTTAATTATATTTGAAACTGAATGGGTTGTTTTACAATCACTTTAACCACTTGACCTCCGAATGATTTACCCCCTTCATGACCAGACCATTTTTTGTGATACGGCACTGCGTTAATTAACTGTAACAACCTGGTTGGAGGGGGTTGCTGTGTCGATGCCTTGTTACCTGGCTAGCTAACTTATTGGTTCCAGGCCCGGACTTTCAGTCTGTCCTCCCCTTACCTGACAAGCTGAAGGCTACACCTTCGAACCTTGTTCACAGGTCCACAGCCGCACGGACCCCAGCCTGCATACAGACGCTGCTCCCAGTTTTGGGGTGTGGCAACCCTCAGCGCCATTTGGGGGACCCCCCCTCTCTTTCCCCCTGGCACACCAACTATCCGCGACACTATTTAAGGAGAGATACTTTCTAGTCAATTATCAAGTGTACACTGCCTGGGAGACTTCCGTGAAGTTGTTTTTATACCATGGATACTTATGTAGCATTTGTATTTTGGAAATGTTAACTCTCACTCTGTGAACCCTGATGAAGGATTCCCTTAAACGCGTCGGTTCAGTGAGACTTATCAACTTTTATATATGGTCCTTTTTCCACTACACTTCCATTTGTATCCCTAACTATATGTACTTTGTTTCAAGTGTATGTTTTTGTATATATTTTTTGCTTTGATGTGTACATATTTTGTTATCTTTTTTGGTTATGTAATAAAAGTATATATTTTATCTATACTTTATTGATGTGTATGGTAGTGCCTTTAAAATCCCGCCATAGGGGAATTTACAATAGGCAAGTAGTCTCATTAATATGACCCAAATGGCACCAACACCAACAATAAGCATGTACACAAGCCAGCGCACAGGCATATGTGTGCACCACTGCAATCGCATGCATGACCAGCAGCTGCCGAGTGAGATGCTGCCTACAGAGATGCTCATGTGGATACACCATTTTACATTCTGCACACTGTCCCAATAAATTATTTGCATTCTAGACTAACTTTTTTGACTCTGTTCAGCAGTACACAAACCAAACCTTTCTGATAAAGGAGCTTCTAGAAAGAAAATGAAAAAATGCTTTTACTCTTTTCCATTCTACTTGACGTATCTAAGACAAAATGTTTTGGATAGAGTGTGGAAGGGTTAGGACACCATTTGTTTTTTTATTGCTGTCTGTGTCTCCATTGGTGAGAGTCCTGATGACCATGGCCAAAGAAAGTGATGAGAAATCCAACATTTTGCAATAGTCCATAAAAGTGCCCTGACAAGCTACTTTAGCATCAAGTCAAAAAAAGCTAAAGTACCCCCCATTAGCTGTGAACTACATAGGTTGCAGGTCCTGCCCTTTTTTGCACCCCCTCCTACCAAAGGCAGCCATTCCTTCAATCCACCCCTCATCCCAGCCCTAGATCAAAAGCCAAAGCCAGATCTTCCATTGGGGAACTCTTTTCTGGTGACAAGAATTCTCATTCATTTGGTGCTACTGTATATCTTGGGTCAAGGTTTGAAGTGAAATCTTACCAATGGGATAGAGACAAGCAAAAAAAAATTCTGAAGAGAAAAAAGGAATTAAAAAAAAAAAAAAAAAGGGACATATGATACATCTAAGAGTCCAACATCTGGTTATTCCATAAAAGTAATCTAATAAAATCCATATATATAGTATATAGCCAGTGCGTTTTGGGTATGTGGACTTTTATTGGATGACTTTAATGGAATAAACACACATTGGACCCAAACATTTGCGTGAGGCTCTGGTACTTTTCCTTCTTCTGGTTCTAATCTTCAGAGACACCTTTGCACATGCAAGCCGCCTGCCTAGTGTCTTCACACTCCCACTCACCAACTCCTCATTCCCTCCTCCATCCAAAACCAAAAACATTTTGGCTGTAGATATGCTGTTCTTGCTTGTCTGTGTCATTGTTCTCTCACTTTCTGTGTTAGCAAACCTCCAGAGAGTAAAGATATTTTCCCAAACAGGGACATGAAAGAGGCTTTATGTCTTCTTCACTCTATCCAAAGCTTTGAAAAATAGGTCTGAAGAACGACTCTACCATTTAGCCTTCTGCCAGCCCCATGCACAGCTCTTTAACCCGTTTGCACCAGCACCTTCTGGCCCTTTAAGAGGTTTCAGGTGCCGGGAGGCGGGAGGCGGGGTTTATGATCATGTGACCACTGTGATTGGCTGTCACTGCGATCACATGTTTGGAAAGCTCCCGATCACAAGAAGCGGTCGGGAGCTTTCTGTTAGCCGCTGATAACTGTGCCGGAAGTGCGCATGGGGCGCGCTCTCGGCACAGCTGTGTCTGCTAATTGGTAGGCAAATATGCAGCCGCTCGGCGGCAAGGCCAACCCACTGAGAGGCTGCATATTTGTCGGTGCCTAGAGGTTAGCTAATCATTGGCAAAAGAAAAAAAAATTACATACTTAGAGGCCCCTTTAACTCATCAATTGTTACATGTTGTTCTGGTCCTACGTCTTCCCTCTTCTTCTGTATATAGAAGATCCTGGAGAGTTCTTCGGGTGTCCATGTTATACAGACAAGGGAAATAAACACCCAAAAAAGGGACCTATCTACTTTATACAGAAGACTGCTTATTGGCTGTTAAGTGGTGGGGTCCTCGCAAGGTCCAGAAGAAGAGTCTGCAGCGGTGAGGTGACCAGATGGCCTGGGCACATCTGCATGCCTGGATTACTGGTCTCCTGCTGGAATTGGTGCTGGACAGGGACCCGGATGGTGCATATAGGTGATTAAAACATTATTTCACAAGGTATTAAAAAATAAATAAAACAGTAAATGGATGAGGGCAATAAAAGGGTGTGGGGAGGTGCAGCATGATGCTGCGGCAGTAAACACTTAGTTGCAGAAAACAGAACTTATATTAAAGTTAGAGTTTGCAATTTACAACAAGCCCGGCGGGAGGACACCAGAGCGGGAACACAAGTTGTAACAGCGATATACAGCAGAGCAGGTCCCGGATGTGCCAGCAGCGTCTGCCTTGAGGGGCGAAATGTGGCCTGGCTGATCCATGCCCAAATGGGGTGGCTTCCAGGGAGGATGGCATGTTCCTATCCGTTCCCTATTCATTTGGAACTCCTCTCTACCACTGCTCAATGTCCTTGCCAGAGAGGGTGACCTGCAATGTCGCTGTGGTTAAGTACCACCTGCCTACAAGGGGCCAGATTTTGTCCAGAAACTTTCACATTTTTACTTATTTTTTTGTTTCGTATTTTGATTACTTTACAATGCATAAAGATTTATGCAGTTCCATTGTCTCTTGCTGCCTAAACTCACCAGAATCCACATTGTCAACTATCCTGACAAACCTATAAAGAGGTGCTAAAATAGTCCCAGGCGCAGTAAGGCATATGATGTCACAGGTTGGTGGACTGTGGTGTCTGCATCATGCCGCATTGTCCAAATGACTACGGCAGGACCATAGCAAAGATTGTAAATTTCATCAAAGAACACGTAACATTTATTTTAGCTATTCCCATTTCTTGTTTTTTTCTTTAATCTCACTTTGGATGGGTGCCAGTCAGCAATATAAACCAGAAAACCAGCCAACACTTTGAAACTGTAGGACAAAAGCAAACAAACTGGCATGGATTTCTTGTCATTTTTCCCTTACAGTTTGTGTTTATGAGGGAGAGAAACGAAACCATATATTTTAGAAGTCACCTGAGACGCACGCTCTTGCCAGTACCGTGCGCAGAAATGGATGGAAAAACTCCCGTGTGCTGTATGTGTTGTGTTAACATCATTTCTTTAATTGCTGAGCCGTTAGACTTTAATATTTAAGCTCACCATGGCCAAAAAGATGATACAATGACTCAACTAGTCTAAGAAAAGACACGCTTAATTCCTTCATTTACAAAATAATAATTATGTGTATATATATATATATATATATATATATATATATATATATATATATATATATATATATACACACACATATTTAAAATTATATTTATAAATTACAGTTAAGAAAAAACATTTTTAGAAATAAATATCCACATAAAATCTTTTTTTCTTTTTTTTTAACAATTTTTTTAACCACCTCAATACCAGCCTGTATACACCACTTCAATAGTAGAACTATCGATAAAACTTTTTTTTTTGGATCGAATAAGGGAGGGTTATAACCCCTATAAGGTTCATTTTTGCTAACTTTGTCTCGTTGGGGAGATTTACCGTCACTTCCTGTCCCATAGCCAAAACAGGAAGGGAGAAATCCCTGCACATTAATCTTTTGGGGCCCCCTTGGTCACCATAACTAGTCTAATCATTAGAAGATGTCCCCTCTATTACGTTTCCAAGGACAACTTAAAATTTGTGATTCTCTTTTTTTCTTCACTTTCAATGATAATTGTAAACAGGACAAATAGAGAGGGTTAATCTCCCTAATGGGGACACAGAAAGCAATTTAAACCGACAGGTGTTCTAATCCCTCTCCCTTCTATCCAAAACTAAACAAACATTTTTGTCTTGAGTTATACTTTAACAAGTCATTTTTCAGTGCTGTGATACTTTTGACTGACAATTACTCAGTTGAGAAACACCCATTTTATTGAGTACCAGCCTGTATATACCCCTTTTTTTTTACCAGGCCATTATTCAGTGCCACGCTCAAACAACATTATATTATTTTTGAGACAGATAGAGCTTTCTTTTGGTGGTATTTAATAACCACAGTTTTTTTGTTTTTTATATATTTTTTTATTATTATTATTTTATACTATATTAAAGAAAAAGACCACAAATTAAAAAAAAAAAAAAAAAAAAAAACTTTTCCCTACTTTCTTACTTCTACTTTTTAAAAGAAAAATGTCAGGACAGGTTTCAGAAAGATGTCCAAACTATGAAACATATAGGGACATATAAGGACACCCATTGTTCTGAGGAGGGCACCAAGACTTTGACATTCCATCCAAAGGGTTGGCTACACCACTTACACATGGACTAAGCTCCTGAGCGTAGGAGATTGTTTTGTGTTGTCCAAACTATGAAAGCCGGACCCACTTGAAATAATGAAGGCAGCCATTAACTTGCTTGAAGGTTGTCTGTCTCTAAAGAGGTCAGTGATTCCTCCTTTTGCCTCTTTCAAGGTCTCTTAAAATTATATACCCTTTTTTAACCTTGTCCAATCTTGACCTTTTGCCTCCCTCTTTTAGGCAGTTTTTGTTGATCGTAATTATCTCAGACTTCCTGTTATAAAGATGTTTCCAACAGCCAGTCCTCCCTTTTTCTAAGATAAAGGGGCATTCACTCTTTTCTGTTGCATCCAGAACCTGCCCATGAGGAAAAGAATTGGAGTTCATGACCAGACTGAAGACATCAGACAAAAGGTATGTATAATGCAAAAAGTGCTGGGGTGGGTCAGCTAGAGGGGAGGTGGATTAGAAAGCTAGAATTAGACTTTATAGGCCTCATGCACACAGGATGTTAAAATAACGTTATGAAAACGCCAGTAGCTTTGCAGTGATTTTTTTAAACTTTTTTCCGCTTTTTTCAACGTTTTTGCAATAGCGGTTTTTAGCGTTTATTAGCGTTTTTTAGCGTTTTTCTGCGTTAATGATCAATGGATCAAAAACATTAAAAAACGTTGATGAGCGACGTTTTTGAGCGTTAGAGCGTTTTTACAGCTGAAAAACGTCTCTCAGAACCCACTGGTCCTGGTTTTTTTTTTACAGCTTAAAAACGCCTATGCCATTTGCAGCTCAAAAACGCCTAGGTGGGCATTAAGCCATAGACTAACATGGACAGGCGTTTTTAAGTTGCAAAAAACGCTAAAAAAAGCGGCTGTAAAAACGTCCGTGTGCATGAGGCCTAAAGTGAACCTATGCTTTGCTCATGCTGGGTAGGCTGCATGCATTGTAAAAAATCACTAGGAATTTTGTTTTAGGAATCTTGAATTTCATGCTAATGAACAGGCTCATTTTAATAAGACCCGAAGCGAGGGGAATAAAATGGAAAGGATAGTGAAGGGCTGGCATGACAGGGTGATAAGGGTTAGCAACTATGGGGTTAAGGAAGTGTAAGTGGAGAAAAGGAGAGAGCTTGTATTGGCCAGGATCAACAGGATGGGGAGGGGCAAGATAGTTGATTTAAGGGGAAGGTGGGGTCTCCTAGACATCAGTGGAGGGACAGGTGACAATGCAGGCAGTTTCACACTGCTGCTTATCACATCCACAGAACACATGGCGGACGTCGACAGGATCCTGGCCCAGTTACGGATGGCGGCTGCATCTACGGGGCCTGAGTGGCTGCAAAGCCAGGTAGCAGCCCTGATGGAGGACCAGGCATTCGGATCGGGTGTGGGGGGGGGACATCCCATGCAGAAGTCTAAGCGTTTTTCGCCGCGAGCTTTGCGCCGCAGTAGGAGCCCCATAGGGACCTGTCAGGCCCACCGGCGGAGCACCCACCAGCCTCCGCGGGTGGCGGGCCTGGATGGAATCCTCGTCGGAGGCGGAGCTGGGCGGGCGGGGAGTCAGGTATAGTGCGCACGCCTCCTCTGCCCGCCCGGCGTCACCGTCTGGAGCACGCAGACTCCCCCCCCCTCTGACGTGTCAGGGGGAGTCTCGGTGAAGGAGAGACAATTTCACAGCTGCTGGGTCGTCACCTGATGCGGCTGGCGGCTCTGGTGTGACTGAGAGGACCCCCCGCCAGGAAAGAAAAGATGGGAAGTGCGGCAGGAGAGGAGAGACCATGGCCCAAGGTTCGAGACGTTTGAACATCAGTTCGGTGGGCGGATGCGGTGCTGGGAGGCGGAGCCAAGCACGGCGCAGATCCACGGCGGCCAGGCCCCCATTGCCTGGGCTGCTTCTGGATGAAGAGCTGCAACTGCCAGACGTCCGGTCGGAGGGTGAGCTGTCTTGCTCACAGGAGGAGGAATCGCAGAGTCAGCCTGCACCGTCTGATAATTTATTGGCTAATGCTGGAAATGTTTTGGGGAGCTTGTTGTAAACACGACAGTAGCGGGGGAAGCCATGTAGGGGGTAGCGGCGGACACCAGTAACTAAGGGATTTGTTGGGGGGGCTGCGAGACCTAGTGCAACGCCTCACCGGGGGGGAACGTGGGGACAACCCCGTAAGTGTCGCCATGGTTCCAGTTGGGTACCGGAGCAGATGCGGGCGTTGCAGGTACGGGGCCCAGTGTGGTACCCCCTCACCCACCCCCCCTCCTGTTGGTTACGGTGGTTTCCCCTACTACAACGGGGTCAGTAGTATCCCCACCAGCTGAAGTGGCTGCAGTTGTGGAGTCAGGGGCCAATGCTGGCTCGTCACAGGAGGCCCTGGGAAAGGTGGATGCGGTGCGGATAGCCGACGCTGCAAAATGTGAGGTCTATATGTGTTTTGTGTTCTGGATGCGGCTCATGTCCTCGGCGCAGGCCCCGAACCAGTCTTTTCCAGGAGGGGTCGGTGGTTCAACTTCTCCGGGGTAACTGACCGCTAAGAAGTGGGGTCTCTGTTGGCAGTACAATGAGGGATCTTGTAAGTTTGGGGGTTCCTACCGTTTTAAGCACGAGTGCTCCGGGTGCCGAGGTGCCCATCCAGGGTTGTTTTAAAAAAGGTAAGGGCCGGTCTGGAGAGTCTGCAAATAAAAGGGAGGACACCAGTGTAGGGGAAAGGATGCAAACTTTCCTAAATAGATACCCAGACAGAGAGGCTGCGCGGCTACCGAGGGAGGGTTTTTTGGAAGGTTGTAGGATCCCATGTTCATTGAGTACTGTGCCGCCTATGGCGCGGAATTTGCGTTCTGCATTACAGCATACGGGGGTAGTGATTGAGAAACTGGCTAAGGAAGTGGCATTGGGTCACATGGGAGGGCCGTTCAAGGTTAAGCCACTGGCAGAATTGGTGATTTCACCGCTGGGGGTGGTGAAAAGGAAGGAACCGCACAAATTCCGCCTTATACACCACCTATCTTTCCCGAGGGGGGGTGTCAATGACGACATAGATCCGGAGGCGTGTACAGTTTTGTACACTTCTTTTGACGCTGAGTTCGCCGGTACGGAAAAGGGGCTCTGATGCCTAGAGTGGACATCAAATCCGCTTTTCTTTTGCTCCCTGTTCACCCGGACAGTTTCCGGGTGAACAGGGAGCAAAAGTAGATTGCTGCTTGCCCATAGGATGCTCGGTTTCCTGCGCTCTGTTCTTTTGTGGAATGGGTGGTCCGTGATATATCAGGGTGAATTCCGTCATCAATTATTTGGATGATTTGCTTTGTGTGTTGCCACCTTCGTCGAAGGTGTGTGCAATCCTTTTGTCCACGCTCCACCACATTGCAGGCAGGTTCGGTATTCCATTGGCTGCGGACAAGACAGAGGGCCCGACTACCATGCTGAGTTTCTTGGGAATAGTCCTCGACTCGGAAACCATGGAGTGTCGTTTGTCGGAGGATAAATTGGTGGACCTCAAGACAGAGATACGTGGGATATTGGGATTACGCAACATCCAGCTGCGGACGCTGCAGTCCCTGTTGGGTAAGCTGAATTTTGTATGCCACATTATTCCCATGGGCAGGGTTTTTGCTGAAGGTTGATGGCTGCCACGACAGAGTTTACATCCCCTACTCATTTTATCCATCTCAAGCGGGAGCATCGGGAGGATTTGAGGGTTTGGCACTCGTTTTTTGGAACACTACAATGGCAGATTAGTATGGATGTCTGAGCCGGTGAGTAATTTCAACCTGGAGCTGTTTACGGATGCAGCCGGGTCTTCAGGTTATGGGGCCTTTTACCAGGGTCATTGGAGTGCGGAACCTTGGCCGCGTTCCTGGGTAGACGCGGGTTTTCTTGGTAACATGGTGCTCCTGGAGCTTTTTCCAGTAGTACTGGCCATGGAAATATGGGACGAGTCGTTTCAAAACTTTAAAATTAGTTTGAATTGCGAAAACATGGGAGTGGTTCAAGTTATTAACCGCATTTCAGCGTCGTCACAACCCTTCATCAGGCTGTTGGGGCATATGGTGTTATGCTGCCTGCAGTTGAACATATTTTTGTATGCTGTGCACCTCTCAGGGGTTTTTCTTTAAGTTATGGGGTTGGGTGGATTTTACAAAAGATTTTTGGGTTCGGCAGGCGGTAAAAGGATATAGGAAGTCACATAAGTGCAGGGATGCTAGGCGGCCCATGTCTTTTAGTAATCTACAGGCCATTTTTGAGGGGTTGGGCTCATCATGTTCGTCCGAATACGAGGTTGCCTTATTAAAGGCGGCTTTTTCCCTGGCATTTTTTGGGGCGTTCCGGATTAGCGAGCTGGTCAGTCCATCTCGTAAGGTCCCGGGGGGGGATATTGGTGCAAGATGTGCTCTGTAATGGGGACCGATTGCAAGTTTTGCTGCACAGGTCAAAGACAGACCAGGCGGGCAAGGGAGTGTGGGTGCAACTGTTTACCCTGCCGGGTTCGGTGTCCAGTAAGGGTGGTGCGGGAGTTTTGGAGCTGTGCCCGGTTGTGGCGGGTCCGTTCCTAATACATGGGGCTCTGTTGTCCAAGTTTCAGTTCATAGCCGTCTTCAGGAAGGGGCTTAGGGCAGCGGGCTTGGAGGAAAGACAGTATGCTTTGCACTCCTTCTGTATTGGGGCGGCCACGGAGGCCGCTCAGTGCGGCCTGGACGAGGTGGCTGTTAGGCGGATTAGCAGATGGGACTCCAAGAGATTCCTTTCCTACATTTGCCCACATTTGTTAGTGGATTTATCAATGTTTAATTGAAAGGGGGTGTACTATGGATGGCTGGGGTACAGTGTGGTGCTTTTCATGTTGGGTGAATATTCCTGGGAGGTTGATTTTATCCAGTGGTTTTGTTATTTTGTTTCAGATGGAGTGCAGCCACACCTCGTCTGGATCTTGGGCCACTCCTATGTTTTTTGGGAGGCCAGGCAAGCGGACGTTAGACCAGATGGGAGGCAGCTGGGGATTTCCAGGAGGGAGGCGTGTTTTCGCTGGTTAGGGGTACCAGGGATAATGTGGAGCAGGGTTGGGCATGAGGTGCATAAATTTGCACGCCTGGACAGGCCACCTGACATATTAATGCTTCATGTCGGTGGGAACGATCTGGGGGTTCGATCCAGTAGGGAGCTGATTTTGGACATCAAAATTGATTTCCTTCGGCTCCGTATGGCCTTCCCCAATATGATGGTCTTGTGGTTTGACATGGTGGCTCGGACGCATGGCGAGGGCGGTTGCGAGAATTAACAAAACTGGCATAAAAGTTAAAAAAGTGGTGGGGCGATTTTTTATTCAGGAAGGGTGGCTTGGTTATCTGCCATTTGGAATTGGAGCCTGATACCGGGCTGTACCTGAGAGAGGATGGAGTCCATTTATCTGCGGTGGGAATAGATTTATGGTCCTTGGGGTTTCAGGACAGAATTCAAAGGGTATTGCGGGTGTGGAGGGGTCTGCAAGGGTAAGGTGTCACCCTTTTGGGTGGTGGCAGTGGTTGGTCTTTTAGTCTTAAAGACTTTAGAGATAGAAGTGTGGGGGGCTCATCGGTGGTATATGCCCCTCTGGTGTATTCCAGTTACATAGGTTAACAGGAATATATTAATGGTTGCACTGCAGGTAGTGGCAGGTGTCTCTGAGCTGCTGTTCACGGCTGGAGGCCTATTATGGTAAAAGGGCCCGCAGTACAGAAGTGGAATAGTATTGGATTTCTGAGTGCCGTCAAAAGACTAACAGGCTAAAAATTGTTATGTTGTTTCAGATGTTAATGTGAAAATAATATTAATTTTAAAAAGTGTTTTTGTTAATAAAGAAGGCTGCTATGGCCATTTATACTCCATTTTCAGGTGTGGTCTCATTAATTGGAAATAATATTAAAGGGTAAGTTGAGTACTATGGTCAGGCAGACATAAGAAGGTTGGGAACATCTGATCTACACTGATCATTTGGGGAGTCATAATCTTGCTTAGAATATTATAATAATGTGTAAATCACCTTATATGAGATAACTTTTTCTACTGATAGTGGAAAAAAAAGATGCGTGCCTCGTAATTATAAAGGGAAAACCTACCTATCTTTTTCTGATGCCTATAATGTCTACTGTGTCTAATGCTAATTTAAGCCTTGTAGCCTTCATTTACAGCCCACAAGTTTCTGGAATGTTGATTATCACAGTTGGGTACCCTGGATCCAAGGAGAAGTTGCAGTGTGGGGAGTTAAAATGGTGGATTAGGTTGGAGGCATACCTTGATACATCAAATGACTACATTTAGAACCCTCAGTATATACAGTATCGTGCTATTTATGAAGTTCCCATGTATTAAATTAGAATTGTAAAAATACTGTATATGGTGCAGTTTTATACAATATTATGCTTTTTTTTGGTAATACTGATATATAGTAAGCTTTATATATGATGTTCTAGCCCTAATGAAGGAGAATCACAGAAGCCCCCAAAATGCATTGGATAAAATTTAACTGGACTACTACAGTGTAGCAGGACAGAAATTGAGGGTAACCAAAGAACCACATACTCATAGCTGGGAAATTATAGATTTGCAAGTGTAGTCAGATGAAGGAAACATTTAAACAAGTTCAGTAGCTCTGGAGAGACGGCTCTCACACAGCAAGGCTTCCCTCAGTAAGCACCAGCAGTAGCTCAAACAATAGAAATACAGAAACGGGTTCCATACCAAAGCCCAAGATAATTATGATTGTTGGTAAAAAAAAAAAATCATATAAAAACATCCAATGCTTTTTGGGGCAAAACCACTCCCCATAATCAGGGATCACTTGGATGGACTCATATAAAACAGTGCTTTCACATATCTATATTAGAACCAGTATTGGACTCTCCACATGGAGTAACAGCTTGACAGCAGTTGCTGAGCAGCAATGGAGTTTTATCCTGTATTGAGCCCTGATGAAGCGAGGGAGGATGATGAAGAGAGTATTGTTGCCCCTGAAAAACACATTGGATGTTTTTATATGACTTTTTTTTAGCAACAATTACAATTATTTTGGTTTCTTTTATCCGATTTTGGTCCGACACTCCTTTCTTTATTTCGATGGTTTGAGCTACTGTTGGGTGCCCATCAAGGGAAGTTTTGCTGTGTGGGAGCCGCCTCACCAGAGCTATTGAATTTATTTGAAATTTTCCTTTATCTGACTACGCTTGTAAGTCTAAATGTTCCCAGTGCCTCTATGATTATGTTGTTCTGGGGTTACCCTCACTTCCTGTCCTGCTATACCTTAAAGCGGAGTTCCACACAAAAATGGAACTTCCGTTTTTCGGAACCCTCCCCCCCTCCGGTGTCACATTTGGCACCTTTCAGGGGGGAGGGGGGTGCAGATACCTGTCTAAGACAGGTATTTGCACCCACTTCCGGCATAGACTCCCATGGGAGTCTATGCCTCTTCCCGTCCCGACCGCGCTGTCTGCTGGGAACACACAGCTCCCAGGAGAGAGCGGGGACCACTAGGGACGCGCAGCGCGACTCACGCATGCGCAGTAGGGAACCGGGAAGTGAAGCCGCAACACTTCACTTCCTGATCCCCTCACCTAGGATGGCGGCGGCAGCTGCCGAGAACCGAGCGGGTTCTCGGCGTCCCCTGCCGACATTGCTGGACCCTGGGACAGGTGAGTGGGCATGTATTAAAAGTCAGCAGCTGCAGTATTTGTAGCTGCTGGCTTTTAATATTTTTTTGGCGGTGTGAGTGAACCCCCCGCTTTAACACCTTCCAACCTGGCCTATAGCAGAATGACTGTGGAGGTTTTAACGTTCTGAGTGGACATCCATCATATGACGTCCTCTCAGAAGGAGGTGGCAGATTTGTCACCGTCTGTGTCCGTCGGACACAGCCGATGACTAATTAGTGTACCGGCTCCCTGCCTATACCATGGGACTGCTGTGACCTATCACAGCAGTTCATATGACAGTTGTAATTAATGGATGGCTTCCTCTCATGCAATCCATTTTGAACAATTGTGTTGTTAGCTGTGATTGGTCAATGTGATCACATGGTAGAGACAGGGCCAATCACAGCCCATCTTTACCATGTGATTAGCTTTGATCAATCACAGCTAATCACAACCAAAATAAACTGAATGAATCAGTTTCATTCAGTAAAATGCTTGCTCATATCAATATAATGCACTGCTATAAACAATCATAATGTGTAAAAAAAAAAAAAAATACGGATCACTTCCCCAGAGTAGTACAATGTTACTATGGTAACATTATATTGCTCTGGTCACAGTGTGTTTAAAAAAAATTCTTTAAAAAAAAAAAGAAAACATTTAGTAAAAAAAAAATGTAAAAAATTTTTTTGTACTGTCACCAATCAGTATCCCAGATCACTGCCACGCCAGTTATATGATGACGTTGTACTGCACTGGTGACAATATGAAAAAAAAAAAAAAGTGATTTTTTTTTTTTCCAATTTCTTCATTTTCCAAAAAATTATGACAAACAATTACAGCTTCAAAAAAAACCCCACAATGCTTCTTCCTAAATACCTTGGACTGTCGGCTTTCCAAAAAGGGTTAATTGGGGGGTATGTGTACTCTCTTGGCATTTTAGGGCCTCATGAAATGAGATAGTCCATCAGTACATCAGGATTGATCAATATATACAGTACCATAGTTTGTGGACTCTATAACTTAAATACAGAGTAAATAATATACACTGACTTTGGTTATTTTCACCAAAGAAATGTAATAGAATACATGCAGATCTAAATTTAAGAAGAACAGATATTTATTTGCAAGGTTTTATAAGAGAAAAAGAAAAATGCATTTTTTTTCAAAATTTTCAGTATTTTTTAGTTTATTATCAAAAACTAAAAACCAAGTGGTGAATAAACACCACCACAGGAAAGCTCTAGTTGTGTGAACAAAATGCTCAAAAATATCCAAGCTTTGAACATCTCACGGAGCACTGTTCAATCCATCATCCAGAAATGGAAAGAGTATGGGACAACTGCAAACCTACCAAGACATGGCCGTCCACCTAAACTGACCGGCCGAGCAAGGAGAGCATTAATCAGAGAAGCAGCCAAGAGGTCCATGGTAACTCTGGAGGAGCTGCAGAGATCTACAGCTCAGGTGGGAGAATCCGTCCACAGGACAACTATTAGTCAGGGGCGAACTGACAACTCATGGGGCCCCCCGGGCAATAGGAGATTATGGGGCCCCCAGGCAATAGATTATGGGGCCACACAGTATACACACACACATACAGTATACACACACAGACACACAATATACACACACAGTATACACACACAGAATACACATACACACACTGAAAAGGTACTTGAGAGGCGGGGCAGCTATAATCTTGGGATTTAAAAAAAAAACACAGATTTTTACATACTGTCCCTGGTTTTATTGAGGCTAGCAACCCTGATGGGGCCCCTTAGTGGCATGGGGCCCTCGGGCAGTGCCCGAGGGCCCGAATGGTCAGTCCGCACCTGCTATTAGTCGTGCACTCCACAAATCTGGGCTTTATGGCAGAGTGATAAGAAGAAAGCCATTGTTGAAAGAAAGCCATAAGAAGTCCCATTTGTAGTTTGCGAGAAGCCATGTGGGGGACACAGCAAACAGGTGCAAGAAGGTGCTCTGGTCAGATGAGACCAAAATTTAAATTTTTGGCCTAAAAGCAAAATGCTATGTGTGGCGGAAAACTAACACTGCACATCACCTTGAACACACCGTCCCCACCGTGAAACATGTTATGCCGCGTACACACGAGCGGACTTTACGGCAGACTTTGCCCGGCGGACGGGATTTCGTCGGACAATTCGATCGTGTGTGGGCTCCAGCGGACTTTGTTTTCTCAAAAGTTGGACGGACTTAGATTTGAAACATGTTTCAAATCTATCCGACGGACTCGAGTCCGGTCGAAAAGTCTGCTTGTCTGTATGCTAGTTCGACGGACAAAAAGCCACGCTAGGGCAGCTATTGGCTACTGGCTATGAACTTCCTTGTTTTGGTCTGGTCATACGTCATCACGTTCAAATTCGACGGACTTTGGTTGATTGTGTGTAGGCAAGTCCGTTCATTCAGGAAGTCCGTCATAAAGTCCGTCGAAAAGTCTGCCGGGCAAAGTCTGCCGTAAAGTCCGCTCGTGTGTACGCGGCATTAGAGTCTGCAAAAGACTTGAAACTGGGGCAGAGGTTCACCTTCCAGCAGAACAACAAACTTAAACATACAGCCAGAGCTACAATGGAATATATTAGATCCAATCATAATTATGTGTTAGAATGCCCCTTTATCATTTTCCTTGCACTTCACAATTATTTGTCACTTTCTGTTGGTATATCACATAAAATCCCAATAAAATACATTTACGTTTTTGGTTGTAACATGACAAAATTTGGAAAATTTTAAGGGGTATGAATACTTTTTCAAGGCACTGTAGCTAAGACAGACATCATATATAAAGCTTACCGTATGTCAAGTGGCTGTAAATCACTCTAATGGTGCCAGGACAGCAATAAGACCTATCAGAAGTTCTAATCCTTTTTTGCTCTATCCAAAACTAGGAAAAAAGTTTTGGCTGGGCCTACACTTTACCTATACTACTTTTCTTTTTATTATACCACTGTCTCAAGGGCCCTTTGGTTTCTAGAAGAGCTGACACTAATTAAACAAACTTTAGGAACTAGGGTTCAGCGCTTCACTAAGATTTCTCCGTTGACACCCCAGGTGGAGGAGAACGTAGGATCACACGTATGGCCCACAATGGCGTAGTCTCACAACTATCCCAGGAACTACGGCTGATCTGTTGATTGCTGAAAACCAGGCTGAGTTTTGAGGTCTCGCAGTGTTTTCTTTACCTCGAGCTGCCTCTCTCTGGCTCACACTTCGGTCTTAGCTCAGTGCTGGTAGTGCATGGTAATCCTGGGGAAATGTAGATGGCTTTGCTGACAAAGTGATGTTGATAGAACATCAGCCTGAGGTGGCTCACTTAAATGTTCACACTGATTGACAGCTGAGAGCTTTCAGTCTGCTACCAAAATGACAGCTCTTTACAAGCATATTACTCTTAGTTTCTTTTTTTTTTTTCTTGGCTGAAAATTTTAAAGATGTCTGGGAAGAAAACCCCCTTTTTAGGACCGGTTAGTGTACACAAGAAATAACGCTTACTTTTTTATATCTTGTTGACACCATCGACAGAGAGGCCATAGCAATGAATATGGAGAGCCTGAAGGTTTTCCAGTCAAGCTGCTGAGAATTTGAAGACTGTAAAAAAAAAAAGAGCAAAAAACAAAAAAACAAGAAATAAAAAAAAACCCCAACAAAAACACAACAATCAGTGTTTATTTTTCAACAATTTCTCTTGGTGCAGCTGTTTAACTAAATAACTAATGGTATCTATAGGCAAGAAGACTTCGATTTACTAAAGTGCATTAAATGTTACTGCATATATTTTATGTCAAAATGTAACTTGTTACTGTGCATTTTTATCTTCACTCAGCCGTTGAATCTAGAGAATAGCAATGAATTAATCTTGGCAAATTTATTCTGCTGCAAATCCTGGTACACATTGTTAAAGTTTATCTTTCAAGAGACCCTGTTGCCAGACTATTCATTTCAACAACAATCCTCCCATAAGATTATGTGTGCATTTAAGGTATTTTATGTCTGTTATTAGCTGTAAATGCCTCCCTTTAGACACCCAAAAGCCATCCAAAAGCCCTGATACTGCTGCTGGGTGCCGCCATCTTGGATATGATGCAAGTAGCCCCAGCAGACCCAGAACTATCACTCACGTGATCCTCTATAGCAGCCTTTCTCAACCTTGTTCCCCAAAGGAACCCCAAACATAATTTCCAGGTCTCAAGAGACTCCTGCTTAAACAAATTCATCAGGGTCAGTGGGAAAATGCCCCATACACTGGTGGTCATTGGGAAGAATGCCCCCCCCCCTCCTTACAGGCAATTGGAAAAATCATTTGTGGTATGCTGCTGGCTCTGCTAAGTGGTTTTAGCCCTGGTAAATATGAAGGCACCATTGGATTTGAGGTCAATAATCTACAGCTCAAGGCAGTACCAGGACAAGGTTATCTAGCCCCCCAGGGAAAGGATTCAGATAGTCACCCCCTTCCCCCACTATTAATACATGCTGTAGAATGGGTATACCACCCTGTGCCCATTTTTGGCCCTTTGGTTCACTGTGTACAGAGCACCTGCTTCCCACCCCGTGTCCAGCCCTGTCTCACGGAACCCATAACAACCTCAGGAGGAATCCTAGGGTTCCAAGTAACCCTGGTTGAGAATGGCTGCTCTATATTACTCACCTTCGCTCCTACCCTGGCAGGTACATAAATAGTTACCTAAACGGGTGTGTGGGTGGGGCCACTCGCCTTGCACGTGGGGGGTACCTTTCACGGTGAACACGCTCATTAATGCCTGGGATCAGGCAGGGAATACAGTCATGTAATGCCGCGTACACACGAGCGGACTTTTCGACCGGACTGGTCCAACGGTCTATCCGACGGACTTTTGGCGGACTTCCGACGGACTTTCCTAACGAGCGGACTTGCCTACACACGATCACACCAAAGTCCGATGGATTCTTACGTGATGACGTATGACCAGACTAAAATAAGGAAGTTGATAGCCAGTAGCCAAAAGCTGCCCTAGCGTCGGTTTTACCCCATCGGACTAGCATACAGACGTGCAGATTTTTCGACCGGACTCGAGTCCGTCGGAAAGATTTGAAACATGTTTTATTTCTAGGTCCGTCAGACTTTTGGGAAAAAAAAGTCCGCGGGAGCCCACACACGATCGAATCGTCCGAAGGAGTCCGGTCCGCCGGACCAAGTCTGCCAGAAAGTCCGCTCGTGTGTACGCGGCATAGGAATTAAACATTAAGGAAGTTCCCAGACTTAGAGATTAGTCGTGTCACTGTGTGCTGTAATAAAAGTACAGAGTTCCTCTGAAAAGTGCTGTCCTGTGTTACTACACACCTTAAATTGAAGTTGCATTTAGGAGGGACATTGCGGAGCCCATGCCCATTCCACCAGTCCTCCGTACCTCCGTTACCTCACTCCAAGTAACAGAGTGGGGTCCCGTCGTGCACATAGCATGGACCTCATGTGTGCTCTTGTTAACTCCTTTATTCACGTACCATATTACCAGGCTACAGGTCTCTATAATGTCCTGGTTGCTATGGGAGACTGACCTCTTGGAAGAGAGCCAGAACACCAACCCCCTTGCTACCAGAGGACCCATCACCTGCACCAGGTACTATGCTTAATGACTGGCTGCAATATACTTTGCACTGGCACTTGGTTGCCCATTACTGCATTACTCCTGCTGCTTGTGTTGCAGAGTAGATAGACCTTAGTAGTAGCTTTGCTATCCCACAGGTGCTTTACCGACCCAAGTCCTATCATCCTCGGTGTGTTTTGGCAAGATCCTTCCGCACCCAAATCACAGGCCTGAGGTCAACCCCTCCCAGACTAGGGGGCACCCTCAGCACTCCATCTCCATCTTGTATTGCCTCCTTTGTGTGAAATACTGGCTTCCTGTCAGTTCCTCTGCTTTCCTATAAAAAGAAACTGACCACGTTAGGCATCGTTAGGCATGACACAGTGTGGTCAGTTTTTTGGCTGTGCTGAGAACTGAGCTTGCTCTCCTCCAATGATCAGATGTGTGCTGACATGCCCCGCCTCCCCCTCAACAGCCATTCATTGGGAAGACCAGTGTGTCGCTGTTTTTCCTCCTCCAGCTCTCTGAGCTCATTATGTAGCTCAGAACAAATGGCATGTTAAATGTATTGATATTTTTTTTTATATGTATACACAAATACTTATCCTTTCATTTCTATTTTAAACTGAATGGGTTGATTTACAAGGTTAGGGTTCACATATACATGGTTGATTGAACTTGGAAACAGTGACAGAGTTGTCACCTAATAACAGGGAGCGCCTGAACAGGGACCTTTTTTGCATGAACACCAGGTATTAGTATGATGAAGTAATATTTTTAAAAATCTGAAAACACTTTTGGAATATTACCTTGTTTAAAGTAATTCTAAGATGACATAACTGCAACAACTAAATGACAGGGCACACCACCAGCTGTCAACCACTTGACCTCCAGAAGATTTACCCCCCTTCATGACCGGTCGGTGTGTGGTCATGCAGTGCTGTACTCAAATAAAATTTTGGTCATTTTTGTTTCCCACAAATAGAATTTTCTTTTGGTGGTATTTGATCACCACTGCGTTTTTAAAAAAAAAAATTTTTGCGCTTTAACCACTTCAGCCCCGGAAGGTTTTACCCCCTGCCTGACCAGGCCATTTTTGCGATACGGCACTGCCATAATTTAGCTGACAATTGCGCGGTCGTGCGACGTTGTACCCAAACAAAAATGATGTTCTTTTTTTCCCCCACAAACACAGCTTTCTTTTGGTAGTATTTGATCACCTCTGCAGTTTTTATTTTGTGCGCTATAAACAAAAAAAGACCGACAATTGTGAGAAAAAAAAATCAATGTTTTTTATTTTCTGCTATAAAACACACCCAATAGAAAAATTTAAAAAATCGAATCTCTTCATCAATTTAGACCAATTTGTATTCTGCTACATATTTTTGCTAAAAAAAACCCCAATAAGCGTTGAATTGTTTGCGCAAAAGTTATAGCATCTACAAAAGTGGGGATAGATTTCTGGAATTTTTATTATTATTTTTATTTTTTTTACTAGTAATGGCAGAGATCTACGATTTTTAGCAGGACTGCGACATTGCGGCAGAAAGATCGGACACCTAACTGACATTTTTTACACTTTTTTGGGAACCAGTAACATTATTACAGTGATCAGTGCTAAAAAATATGCACTGACACTGTACTAATGACACTGATATGGAAGGAGTTAACATCAGGGGCGATCAAGGGGTTAAACGTGTTCCCTCACTGTGTGTTCTAACTGTATGGGGGATGGGCTGCCTGGAACAACACACAGATCTGTCTTCTTGCATAGCAGAAAGACAGGATCTGTGTGTCATCCCCTGTCAGAACAGAGATCTGCCTTGTTTACTATGGCAGATCCGCGTTCTGTCACGGCCGGCGGACATCGAGTCCAACGGACCCGCTGATTGGCTCCCCCACTGGCCAATGGGCACGCCCACAGATTGCTGTGTACGATCCCCACGAACACCGACGGCGATTTGCGCAGCTTAGCCAACCTGGCGTAGTATAACTGCGGCGGCTGGTCGGCAAGCGGTTAAACAAAAAAAGACCAACAATTTTGAAAAAAAAATATATATCATTTTTACTTTCTGCTATAAAAAATATCCAATAAAAAATTGAATTCCTTCATAAATTTAGGCGAATATGTATTCTGCTACATTTTTTGGTTAAAAAAAATTTCAAAAGCATACATTGATTGGTTTATGTGAACGTTAGAGTGTCTAAAAACTATATGATATATTTATGGATTTTCTTTTTCTTTATTATTTTTATACTAGACTGCGAAATTACAGCGGACAGTCAGACACTAACACTTTGCGGGAACCAGTGACATTAATACAGTGATCAGTGCTAAAAATATGCACTGTCACTGTACTAATGACACTGGCTGGAAAGGGGTTAAACATCTAGGGGTGAGCAAAGAGTTAACTGTGTGCCT
Source organism: Lithobates clamitans (assembly GCA_037952925.1). Lineage (NCBI taxonomy): Eukaryota > Metazoa > Chordata > Amphibia > Anura > Ranidae > Lithobates > Lithobates clamitans. The sequence goes on from JBBGZY010000648.1 coordinate 3,010,116, forward strand.
AACCAGTGTTTTGGTGTACTGTATGTGCTGCTTTTACTAGGGGAAGTGGTGGGTTTTATTCCCTGCATCTCGGGGGCACAAAATCCATCCCTTTGACCCTGTCAGAACAGAGATCTGCCTTGTTTACATGGGCAGAGCTCCGTTCTGAGTCTCTGCCCAACAATTGGCAAGTGCCGGCAGACATCCAGTGTCCGCCACCCGCAGATCAGCTTCTGCTTTTATTAATCACAGCAGAAGCAGCTCGCCAGCGGTACCCAAGCGCCCCCAGTAGGCGTAAGTGCAGAATCATGTATATATACGTGATTCTGCACAGGAGGGCTGAGCTGTAGCAGTAAATCTGCTATGGGGGGGGGGCACCTGGAAGTGGTTAAATTGAAGGACACTTAATTGAATTAATATCGTTTTCAGCACCTCATTATTTAGGACACGTGACTCTCTTCTTTCTTACAGCAGCACAGACCAGGCAGGGGGCAGGACTAAGTCAGAGTGGGTCACATGACCCGTAATGTCGCCTTAGCTTTTTTAGGCCTTCCCCACAGGCCAAAACAATCCAATTGGAGCTGTCGGTTAAGGATCCAACTTGCCCCCTCACACCTTTGAGCGGATCAGATCCTTGGCTGACTGCTCCAGTCTACTATGCACAGCCTGGATTGACAGCCTAAAAAAAGAGAAGTGATGTCAAAGGTCATGTGAGTTGCTCCAGCTTCGTTCCGACCCCAGCCTAGGGTATAGTGTTATATACAGCTAGGAAAATCCCTCTACATACATAGAGGAGCAGTGTGGTGGCAATGGTGAAGAGGCTCTAGGAGTCCTCAGATTGTTGACACAACATATAGAGAATTATAGGTGGCTGACATATTGCTCAAGTAGATGGTCAATAAATAAAGACTTTATACTTAAACGAAAGGGCGCAGAAACATTACGCTAATTATTAGGAAGGAATTCCCTTTTTTTTGTAATTTAATGTTGAGTTGAGTGTTAGTTGAGTTTAATGACACTTTAGGCTTATATGGGTTTTTAGTAGTTGGGTTTGCATATACTTTAAGGCATTTCCAAGCTAAAATGAATTACAAATTCTAATATGTGGGGATAAAGAACTGTAAGGAGATAAAAAGGTGTAAGTCCTCAATTAAGCTTTTATTCCAGAGGTTTATTAGTATTTGGAAGCAACTTGCCAACAGCGATGAGTGGTTCCCTAGTACGAAGAGGGAAATCTTTCGTTTTATTAAAGTAGGCATACAAAGTTATTCAGAGGGCAGGGTCGTAAAAAAAAAAAAATTTTTCAAACTCGACTGCTGAGTTGGGTATTCCTAAAAAACACGTACTTTCTTCAGCCGTAGGAAAGTGGAACGGCTGAATTCAGCAGTGTGACAAGGGAAGATTTGGAACATATTTTGTGGGGAAGTCTGGAGATCAGTACTAGACCTAAACCGGCTGGTTCCTGGCACACGTCTAATTGTAACACTGTAACATTGCTGCAGGCACTTCTCTCTGATTTAATTAGACCAACGGTGGTATTTTTCCCTTTTTTTATTATGTAGAAATGAAATATGTATAAATTAAATTTTTAATCTTGCCACTACAGAGGGAAAGTAATGAATTGACTTGTCATTAGATATTCTAGTGCAGAAAAAAATGGCGCAATGGGCAGTATCACAAATGTTGACAGAGTATCAGTTCCAAGACAGACATTTTGGCCAAGTTGGAATAAAGTTTGCCTAGGAGAAGACTGAAGAGAAAGCTCATAGATTCATTAACCATTTGGTGATAGCAATAGCCACAAATCAGGAAATGTGAAGGGAGACCACCAAGGGGATGAGGGTGAAGGAGGGAAAGGAAGGACCTCATTTGATTTACCAATGAGGGTCACATGGGGAAAGCAACATGGAAGCCATGCCACTATCTTGAAGGTTGGTCACTTTAGACCTACTTGGTACTATTGCCACAGGATCCTCTACTAGATATCCCTTGGGTCTAATCAATATTTAAGGAGGCCCCTAGCCTGGTCTAAGGAGCACCACCACCAGTGGTGTGTCCCATACCTGGCTCAGGCCCTGTAGCAATGGACCCCCGATTGCCCCACCCAATGCCATTTAATTCCCCATATTGAGGTTAGGAGAAAAAAAAAAGTCCAAACAATGGAATACTTTTACCGGTGTACTAAAATACACTTAATTACAGTGTAATTACATATTTACAATTTTTTAGCTATCCCTACAGTCACTGCACATTCCTTTAGCTGCAAACAGATAGCAAGAACATGAGATGAAAACCAAGTCAATGAGCAGTCCATAGCTTAGCGTTTTGCCAGAGTCCTGCATCCAATGCAAAGGGGTGAGTGTGAGTAGCTTCAATAGTCCTGCACCTCTCCTTCCCTGCTTACCCTTAAAGGGAAGCTCCCAGAAGCTAGAGCCTAAAAGCTTATATATTTGCCATGGCTTGGTTGCTACAACTCTTCCTATGACAACCTAACACCCAGGCGGACTCCCTGCAACCTATTTGTACTGAGCCCTCTTTCCCAAGATGCCCCACACTGGCAGGGGAAGGGCTGGCACTACTTCAATATATGACATCCACTTCACTACTTGAGGGACCACTAGTGGCTACCTAGGCAACTACATTGCCTACTCTTATTACGAGGGTTCCTGACCCAAACTATGATGGCACCTATTTGGGGACTCAATACATACATATGTGCAATGCTAAATATAAATGAACCATAAATCAAATAAATCTCAAATATAAATGTGCACATCCGCATAATACATGACTGGTGCATCAAAATACTTACAGCAGAAACTCACCCAAAAGGGGAAGTTTCGCTTTTGGCTCAGATGAGGATGGCGCTGGAACCTTGGTCAGGAAAGTGTTTTTTTTTTAAGTCAGTAGCTACAGTATTTGTAGCTGCCGAATTTTCATTTTTTGGTTTATAGGCTGAAGAACCACTTTAATAATAATTTAGTGTGAGTCTGTGAGTAGTGAAAGGTGTGAGTACTTCTGTACTCTTATGTTTCAGGCACTAGGGGAATCTGGGGCAGGTGTTTCGGGGAACACAGATTTTCTGAATGTTTTATAAGGTAGGTCAGGGAAGTATAGTCTCAAAGACTCCAGTCTCAAGATAATACAGCCACTGAGCATAAGGTACAATGACCATGAACATGCATTGGCATTGCTTCTATAAATTATTAACAGCAGCAGGACTACCTTCAGCCAATGTTGCTTTAACCTGCTTCACATCTGTACTGTCTTTCAGAATGAGACCCATCTTGCAGAACGCCTTGTATTTGCCAGTAAAAGATTTTCCCCCCTAAAATCTGACTCTGATTTATTAAAAAAAGCTTCCAGTAACTCAGCCTTTGTTTTCTAAAAACATTTCTTCAACATAGAATAACACTTTAGAAATGTTTCAGATTCGGGCTGGCGTGGTGGCTTAGCAGACACGAGGACTAACATATGGAGACTCACGAGACTGCGGTTTTATATCTGGCAAACGTCAGGCTCCCAGGGGTTAGAAAACGCGGCTCTTGCGGAGAGAGATTAGAGAATATCAGCAGAAGGTGTGGTTTTCCTACCTGTGGGGTTCACTGGAATCCCAAATTACTAAGAAAACCTTACTGGGCAGATTTGAAAAAAACATTTTTATATGTACTGAACAATACAAAAATTCCCCCGCACAGTCTCATAGTCACTACTAAAGATCAGTTTAAACTGCTCCAACATTCAAGCACAAAATTTAGATTTTTGTTGCATATGTTTGCAAATTGCAAATGCATTTGAAGCTACACTGCTGCATCAAGGCAACTCTGCTGTGTGGCCCCAAACCCTTAACTATCTGAACTTCCAACCTGTGACATATACTATATATTGCATTGAACACACTAAGAGCAGGTATGTCTTGGAGGTAGCCCTATCCTCCCTAAGGCTTTGTTCACGTATGTGCAATTTGTTGCACTTTTACTGAAGCACAACAGCACACAACAAGCCATTTCTCATTCTGTTCTATGGGGCCCATTTACACCTTTCCTGCAGTGTGATTTTGGAAGAGCTGTGGGCACATCTTTTGGTGCAGGATGATAGGATTTTGGGCTCATAGACTTCAATGGAAGCATGTCAAAATGCATGTACATATGCAATTTTGATGCTTTTGTTACGTGTTTTGTAGCATAACAAGACAGCTCCTCCTGGCAACATCTACTCTACAAGTTTGTGAGCAGAGCCTCCTCATCCTGCACACATGGGAGTACCTTTCCTCTCCTGTACGCGCTCATCACTACCCGGGACCAGGTGGGCTGCATTCATGTGAAAGTCAGCATTATGGCAGAACTCCAGCTTAGAGATGAGCTATGCGCCGTTTGCAGTGGTGCAACATACAAGTTCTTCTGTCAAGTGTCTTGTCCCATATCACTACACACCTTGCTTGGTGAATGTTGCATTTAGGAGGGTCACCACTGAGACTATGCCCTCTCCACCAGTCCAGCGTACCTCTGCCACCTCACTCCCAGTGACAAAATAGAGTCTCGCCATGCAACTGGTATGTACCTCATGCATGCACTTAATTAACTCCTTCTGCTTTCCCGTACCATGCGGCTAGGCATATGAGGTCTCCGTATCACGGGTTCAGTCCCAGTTACATTTGGGGAACTGATCAATAGGGAGGGAGCCAGATCACTGACCTCCCTGCTTCTGGAGGATCGGTTACCTTTGGCAGATACCACACTTGCTGGTGAATCCCTTTTGGGTGACAGAGGAAGGTTGCTTCTGGCTATATCCTTCGGGAGACTTGCCCCCTTACTCAGATCTGAACCAACGCTGTCATGTCACACTTTACAGGAAATCCCTTCCCATCCTGAGCAGCCTGAACTAACTACATGGATGCACAGATCAATTAACATAACAGCAGAAATACATTCAAGGACAACCCACAAGCACCTGTTTACAGGCTGCACATAAGAAAAATATAAGAAGGCCACGGCATGGTTGACATAGAAGAGCCAATCCAGCTGGGGAGGGCCTTTCTTCTATGACCCACCCAACAACACCTAGAAAGATCCCTCTAATGCCCCGTACACACGGTCGGATTTTGTTCGGACATTCCGACAACAAAATCCTAGGATTTTTTCCAACGGATGTTGGCTCAAACTTGTCTTGCATACACACGTTCACACAAAGTTGTCAGAAAATCCGATCATTCTGAACGCGGTGACGTAAAACACGTCGGGACTATAAATGGGGCAGTAGCCAATAGCTTTCATCTCTTTATTTATTCTGAGCATGCGTGGCACTTTGTCCGTCGGATTTGTGTACACACGATCGGAATTTCCGACAACGGATTTTGTTGTCGGAAAATTTTATATCCTGCTCTCAAACTTTGTGTCGGAAAATCCGATGGAAAATGTGTGATGGAGCCTACACACGGTCGGAATTTCCGACAACAAGGTCCTATCACACATTTTCCATCGGAGAATCCGACCGTGTGTACGGGGCATTAGAGTGAGAGGGCACAGTGGGACATTGCCCATGAGGTGTACGTGTATTTTTTTCTGAAAATTGATACAATGCTTATTAAAATGGCATCTCTGCATACAACTATTGTCCCTATGCAAAAAAAAACTTTTTTAGCTTGCCTCTGGACAAAACCAAAGAAGCATGAAAATGAGTGAAAAAATGCATTACATTGCATCAAAAACATACACATGTATGAAAATGTGTGTAGCACCCTGATGTTTAGGCAGGGTTGCTAGTAAATTCACCTGTCAGGTATAGTTGCCTTGGCCAATTGGTAGGAGATCAATTGATTCCACCCTAATTCTGGAATTGCTGCACTTCTGTCCTCTGTCGCTAGATGACCAGGTATCTGGTGGCATTAGATAAGACAAGGGCATTGCAAGGACAGATTAGGAATAGATAAGGTATCTCAGTCAATGGGTAGGGATCTTCTTGGGTCCCTTGGCCTGCTGGGAGAGCCTATTTATTTGGGTGAGGTCAGGTGATCAGAGTTCTGTGCCACCTGGACGGCTGGACGGCTGTCTGGGTGGATGTGTGTTGTGCTGCCCCAGGCTGCTAGGCCAGAGCCTGAACCCTATCCCGAGGACATCTGGCTGCTAGGCTGTCTGAGGGCCTATCCAGAAGCAATAGAGCAGCATAGGGTTGGAACTGCGGCTTGCAGTCCAATCAGAAGTGACGGTTCTTCCAGCATGAGAACCTGCTGTTGTCGGAGGTAGAGGAAAAGCTGTCGCCACTAAGGGACCATCCACCTTGTTACCAGGGACCACTGTGAGTAGCTGAAGCAAGTACCAGAGCAGTATTCTCATGAACTGGGGACGGTGAAGAATTGGGAAACTTCAGAAGGTGTGCCAAGCCAGGGACCCAGCCAGCGGAGGTGACGTTTGAAGAGGAGTCTTGTGTGCCAAGCCAGGGACCGAACAGGCCAGTGGGGTGTCGCTTGAGAAGTATCTTGGATGCCAAGCTAGATACCCAGCAGGGACGCGGGGGTGATGCTTGAGGAAGATACCAAGATAAAAGGTTGGAAGAGCTCAGGAGATCCAGTGGCAGTGGATCAGCAACTCTAGTGACAGAGACTGGGAGCTCAGTTGAGTGAAGAGGAGATTGTAGATTAAGCGAAAGAGTCCATTGTAACCTTTGTTAGAAACTGTTCAAGATTGTTGCCATAGGACACAGCATGTCTACACATGCAGATGTGATGTCCGGCTGGGTGGTCTTCCCTGCATGGCTGTCTACCTATAGAAGTCTCGGAGACTGCCAATTAACATTGCAACTACTAAAGGGTTCCCTGTTCCTAAACCCTCTCTCCCACAGTTCTCTTAAGAGAAAATAAATCTCTTTGCATTCAAGAAGTGTCTGGCGCCCATGAATCTACTTTGCATTACACCCACCATGCCTTGTAACCCACTCTACATAGAAGGATGTCAGTTATCTCTGACTCTGGAGGTCACCATTAGGCTTCTGGAGGCCCGGGACCTTGCTACATGTGCAAAAGCCTAGAAAGCAGCTGAGATTTTCAGCTTATGTCTGCAGCAAATCCAAAAAAAATAAATAAAAAAAATGGCAGCTACTTAAGGTGGGGCAATACAATTACAAAACAAAATTCCACTGCCTCCACCCACCAACTCACTCACTGCCCAGGAGATTGCCAATCACTTCAAAACTAAGATTGATACAATTCATGAGGAGATCGCCAATGCGCAAAAAGCTCCCTCATGCAACACCCCATGTCCACAGACACAAACATTACTTCCCTCATTCAACCCTGCTACTATTACTGAGGTTGCTAAACTTTTATCTATCACTCATCTAACCACTTGCCCCCTGGATCCTGTTCCCTCGCCAATGCTACGCTCACCCTCTGACTCGATTCTACGCTCTCTAACTCACATTTTCAACCTCTCCCTCTCTTGTGGCATCTTCCCAAACTCTCTAAAACATGCGCTAGTCACCCCCATACTAAAAAAGCCCTCACTGGATCCCACCAATCTCAACAACTTACGTCCCATCTCCTTACTCTCCTTCTCCAAACTTCTTGAAAGACTGGTCTACAACCGACTAAGCGACCATCTGTCCATGAATAAACTTCTTGATCCCCTTCAGTCTGGTTTTCGCCCTCAACACTCCACGGAAACTGCTCTCCTTAAACTCTCAAATGACCTACTAATGGCTAAAGCCAATGGACACTATTCTGTACTACTTCTCCTGGATCTCTCTGCTGCCTTTGACACAGTGGACCACCCCCTCCTCCTCAAAAAACTCCACTCCTTTGGTCTCCGTGACTGCGCTCTTCGCTGGTTCTCATCCTACCTATCCCACCGCTCCTTCAGTGTCACTTACAACTCTACTTCCTCCTCTCCTCTTCCTTTTTCCGTTGGGGTCCCCCAAGGTTCTGTTCTTGGACCTCTCCTTTTCTCAATCTACACCACCTCCTTGGGTCAGTTGATTGCCTCCCACGGCTTTAAATATCATCTCTACGCTGATGACACCCAAATCTATCTCTCCACCCCCCAGCTCTCTCCATCTGTCTCCTCACGCATTACCAACTTACTAGCAGACATATCAGCCTGGATGTCACATCACTTTCTCAAACTCAACCTATCCAAAACCGAGCTCATGATATTTGCTCCCTCAGGTGCCACTTCCCCTGATCTCCCTGTCAAGATCAACGGCTCAACTATCAACCCATACCCCCACGCCAAGGTCCTAGGTGTAATCCTGGACTCTGAACTAACCTTTCAACCCCACATTCTATCACTACCAAAGCTTGCCGCCTCAGTCTTCGCAACATCTCCAAGATACGCCCCTTCCTAACCAATGACACCACAAAGCTTCTAATCCACTCCCTGGTCATCTCCCGCCTTGACTACTGCAACTCCCTCCTCATTGGTTTACCTCTAAATAGGCTATCCCCACTTCAGTCCATCATGAACGCTGCTGCCAGGCTCATCCACCTCACAAACCGCTCAGCGTCTGCTACAACCCTCTGCCAATCCCTCCATTGGCTGCCACTCAGTCACCGAATTATATTCAAGATACTAACTATAACTTACAAAGCCATCCACAACCTGGCCCCCAGCTACATCTCTAACCTAGTCACAAAATACCAACCTAATCGTTCTCTTCGCTCCTCCCAAGACCTCCTGCTCTCAAACTCCCTTGTCACCTCATCCCATGCTCGCCTTCAGGACTTCTCCAGAGCCTCCCCCATCCTCTGGAATGCTCTACCCCAATCCGTCCGATTTTCTCCTACTTTATCCACTTTCAGACGATCCCTCAAAACTCATCTCTTCAGAGAAGCCTATCTGGCCCCCACCTAACAGCTGTACATTTATCTTCTCAATCAGCACATCCCCCACAGTTATTACCTCTTGTATCTCTTGACCTTCCCTCTTAGATTGTAAGCTCTAAGGAGCAGGGCCCCCTGATTCCTACTGTATCAAATTGTACTGTATTTGTACTGTCTACCCTCAAGTTGTAAAGCGCTACGTAAACTGTTGGCGCTATATAAATACCGTATAATAATAATATAATAATAATAATTCCCAGAACACAGTCCGGCTAGTCGGCATAAAATACCTAATTAAACTGTGCAAACAGTTCCTAGCATATAATAAATATATATGTGTGAACAGGCCAGTGCTTTGTTTTGTATTTCTATTAAGGGTTTAAACTTGGATGGGGGAAAGGGCAATATGGGATGCCCACCTGACTTTAGTAGAACTTTTGATGGACAACTTCTTCTGTACAGCTATTTACACTCCTTAGCTTCCTCCAGCACAAGACTTGCTTGAAACACTACAACTGCCAGGACCAGCTGGCTCTGTTAGATTGGCAGCAAATGCCCCTTTATAGGCAGGGACCGCAGGCCCCTTGTTTATGTAGCAGTCCTAATGTTTAGCTGTCCTTCTGTGGCTACTGATCCCAGCACCACCTCTTCAGGCACAGCCAGCCCACCTGGCTGCAGCTGCCCCTTTCTTCAGCCCTCTTGGCTAAGCTTCCATAGTCTTCCCAGACTGACTTTGCATCCATCTCAGACTGCTCTCACCCAATCATCTCAGACTGCCTCTCAGTCCTCAACGCCTGCAACACTCATCAGTCCACCTGGCTGTCTTCTTCCCTGGAGATTTGCCTGGCAGTGTTCTCCTCCTGCTGTCCTCACACCTGCTCCCATCTCCAGCTTCCACCTGAACTCCACTGCCCCAGCTGGGCTGACCCTGAGTATTTGAGGGGGCCTACCCTTCTGCCAACCCATCTGTTGGGGATTGGTCAGGGTCCTCATGAATACTCCAGGCAGCTACTCCCCACCTCCACCCCCATTTTTCTGAAATCTTCTCCAAGTTTCTAGAAGTAGGAGGAGGTCTCAGAGAGGCTGCCTTTGAGTCATACCAGCCTCCATGAATCACTCCCTGACCTAGATAAAAACACAGACTTGGCTGCAAGGCAAGCCTGAACATTTTACCTACACTAACAACAAAAAATTTAGTACTCTAGCATACTTGCTAGGGAGTGCTACACTGGAAAACCAGCAGCCAACCAGCTCCTGATTGAAGTGTTCTGGCGGGGGGGCCGTTCCTCTGTCAGAACACAACAGCTCAGGGGGGAGATTGCTATACTAACATCAGTTGCCCTCCTGCCTCCATGCAACTGACCCTTCAATTTTTGAGCATTGCTTGGTTGGGAGGCAGGAGAGAGAGTCACGTGCACCTCCATATTCACAAGTACATTGTTTTTTCTTCAGCTATTGGCAAACAAGCAAGAACTTCTTATTCTTAAAATAAATGGGCAAAGTCCAGTTTCCCAGTTTTGTGCAGTTTAGACCAAAAAACCTCAATAGCGCAGCCTGGTTCCATACTCTTGCACATGAAGCCTTGGTCTCTAAAACCTAGAGATGCTTTTGGCAGGCTTCCCCAGCCCAGGGAGGGTTAACAGCCTGGTGTGCATGAAAATGCCACACAATAATACAGGGTCGCTGTCTCACATTGAGGAAAAGAAAAAAAAAAGTGTCAACTCAAGCCAATAGAGTCCTTTATTTGAATGCCATTAATGGGTTTGGCAAGCGTCCCCGCCATTTACATCAGAGGAGCACAGCACAGATTAAGAGAGGCTGGATGCTAATTTGCACATATGGAAATGCTCTGGATCACAGTTGAGATGGCTCTGTTGTGGACAGATGGAATTAGCGAGGACTCTGAAGCCGCGAAGGCAAACATATCTGAAAAAAAAAAAGAGAAAAATCCTCCTACACAAGGAACAGAAATCAAATAAAATTTCGCTTTGTGAAGTATGATCTGTCTACAGCCCTTCAAAGCAGAAATAAAGTGGAACTCTAAATAAATGTAAAAGAGAATGCAGACTTTCCCCTATGCATAGTCTTCGAACGGGTACTGAAGGATTTTTGAACTATATTACGTGTAACTACCCGTGATTCTTCCTTGTAACAAAGCAAATCTGTGTTTAATTTAAAATAGCTAAACTGTCACAAGACATGGAAAGCTATTATCTCTTGCAGAGTGAGCAAAAGGCCCTATAATTTGAGAACCACCATTTGGCAGGGTCCCTTCAAATAGCGGTCCCCAACCTCCCCAGCACCGGGGACCAGCCTCACGGAAGACGACCCCTCTGCGGACTGGAAAGGGAGTTAGGTTGGGCAGCTGTTGCGGGGATTTGCAGCCTGCCACCTCAACTGTCACTCACATCTTTATTTGTATCTGTATTTATTTATTATGATTATGAGAAATTATTATTATTGTAATTATTAAAACAAAAAATATATATATTTTAATTCTTTATTTCTGTTTGCTAATTACATTAGCCCTATTTAATATTAATAATATTGATTTGAGCTCATTTAAAGAGGAAGTAAACCCTGATGGGTTTTATTTCCTCTTTGTTTCCCTGCAAAGGTAAAGCATAATGGGCTACTATGCATCGCATGACACAGGAGCCTGCGATGTCACCGCTGTCCCCTCTTCCACGAAGCGTCCATCTTCATTCCGGGTATCGCAGCTCTGGCGCTGTGATTGGCCAGAGTCGCGATGACGTCACTCCCGTGCATGCGCGCGGGAGCCGCCACTAACTGCATGATCGCCGTTAGAAATGGCACGCTCAGTGCGCCTGCGTGCCGCTGTCTATGGCGCATGCGCCGTAGACGTTGGTGCCTGTCTTTTGCAAATATCTCCTAAACCGTGTAGGTTTAGGAGATATTTCTTGCACCTACAGGTAAGCCTTAATCTAGGTTTACCTGTAGGTAAAAGTGGTCTGTAAGGGTTTACAACCACTTTAATTAGCCAAACAGATAATGTCATGGTTACACAGTAATCTTTCTCTGTCAGCTTACTTCTCCTCCATGTGTTCACCTATAGAGGCCAGCCACCCTCACCTGACTGCTTATATAATCCTCCCTCAGCATAGCTCCACCTCAGCCTCCAATTAGGAACACTATATTAACCTGTGCACTGCAAGCCAACCTTGCTGATCAACCATTGTGCGTTTAGCTTTCGTGTGCTACTTGCTGTGTCTCCTACGTCTGATTCCAGTTACCGATCTTGGCCTGTTCTCGACTATCCCTGTCTGCTTGTGACCCTGACATTTGGCGTGTTCTATGTTTATTCTTGTCTGCTAGTTGCCCCGACCTTGGCTTATCCCTTTACTATGCTTGTTCTTCCAGCCTACTGCTTCCTTCCTCTTTCTCCTGTAGTCTACCATGAGCGTGACCTGTGAGACCCTGGGGGCCGCGACCTGGAGCCAGACTGCAGCGCAGTCCATCCTCACCACTAGAGGCTCCAGTGAACACCTGCTGGCTCTTAGACTCCGCGCCCTGGGGAATCTATGCTCTAGCTCCCAGTGGGATCTGTGTTGATGCTCCAGTAGACCTGCTTCCTGAACCTCCCAGAGTTCAATCTGCAGCAGCCAGTCCTAGGGTCCACTACCTTAGCGGTGCACTCCTGACTCCTATAGAGTACATCTGTCACCTGGACTCAGGTGACCTGACAGTTTCATCAGCCATGGACCTGGCTGACGTGCCGCTTCCCACAGATGCTCCATTGCAGGGCATAGTCCGCAGACTTGAGACCCAGGAATCGAATCAGACTCAGGTGATGTGATTCCTCCAGGATCTGGCTTCCCACTTTGAGCAGCTTCAGGCCTCCTTGGGAACACTGAGTCAGCAACCTCAAGTACAACCAGCGGCTGCACCTTTTCCGGTAGCAGTCACAGCCACACATTCACTACAACTGCCAGCTCCGGTCCATTACTCCGGGGACCCCAAGGCCTGCAGGGGGTTCCTTAGCCAGTGCACAATTCATTTTACACTCCATTCCCAAATCTTCCTGTCCAATCAGGCAAAGGTAGCCTATATTATATCCCTCCTGTCCGGCGAGGCGTTAGCCTGGGCTGCCCCTCTGTGGGAACTGAATGATCCAGTGGTATCTAGCCTGTCTGACTTCTTAAATTCTTTTCAGAATATCTTCGAGGAACTGGGTTGTGTCTCCTCAGCGGCCAGCGCCCTTTTACGTCTTCGTCAAGAGTCTGCTTCTGTGGGACAGTACGCTCTTCATTTTCATACTTTGACTGCTAAGCTGAGCTGGAATAATGAGGCCTTAGTTGCAACCTTTTTACATGGCCTCTCTGATAGAGTGAAGGATGAATTAGCAGGAAGAACTATCCCTACTGATCTGGACGATGTCATCACCTTGTGTAGCCAGATCAATGTTCGCTTTCAGGAGAGGACCCTGGAAAAAAAGAGGCCAGCACTCCCCGTTCTTTAGGCAGCCTGAGCTCCCTGTTCCCTCTCTTCGATCCCAGGAGCACCTCCTGCCAACTGAGGAACCTATGCAGCTGGGCTGGACCAAGCTATCTCCCGAAGGACAAGCTAAGCGCAGAACTCTGGGCCTGTGCCTCTATTGTGGGGCCAAAGGTCATTTTTGTTACACTTGCTCTCTTCATTCGGAAAAATGCTCAGGGCTAATACATCTGGAAGATGGCGTATTGGACCCTGAAATATCACCTTCACCTTCTCGTCTTCTTCTTTCTGTGTTCCTTCATGTCCTCGCTTCCTCTTATTCTGTGTCGTCATATCTGGATTCCGGAGCCGCTGGCAATTTCATGGACTGGGGAACTGCATCTTCCATGAGACTTACCCTTTTGGCCCTCACAGCACCATTGGTGGTCTTGGCGATTGATGGCACTATTCTCCCAGGGGGTCCTATCCGCTTCCAGACCCTTCCTGTTAAGATGTCGGTAGGGACCAGTGGCGTAGGGGGGTGCGGGGGGTGCCGTGGCCCCGGGCACAACATTTAGGGAGGCGCAATTTCATGCCAGTAGTGTCACTGCTGGATGCCTCCTCCTAATTTAAATTTCCTGTGTCCCCCGCGCTCCAGCCGCCATGTTCAGTGTCCAGTGCCCTGTGTTTGGGCGTATGGGGGTCATGTGCGGTGTAGGGCTGGCCTGTCCGTGATTGCGGTTGCTCCTGAAGTCCCGCCTCTGCACATCAAGCCCATACGCCCAATCACAGTGCGCCGGGAAACACTGAACATGGCGGCCGGATCGCAGGGGAGACAAGCACTGGAAAGTGTGAGCTGCTGGGGTCGCTGTCTTCTCCTCCTCCTATCCTTCGGAGTCCAAAGGTGAGGAATGGATGGCGGGAGGGGGGGCTGGAGAGAGAGAGGCGCCTTGTATATAGTGCAATAAATGACTATAATATGTGCAAATGTATAACAATATAAAGTGCAAATGGCAAATTTCCTTATTTGTGTAATCACATTATTCGCTTACTGGGAGTTATTTTTCGACTATTTTTTGCACCTTCTTTTCATTGCCATTTGCACAGATTATTGTCATTTATTGCACAATTACTTTTCACGATTAATTGTTGTTTGCGCAGTATTTACCTTTGATGCACATTAGTTTGCACATGCGTTTATGCCACTGATGCATGTTCTTATTCACTAATTGATGTTCCTACCTCCACGGTTTGGACTCATTTAATTTATTGGCATATAGGTGAATTTAGTCCCCTTCCTAGGACACCATTGAACATCAGAAAGCTGATTACTGTTTTTGCACAAACATTTATATATTGTTATAGCATTGGTTTGTTAATCATTTGCTATACAATTTATATGAGAGATTATTTTCAAGGACACTATTTATTTTGGATCCTTCCCTTTGGAATATCCAAGTAATTGTTTTATACATTAGGTTATTTTGTGATAAGATTATTAATTGCACGTTTTAGCTATTTTTTTAGTTTTTATGGCTTTAATTCATGAAACGTCAAAATTATTCGTTTTTTTATTAGTAAGCGCCACATTACCTGCTATTACTATCCAGTATAGTATAGTGGACAATGTAGTGGTCAGTGTAGTGGTCATTATAGTGTAGTGGACAGTGTAGTGGTCATTATAGTGTAGTGGACAGTGTAGTGTAGTGGTGTGGACAGTATAGTGGACAATGTAGTGTAGTGGTGTGGACAGTATAGTGGTCAGTGTAGTGGTCAATGTAGTGGACAGTGTAGTGGTCAGTGTAGTGTAGTGGACAGTATAGTGTAGTGGTCAGTATAGTGGACAGTGTAGTGTAGTGGACAATATAGTATAGTGGTCAGTATAGTGTAGTGGTCAGTATAGTGTCAAGAAAACAACTTCAGTGTAGCGCTCAATTAGGAAAGGGGGGGAACAAATGTGTATGATGAAACACAAATAAATCAAAGTCCAAATGCTGACAGTAATGTCTATAAAAACAATGTGTAGTCCTCTGGACCGGATAATGAGCCCGTGATGTAAATCCTCTATGAAGGGAAGCCCACACACCACCAATAGTAACAGGGAGGCTTACCAGACTCGGTGGACCCGACCGGGCGTACGCCGAGTGGGGTCAAACAGGCTTAGGTGGTGCTGGGCTGAAGCGGATACTGGAGAGCAGGGGTGATGAGATGACTTCCACGCGACCTTGCTCCTGGTGGGTGGTCCGGGCTAAGACCGTGATGCTCAGATCCGTGTTGAAACGTAGAAAAAGAAAAATTGGGCCAAATAGTGTGAATCCGTATAAATAAAATTTATTTGAAGTGAAAATACACACTTACATGAAAAATAGCTAAAACCAGCGCTGTATGTCAAAATGGCGACAGTGGGGTCCTACCCGACGCGTTTCGTCTGCATAGACGTCATCCCCCCAGATGACGTCTATGCAGACGAAACGCGTCGGGTAGGACCCCACTGTCGCCATTTTGACATACAGCGCTGGTTTTAGCTATTTTTCATGTAAGTGTGTATTTTCACTTCAAATAAATTTTATTTATACGGATTCACACTATTTGGCCCAATTTTTCTTTTTCTACGTTTCAACACGGATCTGAGCATCACGGTCTTAGCCCGGACCACCCACCAGGAGCAAGGTCGCGTGGAAGTCATCTCATCACCCCTGCTCTCCAGTATCCGCTTCAGCCCAGCACCACCTAAGCCTGTTTGACCCCACTCGGCGTACGCCCGGTCGGGTCCACCGAGTCTGGTAAGCCTCCCTGTTACTATTGGTGGTGTGTGGGCTTCCCTTCATAGAGGATTTACATCACGGGCTCATTATCCGGTCCAGAGGACTACACATTGTTTTTATAGACATTACTGTCAGCATTTGGACTTTGATTTATTTGTGTTTCATCATACACATTTGTTCCCCCCCTTTCCTAATTGAGCGCTACACTGAAGTTGTTTTCTTGATGCTGTTTACATTTGTTGGTTGTGTTAGCTGCTTTCTCTTCCCCCCCCCCCACCTCTTAGGCAGCGCAGAATTATTGTGCATATTTTTTGGTCAGTATAGTGGACAGTGTAGTGTAGTGGACAGTATAGTATAGTGGTCAGTGTAGTGTAGTGGACAGTATAGTATAGTGGTCAGTGTAGTGTAGTGAACAGTATATTGGTCAGTGTAGTTCTCAGTATAGTGGACAGTATAGTATAGTGGTCAGTGTAGTGTAGTATAGTGGACAGTATAGTGTAGTGAACAGTATAGTGTAGTGGACAGTATAGTGTGGTGGACAGTATAGTGGTCAGTGTAGTGTAGTGGACAGTATAGTATAGTGATCAGTGTAGTGTAGTGGACAGTATAGTGGTCAATGTAGTTCTCAGAGTAGCAGACAGTATAGTATAGTGGTCAGTGTAGTATAGTGGTCAGTGTAGTTCTCAGTGTAGTGGACAATATAGTGCTCAGTGTAGTGGACAGTATAGTGTAGTGGACAGTACAGTATAGTGGTCAGTGTAGTGTGTAATGGTCAGTAAAGGAATCAGGTTGGTCAGTGTTGAAATCAAGTAGGTTAGTGTAGTGGTCAGTATAGGAATCAGGGAGGTCAGTACTATTGTATTTGAATGGACTCCGGGAGTGCGAAAAGTCCGCAGGTTAGGAGGCGCAAATTACTTGCCTTGCCCCAGGTGCTGAAAACCCACGCTATGCCACTGGTAGGGACACTCCACCAGGAGTGGATATCCTTCCTTATCTTACCTAAGGTCTCATCTCCTATCGTTTTAGGTTTTCCTTGGTTATGGCTCCATTCTTCACACGTTGACTGGACTGCTGGTCAGATCTTGGCTTGGGGTTCCTCCTGTTCCTCATCCTGCCTACTCAAGGTTGCCCCAAAAGAGAAACTTCCTGTTGCTACCATCCCAGTATCTTCTGCTCTTCCTGCTGCATATAGCGATTTCTGGGATGTGTCTTGCAATAGTCGGGCTGATGCATTCTCTAGGTCATGTGGCACTCTGGATGAGGAGCCCACCTGTGAACCTGAGCCGATTATTCACTCCAGTTTGCATAACCATTTACCTTTGCCTGTCCCTAAACTCCCTTGGACGCACAGCCAGGCTAACTTGTCCACTAGTTCCACAGTCGCTACGCCCTGCGATGCGATCGGGGTAGTCGCTATACCCGGCAATGCTATTCAGTCGGCCTCTGCACCAGTTATGCCAGTCCAGCCTATGCCCAGTGAGCTTCCTGCTTTTTCTTATTCAGGACCTTCTGTAACCTGGCCTCACCCTACTACTACTACGTCCATTCAAACCTGTCTAAGAGGCTCAATCCAACCTTTGGATAAACTGCCCCATTCGGCCAGGTGGGGTTTTCAAGCTTTTTTCAGGACTCTCTGCATTCTGCTTGTGTTTCAGCTATCCAGCTTGACTCCCGTGACACACTACCTTCTAACCAACCTGGCCTCAGGGATCCACTGACCTCTGCCCAGTCTGATGGTCCTGTGCTGGATGTCCAGCTCATCTTTAAAGGTCTGGGGGACCCTTCTTAGACTCCTGATGGTCTTCTCATGCCCTTACCCATTCCCCATTCCTATTCCCCATTCCTAAGATGCCTTTAGTCTTCAATAAGTCCACAACAACTTATATATATATATATATAATATGTGTGTGTGTGTATATGTATGTATGTATATATATATATATATATATATATAGTGCCTTGGAAAAGTATTCACACCCCTTAAATTTTCCACATTTTGTCGTGTTGCTTTTAAAATTGTAAATGTATTTTTTGGGGATTTTATGTCATAGACCAACGCAAAGTGGCACATAATTGTGAAGTAGAAGGAAATTGATGAATGGTTTTCAACATTTTTTTACAGATAAATATCTGAAAAGTGTGGCATGCATTTGCATTCAGACACTTTACCTGATACCCCCAACCAGGGTGGATAAAAATCAATGATTTAAATCAGATTTTTTTTGATTGTTATCAAATTTATTTGCATAAAATGCTTTTGGAGTAAAAATCTATCTAAAGATAGTTTTCTATTAAAGGTACATTAATAATTTAGTTTATTCAGCATGAAATTAAGCTTAGTTATATAGCATGAGGCTGTATATTCTTCAATATTTAAATTTTTTTAAATTTTTGGTGAACTCGTTCAATGATTCCAAGCTCTGCAAGCTGAGATAACATGCACTGCATTGATGCATTCACACAATTTCACAGTAACCATGAGATAAAACAAAGTTCATTAATATTCCTTTATCCCATTGTTTTGCAAATCTATGTACACTACAAACTGTATGATTGGATTGGTTCTGATATCGCTGTTTTACTAATCTGACAGCTTATTGTTCTAAATAGGAAAACTTTGTTTGCAAATATTAAAGATTATTACTACCAGCAAGAATGAGTCCTTACATTTAAAGAGCACCTGTCATTTCAGATCCATCATGGCAGCGCCTGTTAGCGGGTATCCACTCACCTGCTGCCACCACGTCCCTCACCTTGTTGTGTCACTGCCGCATCACCAACCATCCCAATAACCACTTAAAGGGGTTGTAAACCCTCGTGTTTTTTCCCCTTAATGCATCCTATGCATTAAGTTGAAAAAACACCTGGCAGTCACCGGCCCCCCAGATCCCCCCCCCCCCCTGTTTTACTTACCCGAGCCTTGGAACTTGACCCACAGGGATGCGCTGTCTCTCTGCCCGGGGTTCTTGGTTCTTCATTGGATAGATTGACAGCAGTGCAGCCATTGGCTCCCACTGCTGTCAATCAAATCCAATGATGTGGGCAGGGGGCGGGGCCGAGTCCTGCATTTGGCCTCTATGGACACCGAATGCTGGACTCGGGAGCGTGCCCGCAAGGTAACCCCCCGGAAGAGCGCTTCTCCTAGGAGGTTATCTGATGTGAGGAGGAGCCATGAGAGTCGCTGGGGGACCCCAGAAGGTTTAAGGGCCACTCTGTGCAAAATGAGCTGCACAGTGGAAGTAAGTATGATATGTTTGTTATTTAAAAAAAAAAAAAAGCGAACCCTTACAATCACTTTAACCCCCCTGGCGGTATTCCCGAGTCTGGCTCGGGTTGGATTTTTTATACCAAAAGCGGTATCCCCGAGCCAGACTCGGGCTTGCATCGCAGGATTCAGGAAGAGTTTACTTACCTTGTCCCCTGGATCCTGCGATGTCTCCCCGCTGTGATCGGCGAGCCGCCGTGTCTCGCTCGATTCACAGTGCCGAGCTCCGTTCCCTGCGAGCGGTGCGACGCACGGGGACGGAGTTCGGCGGTAAATTCAAAAGTAAAACACACAGTATAGATACAGCATACTGTAATCTTACAGATTACAGTACTGTATCAAATAACTACACATCCCCTTTGTCCCTAGTGGTTTGCCCAGTGTCCTGCATGCAGTTTTATATATATATAAAACTGTTCTTTCTGCCAGGAAACTGGAGATTGCCCATAGCAACCAAAACTGTCCCTTTACATCAAAAGTGGTTTTAGAGCAGCTAGAAAAAAGCGATAATAAATTAGAATCACTCGCAGAATTGAGCGATAGTGATTTGTGGGGAGATCCGTCATCAAACACTAAAAGTAACAAAAGCTAAAATTCTGCAACTGAGCAAATTTCAGTGTTTTTTATTTGATTACATTATTATATAATTTTTATTATTATTATATTATTATTTGTTATAATTATTTATAGTTATTTATTATATTATAATTTTTTATTTCGTTTTTCAAACTTTATCATACCCGGGATGTCTACCAGACTCTTGTTTGGACAGATTTAAGTGAACTATTCCTAAGAATTACAGGCCTACAATATAAAACGCCAAATTTCTGTGCAAAATAATTGTACCGCTTTCAGCACCTAAAATCAGAAATAATCATACCGCCAGGGAGGTTAAGGACCGAGCTTCTTTCTGAAATTTGGTGTTTACAAGTTAAAAACTGTTTTTTTTTTGCTAGAAAATTACTTATAACCCCCAAATATTATATAGTTTTTTTTTCTAACACCCTAGAGAATATAATGGCGGTCATTGTAATACTTTGTTACAGAGAAGGTCTAAGGTTAGAATTATTGCTCTCGCGCTACCGATCTCAGCGATACCTCACACGTGTGGTTTGAACACTGTTTTCACCATGGTTTGAGCTCACATGTGGTCGCTTCTGCACGTGAGCTCGGCGGGACAGGAGGCGTTTAAAAAAATTTTTTTTTCGTATTTATTTTACCTTTTATTTTATTTTTTACACTGTTCTTTTTTTAAAAAAGTGTCACTTTTATTCCTTTTACAAGAAATGTAAACATCCCTTGTAATAGAAAAAAAGCATGACAGGACCTCTTAAATATGAGATCTGGGGTCAAAAAGACCTCAGATCTCATATTTACACTAAAATGAAATAAAAAAGAAAAAAAAAATGAAATGTCATTTAAAAAAGAAAAAAAAAAGTCTCTTTAAGAGCGTTTGATGTCGCTTCCGCCCTGCAATGATATGGAGATGGGTGGGGGGCCATCTTCTCCTCACTTGTCTCCATACGATCACCTCCACCGCTAACGACGGCTCCGGTAAGCGGCGGGAAAGGGGACTCCTCTCCCCCCGCCGATAAAAGTGATCTTGCGGCGAATCCCCTGCAGAGACCACTTTTATCGGAAAGCGGACCGCCCGCTGAAGAAGAAGATATCGGGGTTATGGTAGCTAGCCGCTGCCATAACAACGGTATTCCTCTTCAAAGTACCGGCGTAAAACGACGGCAGGTCGGTCCGGAAGTGAATGTAACTGTCGGTGAGTCAACAGCGGGTCAGAGGAGGAGCCGATGTGGGACAGAGATGACAGTTGCTCTTTAAAAATTATGATTTAATCGAGTTGACTTGATATAACTCTTTCAGACCTGCGCTATAGGAGAGGGGAGGGTTAACTATATACAGGAGAGGGGGTTAACTATTTACAGGAGGGGTTACTATGTACAGGGGGTAACTAGGGGGAGAGGGGAAACTATATACAGGGGGAGGGGGTAACTATGTACAGGGGGGGGTAACTATGGCTCTGCCTGGGACACTTATTTAAGGACTGAGGCTGGGAACACCTGGTGTAGACTGACTCTGCTGGGGGCACCTGATGCAAGGAGGGACTCTGCCAGGGGACACCTGATACGAGGACAGACTCTGCTGGGGGCACCTGATGCAAGGAGGGACTCTGCCAGGGGACACCTGATACGAGGACAGACTCTGCTGGGGGCACCTGATGCAAGGAGGGACTCTGCCAGGGGACACCTGATACGAGGACAGACTCTGCTGGGGGCACCTGATGCAAGGAAGGACTTTGCTGGTGGCAGGCGACGTGGCTAGTGACACGCTCAGGGATCCCACTGATTCAGCATTATGGTGAGATGAATGATTTCATTTTATATTACAATAGTAGAAATAATGCGGTTCAATCATCCTGACACCATAACAATCATGGTGTCGGGTTTATTGAAGCGCTAACACCAGGTGTTGGAGTATCTTTATCTGCTGATTGTTAAACTTTCTAGAATACACATATTTCTATTGTTGTGCAGGATCTGGGGCTGCTGTCCCTTCATTCCTCTCTTCCCCTTTCCCTCTCCATCCCTTATTCATCTCAGACTCTAACCACACCCCCTTTGAGCCACAGCCATTTAAGCCACGCCCACTGTTTTGCGTAAACCACGCCCATTTTTCGACGCGCCGCAGTTTTATTATTTTTCCGCTAAGCCACGCCTATAAACGCATGCCCCGCCCCCTAATTATTAGACAGCTCTGCCTACAACCAAAAAAGTGTCCCACGTTTTTTTTTTTTGCAATGTTGGCAACTATGAGTAAGGGGTCGATCCCGGCCCCTTACCACTTGATCAGCTGTCAGCAATGATCACGCTGATTACCTGATGTAAACAGCTTCCTCACGCTGACAGCGCAAGGAGAAATAAAAGCCGATCACCGGCTTCTGTTGAAGGGATATCGGTCCCAAAGAGGAAGAGGCAAAGCCGCCCATATGTGCCCACCAGTACCGCCTTCCAGTGCCATGAATCAGTGCCCACCAATCAGTGCCCACCAGTACATAAGTGAAAGCAATCAGTGCCACCTATCAATGCCCACGATTGCCACCTATCAATGCCCACCAGTGGTGCCAATCAGTGCCTCATCAGTGCCACCTAGCAGTGCTGCCTATCAGTGTCACCTACCATTGCCGATCAGTGCCCATCACTGCCACCCATCACTGCCAGCTATCAGTGCCACCTATTAGTGCCCTTCAGTGCCATCTATCAATGCCCTTCAGTGCCGCCCATCAGTACCACCCATCAGTGCCACCTCTCAGTGCCCACCAATGCCACCTATTAGTGCCCATCAGTGTCGCCTTATCAGTGCCCATCAATTCAGCCTATCAGTGCCCATCAGTGTAGCCTCATCAGCGTACATGAATGAAGGAGAAAAATTACCTGTTTGCAAAATTTATTAACAAAATAAAGGTTTTAACGGTTTTATATTTTTCTTTAAAAAAAATGTTTTTTTTAATTTGTTTAACAAAAAATAAAAAACCCAGAGGTAATGAAATACCACCAAAAGAAAGCTCTATTTGTGGGAAAAAAATGATAAACTTTTATCATTTATCAAAGGAGCCCAAAGCCTCCTCTGTAACTCTAAACTGGTAACCTGTAAACATTTTTAAAGCATCGCCTATGGAAATTTTTAAGTTTGTCGCCATTTCGAATGCGTGCACAAATTTTAAAGCGTGACATGTTACATATCTATTTACTCGGCATAACATCTTTCACATTATACAAAAAGCTCATGAAAGGGTTTGTTTTTTGTTTTTTTTGAAGAAAAAAAAGAAAACGCATTTGAAAAATTGCTGTGAAAATACCGTGCGACATAAAAAATTTTATGTGCACCCAAGCACATTGGTATCGTTAGTTATATGTGTATACATGTATGAATCGCACTCCCTTTATTTTGTATTATATCTTGATGCTTTTTATGATGTTTTTGTAACGAATAAACTAATATTTACTTATTATACATTTTCCTATATGTCCTCTCATATGTGCCTTTAAAGTCCACTAGGGGAACTTTCTCTTTTCAAATTATATATATATTTGGCAACAAGCCACTGTTAAAAGAATGCACATTTGGTCAATAGTTTATAAATCAGAACTCAAGTCAAAAATAACTAAATAAAAATGAATAGTCCGTTAAAAGATAAACAATACCAGCTCTTGCTGCAACAATCTTCTTCAATACAGAGATTCCTCTCACAGAACTATTTTCCCCACTAGATGTCTAATGGCCAGCATCCTTAAAACCACTTCCTCTGAGCCCAGGTTGTCCTGAATAGGGATGAGTCGAACACCCCCTGGTTCGGTTCACACCAGAACATACCGAACAGGGAAAAAATTCGACAGTACACGCGAACACCGTTAAAGTCTACAGGACACGAACATGAATAATCAAGAGTGCTCATTTTAAAGGCTTATATGCAAGTTATTGTCATAAGAAGTGTTTGGGGACCCGGGTCCTGCCCCAGGGGACATGTATCAATGCAAACATTTTTTTTAAAAACGGATGCTTTTTCGGGAGCAGTGATTTTTTTAATGCTTAAAGTGAAACAATAAAAATGAAAAATTCCTTTAAATATCGTGCCTGGGGGGTGTCTAGAGTATGCTGTAAAGTGGCGTATTTTTCCCGTGTTTAGAACAGTACCACAGCTGATCGCAGCTGTAATGAATTGTTGGGTCTCGGCAATATAGATAAAACTCATTGAAAAAAAGAGCATGGGGTCCCCCCTAGTCCATTACCAGGCCCTTTGGGTCTGGTAGGAATATAAAGGGGAACCCTGAACCAATTTTTTTTTTAAAAATTGCGTGGGGGCCCCCCTAAAATCCATACCAGGCCCTTTGGGTCAGATATGGAAATTAAGGGGAACCCTGCACTAATTTTTTTTTAAAAATGGCGTAGGGGTCCCCCCCCAAAATCCATACCAGACCCTTATCCGAGCATGCAACCTGGCAGGATTGGACCGAAAAAGAAAAAAAAAATCTGCAACCATCCGTCGCAGGGAGATAGAAGAAGATGAATGGACATCATGGGACATTTTCATTTTTTTATTTTTTTAATAAAGCACTTGTTCCCAAGCTGTGTCTTGTCGTTTTTAACATTTTGACACTTTTTTTGTAAAATGGTAGGTGTACTTGTACCTCATTACCATTTCACACGGGGGGGGGAGGCCGGGATCTGGGGGTCCCCTTGTTAAAGGGGGCTTCCAGATTCTGATAAGCCCCTGCCTACAGACCCCCACAACCACTGGGCAAGGTTGTGGGAATGAAGCCCTTGTCCCCATCAACATGGGGACAAGGTGCTTTGGGGGGTACGGTTCATGAGGGGGGCGCTCTCTCATCCCCCACTCTTTTCCTGCGGCCTGCCAGGTTGCATGCTCGGATAAGGGTCTCGTATGGATTTTGAGAGGGTGCCCCTATGCCTTTTGTTTTTAATTTTGGAGCAGGGTTCCCCTTAATATTCATACCAGACCCAAAGGGATTGGTAATGGACTGGGGGGGGGGGATCCCATGCTCTTTTTTCAATGAGTTTTATCTATATTGCTGAGACCCGACAATTCATTACGGCCTCAATCAGTTTTAAATGACAATTTTTCCTTTAGAAATGTCATTTTGCTGTGTTACTGCAAAAAAATGCGCCACTTTACAGGCATACTATAGACACCACCCAGGCACAATATTTAAAGGAATATTTCATTTTTTTTGTTTCACATTAAGCATTAAAAAAATCGACTGCTCCCCAAAAAGCGCCCGTTTAAAAAAAAAAAAATTTGCATTGATACATGTCCCCTGGGGCAGGACCCAGGTCCCCATACACTTTTTATGACAATAACTTGCATATTAACCTTTAAAATGAGCACTTTTGATTTTTCATGTTAGTGTCCCATAGACTTTAACGGTGTTCCGGTGGCTTTCAAATTTGCCCCGAACACCGCAAATTGTTCGGTGTTCACAGAACATCCGAACAACCAAAGTTCAGCCCCAACTTATGCTCGGGCCGAACTGCTCGCCCATCCCTAGTCCTGGACTTGCAAAAATGTTTTCCCCCGTCAACCCCCCCCCCCCCTCCAACCTCACCAAGCAAATTCCCAAGTAAATAGTGTCACAAAAGCGATGACAGTCCAGGTAATGCGTGTTAGGCATTGTTTACATGTGTTTATCAGTAATTATTTAGCGGCCCGGGTGATGATCGCAGAAAACGTCTTTATAAGAGTCGCAGAATATATTACCAAAACTTTTCACGTTGACTCTCACAGATGTAGGTGACAAACATCCATGCGGGACATGACTTCTTCATACCTCATTGTTAAATCGCATTTATCACCTTTTTACAAGATATGCTAATTGAATTCAACGTAGTTAAAAATCAGGTCACTGATCAAATTAGGCGCAGGCAATGGTACAGCAGACTGAGGTTGTAAAAATCAAAAACAAGCAGAACTCAAGTCAAAAGTAACAAGATAAAAGTGAATTTGCTTCAATTTTCATTTTCAATCTGCAAATTGTCCTTGCAGTGCTTCTTTTATGCCTGTAGATGTCCTCAGTTTGATGGCCAGCATCATTTAATCCACTCACTCTGAGCCCAGGTCATCCTGCACCAGCCTGTAATGTGATGAACTCATCTCTCCTCCACTCTACTTTCTCCTCCTATCAGCATGCTTCTTGTCAGCACATGAACTGATTGGCTCCTTGTGCTGCTTCTTCCTCTCACACTCAAGCCCTGATGTACAGGAACTGTAAGAATTTTATAAATACAAAAAAGAAAGAAACAGCACTCAAAATGCCTTGTGTGAAGAAATAAAGAAAAAGAATTCCAAAAAAGGAAAACCCGTGGTCGGACTTTAAAGGCACAACAAACAGTAGAAATATACAAAAATATTAGCATTTATTGAAATATATATATAATACAAACAACAGGAACATAAAAGAAACATCGATAAAAATCATGTATACAAAAAACAATCTATATATGATATGATCTCTAATGCGTCTACGAGTTTCATTGTACACTTCTTCAGGACACATTTGGGGTTCAGTAGTTGCAAAGAAGAGAAAGGGGTCTCACTATCTGCCTGCTAAGGTGGTGTTTTGTCTGTTTCTTGCTGTGTCCCAGACTCAGGCAGCAGAGAGATAATGTAATCTCTCTGCTGCCCACGCTGCCTGCACAGTGAGGGCGGAACTTAGTTACTGCAGGGATGCAGGGCAGTGAGAGATGATCTCATCTCTCTGCTCCCCATCCTTTGGCTAGCTGATTGGCCAGCTGTGCGCTCACGTCGAGCCGCCCACACACTGATGCGGCGGCCCGCCCACAAAGTGCGCCGACCGCTCGCAAACCTCGCCGCCCGGTTCGCCCGCGGAGAGACCTGCGGAGTGGCTTGCGGAGCCGCCCGCTCTTTTATCTGCCAGGCCCACAACCAATTTCTCGGGGGTGGCAACTGCCCCGTTGCCCCCCCCCCTAGATCCGCCCTTGCACGGCACATGTATACAAAGCAGAACCATATACTATTTTAGAGATAATGTCCATTGCAAACTAACAGGAACCTGTAAATATCCCAGTAAGGCAACATTCAGATGAACCTGGGTTGACCAACACAAGCTTGAAAACGTTCACTCAAATTAAATCAGTATTCATCTCAAATATCAAGTCATATGAAAAGCAATTCTCGTATTCAGAGTAAACAGGAATAAGCTTGTTTACATGATTGGATAATTGAAGTGAATATTCACTCAACCTATGAGCGGAGCTTGTCAAGCCCTTTAGTAAATCGGCCCTAGATACCTCAATCAGGAAAATGACGCATCACAGCCACTAGATGGAGCTGAAGATCATAGGAAATAAACATATTAGACACATCATAGGGATAATTCGTAAGGGCTGAGCGATAGCTGAGATATTTGCACAGCAATTTTTACTTTTTTACTGTGTAAGTGCAAACTTGTGTTAAAAATAATTCCCATTTTTTAATATACTACACCAGTGGTTCTCAACCCTGTCCTCAAGTACCCCCAACAGGCCATGTTTGCAGGTTTTCCTTTATCTTTCACAGGTGCTTTAAATCTGAGTCAATGGCTTGGTATTTTGGACAACTATTTTATCTAAGAGAAATTCCCCAAACATGACCTGTTGGGGGTACTTGAGGACAGGTTTGAGAACCACTGTACTACACCATTGGAGGCTTTCTATACCTTTCTAAACATGCATGGGCCCATATGAGCATTTGAGACCTTAAAAAGGACCAGAGCCATTAGGATTAAGGTTATCTGGATTAAGATGATCTTTTTTTTTTTTTTTTTTACTTTTGTTTTTTGTTTTTTTACATCCTGTAGTGATGTTGGGGATTTTTTTTTCTACACTAGGGATTTTTATTTCTACACTACTATTTCTTATAAAGTGATGATCACTGAAGAAGCAATAGTTTTAATTGTCATGAATGGGTTAATCATTCATGAACAGCTTGCTTATGCTTGTGATCTGTGACTGGCTAAGCTAATTCCATGGTACAGGTAGCCAGGTACCATGTGATTGCTTTGGGCCAATCACAGATGACCAATCATAGCAAACACGATACCTGGCTACTGATAACATAGCTGCCAACTGTCCCTGATTTGGAGGGACTATCACTGATTTGGAGCAATGTCCCTCTGTCCCTTTTTCCTCCTCATTTGTCCCTCATTTTGGTCTGATCTATATAGTTGTATATAAAATGCACTTTTTATCTTTCAAAACGGGTTTCCCCAGTGCTAAACCTTTCATCCAATTTCTAAATTGCTGCATTTGTACATTTTAAAAGCCAATATAAAGGAATAGTAGTGGTAAACAAAGCCATTGTGGATTTAATTAACCTTTTTTTTTGGTTAATTCTCCTTTAAGGGGGTGTGGCAGGGGGCGTGTCCTATGCCTACATATGTTTGCTAGTAGATGTCCCTCATTCCCATCTCAAAATGTTGGGAGGTATGAGACAATAGTAGTCTGTTGTGTCCATCACAGGAGGAGCATGCAGCGTGCTCTTAACCCTGAAGATGCCACATCACATATATGCACACATGACTGAGCCTGCCCACGCCGCCCCGCTGTAGTATACAGGGCAGAAAGTGGTTTAAATAATAAACATGTTCTACTTACCTGCTCTGTGTAATGGTAGCGCCACACACCCCATTTTTCTTTTTTATTATTTCTGTTAGTTTCCTTAGGGAGCTGATTAGGGGACCACTATTTTATTGGAGAATGAATCAGTCACCAACCGGAAGTTTACCATAGAGGTTTCTGGTGGCCAGATGATCCCTATTCATCTCTATGACCCTCGGAGGCGGAAGTAAACAATGCTGGGGATGCAGCTGGAAAGGCCGAGACAGTTTTTTTTCCTTTTAGCGCAATCTTTCCAGTCTGGAGGAGAGATGTGGGGTCTTATAGACCCCACTTCTCTCCATAAAGAGGACCTGTCATTCACTATTCCTATTAGAAGGGATGTTTACATTCCTTGTAATAGGAATAAAAGTGATCAAAAAAAAAATTAAGAGAAATTGTAAAAAAAAAAAAGTAAATTGAACAATAAAAAAAAAATAAAAAAAATTATAGTGCCCCCGTCCTTTTTTACCTTAATGCATGGAATGCATTTTACCTTAATGCATGTGGAGCCCGCGTCATTGGATTTGATTGACAGCAGCAGGAGGCAATGGCTGTGCTGCTATCAATCTATCCAGTGAAGAGTCGGGACCCTGTGGAGAAAGGGAGGGCGCGTCTCCGTCGAGTGAATGAATGGGCTCAGGTAAGTAAAACGGGGGGGGGGGGGGGGGGTGTGGTCACTGCCAGGTGTTTTTTACTTTAATCATACCTCCCAAGGTTTTGAGATGGGAACGAGAGACACCTATTAGCAAAAGTATATAGGCATAGGACACACCCCCTGTCACGCCCCCTAAAAGGAGAATTGTAAAAAAAAAAAAAAAAAAAAGATTGATTAAACCCACAAGTACTTTCCTTTTTACCACTATTATTAGTTTATATTGGCTTTTGAAATTTACAAATGCAGCAATTTAGAAATTGGATGAAAGGTTTAGCAATTGGAAACACATTCTGAAAGATAAATAGTCCATTTTATATACAACTATATAGATCAGATCAAAATGAGGGACAAATGAGGAGGAATGAGGGACAGAGGGACATTACTGCAAATCAGGGACAGTCCCTCGAAATCAGGGAAGTTGGGAGCTATGCCTTAGTCCTCATGCACACGAACGTTTTTACAGCTGCTTTTTTGAGCTTTTTTTGCAGCTTAAAAAGACCTGTCTATGTTAGTCTATGGCTTCATGCCCACCTAGGCGTTTTTGAGCTGCAAGTGGCATAGGCGTTTTTAAGCTGTAAAAAAAAACCAGGACCAGTGGGTTCTGAAAGACGTTTTTCAGCTGTAAAAACGCTCTAACACTGAAAAACGCTGAAAAACGCTGAAAAACGTCATTCACCAACGTTTTTTAGCGTTTTTGATCCATTGAAAAAAAAAAAAAAAAAAAATTTGAAAAAAAAAAAAAAAACTCAAAAACACTAACGCGGAAAAACGCTCAAAAACGCTCAAAAACGCTATTGCAAAAACGCTGAAAAAAGCTGAAAAAAGTTAAAAAAAATCACTGCAAACATACTGGCGTTTTCATAACGTTTTTTTTAACAGCCTGTGTGCATGAGGGCTAAATGCACAGGATGCATTACGGTGAAAAAACACGAGGGTTTACAACCCCTTTAAGGCCAGTACACACGATCAGAAAATAGGAAGTAAAATTTTGACCAATGAACGATCTGCTGATTTTCTGATCGTTAATATGGTGCTTTCGACAGCAGATTACAAATTTTCGGACGACAAAAACTGGATGTACAGACTATAAAATTTTTGTCGGATGTGAACACAACATCCGATTTTTATTTCATTAGTACAGTTTTCGGCCGAAAAAAAAAATCGTAAGAGCAAGGCTAGGCATGCTCAGAAATGAAAGAACGCATAAAAAACAATTCAACATATTACATCCCTTCTGATGTTGACTTCTATCGTACGAGAATTTTCGTATGGCGAGTAACCTCTTCACTTTCGATATGAGACTAGCATCATACAAAAAATGATCGAACGATATTCTGATTGTGTGTACCCGGCTTAAGTGCCTTATCTGCATTAAATTAGCCTCAGAACCTGTATAATTCATATCTGTTCGGTTTTAAAGGGAGGAGGTGGCAACCCTTCTTACTGGCCAGATCACCAGGTGACAAAAAGGGGAAGAAAACGAATGCAGCCACCACATCTAAAGATTGGTAAGCTGCAATATAAAAAAAGTTTGCTTTTGGGTTTAACCGCTTGCCGACCAGCCGCCGTCATTTTACTGCGGCAGGTCGGCACGATCCCGCGAGCCATCGTAGCTATACGTCGGCTTGCGGGATAGGGGTAGCAGGCGCGCGTGTGCCACCAGAGGCGCGCGCACGTGCCTGTTGCACAGCGGGGGGGTGCCGATGCACGTGGTCGACGGCCCTGAGCATTCGTGGACACGAGAGGCAGAACAGGGGCAGTTGTGTGTGTGTACACACACAAATCCCTCTTCTGTTCTGTGAGGCGTGACAGATCGGGAGTTCCTATTAGCTAGGAACCACGATCCATCACTTCCTCTAAGTCAGTACCCTCCCCCTACAGTTAGAAACTCACACAGGGAACACAGTTAACCCCTTGATCGCCCCCTGGTGTTAACCCCTTCCCTGCCAGTGACATTTTTACAGTAATCAGTACATTTTTATAGCACCGATCGCTGTATAAATGCCAATGGTCCCAAAAATGTGTCAAAAGTGTCCGATGTGTCCACCATAATATCACAGTCCCGATAAAAATCGCAGATCACCGCCATTACTAGTAAAAAAAAAAAAAAAATTTAAAAAATGCTATAAATCTATCCCCTATTTTGTAGACGCTATAAATTTTGCGCAAATCAAGCAATATACGCTTATTACGATTTTTTTTTACCAAAAATATGTAGAAGAATACATATCGGCCTAAACTGAGAAAAAATTATCTTTTTTTTTTTTTTTTTTTTTTTTAAAATGGGAATATTTATTATAGCAAAAAGTACAATTAAATTGTGTTTTTTTTCAAAATTGTCGCTCTTTTTTTGTTTATAGCGCAAAAAATAAAAACCGCAGAGGTGATCAAATACCACCAAAAGAAAGTTCTATTTGTGGGAAAAAAAGGACGTCAATTTTGTTTGGATGTAGTGCCGCATAACCGCGCAATTGTCAGTTAAAGCGACGCAGTGCCTGAATCGCAAAAAACGGCCTGGTCATTCAGCAGCCAAATCTTCCGGGGCCCGAAGTGGTTAATACCCCTTTAACTATAATCTCTACAATGCTTGCATCCCTTGGCCCATGTCCCAGCTGATGCAGATGTTTAAAGGTTTTTCATGCTTATATACCTCAAGGGTTAGTTGTATACCTCCAGGAAGGGGTTAAAAACCCCAGTATACAGAATGCATTAGTATATGAATCCATCCTTCTGCTGGAACGCAGACAGGTCCTGGAAGATGTATGAGACATCCAGGTGCGGTCAATGCCCCCCGGGGGTCTGTAGACACCAGTTCCCTGAGTGTTTTTGCCCTCGAAATTCTCCCTTTCCAGCCTTCCCCTCCAAACGGAATCAATGGCGCCGCACAGCAAGAACACCGCGGCACAATAACTCAAGGCTTCCTTCGCCACTAATTGAAATAAGAATGCAGAAAGCCTGCACCAGGGCCATGGAGGAGGCAATCCATAACTCTGTCCCTTCCCATACAGCAGAATTATCATCGCTAAGGGGGTGACAATTTGTAGGCTGCAGCCAATTTCCTGCATTGTTAGGCTGATCTGGAAAAGTGCCTAATTTCTTGGTGGCATTCAGACGGCGGTCCCCAACGTGCTGGAAGAAAGTTTCCTTCCTGTACATGTGAGTACGGAGGGTCCCAGAGCAAAGCCTAGCCCAGACTGATTCCGTTTTTCATACGCCGCAGATGGTCCCCGAGTATAGTCTAATTTGTATTGTACGCAAGTTAATGAGGTCACACTGAAGATACGGCGAGGTACGGCAGGCAGAGCCTCGACCGGGTCTTCGGAGAGATCCGCGCATTACAAGAGCGAGATGGCGACCTAGGGACATATTTGTAGTGCGTTGGAGGAAGACTGATGCTCCACAGTCCCAGAGTGATCCTAGGAGGTACTCTTTATTTTAGTCAGCTAAAATTCATAGAAAGTGCTGTAGTTCAGATCAAATGTTTTAAAAGTGGCTCAGAAGCCAAAACTTTTTCTTTACCTTTGTGCATAACAGGGAAGGGTTAGAAGTCCTGCCAGGTTTTTACCATGGTGTCCCCCTAGAGTAGGTTGCAGATGACTGGCTTCTTCACACCTGCACAGCCAGGCAACAAGCATTTTTCATGTTCATCCAGGGACAAGGAACAGTCTCTGAGCTTGTTTTTGTTGTTTATTATGCCGCGTACACACAAGCGGACTTTCCGGCAGACTAGGTCCGGCGGACCGGACTCCATCGGACAATTCGACCGTGTGTGGGCTCCAGTGGACTTTTTTCCCCAAAAGTCTGACAGACCTAGAAATAAAACATGTTTGAAATCTTTCCAACGGACTCGAGTCTGGACGAAAAATCCGCTCATCTGTATGCTAGTCCGACGGACAAAAACCGACGCTAGGGCAGCTATTGGCTACTGGCTATGAACTTCCTTGTTTTAGCCCGGTGTACGTCATCACGTACGAATCTGTCGGACTTTGGTTGATTGTGTGTAGGCAAGTCCGTTCATTCGAAAGTCCGTCAGAAAGTCCGTTGAAAAGTCCGCCGGACCTAGTCCGTCGAAAAAGTCTACCCGTGTGTACGCGGCATTAGAGTAGCACCCTCTAGCGTGCTACTAGCAGTAGTGAAGGTAAATTCTAGCCTGGCCCAGGGCTAAGCCTGAGCCATGGAATCTGGATTAGGGTTACTAGAGTTCAGGGCTCGGTGACTCGGTTCTAGAATGTTGGAGAATATTCTAGAAATTAGTGGGCGCAGGCTAGGAGGGTTGTCCTGCATATTTAGGGACCCTTAACCAATCACCAGGAAGTGGGCCTGGCAGGGAACTAAGGAGCCCTTAAATAGACATGAGCCATGCCAGCCAGGGGTCGAGTGGAAGATGGAGAAGCAGTGCTGAGGGAGTCTGTCGGTGACCCTTGAGGGACCCCTTCAGGGGAGGGGTTTTACCAGTGGCGGCTGGTGTTTTTTTGTTTGGGGGGCAGCAAACAACAACCCCCCCATGCAGAACCCCCCCCCACCTCACTGTCTGTTGGTCTACCCCCATCTAGGCAGTGGGCACATTGGGCAGCGGTGGGATCAGGGCATCAGCGGACATCAAACTGCATTAGGCATTGGGCAGCGGCTCCTGTGTCTTCTCCTTGCTGTGCGTCTCCTCCTCCTAGGTGTCCAATAGGATGGCCTGTCCTTTCAGTCAATCGGGTAATGGGTATCAGACTCACTTCTTGATTGGCCGGGAGAAGGATCAGTGTTGCAACAGAAAATATTCATTCACTGTTGCAACACACCTGGGTGGGCTCCAGAAGCAATGCTCTGCGCCCGAGCCCACTCTATTTGAAGCCTATTAGAGCTTCTGGTTCTAATCAGGTGCTTCAAAAAACACACCCCTGCCCACCCCCACCATAGGAATTCATGCCCTGGGCATCCTGAAAGGGGCCAGGCGCATGGATAGGGAGGCGGAGTCTGTGCACCCACAATGGACGAGCCACCCCTGGGTTTTACCTTGGGCTGGAGCTCAAGTGGCTGGCCTGGAAGGATCCCATCACAAGAGGCAGTTGGAGGGAAGCTTTATGGAGAGGCAGCAGGAGCAAAGAGAGACAGAGTGAGTAGATGTGCACGGCGCAGGGACGGACAAGGGGAGAGACTGTCTCTCTTGAAGACAACGGTGTGCTTTAGTCTTCATCTAACCTTGCCCTGGGAGGTCTCCAGTGTGTCAGTCGGGTAGACTGGGAAGAAGAAGCAACTGGTGGAGTGACAGCCAGGCTGGCTAGCATTTTCTCCTGAAGTGGAGCTGAGATCAGTGTCTACAGGGAAGCAGAAGAAGTTGCAGGAAGCTGTTCACTCCGGTTCCCGACCGGCTCACGCAGATATACTGCGGCAGAATGGCTCCCTGGGTGAAATCCCATATGGGTACGTCCTTTCCTTTAGCGGCCACCAGAGGGCGAGTGAGTGCACACACTGCATAGCAGGGGGACCCGATGCGCGTGGCCGGCGGGCACGATAGCTGCCGGCCATGCGCGATCACGTGCACGAGCGCCAGCACAGGGATTTGTGTGTGTAAACACACAAATCCCTGTTCTTTCAGGAAAGAGGAGCCATATAGTTTGTTCCTACTAAGTATATACTACAATAGGAGGCAGTGCTGATGGTGTATACAGGTTAGAGTGGCTTAACAACCACTTTAAATCAACCCCATGGAGTAATATTGTGCGCCATTCCGGATGAGGACCTGCAAGAAGAGGGCCTGTGATGTCAGAGGATTGGGCATACAGACGCTCAGGTAGGGTTGCCACCTCATCCCTTTAACCACTTCAGCCCTGGAAGGATGTACCCACTTCCTGACCAGGCCATTTTTTGCGATACGGCACTGCGTCACTTTAACAAACAATTGCGCACATTATACCCAAATGAAATAGATGTCCTTTTTTCCCCACAAATAGAGCTTTCTTTTGGTGGTATTTGATCACCTCTGCAGTTTTTATTTTTTTTGTTTATTCTTTAAACAAAAAAAAAAAAAACAATTTTGAAAAAAAAAAAAAGCATTTTTTACTTTTTGCTATAATAAATATCCAGGGAAAAAAAAAATGTCTTCCTCAGTTTAGGCCAATATGTATTCTTCTACATATTTTTGGTAAAAAAAAAAATCACAATAAATGTATATTGGTTGGTTTGCGGAAAAGTTATAGCATCTACAAAATAGGGGATAGATTTATGGCATTTTTATTTATTTATTTTTCTACTAGTATTGGCGGTGATCAGTGATTTTTAGCGGGACCGCGACATTGCGGTGGACAGATCGGACACTTTTTTTTGGGACCAGTGACATTTATACAGCAATCGGTGCTATAAAAATGCACTGATTACTGTGTAAATGTCACTGGCAGGGAAGGGGTTAACACCAGGGGGCGATCAAAGGGTTAAATGTTCCCTAGGGAGGTGTTTTCTAACTGTGGGGGGGGGTGGGACTGACAGGGAGTAGAGAGAGATCGCTGTTCCTGATCACTAGGAACAGACACTCTCTACTCCCCTGACAGAACGGGGATCTGCTTTGTTTACATAGGCAGATCCTCGTTCTGCCTCTCTGTGGAGCGATCGCGGGTGGCCGGCGGATATTGCGGCCGCTGGCCACGCGCTTTAACTTCAGCGTTGCGTGCGCAACTGCGCACCCCCTATAGCCCTTAAAGTGCCCGCCGTACGGCTATAGCGATTTGCGCAGGGGAGCCAACCTGCTGCCGTATAATGATGGCGGCTGGTCAGCAAGTTATTAAACAGTGCTAAAACACCGCTACCAGGAGCGGCGCTTTAGAGCTAACGCGGCCGCAACCCCAGTGTGAAAGGGGTCTTAGTTTTCGGGTTTAAAGGGATGAGGTTGCAACCCTATGCTGAGGGCTGTACTTATGCAGCAGCTGAAAAAAAAAAGGAAGCAGCGTGTTGAATTTGGGGCGTGGCATCGCCCACCGAATGCGACCCCTTCAGTGAACGGAGCTACACTGCGACTGCCATACAACTGCGTGTTATGCAGTACAGTGGTGCGGCATTTATAATGTTAAAACAGATGCCACCTCTGGAAAAACACCTCTGAAAAGTGATCCACCGCAGATCGCTTTTCAAAGGGGAAGCAAGGGCTGCCGCATGTATGAATGAGCCCTTGGAGGATCACCAGGATAAGGACAATATTATCGATCTGTTTAGTAACTGCTCTGAAATGGAAACACTCAGGCTGCATGCTATTAATTCAGTAGAGCCATGCAGCATTTTAGTGGAGTCAGAGATTTTCGGCGTCTGACCACACAGCTCCGCTCCCCAGGAAGTCGCCTCCTGACATCATTAAAAAGCCAAAACCATCAACACCTATTAAGCTATTAAGAGTAAGCCCCAGACAATTGCTTGTGTATTATGTGGTATAATATGACCTCTCCCCTCCCTGCTGTTTAATCACCGCAGTCCCCGGCAGGTGTTGTGTAAAGGGAGGGGATGAATCAGGACTGGAACATTCATACACACCTGTGTTGCTTAAGTCCGGTGTCATGCATTGTCCTTTAATATGGCACTGCCCTATTCTATGGCGAAGGAGAGAGCATTTCTTTTTTATTATGGGCTGGGCTGACACTCACAACAAAAGTGACCTTCATGAAAGTCTTACCTTTTTTTTTTTTTTGTGGCTTTCCTGTTCCCACAAGCTGCAATCATCATTCCTGGAATGGGAAAGGCTATTGTTGGCTGGGCAGTGACTTCACCCAGACAATTCATTTCTCATCTGATTCATCCTCACACTCCAACCAATAAATATCTGACTTTTGGTAGATCGCTCATGAGCTGGCCTCTCACATCTATGGTCAGCTTTAATGGGCTTTATCTAATGGGAGGTATGTGATCATTTATTATAAACCCCATTCATGCCTAAGGCTGCAGTCACACTACAGCGTTTTTGAATCGATGGCAGATTTGCCGCTAGGGTTGTCACCACATCCATTTAAAACTGAACACATACACAGGTTCTGTGGCTGATTAACCACATGCTGACTGTGCCATAGCCGAAAGACGGCTACAGGTCGGGGTAAAGGGCCAATGACAGTCAGCTGCCCTTTACCACATGATCGCTCCGTCCAATGACGTCCAATGAGCGATCGCTTGTCAACAAACTGGAGCTTGTACGGTGCAGCTCCTTTCCTCTCCTTGCACTGATCGGTACAATGTGCGAGGAGAGGAGGGAGCCGGGTGCAGCAACACTGTGGGCTGTCTCTGGAGTGCCTACAGTGCTGACCTGTGCCCATCCATGCTTGGCTCATCTATGCCTCATATTTGCCCATCTATACTTCATCCATCCCTGGCTCATCCATGATCCATCCATCCTTGGCTCATCCGTGCTCCATCCATCCTTGGCTCATCCGTGCTCCATTCATCCCTGGCTCATCCATGCTCCATTCATCCCTGGCTCATCCATGCTCCATTCATCCCTGGCTCATCCATGCTCCATTCATCCCTGGCTCATCCATGCTCCATTCATCCCTGGCTCATCCATGCTCCATTCATCCCTGGCTCATCCATGCTCCATCCATCTGTGCTCTTCCATGCTCCATCCATCTGTGCTCTTTCATGCTCCATCCATCCCTGACTCATCCATGCTCCATCCATCATTGGCTCATCCGTGCTCCATTCATCCCTGGCTCATCCGTGCTCCATCCATCCCTGGCTCATCCATGCTCCATCCATCCCTGGCTCATCCATGCTCCATCCATCCCTGGCTCATCCATGCGCCATCCATCCCTGGCTCGTCCATGCTCCATCCATCCCTGGCTCATCCGTGCTCCATTCATCCCTGGCTCATCCATGCTCCATCCATCAGTGCTCTTCCATGCTCCATCTATCCCTGGCTCATCCGTGCTCCATCCATCCGTGCTCATTCATTCTCCATCCATCCCTGGCTCATCCATGCTCCATCCATCCCTGACTCATCTGTGCTCCATCCGTGCTTATCCATGCTCCATTCATCCCTGGCTCATCCGTGCTCATCTATGCTCAATCTGTGCTCATCCATGCTCCATCGGTGCTCAACCCTGCTCCATCTATCCCTGGCTCATCCATGCTCCATCCATGCTCCATTGGTGCCCATCCAAGGCTCATTCATGCTCATCTGTGCTTATCCATGCCACAGCAGTGCTCATCCTTGCCACAGCCATGCTCCATCAGTGCTCATACGTGCCACATCCATGCCACATCAGTTCTCATCCATGCCGCATTCTTGCCACTACAGTGCCCATCAGTGTCTCACAAAAGTGTAATAGGTAGTCAAATTAGATTTGAAATGTATGTCCCTGATGGTGCTCCCTGCATGTTGGGCCTCTGTATGTGGCCAGGCTGTGGAAAAGTCTCCCACATGTGGTATTGTCGTACTCAGGAGGAGTAGCACAATGTATTTTGGGGTGTAATTTTTGCTATGTACATGCTATGTGTTAGAAATATCTTAGAAATAGACAACTTTCTGTAAAAAAAAATGCGTTTTCTTTTTCTTTCCATGTTTTCTAAAAATTTGTGGGGAAAAAATGACATGTTAAAAAGACTCATTATCCCTTATAGAATATACGTTGCTGTGTTTACTTTCCAAAATGGGGTCATTTTGTGGAAGTTTCCATTGTCCTGGTGCTCCAGGTCCTTCAAAAGTGTAAGAGGTGGTCAAAAAATGAAATGTGTAATTTATGTCCCTAGAACGCCTGATGGTGCTCCCTGCATGTTGGGCCTCTGTATGTGGCCAGGCTGTGCAAAAGTCTCACACATGTGTTATCGCTGTACTCAGGACAAGTAGTAGAATGTGTTTTGGGGTATAATTTGTGGTATGCATATGCTGTGTGAGAGAAATAACCTGTTAATATGACAATTCTGTGGGAAAAAAAAGAAAAAAAATCTTCATGTTTCAAAGAATTGGGGAAAAAAAGTATGAATGCAGCCTAAAGCCTCGTACACACGATTGGATTTTTAGACGGGAAAATCAGAGGCTACCACAGCGATTAGGTGAACCGGAATCAGGAGATCCGGGTTCTGATCGTTAGTACGTGGCACAGAGCTATGGGTGGGACCCGGGTCTTTGTGCTGAGAGCATGCTGTGTGGGGGGATACGCATATATATATGCAGCCCTATAGCTGCATATATGTGTTACGTTGGTGGGCAGGGGTTAATACAGGTACTTATAGCGCTGTCAATTTACACAGCACTTTACATATATATTGTACATTGACATCAGTCCCTGCCCCAGGGCCACAGATAGGGGGGGACCACCGGTTCTCCTGTACGGAGGGAGATCGGTGCAGCGGGGCAATTACAGGAAGGATGCACTGTGCTGCTCTCCCTGCAGCAGCGGAAAGCTGGTTTCTCCCCCTCTCCCTCCCGTAGACGTTCAGCTTCTGGAGGGAGAGACACACGGTGGGGGGGGGGGTTAAAAACTGGAGAGTGCAAAATCTGGTGCAGCTCTGCATAGAAACCAATCAGCTTCCAGGTTTTATTGTCAAAGGATAATTGAACAAGCTGAAGTTAAAAGCCGATTGGCTACCATGCACAGCTGCACCAGATTCCAAAGCCTAGTACACACTACTTTTTTTTTCATTCAACCTGAAAAAAAATTAATTGACAGCTCAGAAGGAGCCGCTGTAAAAGCTATTTTCAACAAAATCAACTATTTTCAACAAAATCTTAGACCCAGTGCCAGAACAAATTTCACCTCTTAGAGCAGGGGAGCCAGCACTGGGAACCCAGGGCACCTGCTCTGCATTTCTGATGGGTCCCTAGTGCTATGACCTCCCCCTCCGCAGCAGCCGTCATCTCTCCTGGTCAGCTGCATGTAAAAACAATATACATCAGAGCTGAGGTAAACTAGGTTCCTCCTTGGCTCTGACGTATTTCATACACAAAAGGAGGAGAAGGAACGTCCCCCTGTATTGAGCCGTGTTGATCTGAGGTCTGTTTCAGGGAGGAAAAATTGCAGTGAAGGGCCAAATGACCTGTAGGGGGCAGTTAAAGCTTTGTTCTGGGGATAGATTTATGCTGGGTAAAGTGATGGGGGGGGGGCTTGGTATGAGGATTTAAAGTGATTTGGGAGGGGCGAAGATTTGTGCTAGAGGGAGGCATGGTTGAAGGGAGAAGCATTTGTGTTAGGGGGGGGTTGGAGGGAGGAGGATTTGTCCTAGGGGTAGAAGGTTTTTGTGCTGGAAAGAGCGATTTGTGCTAGAAGGGGGGATTTGGGGGGAAGATTTGTGTTGGGAGACACAGATATTTGTGCTGGAAAGGGCAGAGGTATTAGGGGTAAGTTAAGGCACAGATTTTCCTGCTACAGTATGTATCATATATATTCTGGTGGAAGAACGAGTGCTAATGGTCCATAAGTTAAGAGGCACAATGCTTGTCTTGCCCTACACCCCCTTGTAATCTTCACAATAACCCTCCCTAACATTAACCCTCACTGTTACCCTAACACTTACCCTCCCTGTAATCATAACAACAACTCTCCCTAACACTAATCTTCTTATGCTAACCCTACCTTTAACTCCCCCCACCCACCCCCCATAATCCTCACAATAACCTTCTCTGATACTAACCCTATCTGTAACTCTAGTATTGACCATCCTTGTAATATTCACAGGATAGAGCAGGGATATGCAATTAGCGGACCTCCAGCTGTTGCAAAACTACAAGTTCCATCATGCGTCTGCCTCTGGGTGTCATGCTTGTGGCTGTCAGAATCTTGCTATGCCTCATGGGACTTGTAGTTCTGCAACAGCTGGAGGTCCGCTAATTGCATATCCCTGGTAAAGAGTAATAATGGGACACCCCAGGTCAACATCTGTATTGTAAAGATCAGGGTTTCTCAACTCCAGTCCTCAAGGAGGTTGTGTTTTCAGGATTTCCCTCAGATATAACAGCTACTAAGGCAGTGAAACTGATTAAATCACCTGTGCAAAAAAATAGAAAGCCTGAAAACATGACCTGTTGGGGCACCTTGAGGGCTAGAGTTGAAAAACACTGGTATAGATAAACAAATAAATTAGAAAAGGTCAGGCTATATAGGCCAAAACATGGAGTCTTGTATAAAATCATACATTTTATTGTACATAATATTAAAAACAAAGAGATTCCATAAAAACAGATATCATGGTGCTGAATGGATCAACTGTACATATAGAGCAATAGTTAAACTCTGGTATTTCCAATAGGTAATACATTCTTCATGTGTCAACGGGTTTTGCCAAGATATAGCTTTATCAGGACGCATGAATACAATACAGTGATCCTCTTAGCAACCCAGCACCAAATGCGTATCATCCCTGGGCAGGCATGGAAGCAACAGGGGAGGCCCAGTAGGGCACCACAGCAGTAGTAATTCTCAATAATACTTCCCAGGTGGTAAGCTACGTATGGTCAACTATAAGCTAATGGGAAGCACAGAGTAACATATATATGATCTAAAGGTAAATTAAAAATTGCAGTGATGAATAAATGATGATGTCCATATGATGTCCAATAGGATGAAATGCATCAGGTGACGCTCCTGGAATCGTTGCTTATGTCCTGTTGTATCTACAAGCTTGTTTTATTGGATTTGCTGTAAATGTAAACCCCCTTTTTTATATCATAAAACGTTATACAGTATCACACTATGTGTGGATTATTTGTTTTTCATGCAAACCATATGATGTGATTCATTGCACACTTTGGAGCCTAAGTTTGGATCCCTGTCTATCATCGGTGGAATCTTCCCTACCATTGTTCCATTGGCGTGATATCCTGTTTGAGGTCATGCCCTCAAGACTGCTTGTTTGACCCATGTGCTATACGGTACGTGTTTCGACCGAATCTGGTTACTTTATCACTTTGATTGTACCTTCAAGGTCCACCTTGGACCACACAAGAAAGACTTTTTCATATCTTGGTTCTATTTGCACTTTCCTTAAATGTTTGTGATTATATTCATTAATTCATCACTGCAATTTTTCATTTACCTTTTTGTAACTTTTTTGATTCACGGATTGTTCACTTGTTCACTTTAGCGCCACACTTTTTTGTTTTTAATTTTATTTTGCACTTTACGTCTGGTGGCGTGTTGGCTGGTTACCTGTCCTCTATGCGCAATTTTCTTTTTTATCCACATATAAGATCTGACCCTATTAGGATAAGCTCATAAATGGGGAGACCCAAACAGGAACGTGGTGTGTTCACATTGAAATATCCATATAAGGGAACGTTCTATGTTGTGGGATTTCCATCAATCAGAGCCAGCCATGCCTTCCCTTCCAGTCACATATATATAATATTCACAGTGACCTTCTCTGTAATCCTAATGCCGCGTACACACGGTCGGACTTTTCAGCTACAAAAGTCCAACGGACGCTGACGGACTAAAGCTGGCTGGTAATCCGATCGTGTGTGGGCTTCTCCGGACTTTCAACGTACTTTTTTAGCCTCAAATCCGACGTACTTTAGATTTGAAACATGCTTCAAATCTTTACGTCGTAAGTACGACGGACCCCGAAGTCCGCTCGTCTGTATGCTAGTCCTACGGACAAAAACCGACGCTAGGGCAGCTATTGGCTACTGGCTATCAACTTCCTTATTTTAGTCCGGTGTACGTCATCACGTACGAATCCGTCAGACTTTTGTGTGATCGTATGTAGGCAAGTCTGTTCGTTAGAAAGTCTGCCGCAAGTCCGCCGCAAGTCCGCCGAAAGTCCGCCGAAAGTCTGTCGGACAGGCTGTCGGACTTTTGTAGATGAAAAGTCCGACCGTGTGTACGCGGCATAACACTAACCCTACCTGCAGGGCTGCTGATAAGCAGTACAGTCAGCCCTCCTGTACTGGGCCTGTTCCCCATCAGTTTAAAAGGGGGGCCCAGGCACATGCTGAGCAGGAGTACGGGCTGTACTGTCTTATTGCAGACACCAATCATTTTCTGCCTCCCCCTGCAGCGCTCCCTGCTTCTCCTCCTCTTTCTCCCTCTGGCTGCAATGCAGGGGGAGTGATTCTAGCACACACACCCCTTCCATTTGCTGTCCGGGCCCCTCTGTGTGCCCCTTTCCCCCACAGTACTGCCAGCTTCCCTCCTCCTCTGCTGCCGCCGGAAGGGGGGGGGGCCTGATAAATATATAATATATTGGCCCCTTTCTTTCCTGAATGAACACAGTGAGTGATGGTACCAATCACTCCTGTGTCAGTTCTTTACTGAAGCACAGAAAACTGGGTTTACCATGCTTCCGTTTGTGAATGAGCAAGAAGCTTCAGAGCGCTTCCATGTCATTCATCAGTGCAGCTTGGCTGGAGAGATAAATTTATATCCTCGGTCACTTTGGGGGGGTGGTCCCTGTCAGATAGGCTGTATAGGGGCCCCATGATTTCTTACAGCAGCCCTGCCTACCTGTAATCCTAACATTAACTCTCCCTGTATCACTAGCCTTTGTAACCAAAGCCAACATGATCAAGTACAACCTTTTTCATTCCCAAATGCACTCACTGCAGGCTCCTTGCTGGCTTTTAGATACTGTATAAGGAGCCTGCAGTGAGTGCATTTGGGAATGATTTATTGCTAAGCTTAATAGGGTTGTTTCATTACAGCCACTGATCAGTTTGAAATGTGCCTTGAAAGTTTAAATCTGATTGGTGATAG
Organism: Lithobates clamitans; assembly: GCA_037952925.1. Classification (NCBI taxonomy): domain Eukaryota; kingdom Metazoa; phylum Chordata; class Amphibia; order Anura; family Ranidae; genus Lithobates; species Lithobates clamitans. The sequence continues at coordinate 3,053,857 of JBBGZY010000648.1, forward strand.
ACCCAGCATAGAGAGAAGAAGTTACAGATCACAAAAAGTGAGGTAAGGACGCCCCCCACCCTACATGTGAGGAGCTCTTTGAAACATGACTTCAGTCAGCTACAGAAAATTTTGATAAATTGGACTCCCCGTCTTTAGCAATTTCGTTTCCTCCCGGATCCTACCAGCAGTTTTGCTCGGTGCATGGAGTTGCTTTTTTGAAAAGAAAACAAAATGGAAGCTCTTTGAGTTTCACATCTCCTGTTTATGGAGCGTTGAACCAGTTAATCCGCTTACATGACAGGTCCAGACTGAACACAGCTCTTTAGCCTTCGAAAATGTTGCTTTAGGGATCTGAGCATAATCATAATGCCATACAGCAATTGACTAATTACTGTAAATGCTGGTCAGGACTTGCTAGCTTTAATAAGCTGTTGCGAAGTTTTCATTGTGGTCATTGAGCCAAGCCAAGGCTGTGCCCAAGGAACAGAAAGTCCTTCTGAACTTCCAAACAGGGAGCTGCTGAGATTGAGAAACCAGGGATGACATGATCAGGCTAAGAAAATATGTACTGCAAGTGAGTTTATGGAGTTACGTAAGCAGAGCGTGAACAGACAAGCATTCAAACCCTGGCTGTTGTGACCAGCTATGGGCAACAGAGAATGTTGATGATAAACTAAAGCCAAACATGAAAATTTCTGGAAAATTGGTAGCTTTTATTATAATTCTGACATTCATTGTCTGCACTCTAAAAGCTCTTTTGATCCAGAGTTGGGAAAACCTCTCAGCATAAGCGCCTATCAAAAGCAAGGAACATACGTGAAGGTTGTTTCTTCGTAAAGTAGATATATTTGGCGTTATATTAAGCGCTTTGCAAACTATTGGCGCTATATAGATCCTGTATAATAATAAAATAATAATTTATGTGTCACCAATCATAGGCATAAGTAGAACCTTCAGGGCCCCAGTGCAAGAAACCATAAAGGGACCCCAAGTCGCAAGTGTGACCTTTGCGACCCTGGTAGTTCCGCTACTGGTGTCAGTAGTTTTTTATTTTTGTTATTTTATAAAATGATTTTTTAACTTTTTTTTTTTTTTACTATTTTATTTTTTGTTTTTTTTTCCACCATTTTTTAGAAGCCCCATCGGGGGTCTTTAGTGAACTATCCGGGGTCTAAACAGACCTCTGATGTTTCACCTGTGGAACAGAGAAAGGACACAGCCCTCAATCTCCATCTCTGCAGCCTCAGCAGCACAGAGTGAATGAACAGAAATATGTCTCTACAGAGCTTCCTGGCTATTTACAAAGTGAAGCATAGTAAACACAGTTTACTAAGCCTCCATTATGAATGAACAGAGTCAGTGATCGGTAAGGCATTAAGACAAGGAAGGGGACGCTCTCCATTATGATAGAACCCCCACAGCAGCCGGCGGGAGAGGGGAGAGGGGAACTTAGCAGCGCTGATGGGGGGGTGGGTGGGGGGGAGATCACAGGAGCCCAATCACAGCGGGAGGGTGGATAGGAAGGGTAGTGGGGTGGCATGTAGAGAAACCATTCCCCTGAAAGGCTTTAGGAGGAAAATGGAGGTGATCGGTTCCTCTATATACCACCCCTCCTATCCAGGTGTACAGGGGGTCTTACAGGCGATGTTAGGGGGGGTAGCGCCCATGCGCTCACAATGCACAGGTTGCCACTGGTGACAACACTGAAGAAATGACACTTTGCAACAATGTATAGTAGTGAGTGTACAGCTTGTATAACAGTGTAAATTTGCTGTCCCCTCAACATAACTCAACACACAGCCATTAATGTCTAAACCGCTGGCAACAAAAGTGAGTACACCCCTAAGTGAAAATGTCCAAATTGGGCCCAATTAGCCATTTTCCTTTCCCAGTGTCATGTGACTCGTTAGTGTTACAAGGTCTCAGGTCTCAGGTGTGAATGGGGAGCAGGTGTGTTAAATTTGGTGTCATCGCTCAATCTCTCACACTGGTCATTGGAAGTTCAACATGGCACCTCATGACAAAGAACTCTCTGAGGATCTGAAATAAAGAACTGTTGCTCTACATAAAGATGGCCTAGGCTATAAGAAGATTGCCAAGACCCTGAAACTGAGCTGCAGCACGGTGGCCAGGACCATACAACGGTTTAACAGGACAGGTTCCACTCAGAACAGGCCTCGCCATGAACAACCAAAGAAGTTGAGTGCACGTGCTCAGCTTCATATCCAGAGGTTGTCTTTGGGAAATAGACATATGAGTGCTGCCAGCATTGCTGCAGAGGTTGAAGGGGTGGGGGGTCAGCCTGTCAGTGCTCAGACCATACGCTGCACACTGCATCAAATTGGTCTGCATGGCTGGTAATCCAGAAGGAAGCCTCTTCTAAAGATGATGTGCAAGAAAGCCCGCAAACAGTTTGCTGAAGACAAGCAGACTAAGGACATGGATTACTGGAACCATGTCCTGTGGTCTGATTAGACCAAGATAAACTTATTTGGTTCAGATGGTGTCAAGTGTGTGTGGCGGCAACCAGGTGAGGAGTACAAAGACAAGTGTGTCTTGCCTACAGTCAAGCATGGTGGTGGGAGTGTCATGGTCTGGGGCTGCATGAGTCCTTTTAAACGTTTGCATAATAAACGACTTTTTTACAGTATTACGCTATGTGGGCTCCCTTTTCTCTTTACATGATGGAATCCTCTCAGAGTTTACATTAAGGACGGAGATTTCTTACGTTGCTACACAGTGGCATATACTGTGGATGTGTGAGACCCCAAGAGGGGGAGAAGGATCTGGTGGGTGCAGTCATTATAAGAGCACGAATAAGGCACACACCGAGGATTTATTCCTTTGAAAAGTTCACCAGAATTTAAACGGACTTATTCACCGGCACTATAGCACCTATTAATCAGATATTCACCTGTTTATCCACACTAGCACTTTCATTTACTTTGTTTACATTGTTTATATGGTTGATACATATGTATAATAATTAGGAATATTGCACTTTATGTCACGATTTTATTCATTAATTTATTTATTCATGGAATAAGTTGGTGCCATGCACATTGCACTTTATTGTATCAGTTATACAACTTGACACTCACACACACTTAGGAGTCTACAACAAGGCTTCACACGAACCTCTATATGGATTCTTGAGTATAATACACATATTAATAGGAATCACCTACTATCTCTTTCCCCACCCAATATCTTTCTGCCAATCAAGGGAGCAGCACACACCTGAATTCACCAGGTCTGGAACAGCGCCATATCTACTCCTTCTTTCCCTTTTCCAACATGTACTGTGACATACTGAAGCAGAGCATGATCCCCTCCCTTCGGAGACTGGGCTGCAAGGCAGTATTCCAACATGATAACGACCCCAAACACACCTCCAAGATGACCACTGCCTTGCTAAAGAAGCTGAGGGTAAAGGTGATAGACTGGCCAAGCATGTCTCCAGACCTAAACCCTATTGAGCATCTATCTGTGGAGCATCCTCAAACGGAAGGTGGAGGAGCGCAAGGTCTCTAACATCCATCAGCTCCATGATGTCATCATGGAGGAGTGGAAGAGGACTCCAGTGGCAACCTGTGCAGCTCTGGGGAACTTCATGCCCAAGAGGGTTAAAGGGTTTGTAAACCCTCTTTTTTTTTTTTTTTTAATAACAAACATATCATACTTACCTCCACTGTGCAGTTTGTTTTGCACAGTGTGACCCCGAACCTTGTCTTCTGGGGTCCCCCGGCGGCTCTCGTGGCTCCTCCTCGCATCAGATAACCCCCTAGGAGAAGCGCTCTCCCGGGGGGTTACCTTGCGGGCGCACTCCCGAGTCCAGCATTTGCGTCCATAGACACAGAATGCCGGACTCGGCCCCGCCCCCCGGTGCCCGCATGATTGGATTTGATTGACAGCAGCAGGAGCCAATGGCTGCGCTGCTATCAATCTATCCAATCAAGAGCCAAGAACCCCAGGCAAAGAGGAAGAGCGCATCTCCGCCGAGGGAACGAAGGGCTCAGGTGAGTAAAATGGGTGAGCTGGGGGGCCGGTCGGTGTCAGAAGTTTTTTCACCTTAATGGATAGGATCCAATAAGGTCAAAAAACATGAGGGTTTACAACCCCTTTACAACCCCTTTAAGGCAGTGCTGCAAAATAATGGTGGGCACACAAAATATTGACACTTTGGTCCCAATTTGGACATTTTCACTTAGGGGTGTACTCACTTTTGTTGCCAGCAGTTTAGACATTAATGGCTGCGTGTTGAGTTTTTTTCAGGGGACAGAAAATTTACACTGTTATCCAAGCTGTACACTCACTACTTTACATTGTAGCAAAGTTTCTCAGTGTTGTCACATGAAAAGCTATATTAAAATATTTACAAAAATGTGAGGGGTGTACTCACTTTTGTGAGAAACTGTATATACAGTATATGATTATTTATTTATAGGCAGACTTGGTGGTCATTCTTCTTATGTTTCTATGTACTCTTCCAGGGAAACGTCGTGTTAGGGTTGAAATAATAGTATTAGGGTTAAAGTGCTAAGGTTACAGGAATGGTTAGTGTTACAATTGGAAGGAGGGTTAGTGTTAGGGTTACAGAGATGGTTAGTGTTAGAGTTACAGAGATGGTTAGTGTTAGGGTTACAGAGATGGTTAGGGTTGGGGTTACAGAGATGGTTAGTGTTGGGGTTATAGAGCTGGTTAGTGTTGGGGTTATAGAGATGGTTAGTGTTAGGGTTACAGAGATGGTTAGTGTTAGGGTTACAGAGATGGTTAGTGTTAGGGTTACAGAGATGGTTAGTGTTAGGGTTACAGAGATGGTTAGTGTTAGGGTTACAGAGATGGTTAGGGTTGGGGTTACAGAGATGGTTGGTGTTGGGGTTATAGAGCTGGTTAGTGTTGAGGTTTTAGGAAAGTTTAATATGAAGGGGCCTGAGGTTAAAGGACTTCTATACACACTATTGCCCCGTACACACGAGCGGATTTTCCAACAACAAATCTTGGATGTGAGCTTGTTGGCGGTAAGTCCGACCGTGTGTATACTCCATCAAACATTTGTTGTCAGACTTTGGGCCCTTTCACTCTGGGGCGATTTGCAGGCGCTATTGCGCTAATAATAGCGCCTGCAAACCGACCTGAAAGTGCCACTGCTTTGTCTCCAGTGTGAAAGCCCTGAGGGCTTTCACACTGGAGCGGTGCACTAGCAGGATGGTAAAAAAAGTCCTGCTAGCAGCATCTTCGGAGCGGTGAAGGAGCGGTGTGTATACCGCTCCTCCACCGCTCCTGCCCATTGAAATCAATGGGACAGCGCGGCTATACCGATGGCAAAGCGCCTCTGCAGAGGCGCTTTGCGGTGGTTTTTAACCATTTCTCGGCCGCTAGCGGGGGTAAAAACCGCCCTGCTAGTGACTGCATACCGATGGTAAAGCGCCGCTTACAATTGTAAGAGGCACTTTACCTCCGACGCCGCCCCCGCCCCAGTGTGAAAGGGCCCTTTCCGCCAACAAATGTTGGCTAGCAGGTTCTCAAATTTTCCGCCAACAAATGTTTGTTGTCGGACTTTCTGATCACGTGTACACAAGTCCGTCGGACAAAGATCCACGCATGCTCGGAATCGAGTAGGAGCCGGAGATATAACTAGCGTTCGTAATGGAGACATCACGTACGTCTTGTACGTTACTACGTTCGTAATTGTTGGCCAACATTTGTGTGACCGTGTGTATGCAAGACAAGTTGGAGCCAACACCCTTCGACCATAATTGCACGGTTTTGTTGTCAGAAAGTCCGATCGTGTGTACGAGGCATATGAGTTCTGTGCAAAACACTACCAGTGCCGATCTCCCAGCTCTAGGAGATCAGCATCAATTGATGCAACAAAAATGGAAAATAGAAATTTTATTAGTATTAAAAAATGGCAGTCAATTATGATTCACAGTTCTTATTAAATGTTATTTGGTGATTACATCTAATTTGTACCCTTTTTTTATTCTACTACCCAAGTGGTATAAAAACACTACAAAGTTCCCTGAAAGGTGACTTATCTATAGGTCAAGACTGTGATATTGGTAAATTACACCTGAGCTAAGACCAAGTCTCCTGACCAGGAGGTCATAGGTACCCTTCAAAAAATATTCCTGAGTTAAAAAAAAAAAAAAGTTTTACTGCCTATACTATAGTATCCAAATTCCACCACAAGTCTTCAGTAAGCTGGAAAATTTATTAAACATTCCCTCAATTCCTATTTTTTTTTTACAGCATTATTTATAAATAAGCCACACAGCCATTTATTTATAGGAAATCTAAAATTAAAAAAAAAAAAATTTGTTAGCTTCAAGCATAACTTTTTTTTAACATAAATCAGTCCATCAGCAACAAAAGATGTACAGTTGTGTATTAAAGATGTAAAGAAAAATGTGAATTCAAATGTTGGACCGTCCCTCCAAAAGAGAGATAACTGGGAATTATGCCAAAGCGTTCTATGTTAAAATGCCTAAATAAGGATTATTCTTCACTTGCATAATACAAAACTGTTAATATTTTACAAGAACAGCAAATGAAAGGTTGGAGAAACAGTCACAAAAATAACTCAAGTATTTATGCCCTTGTAACCACCACATTAATAGATAATTATTAAAAATTACATCAAATACTCATAAAATAACATTACTGAACTCTATTCATGAGGAATCAAAAGAACGCCCTGTGAAGATACAGATAGCCATAGGTGATGCATGCTCTCGTACTATGTTAATCCAATATGCCTCCGATTATTGCATCATTATTAAATGCCCAGATGCCACTCTTCTAAAATCTCTTTCTAAGCGTAGAAAATTAATTATGGTGGCTTTGCGCAACGACTGGTGTTAGGTATCACAACAGGGTCAAGCAAGCACCATTTTTTTTTTTCCTTGACTCTTGGCCACCCAACGGCACAACAGCTCTTCGAAATGGGTGACATCTGTGGAAGAACCCTCACCTTCTTAGTAAAAAGTCATAGAAAACATGTCTTTTTAATTAAGAACTAGATTAAGGACATAATTATGTTCCGTTTATTTGTTTCTTCTCTGCACACACTTTCTGGTGTTACTTAGAAGAAACTCATTTACTGCGTCTGTGTAATCTATTACATGGAGGCCAGAATGAAAATAAAGAGTTTTCATGAGGAACACAACTGAGGCCTGTTTATAAACCAAGGCAAGTTTATTGAAATGGATCATAAATGCAAATCAACTGGACAGTAATAAACAGTGGAGTTGTGCATGGGATATAAGATTGGTTTGATAAAAGACAAGTGCTGCTACTTCACCACTTGTGGACCACTCACCGTACATATTGTATTTTTAGCACTGATCACTACTATGGCCCGTACACACGGTCGGATTTTCCGACGGAAAATGTGTGATAGGACCTTGTTGTCGGAAATTTCGACCGTGTGTGGGCTCCATCACACATTTTCCATCGGATTTTCCGACACACAAAGTTTGAGAGCAGGATATAAAATTTTCCGACAACAAAATCCGTTGTCGGAAATTCCGATCGTGTGTACACAAATCCGACGCACAAAGTGCCACGCATGCTCAGAATAAATAAAGAGATGAAAGCTATTGGCCACTGCCCCGTTTATAGTCCCGACGTACGTGTTTTACGTCACTGCGTTCAGAACGATCGGATTTTCCGACAACTTTGTGTGACCGTGTGTATGCAAGACAAGTTTGAGCCAACATCTGTCGGAAAAAATCCTAGGATTTTGTTGTCGGAATGTCTGAACAAAGTCCGACCGTGTGTACAGGGCATTAGTGTCACTGGCCCCCAAAAAGTGTCAAAAATAAATGTCCGATTTGTCTGACGCAATATCGCAGTCCCGCTAAAAGTCGCTGATTTAAAAAAAAAATGAAAAAGAAATAAACTAAAACTATTCCACAGTTTCTGGACCCTATAACTTTTGTGAAAACCAATCAATATACGCTTATTGGGATTTTTTTCACTGAAAATATGTGGCAGAATACATATTGGCTTAAATTGATGAAGAAATTAGATTTTTTACATTTTTTTATTGGATATGTATTATAGCAGAAAGTAAAACATTATTTTATTTTTTTTAAAATTGTTGTTTTTTTTTTTTTTGTTTCTAGCGCAAAAAATAAAAAAAGCAGAGGTGATCATATACCACCAAAAGAAAGCTCTATTTGTGGGAAAAAAAGGACAATTTTATTTGGGTAAAGTGTTGATTGCCCGTGCTATTATCAGTTAAAATAACGCAGTGCCGTTTTGCAAAAAAGGGCCTGGTCAGGAAGGGGGTAAATCTTCCAGAAGTCAAGTGGTTAAATCCCATTTCTAGCCAACACTTTTTTTTTTCTTTTAAACATAATTAGAACTTCTGTCTTTGCTGCCACTTGTGTCCTAATTGAAGAGGTTCACATTTTGTTCTTGTCCTAATGATGCTCTTTCTTTTGGGCAGTATAGGAAGGTCCTTCTTCTAGTGTCCTGGTGATGTGGACCCTTCTGATCAGCTGTAAGAAGAGTCCATTGGTAAGGTCCTTAAGACCTTCTTAAGGTCTTACGTCTCCTTACTGACCTTAGTGTAAGGTCTCCTTATTGGGCTTAAGATTTTAAGGTCAATTGAAGGTCCTTAAGACCTTCAATTGGTGGCTTCACAGCAGCATGAAATGATATAGGCAACAAGTGCTGTCAGGAGGCCTTTCCACACCCACAAGAGTTACTATAGAGGGGTACATGACAGCAGATTCAGGTAAGTAATTAAGTGTTTTAGAATGAGTAAATGGGTGAGGTGAGAGAAATGAGGAATATTATGTTGGATATTGGTATGTATTGGTCCTCAGCCAAGAAGTCCTTACCAATAAGTTTTATTTTGACTTACTCAAGATAGATAAGATAGATCACCAAGCTAAATAGATATATAGCACGTGAATTTCACTTTAAAACTAATCAAAATGCAAACCCAAAGCCATTTAGTAAGACAGAATTTTCTAGGTTCAAACTCTTGTGTATCTGGTAAGTCAGCTTTCGGGAGTCAAGGGGAGCCCAGGTTGCAAGAGGTATGACTTTTAGCCTTCTCATAATCAAAGGCATTATCCCTGCCAGCCAGCGAAGAGAAGGAACTGAACCAGAGACAATTCTGATTTGTCTCCTTTTATGTATTTTACAATTTAATTGCTCTTCTGCAGGCCGTCTCGTCCACACAATTAGCCTTTGTGGGATCACACACATTACAAAAGGTAATTTTCCGCTAGTTCTCGGCAATAAAATTTTGACCAAACACTGCGGGGTGGGAGGAATCCGTCATTTAAATGGTCGCCACTTATGATCCTTCGCTAACGTACAGAAAATATCTTCACAAGGGGACAGCTTTTGGAAAATCCATTCATTCCATAAATAGGTCTCTGGAAGACCATTTGTATTTATTAGACTATTCGCTCTGAACTGACTGCCCAGATTCTATGGAGTATGGCTTATTTAAAGGGAAACTCCAGTCAAAAATAAAAGCGACTATAATGAGCTTAAATAGAGGTATTTTTATGAAGTTGAGAATAATCAGTTTTCAAATAATTTGCCTTTTTTTGCTAAAAGACGTCCTTCAGAAAAAATGGTGAATTGATAAAGCTCTAAGAAAAGGAAAACATTTAATTACTGTACGTTCACTGGCATTACAAACCATATTGTGGGCTTCTGCTAGTTTTCCAGTCTGGAAAGCATAGCAGAAGATAGTCTTCATTTTCTGCTACAGGCTCAACATTTTAATAGATTTTTTCCAAAATTTGCTTGAAAAAATATGGACGCCAGTAAAACACTTTCATTGTACATCATTTTTACTGAATTTTATCTTTGTCCAGAGGTCACCTTCAAGGGGAACCCATCATTCTTATAATGGTTTTACAAATTATTTAAATTAAATTAGATCAAAGATGAACTCTAGCCAAGTAGCTACGCCATTGAAATACATAGGTGTAAAATATCTTATCTACTAAAAGATTTGTAATAGTGTTCATTCATGCAACCACGACACCTAAGAACAGCTAGGTTGGTAACCTCCAGGCAGCTTTAAAGCTGAACTCCAGGCAAAGAGCTAAACACATTTTTAACCTCAATAAACTTCATTGCATGATGAACAGTGCCTTACATGTAAATGCTGTCTGCCAGAACCTGCTCCTTCTCCAACGCATTTCAACCGAGAATGGTCTTAAGCCTCGTACACACGATCGGATTTTTCGACGAGAAATGTTGGATGTGAGCTTATTGGCAGTAAGTCCAACCGTGTGTATGCTCCATCGGACAATTGTTGTCGGACTTTCCGCCAACAGATGTTGGCTAGCATGTTCTCAAATTTTCCGCCAACAAATGTGTGTTGTCGGACTCTCTGTTTGCGTATACACAAGTCCGTCAGACAAAAGGCCAAAGTACAAACACGCATGCTCAGAATCAAGGACGAGCCGGAAGCGCTCGGTCTTGTAAAACTAGCGTTCGTAATGGAGATATCACGTACGTCTTTTAAGTCACTACGTTGGTAATTGTTGGCCAACATTTGTGTGACCGTGTGTATGGAAGACAAGTTGGAGCCAACACCCTTCGAACAAAATTCCACGGTTTTGTTTTCGGAAAGTCCGATCGTGTGGACGGGGCTTTAGAGGTATGGAATTGGCATGGGGTGAATATTTTCCATTAGTTATAGGGACTTCAGTGGCGTCTCCAGCTTTCATATTTAGGGGGGGCACATGGGGGGACAGGGACAAAAGTAGGGGGGAAACTATAAAATGCAATTAAATATATATATATATATATATATATATATATATCTATATATATATATATATATATATATATATCCTGGGGCCCTTTACTACGACCCCACAACGGCCCTTTCACATGTTCTGCAGTGAGCTCCCTTCCTACTGTATTGGGGTCCCCCGGTGTGGCAGAAAACAAGAGATATATGTCACCAGCATACCAAGAAAATATAAGGATGGGAGAACTATCAGGGTTGCAAAGGTTGTCTTGCCACTGGGCCCTGGTGTTTAAATTGGGGGGCCCATGGTGGGGCACAGCATAATGTTGGGGGGGGGGTCAGGGCCCCCTCTGCCCCCCCCCCAGGGACACCATTGAGGGACTTAGCACCCAATCTGTGATCTAGAGATAGCCCATCCTGGGGTGAGGCACGTTGGAGGGAAAAGGATCTAGCTGGCACGGCTACATACAGTATACTGTAGTACACTGTTCAACATGCAATAACATTTATTGAAGAGAAAAAAATAATGATTTGCCTGTGCTGCTGCCTTTTCTACAATACATTTGTACTTTAACTAAAAGGAATAAAAACAATTAAACAAAATGTAATTAATTAAAAAATATATAATAAAATTAAAACTATTGGAAGAAAAAAAATTGTGAATAGTTGGGAGGGGGGTTGATAGTAGGGATGAGAGGGGCTGACAATTTTGCCTGGAGATTGTTTTTTAAAAGCAATGTTTTCATGATGGTTGGAGTGTACCTTTAAAGAATTGCTCATCTTAAATACACAGTAAGTGCTCTGTCCTGTTAAAAAAAAAAAAGATGCTATATGGCCTTATTAAGCAGTACTATAATGCCAAGAAACAAGGATTACTCTTGGTTCCTTAAAATCTATTGATCATGGCACAAATCATTTTTACTGTGCTCCCTATAAAATGGTATCATTAATTGCACAAGGGTGAGAGAGATAAAGGGGCTGACTTGTGCAGGGTAGCAGGGGTTAGGCTGTTAAAGACCACAAGTTATTATATCAATTGAGATGTTCTGTGATATGTCCACAGAGCTTCTGCAGACGTCGGATGGAAGTAGCCTAGCTTTAAAGAGTTTACTCCACTAGGCTCTATTTGTATCTAAAATGTCAACATAACACTATAGTCAATAGAAAAAAAAACCCTTTAAAAATAAAAAATAAATAACCTACCATATATAATCCAGTATAAGCAGATTTTTTCAGCACACTTTTTTTGTGCTGAAAATGCCCCCTCGGCTTATACTCGAGTCAAGCACTTTTCTGCAGCAGAGAATGACATTTTCTGAACCGACTTTGGGGCACTGTATCTCGGGACACTTGGTGCTAGGAACCCCAAATTTGGTGTGCAAACCCAGTGGAACTAGCACTACAACATATCCAAAGCTGAGGTTCCTAGCAGTCGGTTCGGAAGATGTCATTCTCTGCTGCAGAAAAGTGCTTGACATTTTCTGAACTGACTTTGGGGCCCCGTATCTCTGGGCCACTTGGTGCTAGGAACCCCAGCTTTGGATATGTTGTAGTGCTAATTCCACTGGGTTTGCACACCCAATTTGGGGTACCTAGCACCAAGTGGCCCTGAGATACAGGGTCCCAAATTCGGTCAACTGTGTCCATATGTAGCAATGTCATTTCGGGACCCTTTGGGTCCAGAGACTCCACATTTTGGCTGCAGCTAGGGGGCATCTAGGAACCCTTAACTACCGAGTTTGAAGTTCAGGGGACCTATGGCTGCAAATGGGCACAGTGAGGTTGCAAATCGGCATTGTTGACCCTATTTTCCACTTACAGTAGCTGCGCATTTCTTACCCTAGGCTTATACTCGAGTCAATAAGTTTTCCCAGTCTTTTGCGGTAAAATTAGGTGCCTCGGCTTATATTCGGGTCGGCTTATACTCAAGTATATACGTTAATTACTTATCTTGCACATATTCAAATATAATAAAAAATCAGTACTTAGTGCAAAACTTTAGCTATATCTGATGCTGTCATCCCACAGAATCACCACTCTGCGATCCAGATCTGATCCACTTCTGGGTTAAATGACTCCCAAGAAAGAAGAAAAAAAAAAAAAGATTAAGTTGGACTTTAAATTATTAAAGCAGAGCTCCAGGCACAAAAACGTTAATTTCAGTATATTTCTCAACAGCATTAGAGAATATGGGGTCAGTTCACTAAGAGTTAAACAACGGGCAAAAAATGCGGCAAAATAACGTTTGCACTAAGTCAGTTGAGAAAGTGCAGATCACTAAACATCTTACACTAAATACGGAATGCGGTATTTGTTCAATTTAGCGTTAAATACCGCATTATTTAATGTGGTAATTTACTGCATTGAGCTGGTTGCTAAGGAACTTGCCGGGAAGCCGGCAGCCGAGTCCTTAACAACAGATGACTCATCAACTGTCAGCGGGTTCCCTGCTGACAGGTGAATTCTAACCGGCTCACAAAGATACACTGCGGCAGAATGGCTCTCCTAGCCGAAATCCCGTATATATACTGCTTTGCCCAAGAGAGCCGCCAGAGGGCACACGAGCGCCGCCGGAGGCACGCGCGCGCTGCACAGTGGGGGACCCCATGAGTGTGGCCAGCGGACACGATCGCCGCCAGCCACACACGATCGCGTGCACGCAAGCCAGCACAAGGATTTGTGTGTGTAAATACACAAATCCCTGTGCTGTCAGAGGAGAGAAGACAGATCATGTGTTCCTACAAAGTAGGGACAGCAATCTGTCATCTCTCCTAGTTAGTCCCATCCCCACACAGTTAGAACATGCTGAGGGAACACACAGTTAACCCCTTGATCACCCCTTAGTGTTAACCCCTTCCCTGCCAGTGACATTTATACCGTAATCAGTGCATTTTTATAGCACTGATCGCTCTATAGATGTCAATGGTCCCAAAAATGTGTCAAAAGTCTCCGATCTGTCTGTCGCAATACCGCTAAAAATCGCAGATCACCACCATTACTAGTAAAAAAAATTAAAATATATAAAAACGCCCTAAAAATGCCATATATCTTTCCTATAGCTTGTAGATGCTATAACTTTTGCGCAAACCAATCAATATACACTTATTGCGATTTTTTTTTTTTTTTTTTAGCAAAGATATGTAGAAGAATACATATTGGCCTAAACTGATGAAGATTTTTTTTTTTTTTTTAAATTGGGGGATATTTATTATAGCAAAAAGTTAAAAATATTACTTTTTTTCAAAATTGTCACTCTTTTTTTGTTTATAGCGCAAAAAATAAAAACCGCAGAGGTGATCAAATGCCACCAAAAGAAAGCTATTTGTGGGCAAAAAAGGACATCAAATTTCTTTGGGTACAGCATTGCATGACCGCGCAATTGTCAGTTAAAGCGACGCAGTGCTAAATTGTAAAAAGTGCTCTGGTCAGGAAGGGGGTAAAATCTCCTGGGGCTGAAGTGGTTAAAAAAAACATGCCAACAATTAAAACACCATCTGTAGCATGTATAGAACATGCTGCAGCAAAATTGACACTTCTAAAGAAAATGAATGAAATTACTTTTAAATTGCCGGCAATACAATACCATTTCCGGCACTAGAAAATGTTAAAAAAAAAAAAAAAAAAGTGTGGGGTTCCCATTAAAAATCTACACCAGACCCGAAGGGCCTGGTATGGACTGGGGGGGGACTCCATGCTGCTGACGTCAAGGACCCAGCATGCACCATTTTGTGATGTCACAAGGCGGCGGTGCCACCAGGTGACATAACCAGGTGGCCGCTCCCTTACCTATATAAGAATTGTCAAACAGCAGAGGAGGCTTTTGGTGGCCAGGAATTCTCACAGGCGGACCTTTTTTTCTCGGGTTCAGCGGTGCAGTGTATGGCGTGATTGACAATGGATTTACATTGGGGGACACTGTTTTATTTTTTGAATGTAGGAATTGTCAAAAACTGTCTCTAGGTTTTTATTATTTTGATACATTGTTGGTGAATGGGTAGGGGTACCTGCCTCATACTCATTCACATGGGGGGACTGGGATCTGGGGGCCCCCTTGTTAAAGGGGGCTTCCAGATTCCAATAAGCCCACAGACCCCCACAACTACTGGCCAGGGTCGTGGGGAGGCAGAGCTCCCCTACCCCAAAGCACCACCCCATGTTGAAGGCATGTGGCCTGGTATGGTAAGGGCGAGCCCGCTCGTCCACCCCCCCTTTCCTGACCTGCCAGGCTGCATGCTCAGATAAGGATGCGGTATTGAACTTGGGGGGAACCCACACGTTTTTTTTAATATATTTTTGACTCAAAGGGCCTGGTGTGCATTGGCGGAGGGGGGCACGCTGGGTTTTTTTCATAATTTTTAATTGTTGGCATGTTTTTTTTACATTCAGCTGTCAGCGGGGAACCCACTGACAGCTGTTGAGTCATCCGTGGTTAATGACACGTCGGCTGGCTTCCCAGCCCCTTACCTTAGCAACCAGCTATTTGTCAAAAAACAGTGTGGGGGTAACTGCAACGTCAACACCAACTGCTCCCTTGAGCTATGCTCAGGTCTGTCCTATATTGATCCTGCACACAGGGTGCAAGAGCCAAAAAAAAGGGCCGGACCCTGGATCAAAGGTTCTGTCCCGACCCAAGAAACTTAAAGATCCGGAACTACCAAATCTAGAGAAAACATCGCACAGCTTTGTCCTGTCACTATAAACATGCCAGAGCCTTTCAAATTGCACCTTTGAGAATCCGGTGAGTTTTTTACACAAATTTTCTAAAATTCTCACCATTGCAAGGCATTGCGCTATCACACTATCTATCTCAATTTATTTTTTTACCTGTAGTTCTGCTTCAAAGTAACTACTTGCTGTTGGAGGTTTTTTTATGGACCAATATTATCATTACAGTGGACCACACACGTGCAGCTTTCCTTTAGGGGATGCCAAGCCTTTAAAAAAAAAATGGGTCAGCAGACCGAATCGGCAACCAAGACTGCAAGGCCTGGGGAATTTGGGCAAGCAGATGTTTTGATTCTCCGCTCACCTACGTTATTTAAAACCAGGCAAACAGCAGAAAGACACTCCAAAGAGTTGGATAACGATGTAGCATAATGTCACAGTATCACGGCGCCGAATATTATTAAGAGCCAGGGAGCGCAGCACCTTATCTCTTCTTAATCTGCGATTTCTGATGGGCTGTGTGACATTTTAGGGACCATCAATGCATTCCATGATTAATCAGCAAGGGATCGTGTCAAATGAGCTGCTTTGATCAACATGGGTCGGTGGAGACAGTCTGCGGTGACAATTTTTTAGGGGCCATGAATATCTAATGCTACTAAGGGAGAAGGATACGTGTCACACAATCACCTTTGATCATGCAGGTAAGATCTGAAAGCACGTGTTTGACTCCATAATAAATTGATGGTGCCTTAGAACAGGAATCAGTAGGTTCGGGAACGCAAGCCTTCTTTATGCCGCTTCTATCAAAAGGAAGGATAAAAAAAAAAAAAAAAAAGATTATAAGAAAAATAATTACTTAAGAACAACCAGTAAGTACAAGATGTAAGTGGTTTCAGGCAGTGTGTCAATACAGAGGAGAGACGGCGGTTCATGCACATTAAGGTTCTACATAAATTTCATTTTCCATTGCTTCCAAAGGGTGCGCTTCTTCCTAAACTTGGTCTCTTTGAAGTGTTTGAATAACGTGAGCGCAAAAAACAAACAGCTCTGACACCGCCAAAGCAGGTAGAACTGTGTGGGGGAAAATAAGAAGATACAGGAGCTAAAAGTGAACTCAATATCGGGGAACAACAGAAAACCTTTCAAGATGAGCCCAGTTTACCGTTCGGTAGAGTAGGCCCAAGGCAGATTCAAAGCCTTTTCTCCCGTATAATTAATGTGCGTATCTTTCTTCCATTATTTTTAAAAATATACAGTAATATATTATAACATTAGAAACCACCTACATCTGAGTTCAGTCACATTTGTGAGTTGTATCCACTACATTTCTGTGTTTAACCACTTGACCTTCGGAAGGTTTCACCACCTCATGTCCAGAGCGTTTTTGCTATTCAGCATTGCGCTATTTTAACTGGAAATTGCTCAGTTATGTGACACTGTATGCAAATGAAATGTATGTCCTTTTTTTTACACAAATAGAGCTTTCTTTTGGTGATATTTGATCACCACTGGGTTTTTCATTTTTTGTTATATAAATGAGAAAAAAAAGACCAACCCCCCTCCCCAATATTTTCTACTTTCTGTAGATAAAAAGACATTTTTTCAATAAAAAAATTTAAAAATCTAATTTCTTCATAAATTTAGGCCAATATATATTCTGCCACATGTCTATCACAATAAGTGCATATTAATTATTATCAGGTTAAGGTGCAGGCCAGTCAAGTTCCTCCACCCCAAACTCGCTCATCCATGTCTTTATGGACCTTGCTTTGTGTACTGGTGCGCAGTCATGTTGGAACAGGAAGAAGCCATCCCCAAACTGTTCCCACAAAGTTGGGGGCATGAAATTGTCGAAAATGTCTTGGTATGCTGACGCCTTAAAGGGGTTGTAAAGGCTCCTGTTTTTTCACCTTAATGCATCCTATGCATTAAGGTAAAAAAACACCTGTCAGTGACCGGCCTCCAAGCCCCCCTGTTTTACTTACTCGAACCCTCGAACTTGACTCACGGGGACGCGCTCTCTCTCTACCCGGGTTTCTCAGATCTTGATTGGATAGATTGATAGCAGCCCAGCCACTGGCTCCTGCTGCTGTCAATCAAATCCAATGGCGCAGGTGCCGGGGCAGGGCCGAGTCCTGCATTTGGCCTCTATGGACGCCAACTGCTGGACTCTGGAGTGCGCCCGCAAGGTAACCCCCCAGTGGGGAGGGTCCGGGAGAGCCGCCAAGGGACCCCAGAAGAGCAAGTTCCACTCTGTGCAAAACGAGCTGCACAGTGGAGGTAAGTATGATATGTTTGTTATTTTAAAGAAAAAAACAAACAAACCTTTAGTGTCACTTGAAGAGTTCCCTTTACTGGAACTAAGGGGCCAAGTCCAACCCCTGAAGATCAACCCCACACCATAATCCCCCCTCCACCAAATGATTTGGACCAGTGCACAAAGCAAGGTCCATAAAGACATGGATGAGCGAGTTTGGGGTGGAGGAACTTGACTGGCCTGCACAAAGTCCTGACCTGAAACCCGAATACCTTTAGGATGAATTAGAGCAGAGACTGTGAGCCAGGCCTTCTCGCCCAACATCAGTGCCTGACCTCACAAATGCGCTTCTGGAAGAATGGTCAAACATTTCCATAGACACACTCCTAAACCTTTCGGACAGCCTTCCCAGAAGAGTTGAAGCTGTTATAGCTGCAAAGGGTGGGCCAACTCAATATTGAACCCAACAGACTGGGGTGCCATTAAAGTTCATGTGGGTGTAAAGGCAGGCATCCCAATACTTTTGGTAATATAGTGTATACTGGGAATTACGCAGCTATAGACGCTATACTGTAGTCACGGTGATCAGTGACTGTGATAGGGTGGTGGACAATCTGGAGCTAACAGACACTGGCTGGGAGGATCACTAACTGACACAGTGATCAATGATAATATTGTACACAGACACTGTACTAATGAGACTGGCTTGTAAGGGGTTAACATCTAGGGGCAATTGAAGGTGTTAAAGTGGAAGTAAGTTCTTATTTTTTTACTTGTACCTACAGGTAAGTATATAATAAGGCTTACCTGTATTGTGTACCTGCACAGTTTAGGAGATATTCACACTGCATGACATCACCGGCGCATGCACTCTGAATGGACAGTATATCCGTGCCGTCCCTTCAGAGCTCCGTGCCGCGGAGTGACGTCATCGCAGCGTAGCCAATCAGACAGCCAGAGGATGCGAACCCGGAAAGGAAGACCAGATGAAGGTGGAAGTGAACACAGTTGATTGATAATAAATAGCTTCACCCAAACACTAACCATGAGTGAAAGAAAAGTTTTTGTGTTATCATTCATATTCTCTGAAAAATGGGCAAGAAATCATAAATTCTGCCAGGGTATGTAAACTTATGAGCACAACTGTATATTCATTTTCAGCAATTTATCCTCAAGCGGGGTAATGAAGGATGACTTCTTATTGGCTGCTGTGGATTATCACTATGTATCACTACTTTCTGCACCGCGGATTAAGCCCACAGTTCCATAAATACCTTCTTCTGTCTTTAGTGAGGAGAGAAGCTCAATTATCAAATGCTAACCTGGTTTGCATAAACAAGTTTCATGTACCAATTCGAGTGCGACATTCTGTTCACACTCTTTAGTGCGAGAAAATTCACCAGCAAGAGGAAGCATACATTAAAACATAACCGGGGGGCTCTGCATAATATGTATGCAAATATTCTGGAATGTTCATTTTGACAACTGAGAAAATGTATGTTTGTGATAGATGCAAAAAAAATAAAAAATACAATTAGCATAGCCTCGAATTTAAATACCGTGGGAGGTTTTCGAGGTCGCTGCCAGGCTGTTGTTTGACGGCTACCTAATAAGCAAAGTAAAGTTCGTTTTTAATTATTATCATCATTATTAAGCGCAATTTTTTTTTTTTTTTTTTTTACAGTACACATAATTGCTTTAATAAGCTTTGGAGTGTCCTGTTTGCTTGCAATGTCCTTCATCTCAGAAGATTCATGGAAATGTGACTCCAAGCTGCCTTCCCCTTAATAACATACAAGATGGCCGACCTCTTGCTTCCCAGTCAGTGAGATGTGACCAAGCGTTATACATATGTGAAGCCACTGATGCATCCAGTGACATCTCCATTAAAGTCAAGTGGACATTTTTTTTTTTTTACCTTCGGAGCCCAAGCAGGCAACATATTTAAAAATTAATCCTTGAAGAGCAGAGGTACAATTGCAATAATTATCGGCTGGTCACAGGCCACTAGAAAATGAAATCCAATATAAGATTTGTGAAATAAGGCTTGATTTATTTTTAGCCTTTTTCTCCAAGAATGGTTTGCTTCCTTTTCAAGAGTTAAACCATCTGTCGTGTTTGTGATCTGGGCATCTTTTGAACTAGAGCTGATGAATTAAAGACAGAGATTTTCCAGTAAAAAAAAAAAATATATATATATATATATATATATATATATATATATATATATATATATATATATATATATATATATATATATATATCCTGTATATGTATATATATATATATATAAAATTACCAAAAGTATTGGGTCTTAGTCCATAGGGTTCACTATTGAGTTGGCCCACCCTTTGCAACTATAACAGCTTCAACTCTTCTGGGAAGGCTGTTCACAAGGTTTAGGAGTGTCTCTATGGGAATGTTTGACCATTCTTCCAGAAGCACATTTGTGAGGAGAGGAACTGATGGCTCGCAGTCTCTAATTTATCCCAAAGGTGTTCTGTCGGATTGAGGTCAGGACTCTGTCGGGTTGAGGTCAGTCATGTTCCTCCACCCCAAACTCACTCATCCATGTCTTTATGGAC
Organism: Lithobates clamitans; assembly: GCA_037952925.1. Classification (NCBI taxonomy): domain Eukaryota; kingdom Metazoa; phylum Chordata; class Amphibia; order Anura; family Ranidae; genus Lithobates; species Lithobates clamitans. The sequence goes on from JBBGZY010000648.1 coordinate 3,074,090, forward strand.
CTTGCTTTGTGCACTGGTGCTCAGTCATGGTGGAACAGGAAGGGGCCATCCCCAAACGGTTCCCACAAAGTTTGGAGCATGAAATTGTCCAAAACGTCTTGGTATGCAGACACCTTAAGAGTTCCCTTCACTGGAACTAAGGGGCCAAGCCCAACCCCTGAAAAACAACCCCACACCATAATCCCACCTCCACCCAATGGTTTGGAGAGGTAGCCCAATACTTTTGGCAATATAGTGTGGATGAGAGAGTTTGGGGTGGAGGAACTTGACTGGCCTGAACATAGTCCTGATCTTAACCTGATAGAACACCTTTGGGATGAGTTAGAGTGGGGACTGCGAGCCGGGCCTTCTTGTCAAACATCAATGCCTGACCTCACAAATGCGCTTCTGGAAGAGTGATCAAAAACTGCATAAATTCACTTATCTCTGACATACAGTGCCTTGAAAAAGTATTCATACCCCTTGAAATTTTCCACATTTTGTCATGTTACAACCAAAAACGTATTTTATTGGGGATTTTATGTGATAGCCCAACACGAAGTGGCACATAATTGTGAAGTGGAAGGAAAATGATAAAGGGTAATGATAAAACATTTTTTACAAATAAATATGTGAAAAGTATGACATGCATTTGTATTCAGTCCCCCTGAGTCAATACTTTGTAGAACCACCTTTCACTGCAATTACAGCTGCAAATCTTTTTGAGGATGTCCCAGCTTTGCACGTCTAGAGAGTGAAATTTTGCCCATTCATCTTTGCAAAATGGCTCAAGCTCTGTCAGATTGGATGGAGAATGTCTGTGAACAGCAATTTTCAAGTCTTGCCAAAGATTCTCAGTTGGATCTAGGTCTGGACTTTAACTGGGCCATTCTAACACATGAATATGCTTTGATCTAAACCATTCCATTGTAGCTCTGGCTGTATATTTAGGGTCATTGTCCTGCTGGAAGGTGAACCTCTGCCCCAGTTTCAAGTCTTTTGCAGACTCTAACAGGTTTTCTTCTAAGATTGCCCTGTATTTGGCTTCATCCAATTTCCCATCAACTCTGACCAGCTTCTTCCCTGTCCCTGCTGAAGAAAGGAAGCATCCCCACAACATGATGTTGCCACCACCACGTTTCACAGTGGGGATGGTGTGTTCAGGATGTGCAGTGTTAGTTTAATTTTGGTCTCATCTGACCAGAGCACCGTCTTCCAAATGTTTGCTGTGTCCCCCACATGGCATCTCCCAAAACTGCAAATGGGACTTCTTATGGCTTTCTTTCAACAATTACTTTCTTCTTGCCACTCTTACACAAAGGCCAGATTTGTGGAGTGCATGAATAATAGTTGTCCCGTTGACATATTCTCCCACCTGATCTGTGGATCTCTGCAGCTCCTCCAGAGTTACCATGGGTTTCTTGGCTGCTTCTCTGATTTATGCTCTCCTTGCCCGGCCGTTTAGGTGGGCGGCCATGTCTTGGTAGGAGAGGAGACCCTATCACTTGATTTCGGCATAGGTGTCACTGCTACGAGACACCACAAAGTCAGAGACACAGTGAATAACACTACCTGCAATTATAGTTGCCATTAAAAGTCCCCACTGTAGTTCTCAGATCAGCAGATGACCTTGATCAAGAGCACCTAAGTTGGCTGATCAGAACTCCCCCCCCAGCACTGCCACTCATCCCATCCCCCACCAGCACTGCCACTCATCCCACCCCCCACCAGCACTGCCACTCATCCCAACTCCCCACCAGCACTGCCACTCATCCCAACTCCCCACCAGCACCGCCACTCATCCCAACTCCTCACCAGTCTGGTATAGATATTTAGGGGAACCCCAGGCCAAAATTTTTTAAAACAATGGCGTGGGGTCCCCCTCAAAATCTATACCAGACCCTTCAGGTCTGGTATGGATTTTAAGGGGAACCCCGCGCCAAATTTAAAAAAAAAATGGCGTGGGGTCCCCCCAAAAATCCATACCAGACCCTTATCCGAGCACGCAACCTGGCAGGCCGCAGGAAAAGAGGGGGGGACGAGAGAGCGCCCCCCCCTCCTGAACCGTACCAGGCCACATGCCCTCAACATTGGAAGGGTGCTTTGGGGTAGCCCCCCAAAACACCTTATCCCCATTTTGATGGGGACAAGGACCTTATCCCCACAACCCTTACCCGGTGGTTGTGGGGGTCTGCAGGTGGGGGGCTTATCGGAATCTGGAAGGGCCGGGATCTGGGGGTCCCCTTGTTAAAGGGGGCTTCCAGATTCCGATAAGCCCCCCGCCCACAGACCTCCACAACCACCGGGCAAGGGTTGTGGGGATGAGGCCCTTGTCCCCATCAACATGGGGACAAGGTGTTTTGGGGGGCTACCCCAAAGCACCCTCCCAATGTTGAGGACATATGGCCTCGTACGGTTCAGGAGGGGGTGGCGCTCTCTCATCCCCCCTCTTTTCCTGCGGCCTGCCAGGTTGCGTGCTCGGATAAGGGTCTGGTATTTTTTTGGGGTGACCCCATGCCATTTTTTTTTAAATTTTGGCGCGGGGTTCCCCTTAAAATCCATACCAGACCTGAAGGGTCTGGTATAGATTTTGAGTGGGACCCCACGCCATTTTTTAAAAATTTTGGCCGGGGTTCCCCTTAATATCCATACCAGCCCTGAAGGGCCTGGTATGGAATTTAGGGGGACCCCCACGTTATTTTTTTAATTTGGGTTCGGGGTTCCCCCGTGGGGAATTCCCATGCTGTTTTTATCAATGAACTTTTATGTGTATTGTCGGACCGGCAATAGCCGCGAGTAGTTTTAAATGACTTTTTTTCCTTTGAAATGTCATTTTGCTGTCAGACTGTTCTAAACACGGGAAACATGCGCCCCTTTACAGGCATACTATAGACACCCCCCAGGTACAAAATTTAAAGGAATATTACACTTTTATTGACAAGGAATGTCCTAGTAGATACGGCACCTCATCCCTTGAAAAGTAATCAATTGAAGGCAGGGAGAAGTGGGATTATCACGGTGCCATGAACAAATTAGAACAAAATTAGTTTAAAATTTATATTTTTTATTAATATCAAAAGCTGAAAAGTATATATAATTCATACATATACATGGTACATAGAAAAAAATCAAAACAAGAGAGGCATAATACAATTCCAAATAATGACCGTCACCACAGATGTTATAAAGGTGATCGCTGGTCAATTCATCCCAACTAGTTTCGCCAAGACATTGGCTTCATCATGGGAATATACAGACTAAAGCAAAAAGTAAAATCACGTGTTGGAATCCCAGGATACAAGGTAGACACCACCAAGCCACCGAGAACAGTAATCACACCCAACACTGTATTTGGCTACAGGGGACCCAATAAGGCGCCCTAAATACACATAGAAGAAACACCCAATGATGCACGAGATAAATCAAGACACGATGCTTGGATGTAGAGTTCACAAAATATGTATATAGCCAAAGGAGCAAAGGTGCATACATCAATGATGGCAGAGAGTGCACGCTAGACATGAGATTCCGCCATTATAAAGGCTGAGCATAGGGACCTCCCCAAGATATCCTCCAAATAGCACCAGTAAACTTGGTCATCTTAATCAGATATCGCCTGGCCACCGCACTTATCCCACAACAGGTGAGTAGCTGAGGTGAGGGGGGTCTGTGCTGATAAACAATGAGCACAGACCCCCCCCCTGTCAGGAGAGCAGCCGATTGGCTCTCCTCGCGTCTGTCAGACGCGAGTGAGGAAAAGCCGATCACCGGCTCTTCCTATTTACATCGTGATCAGCCATGATTGGGCACGGCTGATCACGTGGTAAAGAGTCTCCGTCAGAGGGGGGCGCGCAGCGGCTAAATATCCTGAGGACGTCATATGAAGTTCTGCTATATGGCGGGCGGCAAGTGGTTAAAGTTAATGTGCGTGTAAAGGCAGGCATCCCAATACTTTTGGCAATATAGTGTATATTGGTCGTATGTAAAAAAAAAAAAGTTTCTGCACCAGTCTACCAGTTCTGGATTTTCCCTTGAAACACTATAGCTAAGTTACCCCAAATTGTAGATGTATTAATTTCTCTAAACGACAAGTTCAGGCTCTTGGTGTATCCTTAAGAGATGAAGTAGTGAAGACAAGGCTGTTTTTTTTTTTTTTTTTGAAGTTGAAAAAATGAATTTCTGTTCACATGCAGAATAGGACTGATATGCCTGGAGACAAAGAGGTTGATTTACTAAAACTGGAGAGTGCAAAAATCTGGTGCAGCTGTGCATAGAAACCAATCAGCTTCCATGTTTTTTTTTTTTTTTTTTTAATCAACGCTTGATTGAACAAGCTGAAGTTAGAAGCTGATTGGCTACCATGCACAGCTGCACCAGATTGTGCACTCTCCGGTTTTAGTAAATCAACCCCAAACTGTTTTGGGTCCTTTTACCCATTATTCACATATTACCCATTTACTTTGTTAGCAGGAAACCCTTAAAGTGTTTCCAAAGCCCACACTTTTTTTTTTTTCAAAGAGTAGGGAATGTTTGACAACCCTGTCATGCTTTTATTGCTGCCCACCCACAAGGAAGTGGACAGGAATTGAATATATAGGAATATATATGAATAAAGGAATATATCCTGAAGCGGTCATAGATGGCAAAAAACCCTGACAGGGGTTTGAACCCTTCCCTACTCTATCCAAAACTAAAAAATGGTTTTAGATCTGGGGGGCCCAACCTTTTAAAGAACGAGGGCTACTCAATATACTTATACTTGGTATCCGGTCGCAGGCCACAACGAGCGCAGCGGGCGGATGACAGGTCTGTGTCCACTCTGCATATGCCGAGCGGACACGGACACAGCCCATGGTACTCTATGGGCCCTCCGATCCAATCCTCCCAGATGGAAGGGGATGGATCCCCTTATGTTTTTTTTTTTTAGCGGATCGGATTGGAGGTAGGCGGTTGCAAACAGACACCAGTCCACTTATATCTTCCGCTCCATAGAGGTGAACGGAGGATCTGATTGGGTCTGACTGATCGTGCAATAGGGGCCTCAAGCTGCTTTCACACTGATGCCCTGCGGTTTACCCACACCGAGGGTGCAGCAAAGTGCACCTATGGCTTTCCTGTGGTTTAGCTGCACTGTGCCATAGACTTCTATTATATCCTGAAGGTGTAGTGTACTTTCTGAAAGTTCACCAAACCCGCTGGTTATAATAGAAGTATATAGCTCAGTGCAGGTAACCCTCAGGTGCACAGCCTGTGGATCAGTCTGAAAGCAGCCCAGTAATCACTGCAGAAGAGAGATGCCCATATATACACTGAGATTTTAGTAATAAACTTACCTTTAATAAGTTTTCCATTCAGGTATGTTGCTGCTATCCCAGGCAGAGTGTATTTGGTATCACTCTGCCCTGTAACAGGAGGTGGCAATATACATGACTATGGTAAAGCAGATGCAAACTGCCTATTGCCTATAATAACATACACCCTACATACCCTCTTAAATAACCAGACAACACCCATTTTGGAGTAAATTGGCCGGACCGGCCATTTTATTAACATCTTAACCATAACATTTATTTAAAACAATACTCTCCCAGATACATCGTAACTATGTTGAGGATCATTGAAGGCACTGACCAAATTTTTCTTCGTATCAGCGCAGCCCAGTCGCAGCACGCCAACTCGAGGACAATATCGCTCTGCACCTTCCAATGCCTGTTAAACCTTGGATCCCATACCATGATGGTTCCCCACTTATGCCATCATGTTCTTACTTTGTAATGCCTCCAAAGATCCCCAGCCGCTACCCCTTACCCACAAACCAGAATATTTACATTACAACACAAACAATAGGGTGGGAGCTCCTTCTTCATCCGGTGACCAGAGACTGACCACCGGACCCTTGCCCCGCCTACCCCCAGGAATAAACTTCCTAGACCACCCCCTACCCTGGCTAGCTACACTCCCTTAATTTTAACCCCTCTCACTGCCGGTTTGCCCTGCTGCCTAGTCATGCCAGCCCTACACCTAGCCTACGTCTGACTCCGGGCTTCTTTGTACAGGAAGCATCAGCTTATGCATCTCTGCTTCACGGCTGCTTGCTTCCTCTACCATGGGCTTCATTCAAAACACTGATGCTCTGGGTTGGCAACTCGCGATCTGGGCTTGCTAACCAGCCATCTTAGAGCACGAGGTTGAGGGCCACGTCCGAGGTCTCCGCAGGTCACTGGTTGGGCATGTTGCTTTAGATGTTACCAAGGGATTAATGACTATGTGTTGAGTTATTTTGAGGGGACAGCAAATTTACACTGTTATATAAGCTGTACACTCACTACTTTACATTGTAGCAAAGTGTCATTTCTTCAGTGTTGTCACATGAAAAGACATAATAAAATATTTACAAAAATGTGAGGGGTGTACTCAATTTTGTGAGATACTGTATATGTACACAAAAAAAACTTCTAAATTAGAATTTATCTACAGGTGTTCTCTTCACTGTGAGTTGAAACCTAATAGAGTGATCTTTTGTGAGAGGCAGCCTAGAACAGCAATCTCTGACCATCTCTTCACAGTCTCTGACCATCTCCTGTATCATGCCCTCAGTCTCTGATCATCTCCTGTAGTATGTCTGCAGTCTCTCACCATCTCCTGTATCAAGTCTACAGTCTCTGACAATATCTTCACAGTCTCTGACCATCTCCTGTATCAGGTCTGCAGTCTCTGACCATCTCCTGTATTATGTCTGAAGTCTCTGACCATCTCTTGTATCATGTCTGAAGTCTCTGACCATCTCCTGTATTATGTCTGAAGTCTCTGACCATCTCCTGTATTATGTCTGAAGTCTCTGACCATCTCTTGTACCAAGTATTCAGTCTTTGACCATCTCCGGTATCAGGTCCGCCGTCTCTGACCATCTCATGTATCAGGTCTGCAGTCTCTGACCATCTCCTCCTGTAGTATGTCTGCAGTCTCTGACTATCTGTTGTAGTATGTCTTCAGTCTCTGACCATCTCCTTTATCAGGTCTGCAGTCTCAGACCATCTCATGTATCATGTCTGCTGTCTCTGACCATCTCCTGTATCAGGTCTTCAGTCTTTGACCATCTTCTGTATCAGGTCTGCAGTCTCTGACCATCTCCTGTATCAGGTCCGCAGTCTCTGACCATCTCCTGTACCATGTCTGCAGTCTCTGACCATCTCCTGTATCAGGTCTGCAGTCTCTGACCATCTCCTGTATCAGGTTTGCAGTCTCTGACCATCTCCTGTATCAGGTCTGCAGTCTCTGACCATCTCCTGTATCAGGTCTGCAGTCTCTGACCATCTCCTGAAGTTAGTCTGCAGTTTCTGACCATCTCCTGTAGTTAGTCTGCAGTCTCTGACTGTCTCTTATATCATGTCTGCAGTCTTTGACTATCTCTTGTAGTATGTGTGCAGTCTCTTACCATCTCCTGTAGTTAGTCTGCAGTCTCTGACTATCTCTTGCATTATGTCTGAGAGTAGAAGATGCACTGTGATTAGAGAGACGGAGGGGGGGGGGGGGGGTTGAGACTGCAAGCGGCAATGTGATGAAGGGCTGCAAAATTTGTACAATAAATATTCTTGAAAACATTACTTATTTTTGTGGGTGTTTTCACATTTTAAAGTTTGGCGGGGCGGGGGGGGGGGGGGGGGGGGGGGTTGTGCCAGATATAGGATCCGCCCCGGGTGCCAAATGCTCTAGGCATGCCCCTGTTAGAATGCATTAGGATAAAAAACTGTAGACATGCGTTGCAGTGTGAATGGGACACATAAAAAGAAAACAATTGCTTGGCAGCCAGCAGACTCCACCCACTACAGAAATCCCTGTGGTGACAGACGTTTTACAATGCGGTAAAACGTCTGTCACCTTATATTGTTTGATAGGCACTGGATCTAAGAAAAGCTAGGAGCAGTGCTGGAGTGTGAAGAGTGTAAGTACAACTTGGAGTTTCTTTTTTTATACAGGGGGAAAAAATCGTTTAAGAAATGTTTTTTTCATTCAACTTTAAAGTGGAACTAAACTCTCTCAATCAATCTGGTCTCCCACAGTACACAGAACATGGAAATGCAATTATTTTAGTAAATATAAACTGCTAAATACATTTTCTCATCAGCGGTATATAGCAGTCTACTCTGACTGTCCTATGAGGCTGCAGGACCCCTGACCCTTTGTCTGGACAGTGCTGATTGGCCCTGTGCTGATCACATGCACTCTCCCAAAGAAAAAAAAAAAACTCTCTAGCAATACACACCAAACTGAGCATGTGCAGAGTGCCCCCCAAGGCTCTGTACTATCAGGAGATGGATTGGGGACTGTGGAAGAAGTGGAGGATTAGAGAAGACAGGATCAAACAGCCTTTTTACACAATGGGCAGGATTAACCCCTTAGGTTCGACAGGGAGCATAACAAGTATGCTTTACTGCATATAGAGACTGATTTTACTGTTGTGGGTTTAGTAACACTTTATCTATTTTTGATCCTTATGCTGCTAGTATTACTAATTAGATAGGAAAGGGTAATTCATTTATTTGTTTTAAAGTGGTTGTAAAGGCAGACGTTTTTTTTATCGGAATGCATTCTATGCATTAAGATAAAAAACCTTCTGTGTGTAGCAGCCCCCCTAATACTTACCTGAGCCCCATCTCCATCCAGCGATGTGCATGAGTGCCTCGGCCATCCAGGACTCTCCCTGCTGATTGGCTGAGACACAGCAATGGCACCATTGGCTCCCGCTGCTGCAAATTAAAGTCAGTTAGCCAATCAGGAGAGAGAGAGGGGGCGGGGGCGAACCACAGCTCCGTGTCTGAATGGACACACATAGCAACAGCTCGGCCCCGGCTCCCCCATAGCAACCTGCTTGCTGTGGGGGGCACTGGGCAGGGGGGAGGGCCCAGAAGCGTCGAAGAGGGACCTGAGAAGAGGAGGATCTGGGCTGCTCTGTGCAAAACCAACTGCATAGAGCAGGTAAGTATAACTTGTTTGTTATTTTTAAGGGAAAAAAAATAGACTTTAGTATCTCTTTAAAGAGGAACTGCAGTCTGAAGCTTCCCTCCAACCACTTTGCATATTATTTTCTATATACTGTGATTTGTACTTGCCAAATATGCTGCAGAAATCTTCCTCCATTGAGTCTGGCTGAAGCCATTTTAACTGTGGGCAGCTGAAGCTGCTGCCTGTTCACTTCCTGGATTTACACAGACACACAGAGGCACACCTCCAGCTCTGCAGCTCTGATTGGCCCTCTTATGACTCATCCCCCCTCCCTTCCTGGCAAACTCTCAGGAGAGTGAGAAAGATGTGCATGATGTCATAATCCTAGGCTAATGACCAGACAAGAGACAGGAAGTGGGCTGTAAAAGGTATTTACTGGCAGAAAAAAAAGTGTTTTACTATCCAAAGCTAAAACAACAACAAGAGCAGAAGATAGGGTTACTAAACCCTTGTGTTTTTTTTTTTAAAATAACAAACATGTCATACTTACCTCCTCTATGCAGTTGGTTTTACACAGAGCCCTGATCCTCCTCTTCTGGGATCCCTCAGCGGTGCTGGTGGGTCCTCCTCTTCTTGAGTGCCCCATCAGAGAAGCGATCTCCTTCGGAACACCCGTGTGAGCAAGCTTCGGAGTCCTGCTTCTATTGACACAGAAAGCAGGACTAGGCCCCGCCCCCCGCGTCATTGGATTTGATTGACAGCAGCAAGAGCCAATGACTGTGCTGCAATCAGGACACGAGACTCCAGCTAGAGCCCCCAGGGAGAAAAATGCTTGGGTTCAGGTGAGTAAAAAGGGGGCACTGGGGGGGCTGCAGCATGACAGAGGGGTTTTCACCTTAAGGCATAGAATGGGGGGGTTTACAACCCCTTTAATAGATGGAAAGATGAAAACATTACCGAAGGTCCGCTTTAAGCTTTTTTCTCTTCCTGTTTTTTTCCTGGTTTCTGGCCTAGGCCATAATGATGACATTTATCCCAGGAATCTTCATGGCCATCTTTATTGTCTTTCATCTGGAGGAGGGGAGGAGGGGCTTTGTCAGCTAATCACACCCTTCTCCCGTGCCATCGGGGACCCGGAGAAAGAATCGGCCGTCACCAGTCATTTCTATGACCGTCGGAGGCCCAGGCGCGACGTTATGACGTCACGCCCGGGCCGCGGACGTAAACAAAGCCGCGATCGCGGCTGGTAAGCATGAGATTGTGGATTTTTTTTTACGATCTCATGCTTTCCAGCCTGAAGGAGATATGTGGGGTCTTATTGACCCCGCATCTCTCCATAAAGAGGACCTGTCACGAACGATTCCTATTACAAGGGATGTTTACATTCCTTGTAATAGGAATAAAAGTGATCAAAAAAAATGTAAAAGAAAGTAAAAATAAAAAAAATAAAGTAAAATAAAAAATAAAAAATTTAAAACGCCCCTTTTCCCGGTAGCTCGCGCTCAGAAGCGGATGCACATGTTAGTCCCGCCCACATATGTAAACGCCGTTCAAATCACACATGTGAGGTATCGCCGCATGCGTTAGAGCACGAGCAACAATTCTAGCACTAGATCTCCTCTGTAACTCTAAACATGTAACCTGTAAAAAAATGTTAAATCGTCGCCTATGGAGATTTTTAAGTACCAAAGTTTGGCATCATTCCATGATTGTGCGCAATTTTAAAGCGTGACGTGTTGGGTATCTATTTACTCGGCGTAACGTCATCTTTCACATTATACAAACAAAATTGGGCGAAGTTTACTGCTTTGTTATTTTTTTCCCAAAAAAAACGCGTTTGAAAAATTGTTGCGCAAATACCGTGCGAGATAAAAAGTTGCAATGACCGCCATTTTATTCCCTAGGGTGTCTGCTAAAAATATATATATATATATATATATATATATAATGTTTGGGGGTTCTGAGTAATTTTCTAACAAAAAAATTATGATTTTTACATGTAGGAAAGGAGTGCCAGAATTGGCCCGGTATGGAAGTGGTTAAGGGGGCGTGGCAAGGGGTGTGTCCTATGCCTGCATACTTTTGCTGATAGGTGTCCCTCATTCTCATCTCAAAAAGTTGGGAGGTATGCCTGAACTAAGGACAGATGGATTCCAGGAAGTAAATGCTGCATGGATCATCTGCCCTTAGTCAAGATGGCCGCATCTAGAAATGCTAGGTGGGGGTGCTTTTGAAAGTGATATCTCAACAAAATAAAGCATGAAGACATGGGTGGATGGGGGAGTTTGCTTTGAAAATGAAAATGTATTAAATAGCGTTTTAAGAGTTCCCCTTTAACCCTTTATCAGTACACTCTGTGCCGTGATCCTCAGCATTGAAATATACCAGCGCCAGAATCTCCCGTTTCATGATTACCTTGCTTTGAATAAAGAGTCCTCCTTTTAAAATGCTTTAATCAACAGAATTTCAGTTTGCATTTTTTTTTTCTCCCCGTACAGCAGCTGTGTTCCAGTTCCGTTAGCAGTGGCCAGTATATGTCTCTAGAGCCTGCGCAGAGCTGCTCTTTTCCATGGCCCTATTCAGCGCGTATTCACTGGGGAATAAAACACTTCATTGTGTGACCTCTTTCGTGCACTCGGCCGCTCTAGCTTAGGGCTACGAACCTGAGACTGCTGCCAAACCAAGCCTCTCAGATGAAAGCACAAAATGTGCTATTGCAGCTCCATTAGGCACACCGAGCTCAAGACGCGGGCTCTGCGCTCTGGAAAGGGATGACATTTTATGTCGCAGGCGGCATGACACCTTTATTGTCCGAGGGACACGCATGTAGGCGAGCCCGTGTGCCATAAGTCGCAGTGGTTGGGAAGTTATTAATATAGGAGAAAAAAAATTAAAATATAACTATACCCAAAAAAATAAAAAAATCGTTGTCTTAGAGCTAAACCACAGGATAAGCAAATATTACATTCATCATGTGTATTCTTCTCTTATATTGGTGTGCTTTATGTATTTCTTCCAGATCTGTGCAGTAATCGAGTGTGAGACTTTCCCTCTGTGCAGGAACTTCCTGTAATAAAGACCTCTCACTGCTGATCTCTCTCCTTGTGCAGGGGGACTGGTCTTGTCTCCGCCCCCTTCCTGTAGTTTTCTGCAGGCAGGCAGTAGTGGGTGGGGCCTACTGGGCCCCTCCACAGCTCTGCTCTCTGCGCAGACTATGTAAGCTTGTTCTTTAAGCAGCTTTTCTCCTGCTAAAAGAAAAGCCATTCAGGGGAGCTGAGCAAGTGCTCTGTATGCATGAGGCCTTAGTGCACAGTCAGTGGAATTAAGTCCTTTGTGACTATTGAGGAATAACTCAGATCATAGGTAGGCACCCTTTCGGAGGTGGAGATCTACCTAGACAACATGGAGGAAAGAAAAGATCCCCGGGAGGGAGGGTACTAGGCGGTGCCCTGTAGAAGAAAAAAAAAAACAAGCTCCAATCAAGCTCCAAGTAATACGATGGTATAAATAACACATAGTGTGTCACTGTAGTATCCTCTGACCACCCCCCCCCCCCACCACCCCCAATAGCAGTGTCCGCTGTCCCCTTTACATCACCGTCCTAGTATAGCATCCTCTGTCCCCTTCACATTACCCCCCACTGTAGTATCCTCTGACCCCCCCCCCCACTGTAGTGTCATCTGACCCCATAGCAGTGTCCTTTGCCCCCCTGCTCCCACAGTAGTGTCCTGTAACCCCCCCAAAGGAATGTCCTCTGCCCACCTTCACATCACCCCCACTGTAGTACCCTCTGCCCCTCCCAGAGCAGTACCCGCTGTGCCCTTCACATCACCCTCCCACTATAGTGTCCTCTGCCCCCCATGGCAGTGTCCTCTGCCCCTCTCTCCCCACAGTAGTGTTCTGTACCCCCTCCAGACAGTGTCCTTTGCCCCCTTCATATTACCTCCCTCCCACTATAGTGTCCTCTGCCCCCCTGCCCCCACAGTAGTGTTCTGTACCCCCCCCCCCCAAGCAGTGTCCTCTGCCCCAGTATTCACTGTCCCCTTCACATCACCCTCCCACTATAGTGTCCTCTGCCCCCCATGGCAGTGTCCTCTGCCCCCCTCTCCCCACAGTAGTGTTCTCTACCCCCTCCAGGCAGTGTCCTCTGCCCTCTTCACATCATTCCCCCCCCCAACTGTAGTGTCATCTGCCCCCCTCTCCCCACAGTAGTGTTCTGTACCCCCCCTCCAAGCAGTGCCCTCTGCCCCCTTCACATCACCCCTACTGTAGTATCCTTTTTGCTTCAACCCTCCAAATAGCAGTGTCCGCTGTCCCCTTCACATCACCCTCCCTCTATAGTGTTCTCTGCTGCCCCCCATAGCAGCGTTCTCTGCTGCCCCCTCTCCCCACAGTAGTGTTCTGTTACCTCTCAACGCAGTGTCCTCTGCCCCCTTCACATCACCCCCCTACTGTAGTATCATCTGACCCCTTAGCAGCCAGTGTTCTCTGCCCCGTTACATCACCCCCCCCCACTGTAGTGTCATCTGACCCATAGCAGTGTCCTCTGCCCTCCTCTCCTCACAGTAGTGTTCTGTACCCCCTCAATGCAGTGTCCTCTGCCCCCCCTTCGCATCCCCCCCACTGTAGTATCCTCTGCCTCCCCCATAGCAGCCCCCGCTGTCCCTTGACATCAGCCTCCCCCCCCCCTAAGCAGTGTCCTCTGCCCCCCCTGCGTATCAAAACTCCGCCCCCCTACTGTAGTGTCCTCTTCCCTCTTCTTCCCCAGTAGTGTCCTGTACCCCCCCCCCAAAACCAGATTCCTCTGCTCCCTTCTGTCCCACACAAAGTGCCCTCTGTCCCTTTCTCATCACAATCCATTCCCCCCACCAGGGACTCTGCTTTCAGAAAATATATAATAGTTCCTAGCACAAAATGCTGATTTTAGGTGAAATATTTAAAACCATTAAAAATGCAGCATAATAAAACTCCTTCTTCCGTAGAATTATTGCCCAGTGACCCACACCTACATCCTGCCAGGGTTACATCGCTAGAGGACCTACAGTGAATTCGCTGCAGTGTTGTCACAATGAGCAGCTGTAGCGCTTGTTCTATATGGTCACTCTGCATGCTGAAAAGGAGCTGCTAAAAGAGGCTTATTTTGGACTTTAACCGTATATACAGTCCGGACAATGCAGGGTGATTGATGATTGTTTGGTTGGTTACCTCATTTTGCTAATGACTACTTTCAAAAGGTAAACTGGCATCATAGAAATACCTGTGTTGCTGTTGCTGACCTTTTTCATAAAATGTGCAGTTTTCTGTTATGCGATGGGGGGTTGTTGGCTGGGGGGGGTCCCCAAGAAAATTGAGCACCAGCCCCCACTGCTCCAGACCCTGCACTTTTTGCTTCCCAGCTCTGCCCCCAGCCTTTTCCCAGCAGCAGCACATGGTAAGGGAGGTGCACTGTGATGTAAGGGAGGGGGGACTCTTGACTTCTGATGGTGGGGGGTGATGCTCTGGACATCTAGTCTTACAGATACAACTGGTTCTTTGAGGGCAACCATAATGCTGATGCTGCCCATGAGTTTGACACCCTTGCTATAGAAGGTCACTTGAGTGATAGCTCTGAGTCTGATGAGGCTGCTGACATCACATTCAAGATGGTGGCACACAGCAACAGTCTGAAGGCTTTTGGATGCCTACACAAGGGAGGATTTACAGATAAATAGCATGCAAAAATGCCTTATTTGCACATATAATTGTAGCACCCTGTAGTTTAGGTAGGGAACTCCTAACAAATTTACTTGCCAGAAGTAGTTATCCTGGTTGCTTGATAGAGATCTATTGATTTCTCCCTAAGTTTGGCCTTGTTGCACTTTTCTCTTCCACCACTAGGTGGCCAGGAACTTGATGGTACTAGATATGAGAAGGGCAACCCAAGGTCAGGTTATGGGTATATGGGGTATCTCAGCCAATGGGCAGGGGTTTTCTTGAATCCCTTGGCCTGCTGGGAGAACCTATATATTCGGGTGGAGTCAGGTGATCTAGGTTCTGTGCCACCTGGACAGCTGTCTGGGTGGACGTGTGTTGTATTGCCTGGGCTGCTAGATTGAGCCTATCCCGGGCACATCAGGCTGCCAGGCTGTGTGAGGGCCTATCCAGAAGCAAGAGAGCAGCGTAGGGTTGGGATTGAGGCTTGAGGTCCAACCAGCAGTGACTGCCAGAGAACCTGTTGTGGTCGGAGGTAGAGGGGAAGCTGTCGCCAGTAAGGGACCATCAGCCTTATTACGAGGGACCAAAGTGAGTAACTGAAGCAAGTACCGGAGCAAAATTCTCACCAACCGGGGTTGGTGAAGAATCTGGAAACTTCAGTGGGAATCAAGCCAAGGACCCAGCCAGCGGAGGTGACACTTGTAGAACAGCCTTGTGTGTCAAGCCAGGGACCGAGCAGGCCAGCATGGGTGAAGCTTGAGAGGTACCTAGAGTGCCAAGCTAGGGACCCAGCAGAAAAGCGGGGGTGACGCTTGAGGAGGATACCACCGTGAAGATTTGAGGAGCTCAAGGGATTCAATGGCAGTGAATCAGAGGGTCTAGTGAGAGACCGGGAGCTCAATGTAAGGAAGAACTACAAGGAGAAGTTGTAGTGAAGCTGAAAGAACTGTTACGCTTTGTGTTAGGAACCGTTAAAGACTGTTGCCATAGGAGAAAGCATTCCTGCACATACAGATGTGGCTTCTTGCTGGAGGCCTTTCACTGCACGGCAGTCTTCCAACTGAACTCTCAGAGTCTGCTAATTGAATTTGCAACTACCTAAGGGTATCCTAGCCCTAAGCCTCTTTCCCCCAAAGATACAAGAACTGTTAAGAGAAATAAAACCTCTTTTACATCCAAGAAGTGTCTGGCACCCAAGTGTCTGGCACCCAAACTTTCACCATCTTTGCACCCACTATGCCTCACAACACACTACATACAGAAGGGTGTCAGCTATCTCTGGCCCTGGAGGTTCTCATTAGACCGAAGAAGGAGGCCGGAGACCATGCTACATAATCTTATGGAAAGATTGTTCTTGAAACAAATAGTCTAGTGACAGGTTCTCTTTGTAGTACGGGGTTCCGTGATTCGGTGTCTCTTTTTTGGGGGTGGATCAGTGTGGGCAGAGTGGGGCCAACCACACACACCCAGGCTCCGGTTTTTGGATCCGTGGGTGGTTTTGACATATCCGCCACCGTGATTTGGGCAATGGGTGCTCCAACACTGTCATGTTTGGGTAGACTGTTTCTCTTGTTTTGGTTTCATAGACTTCATGTTCTCTATGCAATGTTATGACAATATTATGCGATAGAAAATGTTGTATTTATTTATATTTTTTCCAAAGTTGTATTTCACCATACAGTAAGAGCTTGTCCCACGAGTCGCCCTTGACGAAGGGATGGTCAGTTTCAGTCCCGAAACGCGTAGGTCTTCGTGGAAGACATTACAAGCATCTTTATCCAATGCACATCAGTACAGCTGTGTTTCAGCTTTTTATTGTGTTCACTGTGTTATGTTTATTAACTATGCTAATGTTTTGTATACATATATACATTTTTCTATGGAATAAAATTGTTTTTACATTACGCTGTTGCCGTTAAAGTCCCACAACCTTATTTGGGGGTATTTTTTTCACCTATCTTTGTAGTAAGAAACAGTAACCCTTTAATGAGTGAGGCTATTAGTGAGCTACATTGTGAACCTGTGAATGCTTGTTCCAAGTCACTAAGTAGAAAAGAATGAGGATCAGCATGAGAGTCAGGCAACTATTAACATTTGATGGAAGTCCCTAATTGCTTTAGCTGCCAACATTAACCCTGGGTCTATTATTTGTCTTATTATAAAATGTCTATATTATATATTCTATGTCTATATTCTTCATATTTGTATATGGTCCAATTGGAAAAATGACAGCTTCTATCAGAGGCTTCTGACACAGGCATAGTTTATCACTGATCACCTTTGAGGACATGTTTACTATGTTATTCTTCTTTATTGTTTTTTTTGGCAATGAAGTTTGAATATTCTGTATGTTTGTATATCTGATATGAAGGACTTCATTGTGGTGCAGGAAGCGATGGCGTGTTTTATCCAGTGTCAGTGGAAGTCACATGACGGTCTGCTCTGGATGCGCGATCTGCTTTAATGGCGCTGCGTTTCACAAGTTCAGCATATGGCAGCAGGAACCTGCAGGCCTAGCCAGGAACCATATTTTAGAAAAGCAGATGTTGCTAATCTTCCAAATATCACATTGAATGATGTCATTAATGATTGACAATTTATAAGGGCATACATTTCCTCCCTGCTCAAAGAGCCACAGGAAAAATAGAACATTGTAATGAGGAGCGAGCATGGAAATCATAAACAGATAGTATGGAAGTGTCACCAGAGAAGAGCAGGGATGATATTCTACTACTGGAGAGATAACAGAGGAACAGAGAGATAGAGAAAGAGGAAATACAAAAAAATAAAAGGGGGAAGACAGGGGAAGGAAGGAAGAGAAAAGGAAAGATAAAGGGAGGAAGAAGGGAGGAAGAAAGTAGGAAGGAAAAGCAAAGAAGGAAAGAAAGGAAAGAGAGAAGAGAAGAGAAGAGAAGAGAAGAGAAGAGAAGAGAAGAGAAGAGAAGAGAAGGATGGGGGGAAGGGAAGGGAAGAGAGGGAAGGGAGGAGAAGGGAAGGAGAGGAAAACAGTTGAAGAGGAGAGGGAGAGAATGATGGAGGGGATGTTTGAGGGGAGAAAAACAGTCGAAGAGGAGAGAGGAAGGGAAGGGAGGAGAGGAGAGGAAAACAGTTGAAGAGGAGAGGAGAAGGAGAGGGAGAGGAAGAGAATGATGGAGGGGATGTTTGAGGAGAGAAAAACAGTTGAAGAGGAGAGAGGAATGGAAGGTAGGGTAGGAGAGGGAGAGGAAGAGGAAGAGGAAAAAAGAGAATAGAAGATGGAGGGGATGTTTGAGGGGAGAAAAACAGTTGAATAGGAGAGAGGAAGGGAAGGGAGGAGAAGGGGAGGAGAAGAGAGGAAAACAGTTGAGGAAGAGGAAGAGAAGAGAATGATGTCTGGGATATTTGAGGAGAGAAAAACAGTTGAAGAGGAGAGAGGAAGGGAAGGGAGAAGGAGAGGGAAGGAGGGGAGCAAAGAAAATAAGATGATGTAGGGGATGTTTGAATAGACAATTAGGAGAGGAGGGTGAGGGAGGAAGGTAAGAGAGGGGAGAGAAGATGATGAAGAAGAGAAGTAGAAGTAGATGATGGAGGGGATGTTTGCAGAGAAAAAGAGGAGAGGAGAGTAGGAGAGGGGAGAGTGATGAAGAAGAGAAGTAGATGATGAAGGAGATGTTTGAGGAGAGAAAGAGAAGAGGAGAGCTAGGGGCAGAGGGTAAGAGAGGGGAGAGAAGAAGAGAAGATGATGGAGGGGATGTTTGAGGAGAGAAACTGAAGAGGAGAGTAGAAAGAGAAGAAAACAGGAGAGAGCAGGAGAAGAGAAAGGGAGAGGCGAGTAGACAAGAGAAGAAAAGGGGAGAGGGTACAGGGGAGGAGAAGAGAACGTGAGGGGAAGGGAAGGGGGAGGGACGATAGATAGATAGATAGATAGATAGATAGATAGATAGATAGATAGATAGATAGATAGATAGATAGATAGATAGATAGATAGATAGATAGATAGATAGATAGATAGATAGATAGTGTGACAATCGGGGGTGATTAGGTTCAAGTGGTGCATGCAGTTTTCCAGAAATGTGCCACTCCAGACTGCGTTTTTAAGGCGTGGCAGCCCACTTTTATTTAAAGGTAACGAAAAAGTTCTAACAAACAATCTTCCCTTGCAGGGGGTTCCACCATCACTGTATAAACAAACTCTAGCCTCCTGGCTTACTCACTGTCAGCTTCGTGCTGTTTTGGTTGCGGGTCACATCTGCCTGCTACAGACCCGCACACACAGGCTACCACCTGCAGCCTTAGACTCCGAGACCTCCTGCCTCTTTCTCCTGGAGCCGTCTCCTACTGGGACCCTCCCGACCTCCTAGGCCAGACTTCCTGTCTGCCGGGCGGAGCTGTCTCCAAGTCTGAGCACTGACCTCTATTCCTGAGCGAAATATAAACCCAGCCCACAGGTGGGCAATCATGCCAACCAGGCTGAAGGTGCTACTACACACCGTGACCTGGGGTCGCCTCTCCACGATAGATAGATAGATAGATAGATAGATAGATAGATAGATAGATAGATAGATAGATAGATAGATAGATAGATAGATAGATAGATAGATAGATAGATAGATAGATAGATAGATAGATAGATAGATAGATAGATAGACTGGTCTATCCATTAGCACCAATTAGAGGAATTGCCATCACGCCTTTTGTAGTTGTCAGCACTAGCTGTGATGTTCTGTGACACCATCTGTGTGACTCTTCCATGTTTATTTTTATGTAAACATGAGTCAGATTTTTCATCTCATTTATCTCATATATATATATCTATATCTATCTATCTATCTATCTATCTATCTATCTATCTATCTATCTATCTATCTATCTATCTATCTATCTATCTATCTATCTATCTATCTATCTATCTATCTATCTATCTATCTATCTATCTATCTATCTATATATATATATGTATATATGTATAAATATATATATCTATCTATAGATATATATCTATAGATATATATATATATATATATATATATATATATATATATATATATATATATATATATATATATATATATGTATATATATATTATTTATAGGATGATTTATTAGGACGAGCGCAAGGAGTAATCATCATATCCATTCCTGCCATTTTTTTTACGCTTCCTTTCTCTTCTGTAATCCTGTTCCAATAGATTTAATACATTACAAGTCCCTGACAAATGTACAGAGTAGGGTAAAACATTTAGAAAAGGCCAATCTGGGCTTTACATGTGATCCCCCGACAACACGTATGAATAGCTGCCTTCCTACTCCACAAAATGCCGTGCTGCTCAACCTGTATTTACTCGATGGATTTCACCTGTAGCCTTCACTGCAGGTACTTTCTTGAATGCCAAACATACAACACTGGATTTCTGGCAAGTTTGGCTGCGTGTTTTCTTCTTGCTGGAGTTCCCCTTTAAATTTCCATACATCAAGATGGAGAGAAGCAGCAAACTTTCTAGAAGGGGATTCTCCTCTTAATGAATTATCTCTGAATCTTCCTCCGTCTTGTTATGAACCGAGGGGAGATGGTAAATAAAATGACACTCTGTGAGGCAGCGCTGCCATTCCACCAGTCGGATACGGTCGTAAAAAAGGCGCTCGGGAATGAAATGTGAGCCCTCCGTGGCGTGTTCTGCCATCAGGCCCAATCATTTCACGTCTTTTCATTATAACAATCATTTAAATGACTGTGCTCGGTGCTTTGAGTGGCAGGACATGCATATATGGAACAGCTCCATCACCGGAGTGGGTTCAAAAGCCACTTTAGTAATAATGATTTAGGAAGGGGAGCAGAGAAAACTGATTGCAGAGCCGAGGGAGCAGCAATCCCGTCTTGCCTGGCAGACACTCTTCATATTTTAGCTGGCTTGGCTTAGCTGGACATAACCCTAAACCTCCCAGTTTTCTGACACTGGAAAGAGGAATGCTTCTTAGATCCTGCACAGAGTGCGGGAACTCCATCAGCTTCGGCAACCACGTTCCCACTTTCGCCCTCATTGGCTATTGTGGTTATCATGTTGTTACCCCTTGTTCCTTAAAGTACATGTATTCTGTACCCACACATGGCAAAGAACGGGTTCACTTCAATGCAGATCTCATAGTCTTACATACCTACCTAGGCTCACGTTAAAATGGTTGTAAATGAAAAATGAACAAAGCATATCCCTCTATAGTGTGTATTAGCCTCAATCCAAGCCACCTAGTGTAACTTCTGTCTCCTTTCTCTACCCTCTGCGATCTGCATTAGTCTCTTCTGGCAAGTTATCCCAATACCACATAATTTCAGGAGATGGCCCTGCAACCTCCCCCCCAGCACCCAGCAGGTGACTTACAGCCTCAGCTGTGCATGTTTTCCTATGAGACTGTATAGGTGAGGGGGGTATGTCATTTCCCTCCACTCAGATCTCAGATTACACTAAGCTGTCCTCTCTGCACTGTGCAGTGTGCAACAACAGATCCCCACCCCTCCCTGCAGGAGATGAGGAAAAACATTGATCTGTGTGCTTTAGGAGGCTGTAGAGGAGAGATTGCTGCAGATAAACAAGCACAACTTATGTAGGAGGATATGTTTCATCTCTGTGTATCACCTGAAGCTAATCACTTCACTGGGTATATTCAGGGCCGTAGATAAGGGGGGGACCATCAGTCCACCTGTACGGGGCTTGGGTCAGCAGGGGTGCCCAGGCAGCAGGGTGAATTGGATATAGACAGGGAGGGTGATTGGTGTGACAGAGGGGCCATTACTGGAATCAATCCCCTGCATGGCTCCCTCTGCAGCAGCTGAAAGCTGTCTTCTTCTCTTCTCCCTCCCGCTGGCTTTTAGCTGCTGCAT
This sequence comes from Lithobates clamitans, assembly GCA_037952925.1. Taxonomy (NCBI): domain Eukaryota; kingdom Metazoa; phylum Chordata; class Amphibia; order Anura; family Ranidae; genus Lithobates; species Lithobates clamitans. The sequence continues at coordinate 3,095,559 of JBBGZY010000648.1, forward strand.
AGAGAACCATACAAAGGATAGGTTCCAGTGATTGACCCCCCCCCCCCGAGACACCGATCACCCTCCCTGTGTACCATACATTTCCCCCTGCTGCCCAGGCCCCCCTGTGTTCCCCCCTACCCCTGCAGTGCTGTTGGCTTCCCTTCTCTTCTTCATACTGGCAGCTGCAAACACACACTAGGATCCCTCAAGATTGAGAGTGGGGGAAGGATTAGGTAAATATGTCATATTTACCAGCATCTTCCTTTCCTGAATGAACACAATGAGTGATTGGTACTGATCACTCACTGTGTTTAATAATAACTGAAGCATTGGCTGTATGGGGCCCCATGTCAGGTTGACTGTATGGGGCCCCATGTCAGGTTGGCTGTATGGGGCCCCATGTCAGGTTGGCTGTATGGGGCCCCATGTCAGGTTGGCTGTATGGGGCCCCATGTCAGGTTGGCTGTATGGGGCCCCATGTCAGGTTGGCTGTATGGGGCCCCATGTCTGGTTTGCTGTATGGGGCCCCATGTCTGGTTTGCTGTATGGGGCCCCATGTCAGGTTGGCTGTATGGGGCCCCATGTCAGGTTGGCTGTATGGGGCCCCATGTCTGGTTTGCTGTATGGGGCCCCATGTCAGGTTGGCTGTATGGGGCCCTGTGTCAGATTGTCTGTATGGGGCCCTTTGTTTTCTAACAGCAGCCCTGGGTATATGTAAGGGTTGCCAACCACTTTAATGCATATGCATAGACTTACCTACCTTTTGCTCCCTTTCTTCTCCATTTAGTGGCAGGGGTTCAGAAAAATCGTGTGTAAGCTAGTCTCCGGAGTCATAGGCATGGTGCTACAACCTGTACCCAATGTAAAAAATAGGACACTCTCACTCGTGCCAAGACCACAGCCCGACAAGCTTTTGAGATAAACATCCAAATAGGGAGAGGTGGCAACCAGGTGTGAGATGTATATAAAAAAGCTTTTTTATTGCATACACATCAGGGACAAAAAGGATCCAATACACAACAGATGCTGACCCGTTTCTGCCCTTACAGGCCTTATGCCGCGTACACACGGTCGGACTTTTCAGCTACAAAAGTCCAACGGACGCTGACGGACTAAAGCTGGCTGGTAATCCGATCGTGTGTGGGCTTCTCCGGACTTTCAACGTACTTTTTTAGCCTCAAATCCGACGTACTTTAGATTTGAAACATGCTTCAAATCTTTACGTTGTAACTACGACGGACCCCGAAGTCCGCTCGTCTGTATGCTAGTCCTACGGACAAAAACCCACGCTAGGGCAACTATTGGCTACTGGCTATCAACTTCCTTATTTTAGTCCGGTGTACGTCATCACGTACGAATCCGTCGGACTTTTGTGTGGTCGTGTGTAGGCAAGTCTGTTCGTTAGAAAGTCTGCCGCAAGTCCGCCGCAAGTCCGCCAAAAGTCCGCCGAAAGTCTGTCGGACAGGCTGTCGGACTTTTGTAGATGAAAAGTCCGACCGTGTGTACGCGGCATAAGTCATGGTTAGTAGGCCCATAGCTACTACTAATGACCATAAGGGCAGAAATATATCGGTATCTGTTGTGTATTGGATCCTCTTTTTCCCTTATGGGTATGCAATAAAGAAGCTTTTATGTGCATCTCACACAGCTTGTCCGGCTGTGGTCTTGGCATGGGTGAGAGCGCCCCATATTTCACATTGGGTTTTACAGGTTGTAGCACCATGCCTTTGTATTATGGACATTGACATATTCCATCTAGGTTCGACTGACCATGGGTTTGGACTGAACCTAAACTCATCACTACTTCTGGTTATGGAGAAGTGACCTACTCTATTATGACAACGCTTTGACACCTAGTTGCTGACCTCTTCCTATTTGGATGCTGTCAGTGAGGGCCCAATCAGTGGTGGCCAGGTTGTTTCCTGCCCCACAACTGCACATACACAAAGGGATGGGGATGCCTGTGACAATGTTTATTTTTATGACCTAATATGGCCATATGATGTCACAAACATCCCTGTCCCTTTGTGTATGTACAGCTGCAGGATGGGCTACAGTGCATCCGGAATGTATTCACAGCGTATCACTTTTTTTTTACATTTTGTTATGTTACAGCCTTAACATGGGGAGCGTCAGTGCACAGCCATTTTCATATCTCTCCAGAGATGTTCAATGGGGTACAAGTCTGTGCTTTGGCTGGGCCAGTCAAGAACATTCACAGAGTTGTCCCGTAGCCACTTCTTTGTTATCTTGGCTGTGTGCTTAGGGTCCTTGTCCTGTTGGAAGATGAACCTTCGCCCCAGTTTGAGGTCCAGAGTGCCATGGAGCCGGTTTTCATCAAGGATGTCTCTACGCATTGCTGCATTCATCTTTCCCTCAACCCTGACTAGTCTCTCACTTCCTGCCACTAAAAAACATCCCCACAGCATGATGCTGCCACCACCATGCTTCACTGTAGGGATGGTATTGGGCAGGTGATGAGCGGTGCCTGGTTTCCTCTTGCCATTCAGGCCAAAGAGTTCAATCTTGATTTCATCAGACCAGAGAATTGTTTCTCGTGGTCTGAGAGTCCTTCAGGTGCCTTTTGGCAAACTCCAGGTGGGCTGTCATGTGCCTTTTACTGAGGAGTGGCTTCCGTCTGGCCACTCTACCATACAGGCCTGACTGGTGGAGTAATGTAGAGATGGTTGTTCTTCTAAAAGGTTCTCCTCTCTCCTCAGAGAAACGCTGGAGCTCTATCAGAGTGACCATCAGGTTCTTGGTCACCTCCCTGACTAAGGTCCTTCTCCTCCGATTGCCCAGTTTAGCCAGGCTGCCCGGTCCTGGTGGTTTCCAAACTTCTTCCATTTACAGATGATGGAGGCCACTGTGCTCATTGGGACCTTCAATGCTGCAAACATTTCCCTGTACCCCAGATCTGTGCCTCGATACAATCCCGTCTCAGGTCTACAGGCAATTCTTTGAACTTCATGGCCTGGTTTGTGCTCTGACATGCACTGGTAAATGTGGGACCTTATATAGACAGGGGTGTGCCTTTCCAAATCATGTCCAATCAACTGAATTTACCACAGGTGGACTCCAATCAAGTTGTAGAAACATCTCATGGATGATCAGTGGAAACAGGATGCACCTGAGCTCAATTGTGTGTGCCATGGCACAGGCTGTGAATAATTTATGTACATTTTTTTTTGTTTTTTTATTTTTAAACAATTTGCAAAGATTTTAACCACTTCAGCCCCTGAAGGATTTATTGACCTTAATGACCCTTAATGACCAGGCCATTTTTTCGATACGGCACTGCGTTACTTTAACTGACAATTGCGCGGGGGCGTGCAATGCTGTATTCAAATAAAATTGATGCCTTTTTTTTCCCCCAAAATAAGAGCTTTCTTTTGGTGTTATTTGATCACCTGTGTTTTTTATTTTTTGCTCTATAAACAAAAAAAGACCAACAATTGTGAAAAAAATATATATATATATTTTTTTACTTTTAGCTATAATACATATCCAAAAAAAAAAATATTTTTTCTATTTTTTTTTATTAATTTAAGCCAATATGTATTCTTCTACATATTTTTGGTAAATAAAATCCCAATAAGCGCATATATTGATTGGTCTGTGCAAAAATTATAGCGTCTACAAACCACGGGATAAATTTATGAACTTTTCTTTTTTTTTCCTTTTTTTTACTAGTAATGGCGGTGATCAGCAATTTTTAGCAGGACTACGACATTGCAGTGGACAAATCTGACCCTAAGTGATGCTTTTTGGGGACCAGTGATACCAATACAGTGATCAGTGCTAAAAAAAAATGCACTGAATACTGTTTTTTTTTTTTTTGTTTTTTTTATGGTTGGACTGGATGGACTTGTGTCTTTTTTCAACCTGACTAACTATGTAACTATGTATAAATGACACTGGCAGGGAAGGGGTTAACATCAGGAGCGATCAAAGAGTTAAATGAGTTTGCTGTTGATGCTTTCTTACTGTGTGGGGGAAGTGCTGACAGGAACAACACAGAGATCACTGTTTCTAATCACTAGGAACAGCAGATCTCCATGTTGTCCCCTGTCAGAACAGGGATCTGATCTGTTTACATAGGCAGATTCTCGTTCTGCCTCTCTGTGAAGCAATTGCGGGTAGCCGGCGGACATCGGGTCCGCCAGGCACGCACATCGGCTCCTCCTTCCTGCCGCAGGCACGTGCGCCCACACTATCTGTTGCATGAAACGGCGTACAGGTACGTTGTTTCACGCAATAGAGCCGCCCTTCCGCAGTATATATGTGGTGGGCGGTCTTTAGGTGGTTAAACAAACTTCTGTCACCTTGTCATTATGGGGTACTGTTTGTAGAATTTTGAAGAAAATAATGAATTGGAACCATTTTGGAATAAGGCTGTAATATAACAAAATGTGGAAAAAGTGAAGCGCTGTGAATACTTTCTGAAACCACTCATTAGCCCGAACTGACAACTTGCATTGCACACGGGCCCATAAACTTAAATGGGATGTGATGTCTAATTTTTGCCATGGCCATGAAGCAAAGCATTATTGAGTGGCTACATGTCCAGGGCCAGTGCTACCACTAGGCGAACTAGGCAGCCACCTAGGGCGCTCTGTTGCCTAGGGCGCCCGACCACTTTTGTTCCTACTCTCTTCTCTCTGTAGAAAGCAACTAAGTCTCAGCGTCAGCAGGCAGCCGCTGCTCCGTTCGCACATGGTGTCAGAGGCGCATTGGCGGTGGAGGACTGTGTCTGTGTCCTGACTCCCGAATAAATGGAAGCAAGCAAACATTCATTGCATTGTTGGGTGCTGGTAGGCTGCATTGATGGGCGCTGGTAGGCTGCATTTGATGGGTGCTGGTGAGGCTGCATTTGATGGGCACTGGAGAAGCTGCATTTGATGGGTGCTGGAGAGGCTGCATTAATGGGCGCTGGTGAGGCTGCATTAATAGGCGCTGGTAGGCTGCATTGATGGGCGCTGGTGAGGCTGCATTGATTGGAGCTGGTGAAGCTACATCTGATGGGCGCTGGTAGGCTGCATTGATGGGCGCTGGTGAGGTTGCATTTGATAGGCGCTGGAGAGGCTGCATTTGATGGGTGCTGGAGAGGCTGCATTTGATGGGTCCTGGTGGGGCTGCATTTGATGGGCACTGGTGAGGCTGCATTTGATGGGTGGTGGAGAGGCTGCATTAATGGGCGCTGGTAGGCTGCATTGATTGGCGCTGGTGAGGCTGCATTTGATGGGTGCTGAAGAGGCTGCAATAATGGGCGCTGGTAGGCTGCATTTGATGGGCGCTGGTAGGCTTCATTGATGGGTGCTGGTGAGGCTGCATTAATGGGTGCTGGTAGGCTGCGTTGATAGACACTGGTGAGGCTGCATCTGATGGGCGCTGATAGGCTGCATTTTATGGGTGCTGGTGAGGCTGCATTTCATGGGCGCTGGTGAGGCTGCATTTCATGGGCGCTGGTGAGGCTGCATTTGATGGGTGGTGGAGAGGCTGCATTAATGGGCGCTGGTAGGCTGCATTTGATGGGCGCTGGTAGGCTGCATTGATGGGCGCTGGTAGGCTGCATTGATGGGTGCTGGTGAGCTGCGTTAATGGGCACTGGTAGGCTGCATTGATAGGCGCTGGTGAGGCTGCATCTGATGGGCACTGGTAGGCTGCATTGATGGGCGCTGGTAGGCTGCATTGATGGGCGCTGGTGAGGCTGCATTAACAGGCTCTGGTGAAGCTGCATCTGATGGGTGCTGGTAGGCTACATCTGATGGGCACTGGTAGGCTGCATTGATAGGCGCTGGTGAGGCTGCATCTGATGGGCACTGGTAGGCTGCATTGATGGGCGCTGGTGAGGCTGCATTATGGGCTCTGGTGAAGCTGCATCTGATGGGTGCTGGTAGGCTACATCTGATGGGCACTGGTAGGCTGCCTTGATGGGCGCTGGTAGGCTGCCTTGATGGGCGCCGGTGAGGCTGCATTATTGGGCGCTGGTAGGTTGCATTGATGGGCGCTGGTGAAGCTGCATCTGATGGGCGCTGGTAGGCTGCATCTGATGGGCGCTGGTGAGGATGTATCTGATGGGTGCTGATAGGCTGCATGATTGGCGCTTCATTAAAAAGGTGGGGTATATATGGGCAGGGCAAAGGGGGTGGAGTCAGGGGTGGAGCCAAGGGGGAGACGGCAAAATGAGGTTTCGCCTAGGGTGTCAAGAATCCTTGCACCAGCCCTGTACATGTCCTTCTATAGGTGGGCGGACCAGGGGAGGTAAAACTGATTTTACTACCCCCTGACCCCTGTGTAAATGAGCCCTAAAAAAAAGGAGATTCCCTTTACAAAAAAATATAGACATAAATAAATAATTCTGCATTCGTCCTGGACTGGAGTTGTTTTTAATTGCTCTAGACCTAAATAATTCACAAAGGAAGAACTGCACTGTGAAAAAATGTCCAGCCTGGACCCGGCGTGTTTATTTTTTTTAATCCGTAAGATTAATGACTAAACAGTCAGGCTAATGTGAAACACGTTGTGCGCGGAGCCCCACCCGCGGCAAAGTCTGACGGTCTGTAAGCAACTTTCTAAAAACCACCAAGTGGCTCGCAAAAAGCCTTTTCATCTATCTTCAGAGCACAGCCTGGCACACCCAAAGATGGAACTCTCGCCGCGTTAGTGCTGCAAAATTAAACAGTGCTGACCTTTCATTGTTTGTTGACGTTCTTGTTTTTTGAGCAATGGCTGAGCCATGAGTTGCGATGCATGGCCAAGTGCTGTATATTTGATGAATCCGCAAGTTTCCTGAGATTTGTCAAATGAAACTGTGAGAGCCTTTGAGCCATATGCGGCTTTAACTAGCAATTTACAACATGACTGTGAATTCTGACGCCCGGACCAGTATGGGAGAAAAAAAAAAAAAAGGAGAGAGAGAAGGAACACGGGCAGTGCCTCAATTTCCATTAAAAGGATGCAAACCTTAAAGCTGAACTCCAGGATAAACAGATATTGTCTAAATACATTCATCATTTGTAATCTTACTTAACCACTTGCCTACTGGGCACTTTTACCCCCTTACTGCCCAGGCCAATTTTCAGCTTTCAGCGCTGTCACACTTTGAATGACAATTGTATGGTCATGCAGCACTGTACCCAAATTTAATTTTGATCATTTTTTCCCACAAATCGAGATTTAAATATCACTGTTTTTTTTGTTTGTTTTTTTTTAGTGCTAAACAAACGAAAAAAGACTGAAAAAAAAAGAAAAATTCTCATAGTTTGTTATAAAATTTTGCAAACAGGTAATCATTCTCCTTCACTGATGTGCGCTGAGGAGGCTGCACTGATAGGCACTGATAGGCTGCACTAATGGCCACTGATAGGCTGCACAGATGGGCACTGATGAGGCGGCACTGGTGGGCACTGATGAGGAGGCGCTTATGAGGTTGTACTGATAGGCGGCACTGATGGGCACTGATAGGTGGCACTGACAGGCGGTACTGATTGGCACTGGTAGGCGGCACTGATAGGTGACACTGATGATGAGGCACTAATGGGCACTGATTGGCAGCACTGATGAGCACTGATTAGCAGCACTGGTGGACACTGATTGGCAGCATTGTTGGGCACTGATTGGCAGCACCGGTGTGCACTGTTGGGACTGCACCGATAATCAGTGCACTGATTATCAGTGTCGATGTCCCTTTAACAAAAGCCAGTTATTGGCGCTCCCATTCTCTCCTCATGCTCTCAGTGAGAGGAAAGAAAAGCCAATAACCGGCTTGTGTTAAAATCTGTGATCAGCTGCCATTGGACACAGCTGATCACATGATAAAGGGCTGCTGTGACTGGCCCTTTACCTCGATCTATGATCAGCCGAGTCCGAAGGACTCAGAAATCACAGAGCACGCCGCAGGGAGCGCATGGGAAGCGCGATCACAGGAGGACGTCAATAGATGCACTTTCAGCAAAGTAAGCCCACGCTGTAGCTGTCACTCGGCTATAGTGCGGTGGAAGGGGTTAAAGTGGTTCTAAGAGCCGAAGTGTTTTTACCTTAAATTATTCTATGCATTAAGGTAAAAAACCTTCTAGGTGCAGCTCCTCCCTCAGCTCCACTTTACCTGAGCCCCATCTCGATCCAGTGATGTGCATGAGAGTAGTGGCTCTCTTAGGTTTCTCTCTCCTCATTGGATTACACACCAGCGAGAGCCATTGGCCCCTGCTGCTGTCAATCACAGTCAACGAGGAGAGAGCAGGGGTCGCGACCAAGCCATGCTCTGTATGAGAATGGACAATGTGCATTCACAGATGTGTGGCTTGGGGGTGAGCCTGCCCGAGTGCCCCCATAGCAAAAGGCTTGCTATTGGTGGCACTCAGTGGCGAGGAGGAGCCAGGACCGCTGGCGGGGGACCCAAAAAGAGGAAGTACAGAGCAGGTAAGTATAACATGTTTGTTATTAAAAAACAAACAAACAAAAAAACACACTCAGCCTTTAGAATCACTAAATAAAGAACTGCAGCCAAAACTTTTCTTTTGTTTACTTTTAATTTTGGATAGCGTAATGGAGGGTAATAACTCCTGTCGTTTTTTTTGTCATGTCCCCATGGGGAGGTTTAAGGTAACCTTCTGTCCTATAGCCAGAACAGGAAGTGAGAGGAAATCCCAGCAGTGTTTTTTTTGTAAAAAAAGCTTATAGTGAAACATAAAAAATAGGTAATTCCTTTTTATAATATGTTTGGTGGTATCCTAATCCTGTTTGGAGCACATCCATATGATGTACAGGAAGTGCTGCAGCAGCAATGACCTTTACAAAGGCATAAAGTTTTTTAAAAAATTGCCAGAAAATGGCATTTCATTGTTGACTTCTTAAAAAAAAACAAAAATGCACACAGACCCCACTAAAGGTCTGCTGCGTCTTTTGGGGGACCTTGGGAGAGGTCTGCATGCTTTTCTTTGTAAATGGAATTTATGCTATGGCACATCCTTTGAGTCTGGTATGTATTTTAAAGGGGTACCTCACGCAACAAAAAAACTACTAGGCCACATGCCATCAACATGAGCATGAGGGGGGAGGGTGCCATGCCCGGGGAGGCCACAAAGCATCTTGCCTTAATGATCCCATGAAAGTAGCGTTATACACCACTCAAAGTGCCACTGCTATTGCTCAAGTGATTCACATCCACAGAGGCCATCCAAGCATGATAAGTAATTCTGAAGTGGGGAGACACAGCACACCAACCAACCCGTTTATTTAATATTGTACTGGAATCGCCTCATCCTCGGCTCAACCCAGACCACGTGAACCAATGTATTTCTCCCTACCCACAGGGCTCAGTCATAGAGGTCTACAGCCTCTCTCCACTTTAATATTACTCACCTTGTCCTTATGTTGGTGAGGAAAATGGCTTCTTTCCCACGACCCAGATTGGTGCTTGTGGATGTTTGTGGGTGGAGGGTTTTGTCTGAATCTTGAAGCCCCCTTTAATAATAAGGGGGCCCCCAGATACTGCATATCTCCTACATGCTCCTTCACAAAAATAAATAAAAAATGACCCTAAGCAATAGACAGCCAAACATTTGACCTTTATTAAAAAAATAACCTCCCCAGAAAAAAGTCTCTTGCAAATTCAATCATGTTGCCCCCCAACTTGACGAAGAAAAACACAAAAACAGATGACCCAGCACACATAACTAGGACACCATTAGCCGAATGACAGCTGCTCAAGCTGCTATCAGCTATATAGGGGAATGGTCCAGGGAATATGGTGACATCATTGCCCAAATACGGCCTTGGCCCTCAACATTGTACAATTTGGCCAGTAGCACACCTGTTTAGTAGTCCAGATTTGTTTAGCTCCTTTTTTTCACAGTACAACACTGTAGTGTCTATAAAGTGTTATAAAATGTCAAAACAAAGTGCACAAAAAAACTTCAAAATTACAACCCCACATTCCCTGCGCCAATTCCAGTTTTCACATTTCCCATTATTTACAAAAATGCTCAAAATATAGACTTTAGGTATGGGTTAGAATCTAACTAATTGCTAGATGTTAGTTAGAATCTAACTGCTCTGTCCTGACAGTAGAATCTAACTACTGCCAGGACAGAGCATGAGCACTTGTATAGGCAGCAAGTGGGAAAAAGACAATGCAAGTTTTACCTTACATTTAAAATTAGAGTGAATTTTCTGAGAGACAATAGCCACAAATATTTTGCAGAGGCTGGACAGTAGGGATGAATTAAATGAACTTGGCGTGGGGCTTCCTTTAAAAATACATACCAGATCCTTATGCTTGATGGGGGTCTGGTATGAATTTTAAGTGGGATCCCACTCAAAAAAACAAGAATAAAAAAGCTTGGGGTCTCCCACCCAAATCCATAAACAGTCTTAAGTGAAAACCGAGCATGTGAGCCCTCCTCTTGAACCATACCAGGCTACATGCCTCCCAACATGGGGAGGGTATCTTGCATGTTAAAGAAGCATCTTTCCCACAATCCTGGCTTGGTGGTTGTGGGGGTCTGTGGGCGGGGGGCTTATTAGAATCTGAAAGCACCCTTTTGAAAACAAGACGGCCCTCAGATGAATGAGGGTGTGAAGATAAGGTATCCTAGCCTAGCTGAATGACGTGCACAATGCTTGGTGGGCCACCTGGAATTTCCACATAACATATTCCAGGAGGCCTTTAGTCTTTCACTCAGCAAGTAGGAGGGGGAAGACAGCGGGCCTCTCAATGACGTCAGAAGTAAGATGGCAGCATGGGACTGAGCGGTATCTGTTGACAGAATGATGTCAACAGGACAACGCTGGATCCGGTGGCTGGGTGAGTATCCGAATTGTGCAGACATCACCTCCTGGAAAGCTGGGGTATATTTAAAAAAATGTGGGGGGCTGAAGGTCCTCTTTAACTTATGGTGTGCCTTAACTTTTTTACAAAGAAGCTAAATCCCTGGAATTTATTTTTAACCTTTTTGCTTTAAGGTCTCTGAAGCTCTCTATAGGGGAATCAGGACCTCCTTTCTCCTGCCAGTTACCCCTCTAGTAATGCACTCCTGAATTCTATTTGTGTTCCTCGGTGCTTGTTCATTTCGCAAACACTAGAAACACTAGAAATGAGCGCCCCCAAACCTTTTTCTTCGCCAGAAATTAAAAATAATCACATGCAAGCTTCCTCCCAAAATAGATTGGAGGTTGATTAGTGAGACTTATTCTAAGATACCATCGAAGTCGTTTCTGGAGGTATTCCACTGGGACATCATTTATCACACCCCTATACATTTTAAACTACTTTCCTAGATAACATTCCATCTAAAAATACATTATAAAACAAAACTTCTTTCCCTCTCTCTGTAGGTAATAAAGCGTCCCTCAACGCCTCGCATTATTAAGGCTGTAGAGTGCAATTTTCATTCTTTTTCACTTAATCAGCTCGGAGATAAAAGGGAACTGGAGCGGCGTGATTTTTTGCTATAAAAGAAAACCCGAATCTATGTTTCCTTTTTTGTGAAATTGTAACACGGGGAGGCACAAAAAAAAAAAAAGAAAGCCTGATAGGAAACATTGTTTTTTATCTCGATGTCAAATATTCATCAAATATTAATAGCGCTTCGGAAAAAAATGAGTATATTGTGCAGCCTCATTTGTTATTGTGTTTGTCCACTGCGCTAAGTAAAATAACTTATCGGGGGCTGAAGATCGTTCAGCTTTGTACAGTGATCCTTCTTTTCACCGGGTTATAGCCCAGGCAATTCAAATATCCTGAGACCCCATGTTTTATTAATCAAAAGAGTTTAAAAGCCAATGCAATCTGGCTACACACTTCTTGAGGTTTCCAAATCCATACATAATTAATGATGTCATCACTTGCCGCTAGATGACAAGCTAGTTGAACGTCTAAAACTGGAATTGTATTAGATGGGTAGGAGGAGAATAAAAAAAAAAAAAAAAAAAAAGCCGTTGTCTTTTTTTTTCTTCTAATGACAGGAAGCAAAGCCTCTTTTTCTATTTTTTTCTTCTGCCTCCGGTGACTTGAGGGAATCATTTCAGCATAACGGCGTCACAAAATGAGACACGTCTAAGGCTTAGGCTGACTTATCACAACTTCACGACATGTCAATCATTGTGGTCATGTGACCTCCTAAAAAAAACCTTTAAGCAAATAACTAATTTCAGACCGATAATAAACCAGATACTGGAAGTTAAAGCTGAACTCCGGGCAGATATACAGTAAAAGTCACAAATCAATGCAGTGCTGTATCCATTAATACATCATTAAATTATTATTATTTTTTTTTTTTATTAAATGTAGCACCCTCTACTTTAGGTAGGTGCTAGAAGTAGTTTTTTTTTGTAAGTGCAGGTAATAAATTTAATCAGGCCTAGCTGGAAGCTGGCTGGAAGTTTGTTTTGATCTGTGGGCTGGGAGTGGCTCAGAGTTGGCTGGTGATTCCCAGACAGCATCATCTTTCGGTTACCTCCCTTTTGCTTCAAGAAGCTTCTAGAAGGAAGGAGGGGAAGAGAGGTGGAGCTGTCTGGGGTGTCTCGGGGAGCCCTGACCAATCCCCAACTAGGATTGGCAGGGTGCAGGCCTCCTTGAAATACCCGGGGTCAGCCCAGTAGGGGAGGAGTTGTCGGGTTGAAGAGGCTGGAGATGGAGCACTAGATTGTCCGGCCTTTGAGGCACTCCCCAGTTGGGGGGGGGGTGGTGATCTTGGGCCTGAGGGGTTTGGGTGCAAGTCATAGCCTTCCTGAGTAACAAAAGAGGATCTGGACAAGAGGCACAGAGAGGAACCGAGAAGACAGTGGGAGCTGTTGCCGGGCAAGTCTCCAGGAGGCATCCCCTGGAGTACAGCCAGGAGAGGCGGTGAGTGACAGGCACAGTTGGGAGAGCTGGGGAGGCATGTCGGAGAGTGCAGTCTGGGATGGATGTAGAGCCAGCAGGAGAGACTGTGATGTCATGGGCAGTGGAGTCGGGCAGCTACAGCCAGGAGGACTGGTAGGGCCTGAAGAGGACTGACTTGGAGCAGAAGTCCACCAAAGGTCAGTTAGCACTAAAGACTTTTCCTATTTTGTTGCTACACTAGGCCTGTGGTCCCTGCCTGCAAATGGCAGTTGCTAAGGCCTGGCTGGAGCCAGAGTCAAGCCTAACCATGTGCTAGCTGTACCAGGAAACAAGTATTGTACGGGAGAGAGGAACAGTCTACAAATAAGCGTTGTGCTGGAGGAGACTGGAACTAGAGGTGTAAATAGAGGTTCTATCTTATCATCTTATTAATTCCATAATTGATTCTGGGCATCCCATCATTTTTCCTTACCCTATCCAAGTTCAAAATCCCTCGATAAAATACAAAACAAACATATGGACTGTTCATTGTCTCAAGAGTGACTGGGAAGTGAATGTCGGGCTGGGCAGGGTGACAGGTGGACCACAATATCCAGCAGCCCCTATGGGGGTACCGCTACATATCAAAGTGTAGGTGCCTGAATATGACCTGATATCAACCTCTTGCAGTCCATGTACAGCAGGGCTGGAATGGGAGAGAAAAAAGAAGCACAGTGGATCTCCACTGCAGTTAAGCAGGACAGCCTGTCCCAGAGGGCACCCTAAACCTACTGATTGGACAATGATGGAGCTGCAGCCCCAAAAAGGGTCAGCTGTATTTTCTGTGTAATTTCACTAACATAAATTAAAGCTGAACTCCAGGCAAATAGAAAAGGGAAAAATTAATGCAGCTCTTATTCATATATAAAAAACATTTCTTTTTTAATTGCAAGAAGTGCAAGTACCTGAGGTTTACTTTTTATTGACCTTTTGGAGTGTCTGTACAGCAGTGCTCAAATTAGGAGAGGTAAAAGCAGCACAAGGTACCAAGCAGGTGTGCTGCAGTGCTGGGCTATTGAGGAACATGGCAAAAGAAGGAGAGAGCAGAGTGACAGAGAGATGACCTGCTTTTCCTTTCACTGTCCAGTCACAGATCGGGCAGGTCCAGTATGGCATGGGGTCAGAGAAAGTGGGTTGAATGATGTTGGCCATCAGATTGAGGACATCTAGTGGCAGAAAAAGTACTGCTGGGGAAATCTGTAGATTTAAAGAGTAATTCCACTTGTGCTGAGGAAAAAAAGCATTCCCCTCTGGGTGATCTATGTACATTGCCGGGATTTAACCCCTTCCCGCCACCACCCCCTGACCTTCTAAGAACTTGTAGATCCCGAGAGGCAAAGGCAGGCATTTGGGTCATGTGACCGCTGTGATTGGCTGTTGTAGAAGTATGCATTGAGAGCTTTCCGGTCGGCACCGGGGACTGTGCTGGGAGCGTGCAGGGTGCCCACTCTCAGCACAGTTCTGGGTTTACATAGGGCCGCATACGTAGCGATTTTGTTGCTATTTTATAGTGATTTTTTTTCAGTGATTTGGAATTTGCATTTTTTTTTTTTTTTTTTTGCCCAACAACAAGTTGGCTAAAAAAAAGCATAAAAAAAATGCAAAACGCATAACACATTAAAAAAAGCGTAAAATCCACATGTGCAAAAATGCACCACAAAAAGCACTGCAGGAATGGATCAAAAGCAAACTAGGTGTGAACCAGGACTTAGGGGGTAAGCGCTACAGAAGTATGTGGAAAGTGATGGCTCATCAGTACACTGCTGCTCCTTTATTGTCCAATCAGCAAGGTTAGGGTGCTATCAGGACCTGGATGTGCCGCTTAACAGCAGAAGAGGACCACTGTGTTTTCTGTCAGGGATTTTCAAATCACATCACTGGCTGAACAAAATGACACACCTTCAGCTGGAATGATGGTTCACGTGTATGAATTCCAAATGTGGTAGCTGCTTTTCTTAGGGTCAGCTATATTAAAGGGGCAGTGCAAGTAAAGTTATAACTATAAGTACATAGTGGCTTGGACCTATGGGCAACAGCAATGTTTTCTAAGCTGCTCGAGATAACAAAAGAGGACACTGTCTGGCCCTAGGCAAAGCACTTGAGAGTATGTAAATCTTGCCTGACTATTATCAGAAGGCTAGAGAGGTAATAAACCCTGCCTTGACTTGCCTTGACCTCTTCTTGGGAAGAGGGCCAGAGAGAACATAAACAATGTATGGTCCTGGAAAGTACACTGTAGGGAACATTAACACTACCTGACAAGATTTGTATTGCTGGAGAACTGGACCCCAGAGTAGGTGAATATCAAAAAGGATTCCAATTTTTAGAGGCAGCCCTCTGTCTACTGGGGTCTCCCACCCAGAGGGCCCCTGGAGTAGTCCGAAGTACATTTAAAAGGATGACAGCACCACAAGCCTTGAATGAGTTCAGTAAGTGTTTATTGGAAAATGTAGTCAATAATCCAACACATTTCAGTGGCGCAATGCTTCCCTTCCTCAGGGCTTCCATGTTGGTATTGGATTCACAAAGGTACTGGATAATGCTTGTAATGTAAAAAATAATGGAAAAGTGGAATGGTGATTCAGGACAGGTTGTCAGTTGACACCAGGACAGAGAACTAGAGAAGACATCAACTATACCTGGTTCTAGACAAACACTGTGTCACGTCTACCCCAACGCAGGTGGTTAGACACTATAGCTGGCTACTGTGTGCTTCACCTATAGCAGCCCCCTTTCCCTTAAAGGGGTTGTAAAGGTATTTTTTTTTTTTTTTAAATAACAAACAAGTTATACTTACCTCCACTGTGCAGCTCGTTTTGCACAGAGTGACCCCGAACCTGGTCTTCTGGGGTCCCTCGGTGGCTGTCTCAGCTCCTCCCCGCAAGAACTGAACACCTTCATGCAAGCTCTCTCACATTGTGTTTAGTTCTTGCGGGCGCGCTCCCGTGATACAGCCGGCGGCTATAGCCGCTGACTGTATCACTCGGCCACGCACCCCTGGCACACCGCGTCATTGGATGTGATTGACAGCAGCGCGAGCCAATGGCTGCGCTGCTTTCAATCCATCCACTCTAGCCAATCAACGGCCAGGCTGAACGGCTAAGAGGATGTCAGGAGCGAGCGCGGGACTTTCGGGGGGTCAGGTAAGTAAAACGGGGGGCTGGCATTGTCGAATGTTTTTTCACCTTAATGCATAGGATGCATTAAGGTGAAAAAACGTGAACCTTTGCAATCCCTTTAAGGCAAGCAGGCTTACCGGTACTTGGTTGCCCCCAGGAATTATACACAATGCTATAGTGCCTGGCCGCCACCCCAGGGCAGATGTGAACCGAGCAAACAAACAGACTACTTGCAGGTAGCAGACAGATAGCGTGGTTCTATGACGGTCTAGGTAAAAGGCAGGCTGAGTTCAGGGAAAAGTCCAATATCCGATCCGGGTCATACACAGGGAAATCCAAACTAGCAAAACAGGGCAAATAAACGGGAGGCTCGATCAGGAACAATGCAGGTATCAGTCTCTATCACAAGCAAGGGACAGAGCGTTTGGCTTGCTTATAACAGGTGACTGACCATATCAGTCACCTTGCAGGTAGACACAGACAGGGAGAATGCAATAGCCAAAACCTGGATGCTGGAATGAGGAGCAGGAGCACTTAAGTGAGCCTGACAATACCCCCCCTCAAAGGAGGGGCCCCCGGACCCTCAAAGACAAGCTGGACATCCAGCACAGGACCATCAGACTGGGCAGAGGTACATGGATCCGCGAGGTCAGGTTGGTTAGCAGAGGACGTGTCACAGGAGTCAAGCCGGACAACTGAAATACGAGCAGAATGCAGAGAGCCCTGAAAAAAAGGTTGAAAGCCACACCTGGCCGAATGAGGCAGTTTATCCGAAGGATTGATTGAACCTCTTAGACCGGTTAGAATGGTTGTAGTAGAAGTGGGGTGAGGCCAGGTTACAAAAGGTCCTGAATTAGAAAAAGCAGGAAGCACAATGGGCATGGGCTAGACTGGCATAACTTATGCAGTGGCCAACTGGGCCACATCGTCAGGCATAGCGGCTGTCTGAATCGTATCACCAGGTGTAGCGACTGCCTGAATCACATTGCCAGGTTTAGCGACTACCTGAATCGCATTGCCAGGTGTAGCGACTTCCCGAATCGCATCGCCAGGTGTAGCAACTGTGGAACTTGCGCACAAGTTAGCCTGGCTGTGCTTCCAAGGGAATTTAGCGACAGGCAAAGGTAGGGGTAATACAGGTGGCTTGACTTCTAAGGACTTAGAGGAAGTTTCCAAACAGGGTTTAAGGCTCTGAGACAACGGATAAGTTTGGCTTCTAGGAGGAGAGGCTGTGGCAAATGGATGGAGAGGTGACCTGTAGAGAATTCAATAGACTTGTCAGCGTCTCTTGCAGAGTTATATAAAGGCACATGGTTATGCAAACTGGAGTCACATTTGGAAACATTGGGCCCTGGGCAGAGAACTAGAGGGGAGATAAACACGTCTGTGCCTTGGGCAGGGTTTAGAGCAGATATAACCATCTCTGGGCCCTGAACAGGGCACTAGAGAGGACATAATCACTGCTGGGCCCCTAACAGAGCATTAGGGAGGGGATAAACACTGTTGGGCCCTGGGAAGAGCACTGGAGAGGACATAAACATTGCTGGGCCGGGGACAGAGGAAATGATCACTGCTCTGCCCTGAGCAGGGCACTAGAGAGGACATAACCATTCCAGGGCTCTGAACAGAGCACCAGAGAGGACATACCCACTGTTGGGCCTTGGGCATAGTTTAACCACTGCTGTGCCCTGAACAGAGCACTAGAGAGGACATAAACACTGCTGGGCCCTGCGGAGAGCACCAGAAAGTACATAAACATTCCAGGGCCCTGGACAGAGCACTAGAGAGGATATAGACATTGCAGGGCCCTGAACAGAGCACTAGAGAGGACATGAACACTGCTCTGCCCTGAATAGAGCACTAGGTAGGACTTAAACAGTCACTGCTGGGCCACAAATAGAATGTAAGAGTGAACATAAATACTGATGGGCCCTGCATACCTCCCAACTGTCCCTGGTTTTGAGGGACTGGCCCTCATTCAGAACAAAGTCCCCCTGTCCCTCTTTCCTTCTCATTTGTCCCTCATTTTGGTCTGATCTATATAGTTGTATATAAAATGCTCTACTTATCTATCAACAAGTGTTTCCCAGTGCTAAACCTTTAATCCAATTTCTAAATTTCTGCATTTGTAAATT
Source organism: Lithobates clamitans (assembly GCA_037952925.1). Lineage (NCBI taxonomy): Eukaryota > Metazoa > Chordata > Amphibia > Anura > Ranidae > Lithobates > Lithobates clamitans. Next base: position 3,113,660 of record JBBGZY010000648.1, read on the forward strand.
CCAAAAGTCAATATAAAGGAATAGTAGTGGTAAAAAGTACTTGTGGGTTTAACAAATCTTTTTTTTGTACAAATCTCCTTTAAGAGGCGTGGCAGGGCATGTGTCCTATGCCTACATACTTTTGCTTATAGGTTTCCTTCCCATTTCAGAAAGTTGTGAGGTATGGCACTAGTAGAGCACTAGAGAGGAGATAAACACTGTTGGGCTTTGGGCATAGTATAGAGAGGACATAACCCCTGCTGGGCTCTGAACAGAGCACTACAGATTGCATACTTACTGCTGGGCCAATAGCAAGGCAGTAGGGAGGACATATACGCAGTTAGGCCCTTAATAGAGCACTAGGGAGGACATAAACACTGCTGGGCCCTTAATAGAGCACTACAAAGGACATAAACATTGCTGGTCCCTGAGCAGGGCACTAGAGAGGACATACTGCTGGGCCCTTAATAGAGCACTACAAAGGACATAAACATTGCTGGACCCTGAGCAGGGCACTAGAGAGGACATAAACACTGCTGGGCCCTGGGCAGAGCACTAGATAGAACATAACCATTGCTGGGCCATGAGCAGGGCACTAGAGAGGACATGAACACTGCTGGGCCTAGGACAGAGCACTAGAGAGGACATAACCATTGCTGGGCCCTGGACAAAGCACTAGAGAGGACATAACCATTACTGGGCCCTGGACAAAGCACTAGAGAGGAAATAACCATTACTGGGCCCTGGACAAAGCACTAGAGAGGACATAACCATTACTGGGCCCTGGACAAAGCACTAGAGAGGACATAACCATTACTGGGCCCTGGACAAAGCACTAGAGAGGACATAACCATTACTGGGCCCTGGAGAGAGCACTAGAGAGGACATAGCGATTGCTGGGCCCTGGAGAGAGCACTAGAGAGGACATAACCATTGCTGGGCCCTGGGCAGAACACTAGAGAGGACATAACCATTGCTGGGCCCTGAGAAGAACACTAGAGAAGACATAACCATTGCTTAGCCCTGGACAGAGCACTAGAGAAGACATAACCACTGCTGGGCCCTGGGCAGAGCACTAGATATAACATAAACATTGCTGGGCCATGAGCAGGGCACTAGAGAGAGGACATGAACACTGCTGGGCCTAGGACAGAGCACTAGAGAGGACATAACCATTGCTGGGCCCTGGACAAAGCACTAGAGAGGACATAACCATTACTGGGCCCTGGACAAAGCACTAGAGAGGACATAACCATTACTGGGCCCTGGGCAGAACACTAGAGAGGACATAACCATTGCTGGGCCCTGGGAAGAACACTAGAGAAGACATAACCATTGCTTAGCCCTGGACAGAGCACTAGAGAAGACATAACCACTGCTGGGCCCTGGGCAGAGCACTACATATAACATAAACATTGCCCTGGGCCGGCTGAAGCAATGGAGTTTAATTAATCTGTATCTAAGGTCTGTACTGCTATAAAAACTGTCATAAAAGGACTGGAGGAGACCCAAATACAAAGTCTAAGTGAGGTTTTAATTAACTAGTCTCTATAGCAGCTCATTGACTGAGTTTACTTGTTGCTTGCATTTGCTCTTGAAACGAATCAAGCCGGGTTCAAAGCAAAATTTGGCGGTGAAGAAGTGTAGGTGTTTTATAAAATTCAGCTCAGCTACATAATCACATCACATGCAGACGCTTTCCAGCCTCGGCTTTTGGGGCTTGTTTTTTTTTATCTCCATGAATCTGTTTACTTGAAGTGCCAGATCTCTACATATTTATATCTCTGCGTGCCCCGAGTCTCCTTTCACCTGCGTGAGTCTACCTCCCCCCCCACCCCCAAATCTTCTTCATCAGTGCCAGACCACAGGGGCCGCGAGCCCGCTCTCCGATCACAACTTTCTCAGCACGGCACTTCCTCCTGCTCATCTCTCTCTCTAGAGTATGCTGTTTATCTCTCGCAAGGATTGAGCCTATAGATAGCATCAGTGGATCTGTATCATCGGTCTGGCAGCAGATGTGAACCTCAGCAGCTCCGTCTTAATTGCCCTGCTGTGGCTCACCTACCAGAAGACTTATTTTTTTCTGCTCTCTTCAGTTTTAGAGTTGATTAGCTGAAAAGCGACAGAAAAAAAATCTTGCTGGCCCAGGATCCTCAGGGAATACTTAACCTCCCCTGTGTTGGACATAGTATTTAGAAACATAAAAAAAGAACACACGTGCAATAAAAAATACAGAACAAATTAGGTATTTTTTTTTTCTTACTATAAAAAGAACACTGGCTGTGCTTACAGGGGCCCTGAGAATGTTATATATAGACATTAAAATGTCACTTCAACATCAATTTTACAATTATCAATCAATCAATCAATCAATACTGCTCCAGTTTGCTCTATGCTTGCAGGCAAATCCCAGCCAACAGCACATCCAGCTTGCCATTGAGAGTATATTTTAATTAGACAGTGAATGATGCCACAATCTACAATGCATGGGGAGAGTGCGCATTTAAATACACTCTATGAGTAAGCGTTGCTTAGTGTGAAATGCATCGGTAATTTGTTACTTCCTGTATTTACCCCATTTTAGCATAATGAAGAACTTTGCTTCATACGCCGGACTGTGACATCATCCATTGTCTAGTTGAAGTATTGGTTTTACAGAATAGGTTGGGATATCTACAGCACCATCAAGTGTTTGCTTTTATCCTTTGAAATTAACCTTCCCCTTCAAAATAAATTTAAGTGAGGCTATCCTGGCCTAAAATGTTGCCATGGTAGCAGTAGTTCTGGAATAAGGGAGCTTGTGGTGTCTATGAGTACCTGTCTTAGTCTTCTAGGTGAACCCTGTTTTCTGGTAGCGCCTCCTTGGTCCAGACTGTATATGGGGCCTTGACAGACAAGTCAGGATTATACCCCACTCTCTCCAGGTGGTAGGCACCACCAACCCTCTTGTTGAACAGTCAAATGTCATATAATCTCGTATAATAATAATATATTCAGTCCAACGGTAAGGCACTGGCATTTGTAGGACTATCATTCATTTTCTTTTTTCATGCACTGTTCTGTCCTTTCTGACTCCCATGGGACAAAGTACATGTGATACTTTTTCCCATGTAGCTAGTTGCTTTGTAGCCCTATCTTTGAGTTTAGACCAGCTCATCCTTCTCCTCGCCACAACTATCCAGCAACAAATCTCAGTAGGAGACAGCCACTGTCTCAGGCTCTGAGCCCTTTCCCAAGACAAGCATTGGCCTCCTGTCCCTCTGCTGCATCCCTTGCCGCTGCATGCCTCGAAAAAGTGCTCAGAGCCCGAGACATTATAAAGTGGCTGTCATGAGCGTTGCCCAGCCTGATCTCATACCTAGTTTTAGAAAGCACCTAGCAACATGAGACAAAGTACTACATATACCATGTCTCAAGGGGGACAGAAGAGTGAAAAACAATTTTAATGATAGTTCTTCTTTAAAGCTAAGCTCCAGGCAAAAATAAAATGGCAGGCTCACCACCTCAAGTCATGGTCTATGTTTGCCATGAACAAATCCGGCCATGGTGACCCCTGACACTATGCACCTCGGGTGTCACACAGCTCTCTAGTGTCCCTCTCCTCTGGGGCCTTGGGTTCACTTCAGAAAAAATGGGACAGAGCTCTATACCCCTTACACTTTCTGATGGCCATCATAGAGCCCTGAAACTCAGGTACATGCTGCAGTCAACTTCTAGTTTGGAGGAGGACCCTTTCCTTCTCCTGCAGGGAAAATGTTTTATTTTTCCAGGCTTGTTTCCCTTTATTTTCACCTGGTAATCCTGTGAACAACTTATTTCTTCTATTTTCTAACCTCTCCTATTTTCAATCTACACCTCCTCCCTGGGTCAGCTGATAGCCTCCCATGGCTTCCAATGCCATCTCTATGCTGACGACACCCAAATCTTTTTCTCTACCCCTCAGTTCACTCCCTCAGTCACCTCACTCATCACTAATTTATTAACAGATAATGTGTATCAGTCTGGATGTCACACTATTTCCTCAAACCCAATCTATCCAAAACTGAACTTATAATTTTCCCTCCACCACGTGCCCCTTCCCCTGATCTCTCTGTCAAAATCGATGAGACAACTATCAGCCCATCCCCGCATGCCAAGGTCCTAGGTGCCCTGGACTTTCAACTCTCCTTTAAGCTCCACATCCAATCACTGTCCAAATCTTGCCACCTCAACCCCTGCAACATCTCCAAAATACGCCCCTTTCTAACCAATGACACAAAAAAGCTCTTAATTCACTCCCTGGTCATCTCTCGCCTCGACTACTGCAACTCCCTTATCATTGGTTTACCTCAACATAGTCTATCCCCCCTTCAATCCATCATGAATGCTGCTGCCAGACTCATCCACCTTACCAATCGCTCTGTGTCTGCTACTTCTCTCTGTCAATCCCTCTACTGGCTTCCGCTCACCCAACTAATTAAATTAAAAAAACTAACAACAACTTACAAAGCCATCCACAATTTAGCCCCCAGCTACATCACTAGCCTAGTCTCAAAATACCAACCTAATTATTCTCTTCGCTCCTCTCAAGACCTCCTGCTCTCTAGCTCCTTCGTCACCTCCTCCCATGGTCCCCTCCAGGACTTTTCCAGAGCCTCTCCAATCCTATGGAACTCTTTACCCCAATCTGTCCCGATTATCTCCTACTCTAATAGCTTTTAGAAGATCCTTGAAAACCCTCCTCTTCAGAGAAGTCTATCCTACCCACACCTAATAACTGTATTTTCATTTTCTCCATCAGCTCATCCCCCACAGTTATTAACTTTTGTTTCACTTGACCCTCTCTTCCAGACTGTAAGCTCTAACGATCAGGGCCCTCTGATTCCACCTGTATTGAATTGTATTGTAACTGTACTGTCTGCCCTGATGTTGTAAAGCTCTGCACAAACTGTTGGCGCTATATAAATTCTGTATTATAATAACAATCATTTCTTGTCCTTGGTTGGCTACACTCACCTCTCCACTGTATCTATGGAAAGAGCCATGGTTGTCGCCCAGGCTGGACCTCCAACATGTCTATTTTTGTTGTGACCCAAACTAAATCGACAGGTGCCGCTCAAGGCTTCACCAGGTTCCCTTATGTAACAAGCGCTTGGTGTGCAGACAAGGACAGAGCTCGTCTCAGCTCTAGACATCTAATGGAGAAGTCCTGGAAGTTGCACATCTCTGCAAAACCCCGTAAGAAGGTGTATGATTCAAACCAGGCCACGTCCCCCTGTCTGTCTTTGTTCACCTTAATTATAGGAAGGATGCGGTGGCTAGTAGTTTGCAAAACAAAGATAACATTGTTTTTTCTGTCTGACTGGACACTGCATTTCTGGCAAGATCAACAGGTAATTTCTGTACTTGCTGAAAATGTGCTTAGTCTGAAAAATAAAAATAAATGCAGCCACCACATCTAAAAACCGGTAAGATGCAATTTATTACAGTTTTGATACACATTTATGTAAACCGGTTGCTTGGACAAAGCATAGGTGCACTTTAAGGTAAACTGATTGGACTCTGCGCTATTTCTAGGAAATCTGAACACTATTGAATGACATTACTCTCTGCCTAGAGTGGCTTTTTAAATGTACGGCATCATTTGAAAGGCTGGCTTGTTTAACAGCTCACCCTTTACAACAATCCGGAGCGATCGAACCAACTTGTGTCTATTTATGGGCAAACCCAGGAGGAAGGGATAACAGCCAAAATGACCCAGTCCTCCTAGATGCATTGTGTGTTATTTTAGGTTCCTCCATGTGTTTCCATTTTACTTCAGTACTTTGGATAGTGACTTCCAGGAAAATTAACAGAAACACCACGGCATATTTTGGACGACTGAAGAGGGGATAGAACAATAACTCTTTCATACTTCTTATGTTCTAAAATCGAATACTTTCAAATTTTCTGGAATCATGGAAAACAGAACTAACTTGAAATGGAGATATAAATATGTGTTTTGTTGTCCCCGTGAACTTAACTGCACTTCATATGCCCTTAAAGGAGGACTTCGCTAAGCATGAAATGGAACAGAAATCACAACCACCGTGCTAATAATAAGCAGAACCTTATAAATGAATTTGCCCAAGATCGAGCCAACCCATGGCACCCATAAGCAGAATTGCTAACAGGTTCCCTGTGCCGCTTGGTGGGCCGGAAAAGGCGTCCCTATAGTGAGAACCTCTTATTTGGTCCAAGTAAGGATAAGGATAATCCCCACAGTTATGACCTTTTGTCTCACTTGACCCTCTTTTTTAGATTGTAAGCTCTAACGAGCAGGGCCCTCTGATTCCTCTTGTATTGAATTGTATTGTAAGTGTACTGTCTGCCCTCACATTGTAAAGCGCTGTGCAAACCGTTGACTCTATATAAATCCTGCATAATAATAATTAAAGTTAAACTCCGGGAATTATATTTTTTTGCATACGCCAGCTTGATGCAATGTAAGTATTTATATTTTATACCCAGAGGACTGCTGGGTATGCCGGGTTCTCTGTGAATGGCTTCCGCTCTGCAAACTTACCACAGGGGCTCATTCACTTGGAAACCTATAGAATGCCTTGTCATTTTTCAATGAATACACAGCGTTATCTGATTGGGCAAGATGAGGAGTGGTGATGTCACAGTCTTCATCCCACCTCGATAATGGGAATGTGGTTAGTGTAGGTATAAAATTTATGTATTGTAGATATAAGCAGGAGCGTATCTACTGAGAGGCAAACAAGGCGTTTGCCTAGGGTGGCATTTTTTAGGGGGGGGGGGGGGCTCCTTCCCAGGCAGAAGGGACACTACAAGCAGTGATGTTCTCTACGGAGTGCGGACCCCACCCAGGTGACACCCGCCAGAGTGGTGACACCAGGGGCGGCTGCAGACTGACCGTTCAGTGACAGGGGAGCAAAGCGAAAGCAGGAGGCGGCGGTGGCTGCCGCCTCCGATCCCAGAAGTAGCTCACTTGGCAGAGCAGGTCGGGGTCCCGGGCTGTGATCGTGCCTCGGCAGCCTCCCTACACACAGCTGGTAAAAAGGAGCCGACTGGGCTGCAGGAAGGTGGGACAATTTTTTTTCCGGGGGGGTAACCTCCTGTTATAGTATGAGGGGATAGGGGAGCCACCCTCTCTCTCACCCCCTCTCCCTATCTTACCTCCTCTCTCTCACCCCCTCTCCCTATCTTACCTCCTCTCTCTCACCCCTCCCCTCTAAACCCTCTCTCTCTCTCTCTCTCTCTCTCTCCCTCTCCCTCTCCCTCTCCCTCTCCCTCTCCCTCTCCCTCTCCCTCTCCCTCTCCCTCTCCCTCTCCTCTCTCTCTCTCTCTCTCTCTCTCTCTCTCTCTCTCTCTCTCTCTCCTCTCTCTCTCTCTCTCTCTCTCTCTCTCTCTCTCTCTCTCTCTCTCTCTCTCCTCCTTTCTCTCTTACCCCCTCTCTCTCCCACCACCTCTTTTCACCCTCCTCTCTCTTACACCTCCTATTTCTCTCACTCCCCCCCTCTCTCTCTCTCTCTCACCCTCCCTCTGAGGTGGAGCCTAACAAGGAGGGGGTGGATTTTATAGATGTAGCTTTGTAATCATTAATACATCATTAAGCGTACATTGTTTAAAGTGATACTAAAGTCTTGTTTTTTTTTTTTTGTTTCAAAATAATAAACATGTTATACTTACCTACTCTGTGTAGTAGTTTTGCACAGAGCAGCCTAGATCCTCCTCTTCCCGGGTCCCTCACCGGTGCTTCTGGCCCCTCCCTCCTGTTGAGTGCCCCCAAAGCAAGCAGCTTCCTATGGGGGCACCAGAGCCAAGCCACAGCTCCGTGTTTCCATTCAGACACAGATCCATGGCCCGGCCCCACCCCACCCCCTCTCTCTCCTCATTGCTCACTGACTTTGATTGGCAACAGCGGGGACTAATGGCGCTTCGCTGCTGTCTCAGCCAATGAGGAGGGAGAGTCCCGAACAGCTGAGACTCTTGAGCAACATCGCTGGATCGAGATGGGACTCATGTAAGTATTAGGGGGGCTGCTGCACACAGAAGGCTTTTTATCTTAATGCATAGAATGCATTAAGATAAAAAACCTTCAGCCTCTATAACTACTTTAATTGCAAGCCATATAAATAACCTGAATGTGACCTTTTGTAGTCCTTGTACAGCAGGGCCGGAGTGAGAGAAGAAGAAGCAACAGAAGGAGCCAATCTGTTCATGCGATGAAAGAAGCATGCTGATAGGAGAGAGCAGGGTGACCGAGAGGTGAGCTCATCTATGTGATGCTTCTCCTTGCACTATCCAATCACAGGCAGAGCTGGTTCTCAGATGACCTGGGCTCAGGGGAAGTGGACTGAATGATGTTAACCATCAGACCGAAGACATCTAGTGATATACAATAGTATTGCAGCAAAAATTTCAGGACTGCATGGGATTATTGCAGCAAAAGCTGGGTTTGTTATATTATCTTTTAAAGGGCTACTATTAAGATCTGCCTTAAAGAAATAAAAGTTCATGCTATCAATTATAATAAAGCCTTTAGAAAAAAAAAAAATAATGTAAAGGGAATGTTTTTTTTTTGAGGCCGGTAGGCCACATACATCACTGCTAGAGTTGCGAGCTTCCACCTTGCAAACGACGCGGCCCTCGCCTCTGCGAGGTAGTTTGTGGCGGTGTACTCAGCAGATGTGTCAAATTACTGGACTTTAATTCTATGTAATTGGTGAGCACGATGCCTATTGAGCTGAAATCCTGGACTCTGACACTAATGGGGCTTTTCCCTGGTGGGTTTAACATGAAGTGGATATGACTGACTGCGGTTACTTTAAACTTTCCCAAGGGAAGTTTCCTATGACGAACATTTATCCGAAAGAACATTTGAACGCTTGTTTTTTTTTTTTAAGAGACGGAAAAGTGTTCTCCTTAACAGTCTTCCTTTTGACTCAGGAATTGCAGCAATTTGGTACGATATATGTGACAGACGAGAAAATAAAAATATGTACAGACACTTGTAAGATGATAGCAATCTTAGGTTTTCTATATAGGTGAGATGGGCGCCTTGGGTGCTGAGCCATTAAAGTTGTTGTAAACTTGGCTCAAGGTTTTTTAACCTTCATGCATGGGTGCTGTTAAAGTGGTGATATATTAGGACGACCTGTCCATTAAGGGCGCACGGGCACCGCCCCCACCATCCATGCGTCCGGCCCATTGCAGGACACCGAATGCATGGATTCCAATGGGTTGGGGTTTTTTTTTTTTTTTTGAAGAACCTGATTAAAGCAAGAGGCTCTAATAGGCTTCAAAATAGGGTGGGCTCGAGGAGTAGAGAATGCCGAGGCGTAGAGAATGCAAACCGAGCCCCCCCCCCCAGGTGTGTTACCATAGTGAATGAATAATGACTATCGTAACATTGATCCTCCTCCCGGCCAATCAGGAAGTGGGTCTTGAGACCCAGTGATGGGAGTAAGTCACACATGTGCAAGTCACAAGCAAGTCTCAAGTCTTAACCTTCAAGTCATAAGCAAGTCCCAAGTTACTGTGGCGAAAAGCAAGCAAGTCAAGTCGAGTCCCTGCTAGAGGTCAAGCAAGTCAAGTCAAGTCATTTATTTCGGTCAAGTCACAAATTAAGTCAAAATCCTGATCTACCCCGAAGCCGGGACTCGGGGGGAGCTTTCTTTTGTGGGGGGGGTGGGGCGACTTTTGCCTAGGCCAAGACACAGAACTGGTGGTGCCAAGTCATTGCAAGTCAAATAGCTCAAGTCAAAGTCAAGTCGCAAGTCATTAGTGACAAGTCAAAGTCAAGTCGAGTCATTTATTTAATTTTGTCAAGCAAGTCGCAAGTCCTCAAACAGGTGACTCGAGTCTGACTCGAGTCAAGTCATGTGACTCGAGTCCCCCACCTCTGTTGAGACCCGTCAACTGATTGGCTGAAAGGACAGGCTATCCTATTGGACGCCTAGGAGGAGGGGAGGAGCTGTGATGGAAGCAAAGACACAGGAGCCACTGCCCACCACCTGCCACCTGCTAAATGGGGTAAGTGCCGGACTGACCGGCAGACAGTAAGCTGGGGGGGGTGCTGCCGGCCGCTGGTGGGGGGGGTTGTTTTGGTACACATTGTTCTTCCTCTCAGTCTTTTAAACAATGCTGTGGTGTATTGCAAACAAAAGCCTTAAGAGTAGATGGTCAGTAAGAAGTGAATGTCCACTTTGTGTTCTCCAAACGTTAAAAAAGGCCATATCAATATAAATTACAGATCAACCGTTTCATCACCGTTACGTAATAGTTTTTTGTTTTTTTTTTTCAAGATGTGCAATAAGTGATCACACAAACACTTACAGGTAAAGTCAAATTGTTAGGAAAGCAGACAAAAAATGATTTTGGACTGTACAGGCCACACAAGGAGTAAACAGTTTGAAATAAAATCATACAATTTATTGATTACAAAGATTGAAAAATCCATCCAATGTACATATTGGTTAATAAAAACAATACTAGTGCTGATAGAGTTCACTGTGTTAACTTCTACACCAAAAGGAGAATGCTGGTATAATAGGTCCTCATATGCTGACGTGTTTCGCCAGACTTTGCTTCATCAGGCCTATGAAGACATTACAGCACTAATCTACAAAAAGACAATAAGATATTATACAGTATCCATGGGAAATTTGTTGTTGCTGCTGAGGGTCTATTATTGTTGGGATCTGTTGTTGCTGCTGAGGGTCTATTATTGTTGGGATCTATTGTTGCTGGGGGGATCTATTGTTGCTGGGAAAGGTCTATTGCTGCTGGCTGCAAGGGATCTACTATACTGCTTTTCGTATTATTAACAAATTCCATACAAATCACAAAATTATACTTGGTTCTGTATTCTCAAAAAGGAGCGGTGCTGGGTCTCAAAAGGGGGGAGCTCCTGCACCTGTTCTCTAAGAAAAAAAGCCCTGGGTAAAAACCATCCCTGTACCAGGCTTGGGATGCAATTTTATGTATTAGTTAGCCATAAATAGGAAAATTAGATTTCTCCATCACCAAAAAACCCCAAAAGGAAAAAAGAAAAATACTACCCCTGAAACAAAAGCACACTTTTTTTTTTAAAGGGAAAAAAAAACGGTTTGGATGGGACAGCTGACCTCATTTTAACCCCAAAAAATAAAATTATAGACAAAAAAGCCCCCAATAATATGAACTAAAACAAAAAAAAATGCAGGGGGAGTGTGGTTAAAGGGGTTTACTGCTCAAAGCACTGGCAATCAGAATTAAAGCACAGTTTCTGTTCCTGACTGATGCTAATCTCCTTCTATGCAGTTTGTCAGCCTTTCCTATTCTTTCCCTACAGCAGCTTCAATATACTGTCAGTATGGCTAATGAAAGGGCTGCTTTATCCAAACCCCCCCCCTTATTGACCCTTCCAAGCCTGTTGGCTGACACTGCTTTATAGCTTTAAAAAATCTCTTATTGCTAATATTATTCTAATTATACAGGATTTATATAGAGCCAACTGTTTGTGCTGCACTTTACAAAATAAGGGAGACAGTGCAGTTGCAATACAATTCAATACAAGAGGGCATAGCTCCCAACTGTCCCTGATTTTGAGGGACTGTCCCTGATTTGGAGAAATGTCCCTCTGTCCCTTTTTCCTCCTCATTTGTCCCTCATTTTGGTCTGATCCATATAGTTGTATATAAAATGCACTTTTTATCTTTCAAAAAAAGTGTTTCGCAGTGCTAAACCTTTCATCTAATCTCTAAATGGCTGCGTTTTTCAATTGTAAAAGCCAATTTAAAGGAATAGTAGTAGTAAAAAAAAGCACTTGTGGATTTCATTAACCTTTTTTTTGTTATTTCCCCTTTAAGGGGGAGTGGCAAGGTGCGTGTCCTATGCCTACATACGTTTGCTAGTAGGTGTCTCTCATTCCCATCTCAAAATGTTGGGAGGTATGCAAGAGGGTAGGGGGACCTGTTCGTGAGAGCTTATAATCTTAAATAAATAAATAAATAAAATAATAATAATATTACCATTCCTATGATTAGTAGTATTACCTGTGGCGGCTGATGCTCTATTTTCGGGGGCGGCAAACAAACCACCTGAACCCCCCTGTTCGTTCGGTCAAAATTAGTATTATTACTACTGTTGCTGTTATTATTATTGTAATTATTATTATTAATAATAATAATAATATATTACTGCTACGGCTAATGCTACTACTGTTGCCACCACTACTACTATTACTGCTACTATTTCTACCACTGATCTTTCTAATACCACAGCTACTACTACTACTACTATCATTATTGTTTTTATTACCACTACTGCTACTATTATTAGTATTATTACTTCTTCTGCTTCTAGCATTACTACTACTACTAGTAATTGTAATAGTAACACCATTGTTACTGCTATTTATATTATTATTACTGTTATTACTTTTACTAATACCATTTTTAATGCTGCTGCTGCTATGACTATTAGTATTATTATTACTAATGTTGCTATTATTATTATTATTATTAAAAATAATGTATTACTGCTACAACTAATGCTACTACTGTTGCTACCACTACCACTTTTACTGCTACTATTACTACCACTGATATTTCTAATCTGAAAAAAATAAGGTCTCCCCGAATTTCCCATAATAGAGACACAGGAAAATAGCGGATTTTTGCATGCCAAAAAAACGAAGCAAATACAATCATATACAAAAACAACAAAGAATAAGATTAACAATCTTTATTATACACCATTCAAATCTAGAAAAAAAGTATCTCTAAAAGCATGTAGTACACGCTACCAGACTTGTTATACATCCAACAGAGCATTTGAAGGAAATGAAGGATGATGGGATCAATGAGATTCGCCCAAGATGGGCGAATAATGTATTGCTTGTATTATTTACCAGCATAAAAACTACACATACAAAGTGGATCCTGAAGAAGCCATCTTGGGGAAAACGCGCTGATTCCATCATCCTTTGTTTCCTTCAAATGCTCTGTTGGATGTAAAACAAGTCTGGTAGCGTGTACTACATGCTTTTAGAGATACTTTTTTCTAGATTTTAATGGTGTATAAAAAACATTGTTAATCTTATTCTTTGTTGTTTTTGTATATGATTTTATTTGCTTTTTTTTTCAAAAATCCCCTATTTCCCTGTGTCTCTATTGTGGGAGATTCAGGGAGATCTTATTTTTTTATTAGTTGCACCTTTGGGGATTGCGCCTTTTTTTGTGTACAAGACCTCCCACCCAAAACACTGATATTTCTAATACCACTGCTACTACTACTACTACTACTATCATTATTGTTTTTATTACCACTACTACTACTATTATTAGTATTATAACTTTTTCTGCAGCTACAATAACTACTACTACAAGTAGTAGTAATTTTAGTAGTAGTAGTATCATTGTTACTACTACTACTGCTGTTACTATAACTAATGTTACTATCACTACTTTTACTAATACTATTTTTACTACTATGACTGCTACTCTCTGTAATACTACTACTACTGTTATTATTTTATTACTCTGTAGTCATTATTCTACTATTATTATTTCTGTCTTTCTTATGTGACACACATTCATTTCCATTTTTGCTTATTGTGTAATAATCATAGTCTGAGGTTTTATTAACACCTATGAGTAAATATGCAATGTTTTCAATATTTCAATTTACATTGTTATAGTAGTTGATCCTATTTCTGAACATAACTCGTTTTCCATAGTCCTTGCACAGGAAACTTTGGCCAGTTTTGGATTTTGGGGGTTCCTTCGCAGAGAGTATCTGGCCTACAGGGTAAAGCTCCACCATTGTGTAATTTCTGTGCAGGTGGAAGTACTGTTACAGAAATAGCTATGGTTGCATTAAGAGCACTTTCATCTAAAGTCATCATTGTAATCTTTTCATTATTAGCTAATTCTTTAAGGACTCCCCCCCGCCCCCCCCAGCCCCAAGCTGGGTGAGACCCCCGGTCTTGGAATTGTGAGAACATTAAAAATTCTGCTTATCAATGACCTGATGTTTGACTCCGACAAGGAGAGACGTATCGTGTGACAAGACTTACATCATTCTGTTCCCACAAGTATTGTGGTGACTGAAACAGCCTGTGCAAGACAGTTTAACTGAACGGCACAAACTGCAGCTCCTCTGAGCCACCTGTTGGGCTCGACCCACCTTGAGGGACATAATTAAACTGTTTTCTGACCACATGCTAACCACCACTTTCAAGGGGAGGCATGCCTGTGTTCTCCGCTCACACAAAGAGTAATACGACTCTGCAATTTCACATTCTGTGCTGTATAATCCGTTAAACGAAGAGGCTTTACCAGCATCAAAACTGGGATTTTAACTGTCATAACATTGTGAGTGTCAGTTCTGCGACTACGGAGTGGACTATTGCCGCAGGAAAGGCTCGAGGACCAACGGAGCAAAATAGGGAGTGATAATGTCATTGAGTTATTTTTCAATTGGAGTTTTCATGTGTCTGAAATTCTGGTGAAAATTGGGAGATTTGGGGCTACATTTCGCCATTTTGGCAAAATGCATTAGAGTCAACTGGGACGGCGAAATAAAAGTAATTTTTGGTGTTTTTTTTAAGGGTGCAGTTGGCCTTTGGGGAGCTCTTGAAGATGATGGAAGCTCCTTTTATCAATCCTGGACTTGTTCTGCTACAAAATGGCCCCTAATGAGCCTGATTATTTTAGATCGCTTTTGCAGACATTGTAAAAAAGTAAAATAAAAAATAAAATAAAATAAAAAGTTATCAAATAGATAAAAAAATGAAAAAAAAAAAATACAAAGGACATTAAATGACATAAATGAAACCCTAAAAGCACATCCACTCACAAAAAACAAACAAAAAAACGTATAAGTAATAAAAAGGTTGGTTATTTTGTTTCCCCAGGAAACGTTACCTAAGTAATTAATTTAATGAAAATAAGGCTTTTTGCCTCTGCAAATTTTATCCAAAATTGGTAATTGTGCACCAAAATTAATTTTGGTAAGGCTACTCCATTCATTCCTATTTTTCACTACTGTATATAGTTATCTTTTTTTTATTAGAAAATGGTATTGTTTATGCTTTCAATTGTTATATTTTCTTTATCTCAATAAAAACTTTTGAAAAAATAAAATAAAATTGTATTGTAACCTTGTAGCAGTCTTCCCCAGTATAATACGCCCCCCCCGCTGGAGACATTTTCTATCACACATTGTCCTAACAGGAATTAAGGATACATTTCCCCAATTGGGACACAGGCAGCAATTAAAACACTGCAGAGGCTGTAATCCTACCCTGTTTGTTCTAAAAAAAATTCTGATCCTGATACAATATCCCCTCCATGGGGTCATAAATAAAACAGTCAATCGCAAAAGGAGTGTCAAAATGAATATACAAAAATGGGAACATAAGTGCTGAACTATATATATATATTTTTTTTTATCCAGATTAAGTTAGCCTATATCCTAGAATGTATCATTTTAATAATAGCAATTATTATTATTGTTGTTATTATTTTTTTTTAAATCCTAACAATATAGTTAAGCACTCATGTTCTCATTTTTGTAAAATAATTTTGACCCCCATTTATGATTGACTATTTTTTTTTAATGACCCTGTGGAAGGGACATTGTATCAATATCAAATTGATATGGAACTCCATTTTATATTCTTTCTAACCCTGATGAAGCGGGTGCTTGGATGCCCCGAAACGCGTTAATTTTTTGATTTGTACCCCTGACTTTTAAAAGAATAAAGTTATATCTGAACCTCTTAGCAGTGGAGTGGCATTTCAATTTCAGTTCTTGTTACATTACACTACAAGCTAAGGAGACTGTGAAGTTCCTCTGGGGTGTAGAAGCCGTCTGCCCAGGAACCAGATAATATACACCAACATCAATACTTTAAGTTAATAATACCAGTAAGATAACCCTACAGGTCCAGCGCCATCTTTTGACTTACCTCAACAAAGCTAATGCAGTCATAGTAGTAGTATTATCTACAGAGAAGAAGGGATGGCAGAGAACAGCAGAAGCATAATAAACAGAACTAAAGGCAACTCCTGGCAAAAGTAAAAACGACTGCAGGGGTTAACTGCAGCCACTGCAAGGGTTAAATGCTTGTATTTGCCTATGGGTAGAGGGATAAGATGTACTGCTTACCTAATTCTTCGCTCCAACATGTTCCCTCCAGTGGTGGGACTGGTCCCTCGAAAGCCTCCTCTCGGGTTCTCCCGGCTGTGGTCACACTCTTGATTTCTCCATGTACAATGCAGGATTAGTAGTTCTGCATCTGCAGTAATTCTGCATCTGAAGGGCGACCCACGGCCTGGAATGCCATAACCAGAGCATGTGTAAGGTAAGTAAAGCCTAGTACACACCACTAGCTTTTTTTTCGTTCAACCCAGCGGGACGACCCCCCCGCCAGAACACTCCAGTCAGTGCTCTCTGCCATTGGCTGAGAGTGCTGATCGGCAGTCGGTTGGCTGCTGGTTCTCTAGCATGCTCGTCCTACAGAAGCCTGGCTACTGTCGGACCGGCTGCCATACACACGGGCCGAATATCGGCCGATTTTCATTGAACTGGCCAATGTTACCTGACATTCGGCCCATATGTACTAGGCTTAATCCCCTAGATCAGTGGTTCTCAACCTGGGGTCGGGACCCCTTTCGAGGGTTGAATAATGATTTGCCAGGGGTCACTGAATCCTGGGCTGTTCCTGAAGCCCACGCTGCTCTCCCAGCCTTTTCGCGGTCGCCCAGCTGGGCTGTTCCTGGAGCCCGTAGTCACCCACTCAGCCTCTTCGCAGCCGCTCATTCAGTTCACAGCATGACAGGGGGGCAGAGACTAGAGGTTAGCTGATTGGTGAGGTATGTGAAGTGGGAGGGGCTAGAGGAGACCCTATCTCCTGATTTCGGCATAGGTGTCACTGCTACGAGATGCAACAAAGTCGGAGACACAGTGAGTAACAATACCTGTGATTATAGTTGCCATTAAAAGTCCCCACTGTAGTTCTCAGATCAGCAGATGCCCTCGATCAAGAGCACCTAAGTTGGCTGATCAGAACTCCCCCCCCCCCCCCCCCCAGCACTGCCACTCATCCCATTACCCCCACCCACCAAGGAGTAAGAGAAGGAATTAAAAATAGAGAATCCATGGAAGGGAGAGGAAAAGAGGGAGTTGAACAAAGAAAAAGGGAGAGGAAAGAATAAGAGAAAGAACAAGAAAGATGGCTGTGGAAAAAAAACAAGAAATTAGGATAGAGAGCGATAAAAGGAGAACAAAGAGAAAGAGTGGTACATCCTAAAATGTACCATAAGGGGTTTTAATACTGTACGAGTGGAAGGGACTCAGGGAGAGCTAAATGTCCATGGGTTAGGGGCGCAAATTACTTGTCTTTCCTTGGGTGCTGACAACCCACGCTACGAAAATAATTTTACTGTTAGGAGTCCCCCCAACTTGGGAAATTTAATCAAGGGGTCACGGCACTAGAGGGGTTGCAGAAGATATAACTATTGCGCAAAAAACCACTCTCGTTAATTAACACAGGGAGCAGCCAACATAAAAAACGAACTCGCATAACTCGAGGAAATATTAAATATATATATGTGGCGCTACCCCACCTACAGTGCAATAACTGATGATCCAGAAATCAATAATACATAAATGTAATAAAGTGCAAAAAAGAATAATCAATATTATGTGCAATGATCACGTATACAACAATGGCGTTGATACCGTGCAAAAGAGTAAACTCAATAATAAAAGTGCAATGTGCATACAAATATGAACAATAATATACAATATATAATAAGAGATGTGTGAACTAATAGCACATATTACTGTAAACTGTATATCCAAATATAAATATGCAATACAAAAAAACAAAAAAATAAAAAAAACATACGGTGCGACTCCTGATGACAGCACGATAAATCTTCCAATGGGCCGAATCGAGCATGTACCAACAAGTGGTGGAACTGTATGACGGGGATGAGCTTCCAGTAGTTGTCACAGCCCCCGGGAACACAGGTACACTAGCCACAGTAAAACACTCTCCCGCACTCAATAGATATCCTCCGATGTCCTCAGATGGGTGATGGAAAGAGAAAAGATGGCTCCATAGTGTAGTAAAATCAGAGGTTTATTTAAAAAAAATATAGCAACTTGCATATAAAATAATGTGTTCCACAGAAAAAGCAAGGGCTTCGGGGTTCGGCCGTACCCGGAAGCAGAGACACCTGGCTCCTCCCTGACGCGTTGTGTCACACCACACGTGACTTTATCAAAGGGTCAAGGAGTCAGGTGTTGGATAGCCAGTATAAATAGTGACGGACGCTGCCATAGCAGAGGCGGATAATTGAGCCAATTAAAAACTCCTTGATGGATTAGTGTTGGAGTCTGTTGCTGATACTGTATAATACGTTCAATATTTGTATGCCATTTTTTATGTTTTTTGAGGATGTCCTTCATTGTTTATTATGCACATGCTATTTTAATTGGTTCAATTATCCACTGCTGCTATGGCAGCATCCGTCACTATTTATACTGGCTATCCGACACCTGACTCCTTGACCCTTTGATAAAGTCACGTGTGGTGTGACGCAACGCGTCAGGGAGGAGCCAGGTGTCGCTGCTTCCGGGTACGGCCAAACCCGAAAGCCCTCGCTTTTTCTGTGGAACACATTATTTTATATGTAAGTTGCTATATTTTTTTAAAATAAACCTCTGATTTTACTACACTATGGAGCCATCTTTTCTCTTTCCATCACCCATCTGAGGACATCGGAGGATATCTATTGAGTGCAGGTGAGTGTTTTACTGTGGCTAGTGTACCTGTGTTCCCGGGGGCTGTGACAACTACTGGAAGCTCATCCCCGTCATACAGTTCCACCACTTGTTGGTACATGCTCGATTCGGCCCATTGGGGGCCGCAACTACAGGTGAGAGGCTGGGGGAAATGATTGCCGCACTCCGGAACAAGATTGGATCAACACACTGATTATTAGACACTGGCTGTTACAGTGTTTTGCCCACTGCACTTGCACTTTTGCATCACCAGTGGAAGATTTTTTCCGTGTGGATATCGGGAGTCGCACTATATATTTTCTTGAACTGCACTTTGCGTCTGTTTGGACATTTATCTTATAATATATGTGGTACCATTTTACACATTTTTTGCATATCCCTATGTATATGTAATATTGCACTTGCACTTTTATATCACTTTTAGAAGATTTATCGTGCTGTCATCAGGAGTTGCACCGTATGTTTTTTTTATTTTTTTGTTTTTTTGTATTGCATATTTATATTTGGATATACAGTTTACAGTAATATGTGCTATTAGTTCACACATCTCTTATTATATATTGTATATTATTGTTCATATTTGTATGCACATTGCACTTTCATTTTTGAGTTTGCTCTTTTGCACAGTATCAACGCCATTGTTGTATACGTGATCATTGCACATAATGATTATTCTTTTTTGCACTTTATTACATTTATGTATTATTGATTTCTGGATCATCAGTTATTGCACTAGAGGGGTTGAGAACCACTGCCCTAGACTTTTCTTCCAGCCTGGACTTGGTCTACAAAGATTTTTATGGGGATTTACATGGCAACTGGAGTGTTTATGAGGAGGTGAGCCCAGTACTGTCAGAGGTGTTCATTATCAATTGACATGGCTGCATTTGAAATCTTTGTAAAGGGCTTGGGGCATTTATGTGGTGAAGTGAAACTCTTGGAAACCCCTTAGATTATCTGTGCCTGCTTTTTGTCACAATGGACATGTGCCTTCTACTTGATCGCCCTGGTAAACTGCTCCATAGGTTGAGTTCTGTGAGATGCTGCAATAAACTAGCACAAACATACTGTACCTGATATCATTCAAATATAAAGAACAACAAAACCCTTTTGGATGTTGAGGTACAATATGATCAAATTGTGTTACGTACAATACAGCAAAGTAACAAGGTCTCATCCTATAGAGTGTGCAGTGGGTCATGAAGAGGCTTGATATTTGTGACAGACAGGATGCTGAAGTGTTGCAGAGAGCGGCCACATAACGCCATACGGCAGGAAGTGCCTGCCCAGAGTTATGTCACCGTATCACACTGTGATCATTGTGTAACTTCGTACCTCACCGATATCCAGCGTCTTAAGGAAATAAAAACCACAATCATAATACGTGACCAAAATTACCACAGAATAAGGCTGAAGCTGCTTTGAAGACGGGATTGGAGTGCACCTGTCATTTAGAAACTACAGGGAGAGCCATTTTGTTAGTTTAATGACATCAGTTGCCTGAGGCTGTGTTGATCTTGATAGTTACATGGGAACTGGCAGGTCTATCTATCTATCTATCTATCTATCTATCTATCTATCTATCTATCTATCTATCTATCTATCTATCTATCTATCTAAGAGATAGGCAACTCTAAGGGCCCTTTTACAATTTTGTGAAGTTTAGGTGCAACTTTTCATTGCATTTCACGTGGTAGCAACACTTACACTACATTACCAAAAGTCTTGGGACGCCTGCCTTTACACGCACATGAACTTTAATGGCATCCCAATCCTAATCCGTAGGGTTCAATATTGAGTTGGCCCACCCTTTGTAGCTATAACAGCTTCAACTCTTCTGGGAAGGCCGTCCACAAGGTTTAGGAGTGTGTCTATGGGAATGTTTGACCATTCTTCCAGAAGCACATTTGTGAGGTCAGGCACTAATGTTGGACAAGAAAGCCTGGCTCACAGTCTCCGCTCTAATTTACCCCAAAGGTGTTCTTTCAGGTTAACATCAGGACTCTGTGCAGACGAGTCAAGTTCCTCCACCCCAAACTCGCTCAAGTATGTTTTTATGGACCTTGCTTTGTGTACTGGTGCGCAGTCATGTTGGAACAGGAAGGGGCCATCCCCAAACTGTTCCCACAAAGTTGGGAGAATGAAATTGTCCAAAATGTCTTATTATGCTGACATCTTAAGAGTTCCCTTCACTAATACCAAGGGTCTAAGCCCAACCCCTGAAAAACAACCCCACACCATAATCCCCCCTCCACCAAATTATTTGGACCAGTGCACAAAGCAAGGTCCATAAAGACATGGATGAGCGAGTTTGGGGTGAAGAAAGTTGACTGGCCTGCACAAAGTCCTGACTTCAACACGATAGAACACCTTTAAGATGAATTAGAGTGGAGACTACGAGCCAGGCCTTCTTGTCCAACATTAGTGCCTGACCTAAGAAATGCACTTCTGGAAGAATGGTCAAACATTCCCATAGACACACTCCTAAACCTTGTGGACAGCCTTCCCAGAAGAGTTGAATCTGTTATAGCTGCAAAAGGTGAACCAGCTCAATATTGAACCCTACAGACTAAAGCCCCGTACACACGGTCGCATTTTCCGACGGAAAATGTGTGATAGGACCTTGTTATCGGAAATTCTGACCGTGTGTGGGCTCCATCACACATTTTCCATCGGAATTTCAGACACACAAAGTTTGAGAGCAGGCTTTAAAGTTTTCCGACAACAAAATCCGTTGTCGGAAATTCCGATCGTGTGTACACAAATCCGACGCACAAAGTGCCACGTATGCTCAGAGTAAATTAAGAGACGAAAGCTATTGGCTACTGCCCCGTTTATAGTCCCGACGTACGTGTTTTACGTCACCACGTTCAGAATGATCGGATTTTCCGACAACTTTGTGTGACCGTGTGTATGCAAGACAAGTTTGAACCAACATCCGTCTGAAAAAATCCATGGATTTTGTTGTCGGAATGTCCGATCAATGTCCGACCGTGTGTACGGGGCATAAGACTGAGATGCCATTGAAATTAATGCGCATGTAAAGGCAGGTGTCCCAATACTTTTGGTATGGTATATATGTCAACTGGCTTATTACTATATGATGGTATAGGCTTAAGTGTTCTTTCTTGACTGATACAATGTTTTGGGGAACACACGAATGTGAACAGTCTCAAAGAGCCTTTCCACCAGGATACAATTTTAAGATGAACTCTGGTGGGCAGAGTAATCCTCTGGCTTCTTATATGTCTTGAATAATACAACAGTGAGATCTCCCTGGTCCTTCTGACTTTGTTATTGGCTTTGGGTGGACTGACCCTTTAGGTCGTATAAGCTAAACTGCTGTGTTATGCGTTTGTTGTATCCATCTATCCATCCACCCATTCAACCTCACCAATCCATCCGTTTGTCCATCCATCCATCCATCCATCCATCCATTTATTCATCCACTTATCCTATAGGCTAAAGTGTTGCGTTATGAGTTCTCCCATCCATCTGTTTATCCATCTACTCATCCATCATTCCACCAATCCATGTATTCATCCATTTGTCTATCCATCCAACTATCCATCTTTCCACCCATCCACTCATCATCCATCCATCCATCCATCCATCCATCCATCCATCCATCCATCCTTCCACTCATCCATCCATCTATCCATCCTTCCACCCATCCACTCATCCATCCATCCTTCCACCCATCCACTCATCCATCCATCCTTCCACCCATCCATCTATCCATCCTTCCACCCATCCATCCATCTATCCATCCTTCCATTCATCCATCCATCTATCCATCCTTCCACCCATCCACTCATCCATCCATCCTTCCACCCATCCACTCATCCATCCATCCATCCATCCATCCATCCATCCATCCATCCATCCATCTATCCATCCTTCCACCCATCCATCTATCCATCCTTCCACCCATCCACTCATCCATCCATCCATCCATCCATCCATCCATCCATCCATCTATCCATCCTTCCACTCATCCATCCATCTATCCATCCTTCCTCCCATCCACTCATCCATCCATCCTTCCACCCATCCATCTATCCATCCTTCCACTCATCCACTCATCCATCCAGCCAGCCATCATTCCACCAATCCATCCATCCAATATCAGTTCACTGGAAAGGTGAAATAAAGCTGTTAACTTTACATGGCTCCTGGGGGTCACAGAAGCCTATTTGAACTATCCTGGATATGTGAAAACACAGACTGTGAAAAATAAAAGTAAAATAAAAATCAAAGTGATTGTAAACCTAATTTTTTCTAAATAACAAACATTTCATACTTACCTGCCCTGTGCATTGGTTTTGCATAGAGCAGCCCCAGTCCTCCTCCTCTGGGGTCCCCCAATGGTGCTCCTGGCTCCAACTCCCCTACCGGGTGCCCAATAGCAAGCCATTTGCTATGGGGGGCTTGATGCCATCCGCACTCACTGCTCATTTGCTGTGATTGAAAGCAGCAGGAGCCAATGTCCAAAAAAATACACAAATACAAAGAAAAATCTATTTACAAATGTTTTCACCCAAGATGTGCACAACGTTCACCCAAAATGTACATTTTTTTCTGCTTGGATTCACTTGGAGTCAACTGGAAAAATGTAGGGCATGTCTTTCTTAAATAGATTTAAAAGGGTATTAAACCCTCTGGTTTTTTTTTAACTAAAATAACAAACATGCGTAAACAATGCTTTTGCACAGAGCATCCCCGATCCTCTCTTCAGGGGTCCCCCGTCCCTCCCTCGGCCCACAGTTTTCGATTGACAGGAATGGGAGCCAATGGCTCCCGCTGCTATAGATCAGTCCAATGAGGAGAGAGACAATGGCAGAAACCGCTGCGCTCATGCATATCACTGGATCGGATCACGCTTAGGTAAACAAAAGGAGGGGGGGGGATGGTAGCTGCAGCACAGAAGGTTTTTCAACTTAAAGCGGAGTTCCACCCATATAAAAGTCAGCAGCTACAAAAAGTGTAGCTGCTGACTTTTAATAATCAGACACTTACCTGTCACGCGTTCCAGCAATGTGGGCAAACAAAGCCCCGCTTCTCTCCCCCTCTTTTCTGCGGCGCTGGCATTGTCAATGTGGGCGCCTGGCTGTGGCTTCACAGCTGGGCACACACTGCCCATGCGCGAGCCGCGCTGCTCACTGTGATTGGCCGGGCAATCATCTGGGACCAGTGACGTGTCCCAGATGATTACCGAGAGGGAGGGGGGAGAGGTGAACTTCCTTCCGGTGCCTCCAGTTGGGCGGCGCAGCGCGGGGATCAGTTGTGTGGTGTGCCGCTCCGACACACCGCATCTCCGATCACGGTAAAGAGTCTATGACGTAGGCTCTTTACCATGTGATCAGCCGTGTCCAAACGTACAGTAATTAGGCAGTGCTGGTTATCGGCATGCCTCTATGCACGCTGACAGGGATTATCACTGCAGCCCTATCAGCGATGCCCACTAGTGCCCACCAGTGATGCCAATCAGTGCCCATCAGTGATGCCAATCAGTGCCAAAAAGTGCCCATCAGTAATGCCTGTCAGTGCGTATCAGTGTTGCTCATCAGTTCCACATATCAGTGCCTATCATTGCTGCCTATCAGTGCCCATAGAGGCTGCCCCATCAGTGCCGCCTATCAGTGCCCATCAGTGCTGCCTTTTAGTGCCAAAAAGTGCCCATCAGTGATGCCTTTCAATGTTCATCAGTGATGCCTATCAGCGTCGCCCGTCAGTTTCACATATCAGTGCCTATCATTGCCGCCTATCAGTGCCCATCAGTGCTGCCTTTCAGTGTCCATCAGTGCCTCCTCATCAGTGCCTCGACATCAGTGCAGCCTCATGAGCACACATCAGTGAAGGAGAAAAATGACCAAAAAGTGCCCATCGCTGATGCCTTTCGGTGCTCATCAGTGATGCCTGTCAGTGCCTCCTCATCAGTGCCGCCCATCAGTTCCACATATCATTGCTGCCTATTAGTGCCCATAAAGGCTGCCCATCAGTGCTGCCTATCAGTGCCCATCAGTGCTGCCTTTCAGTGTCTATCAGTGCCTCTTCATTAGTGCCCATCAGTGCCGCCTATCAGTGCATATCAGTGCATCCTCATCAGTGCCGCGACATCAGTGCAGCCTCATGAGCACACATCAGTGAAGGAGAAAAATGACCAATTAGTGCCCAACGGTGATGCCTTTCGGTGCTCATCAGTGATGCCTGTCAGTGCCTCCTCATCAGTGCCGCCTATCAGTGCCCATCAGTGTCGCCCATCAGTTCCACATATCATTGCTGCCTATCAGTGCCCATAAAGGCTGCCCATCAGTGCTGCCTATCAGTGCCCATCAGTGCTGCCTTTCAGTGTCCATCAGTGCCTCTTCATTAGTGCCCATCAGTGCCGCCTATCAGTGCATATCAGTGCAGCCTCATCAGTGCCACGACATCAGTGCAGCCTCATGAGCGCACATCAGTAAAGGAGAAAAATTACCAAAAAGTGCCCATCGGTGATGCCTTTCAGTGCCTCCCCATCAGTGTCGCCCATCAGTTCCACATATCATTGCCGCCTATCAGTGCCTATAAAGGCTGCCCATCAATGCTGCCTATCAGTGCTTCCTTTCAGTGTCCATCAGTGCCTCTTCATCAGTGCCCATCAGTGCCGCCTCGTCAGTGCCCATCAGTGCAGCCTCATGAGCACACATCAGTGAAGGAGAAAAATGACTTATTTACTACATTTTATAACAGAAACAAAGACAAACTTTTGTTTTTTTCAAAATGTTCAGTCTTTTTTTAATGTGTTAAATAAAATAATAATAATGTGTTTAATAAAATAAAACTGTGGTATTTAAATACCAAAAGAAGCTTTATCTCTCTAATGGTAAAAATGTAGTTTGGGTAAAGCGTTGCATGACTGCGCAATTGTCACTCAAAGTGCGACAGCGCTGAAAGCTGAAAATTGGTCTGGGCAGGGAAGAGGGGGAAAGTGCCCGGTATTGAAGTGGTTTGAACCCAATCAGCTGAATTAGAAAAATTAGCAGCTCACATTTCACCAACAGCAAAATAGATCGCTAAAAATCACTCCGGTCCACCCGTATTCATTCCAAGCTTATGCAATATAATATAGGTGATACAGACTGTGAACTTCCTGGTAGGCCTCCTTACTAGTCGCAGGCCTCGTCTACCTCAACTAAGCAAATACGGCGCTAGTAAAGTAACTGCAAAAGACTAATCATCACTCAGTGTCACGGCCCTTAAATGTTTAAACAGGTATTACATCTGCAGATGGAGTTCTGTTATCATGTACATTACATCCCCCCCCCCCTCCCCTCCCCAGCAGAGACAGGCTAAGCCCCGGCATTATGTACAACCATTGAATCATTTAGTTTAGACAAAAATGTACCATCTGCCCAACCACACTTTACTTCCAGGAAACTGAAAGAGAACGGATGTTGTTTTTCGCTGCAAGTCTTTTGTCTGTGACAATTAACCGTTTAACGACTGCAAAGAGACGGGGGGGGGGCGGCGTAATCTACCTCCACCCCCTCCCAAACCATTCACCCACCAACATGGCTGACCTTCGGGTTTAGGTGTTGTTTAACAAAGGCATATTTCATACATTTTTCTTCACCATCTTCATATTTAACATTTGCATTTATTATCTAACTAGCGTTTGAGGCAAAATATGTGAAAAAAAAAAAATCTGATGTGACTCTATACTAGATGACAGTTTCGTGACATAAAATAAAAAATCAAGTTATAATGCGGATGGAACCTTAGGTAAGACCTGCAACTATCTATTAGGTTGCAGATGGTAGCAAAGATAATGATCAGATGGGTAAGATAATGATAGGTCTTAAAAGATTCATCTAAAGTTGAGCTCCAGGCAGGTATAAAAAAAAAAAAAAAAAAAAACACCAATTAATACAATTATATATTCATTAAAAATCATTAAATGTATTTGTAAATGTTACTAGAGGATTTCGAGGGACTGTCCCTGATTTGGAGAAATGTCCCTCTGTCCCTCATTCCTCCTCATTTGTCCCTCATTTTGGTCTGATCTTTATAGTTGTATATAAAATGCACTTTTTTTCTTTCAAATAGTGTTTCCCAGTGCTAAACCTTTCATCCAATTTCTAAATTGCTGCATTTTTACTTTATGTATTTACTGTATTTTAAAAGCCAATATAAAGGAATAGCAGAGGTAAGAAAAAGCACTTGTGGATTTAATTAACCTTTTTTGAGGGGGTTATTTCTCCTTTAAGGGGGTGTGGCAGGGGGCGTGTCCTATGCCTACATACATTTGCTAGTAGGTGTCCCTCACTTCCATCTCAAAATGTTGGGAGGTATGGGAAATACTTGAATCCACCAGCCTGTTGTCCTCCCGTGTACAGCAGCCCCCGGACTAGAATTAGGAGGAGTAGTACTAGGAGCCAATCTGCCTCTGTTGCATGCACATGCCCTGCCAATGAACCTACTGACAGGGGAAGAGAGCAGAGTGAGCAGAAAGATTACTTTATGCGGTTGTGAATTTGCTCCTTGATTGTCCAGCCAGCAGACTGCAATTGTGTCTATTTATTTGTGCATTTTTTATTTAAGGATTGTAAATTTTTTTTTAGAGAATACATGCAGGAATAACATGTCCAGTAATCAGGACAAGTAGATACATTGTAAAGACTTGCATGAGAAATTACATTGATCAGTATTTTGGGCATAGGAGTGCGCACAGGGTGTGCCAGGTGTGCCTGGGCACACCCTAATCAACCCGTGCAGTGACGATTCCCACTGCTTACGGTCTCCCCCTGCAGTGCTGCCAGCTTCCCTCCTCTCCTCTTAGGAGCGGGGAAGGGTCTGGTAAATATTTAATTAACCAACCCCTTCCTTTTCTGAATAACCATAGTGAGTGATCTGTACCGATCGCTTCTGTCTTCATTCTTAACTGAAGCATAGTATACTACACTATATTACCAAAAGTATTGGGACGCCCGCCTTTACACACACATGAACTTTATTGGCATCCCTGTCTTAGTCTTAGTCCGTAGGGCTCAATATGAAGTTGGCCCACCCTTTGCAGCTATAACAGCTTCAACTCTTCTGCGAAGGCTTTCCACAAGATTTAGCGGACACTGAGAGCCAGGCCTTCTCTCCAACTTTAGTGCCTGACCTCACAAATGCTCTTCTTGAAGAATGGTCAAACATTCCCATAGACACACTCCTAAACCTTGTGGACAGCCTTCCCAGAAGAGTTGAAGCTGTTACAGCTGTAAAGGGTGGGCCAACTCAATTTTGAACTCTACGGACTAAGACTGGGATGCTAATAAAGCTCATGTTCGTGTAAAGGCAGGTGTCCCAATACTTTTGGTAATATATTGTATGCTTACTTCAGGCTGCAGATATTTTACCAAAGCCCCTCCTAACAAAATTGCAAAAAATAAATAAATAAATAAAAGAAATGTAAAAATATAATTTAAAAAAATATTGTAAAAAAATAATAAAAACAAATACCTACTAACACCGTCCACTGGCCTACTGACACCAATCTTTGCTCTACTGACATCGTCCACTGCTCTGCTGACACACACGCATGCGTGTTTGTGCTCTGGAGTGCACATATTAATGCAATAGGCTGTGCACACCAATAACTTCGGGATTTGCCCAGGAGTGGAATAATACAGTGAATAACACATGGAGGCCTTGAGGCGTTACCCAAAGGATAATTGCAAGGCAAGAGTCTTATATCAATCTACATGTTAACATGAAAATGAATAGTTATGTGGTCAACAGAATATTACCTTGAATAATCAAGGAAGGAAGAACTGAGATGGATGGTGATATTCCGCACCAGTTGAAATCATTGGGGAAAGCTCATGGCAAAAAAGGAGTGAGAGACAGCGAGTATCTGTTTGTAAGCATCTGAGTGGGGGAAGTCCCACTAGTGGAACCATATGTCACAGAATTTTGTGGTAGTCCCTTTGAGAAAGCTGGTAAGATCTTCAATGTGTTCAATATACTGAATTTGACAGAACCATTGCCGTATGGTGGGTGGTAAAGAGAACTTCCATAGAGCCCGTATGCACAATTGGACTGCATTCACTAAATGAATAGGGACTAATTTTTTGTATATTTTAAGAGGAACGTCATTGTAACGAAGGAGGAAGATGCTTGGGTTTTTGGCTAGGGATACAATGCTCTGTGAACTTTTGGGTTATGGCATGGACTTGAGTGCAAAAATTGTGTAGGGCAGGCAGGGACAAGACCAGAACATATGTAAAAGGTCTGTCTGTGGGGTGACCCAACGCTAACAGGAATCTGGGACAGATGGGTACATTGAATGTAGTAATATGGGGGTACGGTGAGAGACTAATGCATGTCCAGTCTCCTGGTTTTGGTTACTTATAGATGACCAAAACGATAAGGTAAGTATTTTGGACCTGACCTGGAGTGCAAGTTTAATGTTAAGGTCACGCTCCCACTGATTTATAAACCTGGGTGTGTGTTGTATTGTTTCTGAAATTAAGAGCTTATAGGAGAATGAGAAGGCGTGGGTAAAAGGGCCTGTTGCTCGGCATTCCCATTCAATTAATGTAATTGAGCGTCCAAAAAGGGGGGGATTTGACTAGAAGCGTAGGAAGTGGAAGCGCAGAAAGTGTGAGAGTCAGAGAATCTTACATAGTTATAGTCAATCTGGTTGAAAAAAACACCAACCCACAGAGAAAAAAAATACCAAAACCCACACGAATGGAAAACCTCCATGAACACATTCCTATACCCACAATTGATCTAGAATATGTAATGGCCCCAATGCAAAAAAGGGGGGTCAGTTGACCTTTGACTGGCAGTCGGCCATGACAAATTTTGCAGAAAATGGAGTGCGTAACACTTATCCGAGTAGCCAATGCGCAACATATGCTATCCCGCCTTCCTGGAGTGAAGTTAGGGTGATCCAGTATTAGTAGAAGCGGAGAAGGGAAGGGGGAAACCCCACTCGTAGTAAAAGTATTTCCAATATTTCCAATATTAAAAAGGAGAGGATCTGGCTTTCTTGGTCTGCCTTGGTCTGACTGAATTAAAAATTTTATGGCAAACAAAGCAATGCTAGTATATACATGTATGTGAATTTAGCTATGTGCCTGGTGTTCAACTTAATTTAACATAAGCTCTAATATAACTTCAGTCAATTTAAATTATGTAAAATAGCCACCAATATGATTTCTTAATACAGATGTAGTGCCCCACGAAAAATTTGCCTAAATTTAGTTTTTAGCTTCACTGTATTCAGTGGGGAAATGATCAGTTTTTTTTTTGGTCTGGTTAGGGTTCCCGAAGGTCAGTGGTTGATTACTCCTGTCTGCTTTTGGAGAAAGCTTCCAGAAAAATAGAATAGAAGGGTCAACCACTGATTTATGAATATTTATCAAACCCCCAGCCAATATCTGGAAAGGGGGTGCCCAGAAGGTGGCTGGAGAAGTGATGTTTGGGAAGCCTGCTCAGAGTGTCCTTGTCCTGGGGCTGCTGCCCCTGGAATGCAGCCTGTGTACTGGAGTTGCTGTTTGGGCCTCAGCAAGTGCTTGTCTGGGGGCCTGGGGAAGATATGCCAAAAGGATTTTTGCTGAAGGGCATCAGTTTGGAGTCCGGTCAATAGAAGAATCTGTGTCTCCCTCACTGAAGAGTGTCTCATGGAAGCTAGGTAGCAGACAACTGCCCCAGGACATTGTGAGTAAAACCGGACTGGGTCTGCTCTTACAAAAACCTAGAATTACTGGCCAAGCCCTATTACCTCCAGTCAAGGATGTTTTAAGAGAATTGTGTATGAAGTTTGTCCTCCTGTTGATTTCTGTGGTCCTTTTGAAGCATCCTGAACCCTTAGATCTCCTCCTGTTCAAGTTTCTGCAAAAAAAAAAAAAAACAACTGTAAATAAACATTATTACTTATCACAGAGATCACAGAACTCCCCCCAATAATGCTTTCATCTGCTTTTCTACTCACAAGGAAGGAGACATCTTTGTTTAGGCATCATCCAGGGTTTCTATCTACTACATTAGTAGTCTCCAAACTGCGGCCTGGGGGCCAGATGTGGTCCTCTGCTTGCTTTTATCTGGCCATTGGGGCACTATTCCATTTAGTGATACCAACAATGGGCCATAATCCCCCCCCCCCCCATTGACATGATGGGACACAATTATTTGAAATGACACTAACGATGGGGCACAATTCTTTCAAACAACATCAACAATGTGGTGCAATTCCTCTCAATGATACCAACGATAGGGCACAGTTTCTCCCAATGTCATCATGAATGGGGCCCAATGATGGGACACAATTCCTCCCAATGACACCAAAAATGAGATACAATTCTTCCCACTGACACCAGCAATGGTGCACAATTCCTTCCACTAACACCAAAAATGGGGTACAATTCCTCCCACTGACACCAAAGATGGGGCATTGCTTTTTCCCTCTGACATCGGGACCTTTCCTACTCCCAGTGGCTACAGTCTGCTCCCCATAAAGTCTGCAGGACAGTAAACTGGCCCTTTGTTTAGAAAGTTTGGAGACCCCTGTTTACTTGGATTGGGATGCCAGCTCAAGGATGAAGCAATCATCTAAATTCTGCTGCCTGTGCAGTTCTTGGCTGTTTTTGGAAAGTCTGACACAGATCAGCCCTTCTGACTCTCAACTTGGAACTTGCTACAATGTAATGTCCGAACCAGCCTATTAAACCAAGGTTGCTCCCAAAGTTGCTGTGGGTTCCTTGAGCAAGGAGCAGTTTCTGCTTCTCTGGTAAGTTCCCAATGTCACCAGATATCTTTTTTATCTATCTTTTTAATCGGTAAGTGGGGGGGATTCTCCCCAATGACCATACATGTAAGGAGCATTGTTCCCAGTAACCATCACACGAATGCAGAAGGATTTAAAGATACAATAGTTATAAGCAGGGTGTGTTTAAATCAGTGTTTCACTGCCCTTGATCACATCAATTGCATCATTCAACTAGTAATATTTAACAGAATACACATATTAATAATCAAAGTGCCACAAATCAAAATAATGTGACGAATATAAATAAAGAGCCCCAATAGTCAAGTGAGTATAAATAACTGTGACTTCCTAATGGTGCTTCAACTCCACCAAGATAATGCAAACTAATTGTGATCCACCACCAACCAAAGCAGCTCACCTCAAGTAAAGACCCAGAAAAATGATGCGCTCAAAAACATCCTCCGTGCAGCCTTATGTCCATGCATCTGAAGGTGGTGGTCCCACTGTTCCATGTGTGTGTCTTTAGAAGATATCCCTTTGGCCACTTCAATATAAATCTCAAGCAATAGAAAGGGCCTAGTGTAGTGTTGTTTTTTTAATTGAATTCAGTGAATATACAAAGAAATGCACTCACATTAAGTAAAGTAAAGTAAAGTTTATTGTAGAAAAATTTAAAATAATGCATTTGGTTGGCAAAAATATGAATGCAATCTATACACTGGGGGGACAACCTCTGGGGGAATCTAGGATGGAAAAGGACCTGGGGGTCCTAGTAGATGATAGGCTCAGCAATGGCATGCAATGCCAAGCTGCTGCTAACAAAGCAAACAGAATATTGGCATGCATTAAAAAAGGGATTAACTCCAGAGATAAAGTGATAATTCTCCCGCTCTACAAGAATCTGCTTCGGCCGCACCTAGAGTATGCTGTCCAGTTCTGGGCACCAGTCCTCAGTAAGGATGTACTGGAAATGGAGCGAGTACAAAGAAGGGCAACAAAGCTAATAAAGGGTCTGGAGGACATTAGTTATGAGGAAAGGTGGCGAGCACTGAACTTATTCTCTCTGGAGAAGAGACGCTTGAGAAAGGATATGATTTCAATTTACAAATACCGTTCTGGTGACCCCACAATAGGGATAAAACTTTTTTGCGAAACGCGTGGCCACTCATTAAAATTAGAAGAAAAGAGGTTTAACCTTAAACTACGTAGAGGGTTCTTTACTATAAGGCCTCATGCACACGGACGTTTTTACAGCTGCTTTTTTTAGCTTTTTTTGCAGCTTAAAAAGGCCTTTCTATGTTAGTCTATGGCTTCATGTCCACCTAGGCGTTTTTGAGCTGCAAATGGCATAGGCGTTTTTAAGCTGTAAAAAAAAAAACAGGACCAGTGGGTTCTGAGAGACGTTTTCAGCTGTAAAAAGGCTCTAACGCTGATAAACGCTCAAAAATGCTCAAAAACGCAGAAAAACTTCATTCACCAACGTTTTCTAACGTTTTTGGGTTCCTCCATGTTAAAAATGTTGAGAAAGGCTGATCTGAGTGATTTCTAGGGAAGAGGAAACTGAGGAAACATTTCCTTGTGCCTGCGGCAGACTGATGACATCAACTCAAGCTACTCAAAAATGACTAGACTGTAGCTCAAGGACTGATTTTAACTAATAAAAAGTGGGACTCTTTTGAATATGTATTTGGTTGCTGTATTTTTGGTTACACGTCAGGAATTTATTCATGTAGCCTTGTATATTTATTTAAAGGTCCACTTTTGATGCCTGGAGAAAAAAGAGGGGTGGTTTAGAAACAAAGAGAGAACCATGGATTTAGGCTGAAAATGAGAAATCCAAGGTGCTACAAAGTAATAAATGACAAACTTGTGAGGTTCGCAAGTCATACCAGCGCAATATAGTCAACCTATTAAACATTCATTTCAAAACAATCCTCTTCGGAAGCCATGTCACTGCACCGAGATTGGTATAAGGATGAAAACAAAAGCAGCTCTAGGAATCATCTGCTTCCTACAAAAGACACAATGGCTCCCTGACCTTTTCTCATGGCCTAATTTTTTTCCTTCTAGTAACAACATGATTTAAATTTTCATGAGCAAATAAGCTGTTTCACACAAAGGAGAATGCATGCATACCGGTAATAAAACAGGAGGGGAACTGTGACCAGCCTGGGACCTCGAGAGGACCCCTCTGGACCTGCCAACAAGACGCCCTTTCTGTCTTAGGGAGAGCTCGAGCACTGGGCTAATTATCTTTTTAAATTCATATCTGGAGCCACGGGTTGTCTTGTGGGATTAAGCACAGTATGGCCTGTAAATTGAAAACAAGATAGCTGTTAGGGACATATACATGTCTCTTTGATTACTGTACAAAACAATGGGACAACGCTAATTTGCAGATCACTTGTGACAGCAAAAACAGACCTTATCTTTTGGCCTCTTAAGAACCTGGACGCAATATTGAGAACGTTTTCGTTTCTTTTTTAGACGTGTTTTCTAATGAGGTGAAAAAGACAGTCAGCAACGAGAGGATAAATTTAAATCGAATTGCTATTAAATAAAGGAAAATGTTATTTCTCATGTGTGTTAATAAAGATTATTTGTTTTGACCAAACAACAGCCGTTTTCTGTGCTGATCAAAGAATACGCCATTTACACCATACTGCCCAATTTTCTGAAATGAGAAAGGGGTACACCTATAATCTCAAAGTATGTAGGTAAAGGACATACCCTGTTACACCCTCAGTTACATGGTTTATGAAATAATAATGCGCAAAAAAAGATTGGTGACATTTTTTCCCCAGCTACTTTTCCTTTAGGTAGAAAGCAGTGTGTCATTTAGGTTTAGGTGCCTTTAAATTGGCCCATGCTTGCCCACTCCAAGCCAGGTGCCCGTCCAGCTCATTTGTTGGCAACCACTGTTATAAAGAATCAGAAGACTGCACATCAGCTATTTCCAAGCTCCATCTTTATTTGTTAGTAAAAGCAATGCACAAAAGATAAACGGAGACTCCAACGCATTTCACGCACACAAAACGTGTGTTTCAATGTTTTTGATCAACTGTTGCTTACTGGGGACTTTCACTCCCTTCCTGCCCAGGGCGCATTTTGAATGGCCATTGAGTGGTCGTGCAACACTGTAACTAAATTAAATATTTATCTTTTTTTTCACAGAAATAGATCATTCTTTTGGTGGTATTTAATCACCACTGTTTTTTTTATTTTTTGCTAAACAAATGAAAAAAGACCAAACATTTTGAAAACATTTTTTTTTCATTTATAGTTTGTTATAAAATGTTGCAAACAGGTCACTTTTCTCCGCCTGAGGAGTCACTGATGAGGCTGCACTAATAGGCGGCACTGATGGGCAGTGATAGGCAGCATTGATGGGCACTGATAGGCAGTACTGAAGGGCACCGATTGGTGGCACTGATCGGCAGCACTGATAGACGGCATTGATAGGCACTGATAGGTGGCACTGATAGCCACTGATAGGTGGCACTGATAGGCACTGGTAGGCGGCACTGATGGGCAGCACTGATAGGTGACACTGATGAGGCACCATTGATTGGCAGCACTGGTGGACACTGATTGGCAGCACTGGTGGACACTGATTGGCAGCACTGGTGGGCACTGATTGGCAGCACTGGTGGGCACTGTTGGGACTGCACTGATAATATGTCCCTTTAACACAAGCCGGTTATTGGCTTTTTTTTTCCATCCTCAAGCTGTCAGCATGAGGAAAGAAAAGTCGATAACCGTCTTGTGTTTACTTCCGTGATCAGCTGTCATTGGACACAGCTAATCACGTGGTAGGACCGCTGTGATTGGGTCTTTACCCTGATCTGTGATCAGTAGAACGTGTGATCAGGGGAGGATGTCCATGGACGTCCTCCTGGCAAACTAAGCCCACACTGTAGCCATCTTTCGGCTATAGAGTGGGCAGGAAATGGTTAAGCGCCTGTGTGCATGAAATGCGACAGTCGGCTCCATTCTTGAGTATTGCCTTTACGAACAAATAAAGATGGAGTTTGGAAATAGCTGGTGTGCGGTCATATGATTATTTTCCCTTGGGCCTCTTCCACAAGGGCAGCAGTCCTTACCACACAAACAAATGACGACACCTATAACTGGCCTTTGCAGCAAGAAGCACATGAAAAGTCGATGCATCTCAAACAAAACCGAAGAAAACTCCCAGCTCAACTTGCCAACCAACCTGCAATCAACTTCCTGTAGGAATTATCCTGTCTAACAGTTTGCATTAAAAACAGAGGTTTAGTTTGCACACATATGCAAATACATGTGTAAGCTGCAGAGCCACTTTATAGCACCCCCAATATTATTTGAAGTCCTAACTCTAAATTTTGAGAGCCTCCGCAGTGGAAGCACATGCATTCTGTCGAGAAAATGAAGTTCAATGCTTCCGAGCATGCATCGAATTGTTTCCAAGCATGCGTAGGAATTTTGCACGTCAGAATTCCTACAGACGATCGGAATTTCCGATCGGAACTTTTTCCGACCAAAAAATTGAGAACATGCTCTCAATCTTTTGCTGGATGGAATTCGGCCAGCAAAAGTCCGATGGGGCATACACACGGTCACATTTTCCGACCAAAAGCTCTCATCGGTCTTTTGCTGGCCGAATTTCCGATCGTGTGTACGCGGCATAAGGAGGCAATACGGTATCCTCCTGCATGTTTTTTTTTCTTCCAAGTGAATGAGGATTTTACATTGAACGGTGTTTGGCTTGCAAGTGCAGTGTGGCTCCAATGACTTCAATGGGCATACCAAGTTAAAATTTCCACACCAGGATGAGACGCACCCCAGCCGCAGGAATGTATATTCACCCGACAAGCCGTCATGACATGTGGAAGTCGGAAGTTGGAGGGGTGGTGACCAACAGCCTATTTTTACCACCTGGGTGAAAAAGGTCTTATTCTGGCTCTAAATATAACA
Source organism: Lithobates clamitans (assembly GCA_037952925.1). Taxonomy (NCBI): domain Eukaryota; kingdom Metazoa; phylum Chordata; class Amphibia; order Anura; family Ranidae; genus Lithobates; species Lithobates clamitans. The sequence goes on from JBBGZY010000648.1 coordinate 3,150,129, forward strand.
CATATAGTAAAATGGGGGGGGTTTAGTGTAGCATTACACCTTTGGTTATACGTGGTACATCTTTACTAATGTTCTGTGGCCTCAAAGATATACAGCTATTAGGCTACTGGACAAGAGTGCCTAGGCACCCTCACATTCAAAACAAAAGTACAGTTTTCAGGATACTGTTTAGACACAATTCAAATATAATTGAAGGCTTTTTTTAGGTTTGGTGAGAAGTTAGAACCTCTGTTAATTTTATATTGCTGGATGTGCCCCCATTAGGAAGAAAGCCCACATTTTTGCGTTGCCACCTAAACAGGAATAGAGGGGAAATCTTCCAATAGGGACACTGTTCCCATGTCAGCTACAGGATATTTTCCTCACAATGGAAATGTATCATCTAACTTTCTGCTGAGTCTGAAGTGCAGAAAGTGAAGGGGAACTCTTTCTAATAAAATACATATGACAAAAAAAAAAAAACTTTTACCCCCTTCCTGCCCAGACCAATTTTCAGCTTTCAGCGCTGTCACACTTTGAATAACAATTGCACGGTCACACAACACTGTACCCAAACTAAATTTGGACACATAGAGCTTTTATTTAGGCACCGCTGGGTTTTATATTATTTGCTATACAAATGAAAAAAAGACAGAAAAGTTTTTCTTAGTTTCTTGAAAAAATGTAATAAATAAGTCATTTTTCTCCTTCACTGATATGCGCTGAGGAGGCTGCACTGATGGGCACTGATAGGCTGCACTGATGGGCACTGATGAGGCTGCACTAATGGGCACTGATGAGGCTGCACTAATGGGCACTGATGAGGCTGCACTAATGGGCACTGATGAGGCTGCACTAATGGGCACTGATAGGCTGCACTGATGGGCACTGATAGGCTGCACTAATGGGCACTGATAGGCTGCACTGATGGGCACTGATGAGGCTGCACTGATGGGCACTGATAGGCTGCACTAATGGGCATTGATAGGCAGCACTGATGGGCACTGATGAGGCTGCACTAATGGGCACTGATAGGCTGCACTGATGGGCACTGATGAGGCTGCACTAATGGGCATTGATAGGCAGCACTGATGGACACTGATAGGTGTCAATGATGGGCACTGATAGGCGGCACTCCAGGTTTAATTTTACCTGATTGGCTACCATACACCACTGCACCAGATTTTGCACTCTCCAGTTTTAGGAAATCAACCCCACCCTTACATGCATATAGCAAACTTGCAAAAAAACAAGGATTCTTGGTTTACAATCAATACAGTATCTATCAATACATGTTCAAGTAGGCCAACTGAATCAAGCTTATCACCAGGGGCGTTGCTAGGGGGTGGCTATTGGGGCTATAGCCCCGAATCTGGAGCCCATAGCCCCGAGTCTCTTTCCGCAGGGTCCCTGCCTAACCAGCGGGTTGCAGCTGCTGCGGCAGGCAGGCTGGCTGCATGAGAGTGGCGGAGGAGAGGAAAGAAGTGAGCTCTTCACAGCCGGGCCTCTTCAATTATTGAGCGAGGTGTGGCGAGCAGCAGAGAGATGACATAATCTCTCACTGTCCGCCACAAATCGGCGCTCCCTCACAGCACGGTCATCGTGGAGCTCCACTTTGCAGCCAGACCCCCTTGCTTCAATGTCGGAGGTGCGGCGGGGAGCAGCGAGATGACATCATCTCTCACTGCCAGCCCTGCATCACCGCTCTCCTGCTCTCACTAAAGTAAGTGACGATCTGCAAATGGAGGCAGGAGACGTGGCAAGTGACAATCCACCTCTGGTGGCAGGCGACATGGCAAGTGACAATCCACATCTAGTGGCAGGTGACGGTGGCAAGTAAGACTCTGCATCTGGTGGCAGGAGATGTGGCAAGTGACACGCCCAGGGCTCCCACTGATTCTGCAGTATGGTGAGTTGAACCACTTCATTATATATTAGAATGTAACAATAGAAATAATGCACTTCAATCACCCTGACACCATATAAACCATTATGCCATGATGATTGAAGCGCCAACACCAGCCATCGCCCATGAAAAATTGCTTACCACTGGTCCCCCCTCGCGGGCATGCAAAAAGGTTGGTGACCGCTGCTATGGGCTCTAGCCCCAGATCTTTTGCAGACTTAGCAACTCCCCTGCTTATCACTCTCTGTTCAGTCCATAATCAACATTGCAAAATGCCAAATACTTACTCACTTAGAGCATACATCCATTGGATAAAAGCATTCAAAATAGAAAATAGAAAAAGCAGCACAGGGATTTCACCTAAACGAAGAGGCCTCAGCATAAGGGACACGTCTTATGAACAGTAAGTTATGTCCACTTTTCCCTTTTTTTATATTGGCTACACTTAGTCTTTAAAGTTTATGTAAACTCAAAATCTATTTTTCAGTATGTTCATCATGCCTCACTGTATACAGTTTTTTAAAGTGATACTAAAGTCTTGTGATTTTTTTTTTAAATAACAAACATATCATACTTACCTGCTCTGTGCAGTGGTTTTGCACAGAACAGCCCAGATCCTCCTCTTCTCGGATCCCTTGCCAGCGCTCCTCCCTCCTCCCTCCTGCCGCCACAGCAAGCATTTTTCTCTGGGGGGCACCCAAGCAGCCGCGCTCCCAACCCATGGCTCCGTGTGTCCATTCACACATGGAGCAACGGCTCGGCCTCGCCCCCTTCGTCTCCTGATTGGCTCACTGGCTGTGATTGACAGCAGCAGGAGCCAAAAGCCAATCAGGAGTGCATGTCCCCAGAGAGGCAAGGCTCTTGTGGACATCGCTGGATCAAGAGGGGGCTTAGGTAAGCAATGGGGGGGGGGGGGGTTGGAGGGCTGCTGCACACAGAAGGTTGTTTACCTTTATGCATTGAATGCATGAAGGTAAAGAACCTTGTGCCTTTACAACCACTTTAAGTAAATCCTTTTTCTCAATCTGTTGCAAGTTTTTGACCTGGAGATCCTTCCAGTAACAACACTTCAGGGGAGATTTACTAAAACTGGTGGACACAGAATCTGGTGCAGCTGTGCATGGTAGCCAATCAGCTTCTAACTTCAGCTTCTTCAATTAAGCATTGACAATAAAACCTGGAAGCTGGTTGGTTTCTATGCACAGCTGCACCAGGTTCTGAGTGTTCCAGTTTTAGTAAATCTCCCCCCGATTCCTGTTTTAGGTTGACTTGCTAAGCTGGTTACTTGCATTTTACAGTCAATCTGATATGCATGCTTCTTCAGGTGGCCGTTGAGCTGACTATCATGCCCCTATCATGCCTCCTGCAGACCTTTAGACAGTCAAACTGCCAACTGAAGGTCTGCACACAGCAACCTAACAAAGTTACTGCTAATTGCAAGGCAGCAGCTTGGTGTTATCTTCCTGAAATAGAAAGTGTTATCACTGGGAAGATTTCCCATTCTCAGGATCGCCCACTGCTGGAAAGGATCGAGAGTGGAAGAGGACCAGCAATTCACAACACTGGCTAGGAAAGAACATAAATGCCACTGGGAAAGACCTCAGGTGGGGAAGGGGACCTCTGTAAGCAGACAGAAGGGAACCTGGAATTGGGTTTTAGGCTCCATTCACACTAGCGCGTTTTTTGATGCATTTTGCATTTTGCAGAAATGCATGGGAATTTTTTAACATGGGTTCCTATGGAACATGTTCACATCAATGCCTTTTTGTTTCTCTGCATTTTTGGAAAGGGTCAGGGACTTTTTTTCATGCAAAATGCAGCGTTTTGCATGTAATAGAATTCAATGGACAAGCATCAAAAACGCAAGTGCACCGTTTTTGCACCGTTTTTGATGCATTTTTGGTGCGTTTTTGATGCGTTTTTGCCGTTTTTGCCGTTTTTATTTTTTTTAATTTTTTTTTTTTTTAATTTTTTTTAAGACTGTAAAAAAAAATGTAAAAAAAAAAAAAAAAACTGCAAAACGCAAATCGCGGCAAAATCGCGGCAAAAACGCGGCTCAAAAACGTGGCAAGCATGAAAAAAACCCTCCAAAAACGCTCAAAAGCAACATGCATAGGTGTGAATCGAGCCTTAAAAACACTTTGGTGGGATCTCACTATGCTATGAGGTGCACCTCCAACTGGTTAAGGTGTTGACAAACCTCATTCACCAATAAAAAAAAATAATAATAAAAGAAATAGATACTCGTGCTATGTGCTGAATTGTGTAAAAAACATAAAAAAACAAAAATTAAATAAACAACCTGCAGCTGCTGTCCACCAAGTGCAACATCACCTCAAATCTAAATAATACAGTGCTTGCAGTCTAGATTAATACAATGCCAAAAATTATTTCTGTAAAAAAAAAAAAAAACGACATCCTTTACAAAACAGTCTCTTTTAAAGTTCTCGGTGCTCCAAAAAGATCTAAGAAGTGCTGAAGTGCTTCATGTAAACATGCTGTGCCAGGTGCCACCCTCCCCTCTCGTATCCCCACTAACCAGAAAAAATGGACCCTCAGCTTTGTAGTCTGGGGGTCCAACACGTTTGTTTCTAGTGTTGGAAAGATGGATCTCTGGCTCTCCTTTGTAGGGTCTCCAAATATTGGTCTCAGGGGGGCAACCAAGATATCCACCAGGCTCGACAAAACAAAATGATGCTCATAGTGAAGTACTGTCAAATGTGTTTTATTGCACAATCATAAGAAAAACTTACAGGATTCCAAATAAAACAAGCATGGATGGATTCAGAATTCTTAGGTAAGTGAGATGATTTTTTATTCTATTTTTTTTTTAATATAATCTTTATTTCAGTTTTCAAAAAGACCATTTTTAAGGCCCGGTTCACACTGATGCGAGTTCATAACGAATGCGATGCGTCAAAAACACTTTAAATTCGCGTGTCATCCCTAAAGTCATTGTTTTCAATGACGGTCGTTCACATACATGCTTTGCGACTCCTCTACGAATGCGATGCGATTAAAAAAGGGTCTTGTGCCAGTTTACTGCGTTGTGTTGCAAATTTAGTCTCCATAGACATCAATGTAAATCGTTCTTGAATCGCATTGATGGTTCACATATGTGCGAATTCTACGGACACTACTATCCACACTTTTTTTTTTACATTATGATTCCATTGGCTAGAATATCAATCGCAGCTATGTCCAACTCCTGAAATTCGCTGTAAATTCGCACCTCACACAGGACAAAAAAACTGAACAAATTCACAGCGCATCAGTGTGAACCGGGCCTAAGAGTTCACAGCTCAGAGAATAAAAGGAGATCCTCCTCTACAAAAACATATCCTCAAACACTTCAGATACAAAGGATACAAAGGGAAGCCAGACAGAGGAAAGGAAGCCAAATGAGGGATTAAAAAAAGGATATTACATATTCAAATCTTGATTGTGACACAGAATTATATTCAATCACCAATGGAACCATCCAGAGAGGAGAAGAGATAGGCCAAAAAAATCAGATATCCACACACTATTAATACAAACAAGTCCTGGATCGCCTTCCACCTGATTCAGGGACTAACCCCCATATTGACTGCAGCTGCAGTAAAAACTTCACCGTCACCTCCCGCCAAGCTGGCCAGCGACACTTCTCGTTTCCTTTATTATGCTCAGAGACGAGTTTGGGTATAGGGAAAAATTCTAGAGACTACCCCAAAGGGTACTTTCCTCCTTCGGCTATAGGCTTACATGCTTTATACCAGGGGTAACCTATTCCTATTACTACTGTGCCCAAGACTCCTCCCACACCGGATTGTATAAGGGCACAGCACTCCACCAAGTAGCTCTACCCAAAAGAGGGACCTCACTAAAAGGGGGACTACCCCTTGCTTACAAAGGTACTCATCATCCATTGAAAACTCCCTAACAATTTATAGCCATAATCAAAATTGAGGACATCATTATCGAATCTCCTATGGCCAGCCTTAGAGCTGTCACTTTGATACATCAGGATTTGTGTATGTGATAGACACAGAGGAGCCTACATGTGTTTTGGGATGGCACTCCTGCATTACAAACTAATAAGCAAAATAGGCTGCTTAGCACACCAGGTTACCAGTAAAAGGGAGTGGGAGGATCGGTGCAATACAGAAATGCCTGAATGGAAAATTGACAACTGAGTAGGTAGACCGTGCTTCCTAAATGCATTTTAAAGCTTTATTTTTATCTGACTAGAGTGTATGGGTTTACATTCACAGTAAAAGTGTTTTCAATGGGTGCTGAGAAAAGTGAGCTACTCTGCACCCATCTCCTGCTGGGTCTGCACTCTCATAGAATGTCTTTTTCCACCCACAGAAAAGATATAATGGTAAAGCAACCCATCAAAGCAGAGACACGGCAAGCTGTGGGTTGCAGCACTTTATCTGATGCATGGCAGCTACAACAATATAGAACAGCGACCTCCACAGTTCACACATTAGACTGGCACAAGCATAATAGAAGTTCCATCTCTATAGTCTCCAAACTTCTGGCAGACCAAAGCTCTTATCTGGTACAATTGTGAGTCAGACAAGTGAGTGCTCAATAATGCTCACCATGGACACACTGCAAATACTCTTTGGCAATTGTCTCAAGGTTATCTAGTGCAGTGGTCATCAACCCTGTCCTCAGGGCCCACTAACAGGCCAGGTTTTATGTATTACCTTGGGGAGATGCAGACTAGAATACTGCAATCACTGAGCAGCAAATGATATCACCTGTCATGTATTTCAGTTATCTTGCAAACCTGGCCTGTTAGTGGGCCCCGAGGACAGGAGCTGAGGACCACTGATCTAGACCAGGGATCTCCAAACTACGGCCCTCCAGCTGTTGCGGAACTACGCATCCCATGAGGCATTGTAAAACTCTGACATTCACAGACATAACTAGGCATAACTAGGCATGATGGGAATTTTAGTGGAGGGCTGTTGTTTGGAGACCCCTGATCTAGACTATCTAGAAAGCAATAGCAACAAATGTTTCAGAACATTTTTTATACTATGCAGAGAACTTCCAGAGCAAGCTGGAAAATTTTGTGTTGACTGATTGCTTACACATCTCTTTTCTGTGTAGCAAACGGATGAACCTTTAAAGTGTGACTAAACTCACATCATACAGTAAAAAAACTATCAATAAATGGTGTATTACATGCTGTTCCTACTCACTCGGTCACTATGAGATTCTTTTTCTGTATTCTGCAAAAAAAACCTGGTTGATCCTGCTGCTCTCTATCTCCACCTTTTGTCCATGTCTCCAATACAGCTAGGGATTTTGCAGGTGTGGTGGCAACTCTGCACATGCTCAATTGTCAGTAAGGTGCTATGCTGACCATTTCCTCCCTATCATTCTGAGCAGCCTATAGAGTCACACATGTGGGTGTATACACAGTGGTAAATGACAGCCCACTCCCCCATGCCCACTAACCAGCCAAACACAATGGGGATGGGATATTACATGTAGATTGATGGAGGTTTCACCTCCCTCCTATTCTAAGACACATGCTGGAGGGGCGTGACACAGCCCGTATCTGGCAGAAATCCACCCACACATGTAATTTCCACAAAATACCGTATATACCCGAGTATAAGCCGACCCGAATATAAGCCGAGGCTAATTTTACCACAAAAAATATATTGACTCGAGTATAAGCCTGGGGTGAGAAATGCGCAGCTACTGTAAGTGGAAAAGAGGGTCAACAATGCCCATTTGCAGCCTCACTGTGCCCATTTGCAGCCATAGGTCCCCCGAACTTCAAACTCGGTAGTTAAAGGTTCCTAGATGCACCCTAGCTGCAGCCAAAATTTGGGGTCTCTGAACATAAAGGGGCCCGAAATGACATTGCTGCAGATGGACACAGTTGGCTGAATTTGGGGCCCCGTATCTCAGGGCCACTTGGTGCTAGGAACCCCAAATTTGGTGTGCAAACCCAGTGAAACTAGCACTACAACAAAGCTGGGGTTCCTAGCACCTAGTGGCCCCGAGATACGGGGCCCCAAAATCGGTTCGGAAAATGTCAAGCCCTTTTCTGCAGCAGAGAATTACATTTTCCGAACCGACTTTGGGTGCAAACCCAGTGGAACTAGCACTACAACATATCCAAAGCTGGGGTAACTAGCACCAAGTGGCCCCGAGATATGGAGCCCCAAAGTCAGTTCGGAAAATGTCATTCTCTGCTGCAGAAAAGTGTTTGACTCTACTATAAGCCGAGGGGGACATTTTCAGCACAAAAAAATGTGCTGAAAAACTCGGCTTATACTCGAGTATATACGATAATAAAGAATTTATGTCAAATGTGTATTTGTATGCCAATTTAAAACAGTTTATTGATAGTAATTATTTATTTTTACTCTGTATTCCAAAGGCCGTTTCTTTTTTTGTTTTTGTTTTTTAACATGTGACCAGCAGCAGAGGACTAGAAGCTCCTCCTGCTTATGTTCCCCTGCAGACAGTGTCACGTGACAGCTGTATATCGATTATGAAAAAAGGTACTTCAATTATTTTTTTAATTAAAATAATTACAGTGCCATCATTCATATACAGAAAGAGAAGGGACAATGTAATTTAAAGAACGTGTCTTTAGTATCACTTTGATTGTCTATGTGCTGCATTGGTTTGAACATCATGGATGGTCCAGGTAGCAAGGACAGTCAGAACCCTCAGCCTTGGCAGTCTAAGTGAGAGAACTGGTTAAGTAGGGTAAGCCCACCGAATATAACTATGGATTTTACAACAGTGCTCAACAGGCTTGTAAACAAACAAAAAAATCCTTTTTTTTAAACCAGTTTTCTCTAATAAATATATTTTATATTTAATAATAGTAACATGACACTGTCAGATATTTTACCAAAGCTTCCAGGAAACAGAAATGCATTTATTTACTGTTGTGCGATGGTCATCCCACCACCATTTTTCTTTGCAGAGAAGTGTCTTTCTTTTGGAGGAGCACTTTCTATTACCCAGATAGCAAGGATAACTTGACGCAAATTTGTGGCAGTGTTGAATTGTAAGTCTGATAACCTGCTGAACATTTTCACTGGCAAGTTGTACACTTGCAGAGCACTTGAAGCACAAGTTCTAGTTGACACTTTTCCAATTTGTAGCAAATTTGCATGGCAAGTCTTTAGCAAGAGCAAAGTTGCAGTGGTGAGTCTACAGCAAGAGCTCTGCAAATCTACAGCATGCAAATTCAGTCACAGTGACCCCCTGTGGTGGGAGGACTATTACACAACATAACTGAACCAGAACTTGCAGCAGACTTGCAGAATGTTTGCAAACAAAATTGATCTGGAGTCATGCAATGCGGACTTGCTTCAATTGTGCAACAAACTTGTGAAGCCTGGCAAGTCTAGCAATAGCTTAGCACAGGGGTCTCCAAACTACGGCCCTCCAGTTGTTCAGGAACTACAATTCCCATCATGCCTGGTCATGTCTGTGAATGTCAGAGTTTTACAATGCCTCATGGGACGTGTAGTTCCGCAACAGCTGGAGGGCCGTAGTTTGGAGATCCCTGGCTTAGCAGGTCATTTTCAAACTTGCAGCACGAATGCTTGCTATCTGGGAGTATATAAACATTTTTGTTAAACGTCCTGTATAATATTGACTACACTTTCCTTCTTCTAATATTGGTTATCTGTTATAAGTAACCTCTCCACTTTATTGTAGATGACTATTTACCTTAAAGTGGATGTAAACCCTCACATATACCCAGTGAAGTGAACAGCCTCAGATGATACACAGAGATGAAACAAATCTCCCCACATAAGTCTTACATGTATATCTTTTTTGTATTAATAAGCATGTAATATTTTTTTACAATTTGTTTGTGTACATTGTCCATATCAATAATGAGATATATACTGTTTAGAGAGTGTACATCCTGTTAAGATTTTCTCTTCCTGATTCAGCTGTGGGTGTGGATTCTTGCCATACACTGGGAGACAGCTGATTGGAGGAAAGGCACACACCCCCCTCTCCACATAGGCAGATACATTCAGAGCTGTGCTGTGAATAGACCAGCTCTCTGCTAATCTATTTATAGCACCCACCCTGACACAAAATTCAGGCTGGTTTTATCTCAGTTGTCGGAGAACTTGACGGAAGGTATCTTGCTGATAACAGAAGAACGAAGCAGGAGACAGCCACGAGACTTGGCTTTGGAGAAAGATAAGAAAACACTGCAGATATATGTGCCCAACCCAAATTTAATGAATCAGGTTTACGTCCACTTTAATATGTGTGTCATGTCGGCACACTTTTTCTAAACATGGAAAATCCCAAGTAATAAATAAATAAATAAATACCCATCTAAACGTTTTTTTTTCCAATTAGTAGCACTGCCCGCTGAAACCACAGAATGTGGAAGGGAGTGCCACATCCTTAACGCTCTAACAGTAAAGAACCCCTTACGCAGTTTAGGGTTAAACCCCTTCTCTTCTAACTTCATTGAGTGACCATCTGTCTTCTTTAGTGATGTAAGACTAAAATGTTTCCTCCCTATGCTAGAATCACCAATAATATAGTTGTATATCGCTGTCATATCTCTTCTTAAGTTTATGTTTAGTGCTTACAGACATTCTTCAGCTCCCTTATTAGTTTTGTTTCACTTCTCTGGACTCTCTTCAGTTCCAGAACATCCCTCTCGAGGACTGGTGAGCAGAACCTGGCGACATACTCAAGATTCGGCCGAGCTAGAGTTTTGTAAAGTTGTAGAATTATAGTTTTATCATTTGAGTAAATACAACTTTTAATGTAAGCCAATATTCTGCTAGCTTTGCTTGCTGCCGCTCGGCATAGCATGCTATTGCTGAGTCTGTCATCAACCAGGACATGTGTCAAGAGGCAGGACACCAACTACACGAGAGAAGTACTGTAAAGACCAATAGCTAAAAAGCATGAGGCACCCTATTGCCACCACGCGCTGGTTTAACCACTTCAATACCAGGCACTTTCGCCTCTTCCCACCCAGGACAATTTTCAGCTTTCAGCTCTGTCACATTTTGAATGACAATTGCGCTGTCATACAACACTGTACCCAAACAAAATTTTTATCATTTTGTTCCCACAAATAAAGCTTTCTTTTGGTGGTATTTGATCACCTCTGCGGTTTTTATTTTTTTTCTAAACAAATTTTTGAAAAAAAAAAAAGTTTTTCTTTGTTTCGGTTATAAAATTTTGTTTTCTCCTTCACTGACGGGCACTGATGAGGTGGCACTGATAGGCACTGATGAGGCGGCACTGATGGGCACTGATTAATTGGCACTGATAAGGTGGCAGTAATGGGCACTGATGAGAATGCACCGATATGTAGAATCGATGGGCACTGATATGCAGCACTGATGGGCACCAATAGGCGGCACTATATGCAGCACTGATGGCACTGATAGGCGGCACTGATGGACACTGATAGGTGGCACTGATGGGCACTGACAGGCAGCTGTGATGGGCACTGACAGGCAGCTGTGATGTACACTGAGAGGCGGCTGTGATGGGCACTGACAGGAGGCACTGAATGGCACATAGGCGGTACTGATTGGCACTGACAGGTGCCACTGATGGGCAGCACTGATGTTGAGGTACTGACAGGTTTTACTGCTGGGCACTGAGATGGGCACTGACTGGCACTGTGGTGGGCGCTGATTAGCATGGATATGGGCACTGATTGGCACTTTGATGGGCACTGTGAGCTGTGTTTTTTTAGAGCACTGACTGACAGCTTATGAGCACATTTTAAAAGGAGTGTGGGCACATCTGAGGGGGCTGTGCTGATAATCAATGTGCTTATCAGCACAGCCCCCCCCCCCTCCTGACAGGGATAGCTGCCGATCGGCTCTCCCTGACGGCGCGAACCGAGAAATGCTGTTTACCGGTTCACGTGCTGATCAGCTGTGATTTGTCACATCTGATCACGTGGTAAGAAGCCTCTGACAGAGGCTTCTTATCGCAATCGGAGATGCGGGGTGTCAGACTGACACGCCGCACTTGCGATCGCCGCGCTGCGCGACCCCACGGGCTTGCGCTGGCATGTTATCCTGCTGGAGGTCATATGGCGCCCAGTCAGGATAACAGAACCACTTCACGTCCGTCATTCTGCATACGGCGGGCGGAAGGTGGTTAAGCAGGTTAGAATTGTCAATGGTTGATTTACTAAAACTGGAGAGTGCAAAGCCAGGTGCAGCTCTGCATATAAACCAATCAGCTTCCAGGTTTATTTATCAAAGCTTAATGGAACAAGGAGAAGTTAGAAGCTGATTGGCTACCATGCACAGCTGCACCAGATTTTGCCCTCTCTCCGCTTTTAGTAAATCAACCCCACTGTGTCATCTAAACTGCTTGAAAATCTTATTGTCTTTTCTTACCAGAGTTTCCATTTAGGTAACCTCTGAAATATATTTAGTCAGCAGCAAACTTGTTTTTTTTACAACACAGGCGCTCAAACCAGTGAGCCAATTAGGACAGATCTATACGTATTATGTTACATATCACGTGTCACATATTGAGACTTAAAGGACATATTTTCTTGACACCATAATCAAGGGATTAAAACATTGTCTGGTTGCCTCTTCGCGGCATCAGACTAAAACGAGTACACGGTTCCCGTTGACACTCTGTTAGCGGAGATAAGATTGTCTCTCTCATATTTAGCCATGAGAGCGGATGGCTCTTGGCTTTTTTTTTTTTCAATTAGTCATCAATATCAGCCTCAAAGTAGAGGCGATGGTCCCTACAGCCCTACATGAAACACACAAATACGAAGAAGATCCTTGGAGCCTCTATTCTTGCATCTTATTAAGCAAGATTTGTAATCTCCTGCTATGGGTCTATAGCTTAATGCTCCTTTTCTCCATTCTCTCTCTCTCTCTTTTTGCCCTGCAATAAGAGATATTTTTTAAAGTAGAATTGTGATCCATTATAGATAAGACTTTCTGATTAAGTTTGCACTAATGCAAATCTTGGCTTGAGAGAATTCACAAAAAAACATCTTTCAGCATTCCATCCAGTCCTTTTCATGAAGCCCTTTAATAATAAAAGATGACAAACATTCGTTTTCTTTTCAGATAATGCAGTTCTTTTCTAGTTTTCTATTTCCTGGTGCATCATGGCAGCATACAATGGGTTGTGGCTCCGCCCCCACAACCTGATAGGACTGGTTAACTATAAATCAAAGACAGACCCGGCTCACAGCATTCTCCTTTTTTTTCCACACCTGATCATGACTGGAGTCACAAGGTATCCCTTACCGTTTGTTGCCCCAGCCAGGTTAAGCCTCTCCTGGGTGGAAGTCCTTCCTCTACAGTCTCTAAATGAGCTATATGGTTGGAGCCCCATTCCGGTGGTCTGGGGGGCATATTACAACCTCTCCTGGGTGAAAGTCCATCCTGTATAGTCTCTAAATGAGCTATATGGTTGGACCCCTATTCTGGTGGTCTGAGGGGCATATTGCAACCTCTTTGTTTAAATAGAAGCTGTATATGGGTATATTTGGCGCTACCTGAAAACCTAAATATTAGGTCTATGCCGGGATAGCCTTTTGGAGTACTTATACCATACCACTCTTATGTACCTAAATGGCATTCAATAACATGGAGTACATTTCCCCTACCATATTATTTGTGAAGAATGAAGTAGGTTATATGGGTGTATCCACACTGGTATATTAATAGAAGGTGTACAATCTAGAAACGATATAAACAAATCTAACTAGATGTCCCACAGTGAAAAGTTGCAATACAGCATCTAATAATGGAGCTAGAGGCTGTACCTCAATATGTGCACTAATCAAAAAAGTTTTCAATGTACTACAAAACACCCCCATACATACTTATATGCTTATATAAACAGTTAGATAACCGCACATATGGTGTGCATCACGGGGTGGATGTTACTCACAGACCAATTTGCATACAGTGCCCCTAGGTCAAACTGCCTTAATCACAAGCCATCTATACATCATTTCATGGAATGGAATCGCATACACGCATTGCAGTTCATATTATTAAAAATTGCAGCAGATATGTCTCAAAGGAGTTTGATAGTCCCATATATTGACACTATGTTGAGTTAGGAAATTCCCAAGGGTGACTTTAGTGCAGAGACAGTTGCCTGATGACTTTGGTGCTCCCCCTTGTGGTTGCCTACTCACCAGCTCCCAGAACCCCTGCAGGGGTAATGCGCCTGTAGTGTGTTAAGATGGACCTCTCTGCTTGCTACGGTGGGTGCCTTTGATGTAGCCAGCTCCCCAAACCCCTTACAGGGGTAATGCGCCTGCCATAAGGTGTAGATGGAACTCTGTGCTTGCTGCTTTCTGTGGTGGATGCCTCCTATATGTCCCAATTGGTGGAGGTGTTGCAATCCCTCATATATCAAAACATAATAAAAAGAGCTTCCATGGCGTAATAAAGTAAAGTCACTTTATTTAAAAACATGTATAAACAAAAAGTAAAAATAAAAATAATAAAAATAAAAATATTCCAAAAACTAGTATATTCCTACCCAGTGGATAACTGGGATAGGATGCCAATAGTTCCTGACAAGTAGATGACATTTTAAAGTCACTCCTGCGGAGCATAGGATGAGATGGGGGGATAAGACCCCCAGACGCTGATACAGCGTTCCACCCTCTCGTGCGCTCGGAGGTGACGTACTAGTTTTTGGAATATTTTAAATAAATACTTTAAATAAAATAAAAAAACGAGCAATCATGAAGGTTCCAGTTGCCCAGAGGATACGAGGATTCAGTTCCCCTCTGTTCCTAGCAACAACAAAAAAATCTAAATCATGTATTCTGTGCCCAGTGCTAAAGTTGAACAAAAAAAAAAAACTCAACAAGCACAGGAAGTTGGAGTCGTGCAAGATAGAAAACCTCCAATCAATTTTATTATTGATAAATCTGGGAGACTAGATGCTCTGTAGGTTTATCAGACACCTACTTGTCCCAATTCATCCACCAGTTTCAGTGCCTCCTCTTTGGTCTGTACATCTCTCCCAGGGCATTCACAAAGGTCTTACTGTCTGCAATAGCGACAGGAAAAAGTCAGTAGAACTTCCACAAGGGAATATCCATCCTCTGATAGCGAAAGTCAAAGGTGCTTTGGGAGTGAAGTCTCTTCCAGCAAAACGGTGCCAGAGTATCCTTGGTTCTTTGTAACTGACCAATTGGTTTCAAATGGAACATTATCACATCAGACCCCGGCTAGAAAGGTGACACATTTCAAAGAGCAGGCTGCTCAAGGTCATGTGATGTTTTAGCTTTTGAGGCATCGTATCGAATACTCCTGAACTGAGAGTAGTGTTCAAAGCCCTTCTGTCATTCACTCCTTTTAGAAGAGGAGTAAGAATTTTACTGCACCTAGACAGCAGTGGAAGGGTAGAATTCTTAGGCTGTCAGTGGAATTTCCTTTATCAATAATTGTAAATATACCATTTTGGTTTAGGAGGCTCTAGTGTCTGTCTCTCCTACACTTAAGCATTAAGTCACCACTGCCTTTTCCAGTGATGACAGATTTGCTCTCATGGACAGTTTTTCCATCCAGCTCCAGGAGACTACTTTTTATGGCATGGAATTTGAGAGGCGGAGGCTACCAAGTCAAGGGTGCTCAGTGCAGGTAGTGGCTACCTTGTGTCAAGCCAGAGAGGTCTTCATGAATAAGACTTACCAAAGAATATGGGAAAATTATGCAGATCTCACACAGCAAAAGCCTAGAGTCCTTTATCACCTAAAACAGCCAAGGTTTTACAGTTCTTACAAGGGGCTGGACAGGGGCCTAGGTTCAAATATGTTTAAAGTTCAAAGTTCAGCCTTGTCTGCACTTACAAGGGTTTAAGGAGTCTTTAATCCTTTAGTGATGCAATTCTTAAAAGGCTTGCATGAAGGTATAGACCTCCCAGGAAACCATTGTTCTCTATGTGGAACTTGCTTATGATCCTCTATCAAGGCTTAATTTCTATCCTACAGAATTGGCTACACTTTGCAATCTAACTCTGAAGACCATTTTTCTGGTTGCTACAACCTCTGTGAAAAAGGGTGTCAGAACTGCAGGCTTTGTACTCAAGGAGCCTCACTTGATGTTCTACCCGGACAGAATAGTCCTAAAACTCTAGACTGCTTTTATCCATGGGGTGTCTTTCTCCTTCCAATTTAACCAGGAAGTCAATTTACCATCTTTCTTGGTTGAGTGAGAGAGCCACATCCCCTGGATGTTGATCTAACTCTAGTGACCTGCTTGGCAGCTACCTTTTCATTCAGGAAAGCTGAAATCTGTACTTGGTTCCAGCGTCACTTAAGACAGGGTCAGTCAGCATCAACACGTACAGTCACCTTCTAGATTGTTAAGACAATTAAAAGAGCCTACTCTTCACAAGGCCTTCTGTTTCGGAGCTTAAGAGCACATTCAACTAGGGCAGTGCCAATTCTGGACATCTCAGTGCTGAGTGTCTCCTGAGGCTATTTGCAAGTCAGCAATATGGTCCTTGCAGAACACCTTCATTACACTTTTTGACAGGTGAACCCGACTCACGACAGTAAAATTTGGAAAATGCATGGTGCATACTTACGCTCAAAGCTGTATCCTGGCCTAGGCCAACAATCCCAGGCCTAGGGCAGCACTTTGGATGGGAGCAGCAAGAAAGCTGCCCCCCCGCACATAAAAAAAAGGCCTCCTCCTCCTGGCTCCCACGCGAAAAGACTCCCCGCCGGCTTAGGCTACACTCTTATGCCCCGTACACACGGTCGGACTTTGTTTGGACATTCCGACAACAAAATCCATGGATTTTTTCCGACAGATGTTGGCTCAAACTTGTCTTGCATACACACGGTCACACAAAGTTGTCGGAAAATCCGATCGTTCTGAACGCAGTGACGTAAAACACGTACGTCGGGACTATAAACGGGGCAGTGACCAATAGCTTTCATCTCTTTATTTATTCTGAGCATGCGTGGCACTTTGTGCGTCGGATTTGTGTACACACGATCAGAATTTCCGACAACGGATTTTGTTGTCGGAAAATTTTATAGCCTGCTCTCCAACTTTGTGTGTCGGAAAATCCGATGGAAAATGTGTGATGGAGCCTACACACGGTCGGAATTTCCGACAACAAGGTCCTATCACACATTTTCCATCAGAAAATCTGACCGTGTGTACGGGGCATAAGTGTAGCGCCAGTCTTATGGGGCGGACTGGGCCGGAGGGGCTGATTATTTCACTTATTTGTATAAAGACTAGGGAATTCCTGGTCATTATACAAATAAGTGAAATAATGCTATAATTACATTCAGTGGCAGCAAACACAAGTCCAAATATCTTACAAGGTAGGAGTAATCTTACTAATCCAGTGACATATTGTGATAGCACATATAGGTGAGCAGGTCCTAGTTTAACTAAAACAAAGTCCCAGATAATATCTTACGTATTAGCTAAGATCAGTAGTATAAATATTTCTTCTCTACAACATACTGTACAATGTGCATTGCATATTATATTATCCATGTCAAAACTTGTTATTATATAAAACTGAATTTCTCATTGTTAATTCTTGTAGTTATTAAATTATTAAATGTTTTATAATATGCATATTTTTATAGCATATATATATATATATATATTCTTGATTGTTTTACTAAACTACAATCAAGAAAAAAAAAAAAAAAAAAAAAAATATATATATATATATATATATATATACATACATACATACATACATACAGTAGGGACGGAAAGTATTCAGACCCCCTTAAATTTTTCACTCTTTGTTATATTGCAGCCATTTGCTAAAATCATTTAAGTTCATTTTTTTCCTCATTAATGTACACACAGCACCTCATATTGACAGAAAAACACAGAATTGACATTTTTGCAGATTTATTAAAAAAGAAAAACTGAAATACCACATGTTCCTAAGTATTCAGACCTCCTTGCTGTGACACTCATATATTTAACTCTGCTGTCCATTTCTTCTGATCATCCTTGAGATGGTTCTACGCCTTCATTTGAGTCCAGCTTTGTTTGATTACACTGATTGGACTTGATTAGGAAAGCCACACACCTGTCTATATAAGACCTTACAGCTCACAGTGCATGTCAGAGCAAATGAGAATCATGAGGTCAAAGGAACTGCCTGAAGAGCTCAGAGACAGAATTGTGGCAAGGCACAGATCTGGCCAAGGTTACAAAAAAATTTCTGCTGCACTTAAGGTTCCTAAGAGCACAGTGGCCTCCATAATCCTTAAATGGAAGACGTTTGGGACGACCAGAACCCTTCCTAGAGCTGGCCGTCCGGTCAAACAGAGCTATCGGGGGAGAAGAGCCTTGGTGAGAGGTAAAGAAGAACCCAAAGATCACTGTGGCTGAACTCCAGAGATACAGTTGGGATATGGGAGAAAGTTGTAGAAAGTCAACCATCACTACAGCCCTCCACCAGTCAGGACTTTATGGCAGAGAGGCCCGACGGAAGCCTCTCCTCAGTGCAAGACACATGAAAACCCACATGGAGTTTGCTAAAAAACACCCGAAGGACTCCAAGTTGGTGAGAAATAAGATTCTCTGGTCCGATATAACCAAGATAGAACTTTTTGGCCTTAATTCTAAGCAGTATGTGTGGAGAAAACCAGGCACTGCTCATCACCTGTTCAATACAGTCCCAACAGTGAAGCATGGTGCTGGCAGCATAATGCTGTGGGGGTATTTTTCAGCTGCAGGGACAGAACGACTGGTTGCAATCAAGGGAAAGATGAATGCGGCCAAGTACAGGGATATCCTGGACGAAAACCTTCTCCAGAGTGTTCAGGACCTCAGACTGGGCCGAAGGTTTACCTTCCAACAAAACAATGACCCTAAGCACATGGCTAAAATAACGAAGGAGTGGCTTCACAAAAACTCCATGACTGTTCTTGAATGGCCCAGCCAGAGCCCTGACTTAAACCCAATTGAGCATCTCTGGAGAGACCTAAAAATGGCCGTCCACCAATGTTTACCATCCAACCTGACAGAACTGGAGAGGATCTGCAAGGAGGAATGGCAGAGGATCCCCAAATCCAGGTGTGAAAAACTTGTTGCATCTTTCCCAAAAAGACTCATGGCTGTATTAGATTAAAAGGGTGCTTCTACTAAATATTGAGCAAAGGGTCTGAATACTTAGGACCATGTGATATTTCAGTTTTTCTTTTTTTAAAAATCTGCAAAAATGTCAACAATTCTCTGTTTTTCTGTCAATATGGGGTGCTGTGTGTACAATAATGAGGAAAAAAAATGAACTTAAATGATTTTAGCAAATATATATATATATATATATATATATATATATATATGCTATAGAAAATGTATTTGTTGACAGGGCTGGTTTTAAACAGGAAGGGGTGTGGCCTTGACAAGAAGGGGTGGTTCATATTTAAATTAGGGGCACACGAGTTTAGTCAGGCCTAGGGCAGCACAAAACCTAAATACACCACTGCTTACGCTACTGATGATTACAAAATTTTTCTTGCACTCTCCTCTATGGCGAGTTAGTTCCCATTGTATGCTACCATGATGCACCAGGAAAACGGAAAATTGTATACTCACCTTTCTGTAATTTTCCTTTCCTGGTGCATCTTCATGGCAGCATACAGATTCCCATAAAAATGGTTAGAGTTACAGAGAATGCTGTGAGCCGAGTCTGTCTTTGATTTATAGTTAACCAGTCCTATCAGGTTGTGGGGGCGGAGCCACAACCCATTGTATGCTGCCATGAAGATGAACCAGGAAAGGAAAATTACGGCAAGGTGAGTATACAATTTTCCATTTTTTAGCATATGGTTTATTTTTGTTTTGTTCTTGTGAGTAATGGTTGTAGCACTTAGGAGAACCCTGGTTTACTGAAAAAGCAAGCTGTCGATTAAAGGTAAACTTGTGTATATATATATATATATATATATATATATATATATATATATATATATATATATTATATATAAAATATAATATAATTTTTTTTTTTATGCGTTCAGCCTGAAATTCCAAGTTGGGATTGGACGTTTTACTACTACAATCAAAGCGTATGTCCAAAAAAGTAGTTTCTTATTTGTCAGTCTTTCATAGTGTAGGGAGGAAGTCCTTGTCAGGCTTTTACTGCTCTGTTAACCACCAGAAAGGAAGTGAAGGAAAATTGCATTAGGGGCAGAGTTAGCAACAAAAATGCTGCGGAGGGTTCTATCCTTTTCCCAATCAACTGAAAAAAAATGCATTGGTATTAACATGTGTAAAAATATTGCAACTTTTGAGCCGTTAGAGATATGTCAACAAGGATGACATCAGTATTGAAAAATCGAAATAACACCAGTGAAACCAGACAGACTAAGTACCAAAATATTTAAATTTATTAAATTATATACAGTAAAAAAAAAAAAAAAAGAAAAAGAAATGAAAGGATGATTTTTGATATTTGTGTTCTTAGTTTTTTGTTTTATTTTTTTATTTAAATGATTACAGTGTTATTTCGAGTTTTCAGTATTGAGGTTGTCCTTTGTTGACATATCTTTATTGGGGGCAATCAGTTGCAATATTTTTAATGTTATCTAAAAAAATTACTTTTGTCCCTGTGATGGCATTACTATTTTTGAAAAGTTGTTAATGTACAAAGTCAAACCCTAACACAGTAACAATTACATTTTCCCGTCTTATTTGGAGATTTACCCTCACTTACTACTTGGTGAAATCATTGTCACTGTGACAGGAAGTGAGGGAAAAACAGTAAAAGAGGGTCTCATGACTGTAAAATTAAGGGAGATTTTACTGGAATTTTGTCGGGGCATTTTGATTCAGTTAGTTAACATATCAAGGTAACTATCTGTGCATCCGCTGGAGAGAAGCCCAGGAAATGGCACAGGTCAACTGTCACTTTCATGTAGTGCTCCTTTCACTACAGTCGCATTGATCCCCTCCAAAGAGTACTGTTTCATAATTTAGTATGAAGGTTCCCTAGAAGTTGCATTCTGTGCATCTAGTCATCTGAGTCTGAAAAGCAAATCCAAGAAAGACTGTATAATCAGATTGTTGTGTAGGGTCAGCTTTAAAGATAAGTAGCTAAAGAGTAAATCAACCATCAGACTCCATCCAAAACTAAAATATCAGTGTTGAATGGAGATCTTTTATAACATTTTTTTAGGTTTTATGCATTTTCACAAATTTATTTTTGAACTTCATAGTGTAAAATACTATTATAAAGATTTTTATCTGAGGGCCCAATACCAAATTATTTTTTTTTCACTTGAATGGATCTTGGTGCATCCTATCACTGACCTATCAGTTGCCAATTGAATTAGGTGTTTTTTGTCAACTGATTAATGTCCCATCTAATAATCCCTTACACATTTAGGAAGATCTGTACCAACAATACTGTTACACATGACTTACTTTCTTTTTTTAATTATGTAAAAAAATCACATTAAGCTGAATCTAATTACGGCAATGTATATTAGAAGCGGGGCACCATCAAAATTTTATTTAAATTAATCAGGTTTTGATTTAAGATATTAAATTCAAATTAATCATGTAAAAGTGTAAATGATCCTTGACGGGCTTCCAGCTGTGACTTCAGTCTGTTTCCTGACGCCAGTCACTTTTGGGATGTCTTGGGGGGACCATTACGGAAATTCATACCGGTGCTATTTCAATTACAGCTATTTAACAGGACAGCTGTAAAGAAAATGCCATAATTAAGAAGGGACTGATGACATGGGTAGAGATTTACATGATCAAAAAAAAAAAAAACTGCTGGTATGACTAGCCCATTGGCCATGGAGACAAAGCCAAACATAGAAGGTGAGGACCCATTAGCTCAAGAAGAAAGTCAACTCTTGAGATGAAAACAAAGGTATTTCCTCTGGGCCAGGTCAAAATCATTTTGATGGTGAAGTTTTGTAATTCATTAGCAGAATGGAGATCTTCTACCCTTTGAATATGTTTTAAAGTTCTACACCTGCTTTGTAATGAGGCTGGTGCTAGGAACAAGCTCGGATTAGCATCCTTGAAGTTTAGACCTCCTGTGTCTTCTTAAAGAGTCCACTTGGCTGACGACACATATACAGTAAAAATGTATATGAGTTAAAAAAAGAAAATACGTTGTATGAACTCCTATTAGGAGAAGGCTACTGACCAGATAGGAAAAAACAAAAGTGAGGACCCCTAGTAAAAAAATAAATAAATAACACTCTAGGCAAACTACTTTCCATTGCACAGTTCAGTGCTATCTATATTTTTAGCATAGTTGGCAATTCATTAGCTCATAAAAATATTCTATTCTACTATGTGTTTATACTTTTACATCTACTTTGCAATAGGGCGAGATCTCTCAGTGATATGAAATCATTGTCAGTGAAGTTTAATACTTCTGTCCCAGTTTTAAGGTTCTCCCCATTCTCAGTAGTAGAGCTGAGAATAAACCTATGCGTCAAAGGTTCAAAAACACCCCATTCTCAAAAGTAGAGCTGAGAATAGACCTACAAGTCAAAGGTTCAATAACACCATAGGGAACTAGACAAAGATATACAAGATCGAAAAGGGAAAAAAGAACAGTAAGATTGGGCTTCAAGTCATGGAGAATGTACTAAGCAAAGAAGATAAGTCAAAGTGTTTTTCTTTTCATGGGAATGTTTGCTGATTCAGTAACTGTAAAAATGTCTACATTTTTTTTTTCTATAATCATGTTAATGCCTTGCCAATTAACAATTTTGTTTCTTGAAAACAATGAGATACTGGGGATTATGGTCCCCCATTGTGTCCTTTTTTGACACTGAAAAGTAATACAGAAAATTAGTATTGTCAGTTAGCAAAGTTGCATAATGAGAGCAAGAGAGCTGGCCCACAGTGGTGATGGACTGGTTTGCTTGGCCCATAGGGATCTTTAAAACTGAGCTCCAAGAAGATACAAAATTCACACACTTATTCAGCTCTGCATTCAATGATACACGCTTAAATGTACGTATTTGTTAAATACAAGTAGTGTAAGTACTTAAATCTGACTTAGTGTCAGCTTCTTGCAGTCCGTGTACAGCAGTGCTCAGGCTGAGGGATGGAAAGTAGTGCAAGAAGCCAATCAGCTCTGCCACTGTCCTATATTCCTAAGGCTTCGTGTACACTAGCAGCTCCTAAACCTGAGTTTTGGTGATTCCTAAACTTAACTCCATAAAAGCCTACGTGTCAATGTACACATAGGATTTAGCAAAATTTGGGAGCTGTTGCGGTTAGGTGACCCTCAACCACCCTCTCCTGAGCGTGGAAGAATCGCATTCAGGATAGGAAATGTTTTGACTGTTGCCGCAGGAAAATCTGTAACGCGGCAAAACTTCTGCAAAATGACTGCGTTATTTTGCAGCTGTTTTGCCATGTTTTTTGTTTTCCGTGGCCACTGTATATGTAGGCAGGGTGTACATGAAGCCTAACAAGAAGCATTCTAATGTGTGTGAGGGATAGGCTCGTCAGGCTGCTGCTACTCCTTTCACCGTCCAAACACAGGCTGAGGTGGAGACAAGACCTGTAAATATTACCGAACTGCAGCAGAGGAGAAAAACTAGGTCTCCTGCCTTGCTACCACTGTGGCGATTGTTTGGTTTGCTTGACTTATATGTTCAATCATGCCAGCTATACTCTTGACATCACCAGTGCCAAGGAATAGCTCTCCTGAAGCATTGAGACTAAGGATTGCCTGGTCTTCCCCAGAAACCCACACACTTGGTTGCCTAAGAGTTACAGGTCCCAGCTAAATTTTATAGAGGTTGTAAAGGCTTAAAGGTTTTTATATATTAATCCTTTCTCAGCATGAAGTTAGAAACCTTCCATGGCCAGATCCCCCCCAGCCCCTGAAATACTTACCTTAGCATGATCTTGATCCACTGCTGTGCCGAAAAGCAGCATTATTGCTCTCTCTTTCCTCACTGGCCATTGGCTCCTGCTGCTGTCAATGAAATCCTGTGAGGAGGGTGAGGGGGCGGGGCCAAGCCACGTTGGCTGTGTCAATAGACACACACAGCCCAGCTCAGAAGAGGAGACACAGAAGAGTAGGAGTGGACAGCGCCAGCAGAGGACTCCAAAAAAGGAGGTTTGAGGGTTGTTCTGTGTATAGCTATTGCACAGAGCAGGTCATTATAACATAATTGTTATTAAAAAAAAAAAAAAAAATTACAATCACTTTAAGTCATAAAACAGATGTAAAATAAACAGGGCTGCAGCAGAATGCAGAACTGTAAGTGATTGTCTGAGGTAAACTATATAACATAAGCAAGGAAAAGCAAATACAATCAACATTTTTCATTATATTAATTATATATATATTTTTTTGACCGTGCTACCAAAATCACTGAAATAATGATTAAAATTACAGTTACTTACCAAATTATTTGTTTGCTCCCAAAGTGTATCTAAAGTTAAAACAATTTTCTTTTTGGGATGGAGTGGTAGAGGTTGATAACCCCTGCCAGGTTTTGTTGCTGTCCCTGTCCCTTCTAGGGAGATTCTCCCTCTCTTTTGTCCTGATATTTTTCTATCTGTCCTGATAAGCAGTGTCACCAGGACTAAAAGTGATAGAAAATCTAAGATCTTGAGTTTTCTTTGGAACAGTGATATAGGGTCAATTTTTCAATGAGAACACTTGTGGCTGGGGATGAGCTCTGGACACAAGTTCGAACTGAGCTTTGGCTGTTTGGGCATTAGTCTGAATGCCAGGCATTTTGTTCACCAAACCTCATGTATAGAAGAGAGAAACCTCATATAGAGAAGTGGTGGGTCTCATAGTTTGCAAACTCAGATAGTTTAGAGCATTGCAGGCCATACACAGGTCGAACTCCAAACAAATTCTCTTTCGAAAATCTGAAATTTAGTGCGTTTTGTGATCGGATGGTGCCACTATTGATTTGGAAATTTGACCAAGCCTTCAATTTCACCTCATGTTGCTACAGAAAAAAATTTTCGTGGCCGGGAATCTTCTTTTCTTTCCAAGAATTTTCTTTTCTTTTCTTTTCTTGTGCTCATGCGCATTTCTGTTTCAATTATATTTCTCACACAATTCTCCCATCATCGATTAGAAAATCGTTCATTTAACAAAAAAAATTTCCATCATGCCCGATCACTCAAATTCAATGGCCGCACGAAAATCGGCCGTTGCTGCAGCCCACTAATGGTGCGAGATTCGAACGAAAATTCTTAGGAAATGTTTTCGAAAGGAAATTCTTTAGGAATTCGACCCATGTATGTTCAGCTTTAGGGACCACTCTTATCAAAGGTGGCTTAACACGGCAGTGTGGCAGTATTCATGAATGTATGTAACTAAAACCTCTAGCTTGAACCCGAACAGTTAAAAAATATTAGTTTCTTTTTTGCTGGCTTGCTTGAGGCTGGGTTCACACTGTTGCGGGTTTATCCGCATCCAATTCACATAGCAGGAAATTGTGACTGTCTTTCTTTGGAGCCGGTTCACACATCTCCACAACGGCTTTGCAAATTGCACAGGAGTCCTGTGCGTCTTTTGGTCCATTTCTGGTCTGAATTCAGCCCTTAATTCGGGCTGAAATCAGACCTGATGCAGTGAATGGAGACTCATCAGACTTCTGCTGTGAGCCGCTGCGTTCTATAGTGTGAACACAGCCTAAATGTGTTCTGGGGTTCCCCTTTGAACTGTTTTATTTATTGCCTATTGCCTAAGCCCACCTCCTTTTGGTTTCAAACAGATTGGAGCAGCTGCTATTGTTTTTAGTTTTTTTAATCCATTTAAGACACTTCTGAGATCATTTTAAATTAACTGACGGGAGCATTTGGCCTCCAATTAATTCTGACCTGCAGTTGACCTGCTTTTGCATTCCCATAGACATATCTGAAGTGAACAAAATCCCATTGACACAGGCCACAAGTATGAGGGTTTTTTTCCATAAGACCATCACACTATCCAAAAATTTGGACTGAGGTTTGTGTTGGCCCTTTAAAGCTTAACAGTACCAAAATAATAAGTAGATTGTAAATTTTTAAAAAAGGTACAGTTCTAAGAAAACCATAGTGTGTGCCCAGAGGTTTCTGCAAGTTGTATCATGAGCCTTATCTCTAAGACGCTGAAGTTGTGGTTTAACTGCACTTTTAAAAGTTTTAGGAAAGGCATTGAATACCAACAGGACTGCCGCCACACCTCTCTTTCATGAATAGACTAAGTCAGGTTTAATCCACTGTTTTATTACACCGGCTAGTGATTGCTGGACTTAAAGCCATTTCACAGACCAAGGTGGGTGAGTTTTATAGGTTTACATCACAGGAAAATATAGGTTGGAGCAAATTCAAGTTGGAACAAGCTGATATTTTTAATGGCAAACTGAAATGTTCTATACTGAGCAATTATAATTTCATAAAAACATTTGACAAAACCATATAGACCACTTCTACTATATGTCTACATTTTAGGGCTGCCACAGAAGTTCAAATAAATTTAAAAAAATGGAAAACAGAGAAAATAATGTATAAATTTACTAAAATATACAGACACAAAACAATCGCAGATTAAAATCAAGGTACATTGTACCATAAACAGTACCTTGAAAAAATATTCATACCCCTTGAAAGTTTCCAAATGTTGTCATGTTACAATCAAAAATGTAAATGAATTTTTTGGGGATTTTATGTGATAGACCAACACAAAGTGGCACATGATTGTGAAGTGGAAGGAAAATGATAAATGGTTTTTAAAATTTCTTACAAATAAACATGTGAAAAGTGTGGGGTACATTTGTATGGCGCCCCCCTGAGCCAATACTCTGTAGAACCTCCTTTCTCTGCAATTACAGCTGCAAGTCTTTTTGGGGATGTCTCTACCAGCTTTACACATCTAGAGAGAGACATTTTTGCCCATTCTTCTTTGCAAAATAACTCAAGCTCTGTCAGATTGGATGGAGAGCGTCTGTGAACAGTAATTATCAAGTCTTGCCACAGATTCTCAATTGGATTTAGGTCTGGACTGGACCATTCTAATACATGAATATGCTTTGATCTAAACCATTGCATTGTAACTCTGGCTGTATGTTTAGGGTCATTGTCCTGCTGGAAGGTGAACCTCCGCCCCAGTCTTAAGTCTTTTGCAGACTCCAACAGATTTTCTTCTAAGATTGCCCTGTATTTGGCTCCATCCATCTTCTCATCAACTCTGGCCAGCTTCCCTGTCCCTGCTGAACAAAAATATTGGGGGGGCTCGGGTGGGTCAATGACCCATTTGTGGATTTTTAGAAGCCCATAAAAATCTGGTATTCATGGATTTAAGACTTTTAGAAAAGTCAGTCTTTTTATCATTAATGCCTTTCTCAAAAGCTTCATCAATCATATTAAACAAAATCTTTTGATCATACTCTAGATCAGTGGTTCTCAACTCCTGTCCTCAGGATCAAGACCCACTAATAGACCAGGTTGGAAGATAATTGAAATACATTACAGGTGATATAATTTGCTGCTCAGCGATTTCAGTATTCTAGTCTGCATCTTTTAATCTGGCCTGTTAGTGGGTCCTGAGGATAGGAGTTGAGAACCACTGCTCTAGCTTGATAGTTGGTATCCTGGTGTAATACTCCTGTTCTTCAGGATTTTTTGACACATCAGGACATACTTACAGTATGTCGATCTATAATGATAATGCTAAGCAACGCATAGATTATCTTGATGGTTGCTGTAGACATCTAAGCCATGCATATGTGGCCTCAGTGTTCTCTGTAGAGATTTGTGTGTGGACACTCCTATACTGTTAACCGCAGGCTACAGTAAATCCACTTAGACACCTGAAAATCATATTAAATCACATACAGCATATACTGTCTTGGTGGACCCTGTTAAAACTGTTATGCCGTGTACACACTATCGGAAATTTGGCCAGCAAAAGACCGATGAAAGCTTTTGGTCGGAAAATGCGACCATGTGTATGCTCCATTGGACTTTTGCTGGCCGAATTTCTGCCAGCAAAAGATTGAGAGCATGTTCTCAATTTTTCCGATGGAAAAAGTTTCTATCGGAAATTCCGTTCGTGTGTATGCAATTCCAACACACAAAAAAACACGCATGCTCAGAATCAAGTACGAGATGGAGCCGCTCAGTCTGGTAAAACGACCGTTCGTAATGGAGATGGCACATTCGTCACACTGCAAATTTTTTAATCTTTCAATGCAGCGCATTCTATTCTTCTTTATAATGCTAGAAGAATGAAGTTGTTTTGCTGCTCATATTGACACAGAGTTCTCACAAACTGATTTCTTTATTTTTTCTCATGATCTCCTGAATAATATTTTTTGTTTTTAAAGCCAGATCTCCATAATAATGTTTTAATTATTTTTTTATAGTCAGTTTTTATTTTTTTTAATCAAGATCTCCTGTTGTATATTTTTATTTTTTTATTATTTTATTGTCATTTTCATGTTTTTTTTATGTCACGTTTCTACAACACCATTATTATCTTGTATTTGTAAACCTCAAGGAGATTGCTTGGTATTGGTGTCCCTTGTTAATTTGACATTGTATTTTTGAAATGTACCTGCCTACTTACAAAAAAAACTGAAGAAAAACACATCGGCAAGTATTTTCATATAAAAAAATCTCCATTTATTCTGGCTCATAATAACAAAAAAAGAGGGAAGGCAACGCTGGAGAAACAACTGGAATTTGCGAAGCCTTTGGCCCCCAGGGCAGACATCAACTCTGTGGATAAAAAAATTGGTAGCTTGAGAAGTCCATATAGAAGGGAGCACAATCTGGTCCAGGACTCACAGAGATCAGGAACAGCAGCAGATGACATGTATGTCCCCAGGCTGTGGTACTACAACAGGCTGCGTCTTCTGTCAGACCAGACTGAACCCAGGCCATCACTTTCTTGTCTTCTGTGCAACCTTCCCTCCACGCTGCCCTGCAGCCTTCCTTGGAGGCTGTGGCTCTGGAGGTGGACTTGTGGCAGGAGGAGGAGGAGGATGGGCAAGCGTACATAAGTGGACGTCATCCATCATTTGGCCACTCAACCCCTTATGGATGGCCTCAAAAATGATTTTCTCGCATTTGCGGTGTGGGCCCTCCTCCATTTGCTGCAAATTTGAGGCTATATAGATGCTATAGGCCTCTACAGTGTCGAGGGGGGCTTTCAGGGCATCATTAGCCTCCTTAATGAGGACAAGTGCTGAAGGCGGAGGGGAGGGACCTGGGATTTGGGTGAGGCTGGGCCTCGCCACCTCCTGGCTGACACTTACCCCCGCCACCTCCTGGCTGACACTTACCCCTGCCTCCTCCTGTGTGCCACATTCCAGAGCCTAGTCCTGGCCGAGGTCTTCCTGTGTATGAAAAGGGACATAGTTTTAGTTTTTTGGTTCATCAATCACACACAATTTTCAGCTCATGACTGTAGCAAATTGAATGTTAATAAATAGAAAAGACTATCATTCTGACACCAGCATTTTTCATTCTTGTCCCAATCATTTTTGGCCCCTACTGTCTATTGATAAGTCAAACACTTTTTGTTAAATCATTCATTTTTTTAGCAATAATAACATCTAGTTAACAACAATCATTTTCCCACAAAAAAATATGTTTAAAAATACTATACCTGGCTCCATCTGGGCTCCTCAATTTCTTCCAGGATGGAAGGCCCAGGTTGATCCCCGGAAGCCTCAGCTGGGTTTGAGGGAAGGGTGGATGGAAGGGGGGCGGGAAGAGTTGAAAGTTATTCCCTGGCTTCAATCTGGTCTTCCAGAAACCGCATCTTGTTGTAGCACCACAGACTGGGTACATACACATCTTCTGCTGCTGCTCCTAAACTCATGGACTAATAGACCTTCTGAAGCTCCTTCCTATATGTGCTTCTCAAGCTACCAATTTTCTTATCCACAAACTCGATGTCTGTGTTGGGGACCCGAGTCTTCACAAATTCCAGCAGTTTCTCCAGTGATGCCTTCCTTGCTGGTTTGTTGCGATGTAAGGGGTTTTTCACTTTCCACAAATTGCGCATATCCCTGTATCTGTCTATGAATTCACAGAGGAAATCTGGGTCTTTAAATTGTTTCATTTTTGCTGCAAGACCAAACAAAAGACAAAAACACTAATATCAGGCTAAACTCTCCTAATCTTATCCCAATATAGGCCTCAATCTAGAATCAGTATAGGCCACTCATGTCCCAAGTTAAACTGTTCATCGCTTCTGTTCCTCATTCCTCCACACACAGAACGTAGGTAAGACACACGCGTGTTAGCTTTATAGACACTGCGCATGTGTGAAACTCCGCCCGCGTCGCCTGCCCCTGACTTTCTTTCTAGAATATTCCCCATCTCTTTCGTTGCAGTGGGGGAGAGGAACATGCCGGAGACACAGCAGGTGCATAATAGCAGTAACGACGAGGAGGAAGGCCCGGAGCCAGAAACGTCCTGATCCAGTAGGAGATTTAAGGCCTCAAATACTACCAAATATGTCCTTGGTAGAGATGATGGAGATGGTGGACATATTGAAGAGGGCCGACTATGATGGGAAGTATGGACCGTATACCAACCCTAATGAGAGAAAGACCAAGATCATGACTAAAGTTGTGAAGACTCTGCACAGGAATTTTGGGGTATGACCATCCAAGGAGCAATTGAGGAAACGCTGGTCAGACCTGAGCAGAATCAGTAGAGAAAGATCAAGAAAGTGCTTCTAAAAAGTAAGTAGTTGTCATGCTGCGCCATGTGCTTTTCTTTACTGTTGGACAGTTTAAAATGGCTACTTTCATGTTCATAGGCACAGTAATCGGTCGTAGTAAACATCGTTTGTTTGCAAAACAAATACGTTTTTGGCAGATACAGGGTTAACTACATTTGGTCATGATAATTTGTATTCAAAGAAGTTTAGGACATTGTTGTCTAGATGCGTTTCAAACTAGAATGAATTGCAAACTTGATTTAGTGTAATGTAAGGAGAGGACACACAGCAGCTTTTTACACATCTGGACTCTGGAGCACTAGTGTGGGACACAAGAACAAACTGTACTCCAGTGAATACTAGGGGTGTCTACATGCGTGAAAGTTGCCCAAAAAAAGGTAAGTATTCCAGCTTTGAGAAAAAAGAGAAAAAATCATGTCTTCAGCTTTGAAACTCTGCCAAAACAGACAATTGTACCCCACTTCCAAGCAATGTTTCATATTCCTATTTCTGGCCTCAAATATCAGTGTGCTAAGTGTTTCATTCTCATAGGGGAGCAAAGACTTGGAAAATATGAGGACACCAGGGACCCCCCACCTCCTGAAGAAGGGGAACAGAGGTCACAACCTGAGGATGTGGAGGAAGGAGAGGTGGTTGAAATTAACACCACAACAGGTGAGTGTCTGACACCACAGATTCATGTAATAGATGTATGCCTGCATATTTATAATACATGGTGTGTATTTTTATTTTAGGTGATGTTCAGGTTGTGGTACCAAAATCGAGTCATTTCACCAGTGACGGTGCACAGCGGCTTATCCAGGAAATCATGTTTTGTAGTTAGGATTTGGACCTTATCAAAGAAAAAAACAAGGAGATTGAACAAAGACTAAAGAACATGATTGATGTACTAGGGAGAATCTAAATCCTAAAAAGATTCTTATATTTTTTTAATTTTTTTTTTATAAAAAAATTATCTAAAGTTTTAATACAGTTTAAAAGCCAAATTTGGAAGATGCACACAGTGGGGGTTATTTACAAAAGGCAAATCCACTTTGTACTACAAGTGCAAAAGGCACCTGAAATTGCACTAAAAGTGCACTTTCGTAAATAACTCCCAGTGTGTCAAAATGTGCTATCTGCTTTCAGGGGATCTCAATGTACGCGTTTTGTGGGTGCAACCCCTTCCTCCCAACTCTAGTAGGTGAGAGGAAGTGGTTGCACCCCCAAAACAAGTCCATTGATCCCCCATGATGGTAGATAGCACATGTTGACATTAAATAAATAAAAATGAGTGCAGCGCTAAAACTGAATGAGTAAAAAAACATATGCTAAAGATCATAAATAAATAATTGACCCACCACACATTATATTATCAAACCAACAGATCTCCTATAGAAAATAGAGGCAAGTGTCTCTGCATGTGTCATATGTGAGAAAAAATCATATAACTTAAATTATGTGATCCCAAAAAAATATCAAAAAAGAGTCCATAAGTGAAGTAAGTGGATGGTCAAAATTAAATTCCAACGAAAATTGTGACACAGGTGATTCCAGCATCCAAAGTGACTTTCACCCAAGTGAGGTATGAGGCTCCTTACCATGTTGACATTAGGTATGGGATCAGAAAGGAAATCCCCATTTTAACTCACAATTTGTGTGCATCTTCTTAATTTGGCTTTTACAGGGGTGACTTCACCCCATCTGATGAACGCAGATCAAGACCTTTTTCACACTATAAAAATGTCTGATATTGCCTTCTTTTTTGCAATGTTGAACTTTGTAAGTTCCAGAGTTGTATATGTTATGTTTGGAAACATGCCTGTTTCTGTATTTTGTAAAAAATGTCAAGGTAAAACTTTGAAAAAAAATACCACCAAAAGAAAGCTCTATTTTGTAGGAACAAAATGATAAAAATGCAGTTTGGGTACAGCGTTGTATGAACGCGCAATTGTCATTCAAACTGCGACAACGCTGAAAGCTGAAAAATTGGTCTGGGCAGGAAGGTGTAACAGTGCCCTGTATTGAAGTGGTTAAAATTTGCAATTAATTTTAAGAATTTTTTGTGATATTTGCCTTAGTTTTCTACCATTACTCTCATTTTCATTTTTTATTTATTTTTTATTTTTCAACTAATATTTTTGTGTTTGTTGTGTCAGAATCAGTTGGGCTATCACCCTTAGTCACTTTTGGTGTGTTAGTTGCTCTAGTTTTTATTTTTTGAGAGTTTTTCACCATCACTCTTTTAGGATTTATATATATCATTTTATTAGTGCTGCGTCCTAATTTTATTTTAATTCGTTTTAGTTTAGTATTGGACTTTTTGGTGCTGGCAGCTTCCCTATACCCTTCTTCATGTTTTCAAAACTCAATTTACAATTTTTGTAGCGCAGTGTTAACCTTCGGGTTTTTTTATGACTACATACACTGACCACTGACCTGTCTGACCTACATACACTGACCACTGACCTGCATGACTTACATACTGACCTACATACACTGACCTACATACACTGACCACTGACCTACATACTAGATGTGCACACTGATATATTTTGTTTTGGAATTTCATTTTCGTCCAAAAAATACATTTATTTAGTTACTCCCGAAATTCGTTTTTATTTATTTTGTTTCGTTGCAAAATGCATTTGTCCGAAAATCCGAAATAATTAAGGTCGAATCTGTCATTGAAGGCTTATGGTGTCTGTCGAATGTTCTAAGAAGATTCGACGGAGCAGCTAAACTATATGACGCCGCAATCGTACATTTCCGATTGAATGTTCCGCCTACAAGCTATAGTAGAATTCTAATGTTGTATGCTTCGTCGAATCTTCATGTCGAATCTTTTCTCTCTATGTCGAATAATCTTAGACTAATAGAGTTAGGTTAGGCACATTCGAAATTTCTTGCTATTGTCTCTATAATGTCGAATCTTTTCTTTCTATGTCAAATCTTTTCTCTCTATGTAGAATAATCTTGGACTAATAGAGCTAAGGTTAGGCACATTCGACCACAGGTTTGATGGACACAGATCCCTATTGTCAGCGTCATGTCGAATCTCCTATCTATATCGAACTGTTTTTGCAACGAGAATGAAAATAAAGCATTTGTTTATGACGGATCTTTCGGTTTTCGGATTCTGCACGTTCGTTATCGTTTGTTAAAACGATAACGAAAATACCCGAAATTCGGACGAAAACGAATGCACATGTCTACTACATACACACATTGTGTGTCTGACTTACCTCAGCTCAGCCATGGTGTGCGGTCACAGCAGGCAGTCAGTCACTTGTCACCGTCAGAGAGGAGCCGAGCTGAGGAGGAGAGGAGAGGAGAGACGCTCGCCCGAGCGGGGATGTAGCGTTCCCGCCTTCTGGAGCCTGCAGGCTAAGATGGACATCACGTCACACATCTCAGGGTCCTGGCATTGGCGCTGCAGGCTCCAGAACGCGGGACCTGTGGCACTCAGCCACTTTCGGCCGCACTCCGCCACTTTGGCACTAGGCTACTTTCGGCTGCACTTGCAATCAGATCAGTCCCGGCGGCCGGCGCTCGGGGCTAACAATGGAATGTAGCATTCCATAGACTCGGGGCTTTTCGGAGTCAAATTCTGGGCTTCTGCCCCCCTAGCCACCACCTCCCTACGCTCCTGGTCGGCTGTTCAGAATGAACTAAATAGAACGCACTGAAAACAGCAAGGCCTGTGAAGAGCGAGCTGAAAATCAGTAATGAGTGGACAAGAACGCACTGAAAAACAGATACGAACTGACTACACGCACTGAAAACCAGATACAAACCCACAAGCACAAACTGAACAGCAGTAAAAAGATCTGAAAAAGCACGAGTCTGAAAAGCGCGAATCGTCTCTCACCAAACTTCTACTAACACGAGATAAACACGAGATTAGCAGAAGGAGCCCAAAGGACTAGTCCCGTCGAAATGTGTTGTACGTCACTGCGTTCTTGACGGTCGGAATTTGGTGTGACCGTGTGTATGCAAGACAGCTTGAGCAAACTCGCGTCGGAATTCCGTCTAAAAAAACCATCAGAGCTTTTTCCGACCAAAATTCCGATCGTGTGTACGTGGCATTCTTTGGCTATCTCTACATCTTCTATCATAGGCTATATCCACCTGGAGACCTGAGGACAATCTCTGCCACATACAGTATATATGGTGGTCCATGTGGAAGTCTATGTGTGGACATTTCCTTTTTTCACAGATTACAGGCTAAATCCACCTTGAGATCTGCTGGTTTCACCTCATGGATGCAACTGTCATGCCTGGAAGATTGTGCCAGTGAAGAGCCCTTTGTGTGATCTTGGTGCTCCTTCACTTGCTTTGGAGGATTTATTGTTATATTGTGCTTGAGGTGATTGTAGCCATATTAGGGCACTTGCAACAAAAAACAACTGAGTACTGCTTGGGCCTTAAAGAATGGGGCACACCCCGAAAGCTTGTCCTGAAAACTTGGATGTTAGTGCAAATAAAAAAAGTATCATGGACGGTACTCAGTTGTTCTTGTTATGTTGTCCTTTTGGATGAAGCGGATGACCTAGTATACCCTTGATGAAATGTTCTTTAGCTGTTTTACTCACTCAAGGTTACCATCTTACTTTTTGCAGCAATAAAGGGACTTTTATTATTTTGACAGAGTACCACCACAATTCTGATATGGCTATTACATCCTTACTGTTTCTGTTTAATATATTTAATATGTCCCTTACATATATATAGGTACATGTACCTTACATTACATCCTTCCTGTTTCTCTTTAACCCCTTCCCGCGGACCGCCTCCAAGCCCTTTAACCACTTCAGCTCCGGAAGGTTTTACCCCCTTTCTGACCAGGCCATTTTTTGCGATACTGCATAGGCCCGTCTGAAGTTTGCTAAGGGACTTCTAAATGATTCAGAGGAGAACTGAGTGAAAGTGTTGTGGTCAGAGGAGACCAAAATCGAGCTCTTTGGCCTCAACTCGCCGTGTTTGGAGGAAGAGGAATGCTGCCTATGACCCCAAGAACACAATCCCCACCGTCAAACATGGAGGTGGAAACATTATGCTTTGGGGGTGTTTTTCTGCTAAGGGGACAGGACAACTTCACTGCATCAAAGGGACGATGGACGGGGCCATGTACCGTCAAATCTTGGGTGAGAACCTCCTTTCCTCAGCCAGGGCATTGAAAATGGGACGAGGATGAGTATTCCAGCATGACAATGACCAAAAACACATGGCCAAGGCAACAAAGGAGTGGCTCAAGAAGAAGCACATTAAGGTCCTGGAGTGGCCTAGCCAGTCTCCAGACCTTAATCCTATAGAAAATATGTGGAGGGAGCTGAAGGTTCGAGTTACCAAACGTCAACCTCAAAACCTTAATGACTTGGAGAAGATCTGCAAAGATGAGTGGGACAAAATCCCTCCTGAGATGTGTGCAAACCTGGTAGCCAAATACAAGAAACTTCTGACCTCTGTGACTTCCAACAAGGGTTTTTCCACCAAGTACTAAGTCATGTTTTGCGAAGGGGTCAAATACTTATTTCGCTAAGCGTCAGAGGGGGCGGGGTCACTCGGTTACGTCACCGGGTGGCCCTGCCCCCCTCTGACGCTACGAGTAAGCCATAGGGATGTCCCCAAGCATCAGAGGGGGGTCACCCAGTGACATCATCGTGTGGCCCTGCCCTCAGTTTAAAAAGAGCTGTCTTCTGAGAGGCCGGACATTACGGCGGGTGCCTCCCATGGAGGCAGATTGTGGCAGCGTGCAGCTTTTTTTTTTGGTCCGTCGGAGCAAGAGAAGAAGAAGATAAATGGACTTTGTGGGACACTTTTATTTTTTTATTTTTCAATAAAGGACTTGCCCCAAAGCTTGTATTGTAATTTTTGCCATTTTCACACTTTTTTTGTGAAATGGTAGGGGCGTTACCATTTCACACAGGGGGGAGGCCGGGATCTAGTGATCCCCTTGTTAAAGGTGGCTTCCAGATTCCGATAAACCCCCCGCCTGCAGACCCCCACAACCACAGGGCAAGGGTTGTGGGGATGAGGCCCTTGTCCCCATAAACATGGGGACAAGGTGCTTTGGGGGGGCCGCTATCCTAAAGCACCCTCCCCATGTTAAAGGCATGTGGCCTGGTAGGGTTCAGGGGGGGCACTCTCTCGTCCCCACTCTTTTCCTGTGGCCTGCCAGGTTGCGTGCTAGGATAAGGGTCTAGTATGGATTTTTGCGGGGAACCCCACGCCATTTTTAAAAAAATTTTGGCTCGGGGTTCCCTTTAAAATCCATACCAGACCTGAAGGGGCTGGTATGGATTATGAGTGGGACCCCCACACCATTTTTTTTAAATTTTGGTTTCCTCCTTAATATACATACAGGACCTGAAGGGCCTGGTATGGAATTTTTGGGGGATCCCCACGCAATTTTTTTTTTTTAATTTTAGTTCTGGGTTCCCCTTAATATTCATACCAGACCCAAAGGGCCTGGCAATGGACTGTGTGGGAATCCCATGCCATTGTTTTCAATGACTTTTATGTGTATTGCCAGGACCGACAATTCATTATAGCCGCGAGTACTTTTAAATGACTTTTTTTCCTTTAGAAATGTCATTTTGCTCTTGGACTGTTCTAAACACTTGAAACATGCGCCACTTTACAGGCATACTATAGACACCCCCCAGGTACAAAATTTAAAGGAATATTTCACTTCTATTGTTTCACTTTAAGCATTATTAAAATCACTGCTCCCGAAAAAACAGACCTTTTTAAAACTTTTTTTGCATTGATACATGTCCCCTGGGGCAGGACCCAGGTCCCCAAACCCTTTTTATGACAATACCATGCATATAAGCCTTTAAAATGAGCACTTTTGATTATTCATGTTCGTGTCCATAGACTTTAACGGTGTTCGCGTGTTCTGCTGCGAACCGAACCGGGGGGTGTTCGGCTCATCCCTAATCCCTAATAATAATAATAATAATAATAATAATCAGAAAATACACAGTGCTCACAACCTTTATTATCCCATACAATGCTAAAGTGTCCCCATAACGTGCTAAGTGACTATATAAGTGCTAGAAATATTTAATTATATGTATCTATCCTTATTGCAACATAATACACCCAGATAATACAACCAAAATAAATATGCACAAATATTAAATCATGAAGTGCAAATGCATAAAACCACATAAAGTTTTGACACAGCAAATCACAGACGCACTCTATGTGGTTTTATGGGTGGATGGCAATATGGATAGGGGGGTGATTCTTTTCTATACCCACAGTATGTAGTCACTTAGCACTTTGTGGGGACACTTTAGCATTGTATAAGATAATAATAGGGTAGTAAGGGCTTTATTTTTTGATTCAGCAAAAAGAAAAAGAAAAAAATAAATAAATATATATATATATATTACGGCCTTTCTAAAACCTTGCTACTCCATCCAAATTTAAAACAAAGGAAAAAAAAGTTTTGGCTTTAGATACAATTTTACTATCTTTGAAAATTCAAATCCAGCATTTTCCTATTAAGCTATTATCCTGATGAGCCCTAAAATACATTTGCCTTTGCATTGCGCATCTTAAAAAAGGGAGTTTTGTGATTTTTCTAAAAGGGGAAATAATGAAGCTGGTATTTCAGTCATGGGAGGAATCTGTTGGGTTGGATCATCCACTTACTTCTTTTACAGTATCTCTTTGAGGCTTTACCAACAAGATCTTCTGGCCTGATTGAACCCCTAAACACCTAAAATAGTAAGTGACTGCTGACTTTTCTTAAGTCGTAAAACTAAGTTTAATTAAAAAGACGTGAAGAATCTGAGTTAGCAGACAAACGATTTTAACCTCAACTATAACCACTCTTTATTTTTATTTATAAAATATTTCCATATTTCAACAGCTCAGCATAAAATGTAAAAAAAATATGTTTTTACCTCATTTTGGACCTTTGATTAAAAAAAATAAATAAACAAATACAGTATATAAATTTGAAGGTCAGGGCACCAGACTTTATTCAATATATATATATATATATATATATATATATACACTACAGCGAGTTTGGGGTGGAGGAACTTGACTGGCCTGCACAGAGTTCTGACCTCAACCCGATAGAACACCTTTGGGATGAATTAGTGTGGAGACTGCGAGCCAGGCTTTCTCGTCCAACATCAGTGCCTGAGCTCACAAATGTGCTTCTGGAAGAATGGTCAAACATTCCTATAGACACACTCCTAAACCTTGTGGACAGCCTTCCCAGAAGAGTGGAAGCTGTTATAGCTGCAAAGGGTGGGCAATTAAAGTTCATGTACGTGTAAAGGCAGGTGTCCCAATACTTTTGGTTATATAGTGTGTATGTGTATGTATATAAATATACATATATACACATTTTAAAATATATAAATATTACATGCAGTTCTAAGATAAATGAAAGTTTTTAAGCATTATATTCAATGAATTAAAGTGATTGTAAAGGTTAATTTAAAAAAAAAAAATAATAATAAAAAACATGTTATACTTACCTTCTTTGTGTAGTGGTTTTGCACAGAGCAGCCCAGATCCTCCTCTTCTCGGGTCCTTCTTTGCTGCTCCTGGCCCCTCCCTCCTATCGAGTGCCCCCACAGCCAGCAGCTCTCCATGGGGGACACTCAAGCCTAGTCAGACCTCCGTGTATTCGCTCTTTCCCCTGATTGGCTGACTGACTTTGATTGACAGCCGTGGGAGCCAATGGCGCCACTGCTGTGTCTCAGCCAATCAGGAGGAGTGTCCTGGACGGCTTAGACACTCGTGAACATCGCTGGAGAGAAATGAGGCTCAGGTATGTATTAGGGGGGTGCTGGGGAGGCTGCTACACACAGAAGGTTTTTTTTTTTTTAATTTTAATGCATAGAATGCATTAAGATAAAAAAAACCTTCTGCCTTTACAACCCCTTTAACCACTTCCGGACCGACACACACCGATATACGTCCTAACTTTGAAGAGTGATATCTTGGTTATGGCAGCAGCTAGCTGCCATAACCCTGAAATCCTCTTCTTCGGCCGGCGGTCCGGTTTCTGATAATAGTGGTCTTTGCAGTGGATTCGCTGTGAGATCACTTTTATCAGCGGCGAGAGAGAGGCCCCCCCTCCCGCCGTTACGCTGCCCTCCGCTGCTTACCGGAGCTGTCGGCAGCGGCAGAGGCGATTGGATGCTTGTCCTTCCTGGGTATGGAGACAAGTGAGGGGAAGATGGCCACCACCCATCTCCATACCATTGCAGGGTGGAAGCGACGTCATAACGTCACTTCTGCTCATAGCGCTTAAAGGGCCTTTTTTTTTCCTTTTTTCAAATGACAATTTTTTTTTTTTTTTTATTGCATTTTTGACCCCAGATCTCATATTTAAGAGGTCCTGTTATGCTTTTTTTCTATTACAAAGGATGTTTACATGACAATTTTTTTTTTTTAACCCCTTCCCGCCGACCGTACGCAGATATGCGTACTCGGCTTTCCGGGGTTATACCGGGGTGATGCCCGCAGCTGCAGGCATCATCCCGGTACCGTTGTTTCCAGCGGGCGATCGGCTACCCGTGTATAACAACCTATGTGGCTAAAAGCCGCTCGGTTGTTATACCGGAGGAGTGGGAGGGGACATCCCCCCCTCCCGCCGCCTCCCGCCGCTGTTACCGGGCCTACCGTGCGATCGGGAGGCCGGTGTCCAATCGGGAATCTTCGGCGACTGGGGGCGGGCTGGAACGAAGCTGTGAGCGGCTTCGTTCCAGCCTTCTTGTTGTAAACGCGGAAGCGACGTCATGACGTCACTTCCCGTTTACTCGGCTGCCAATGGCGCCGAATTTAAAAAAGTACACAGTATTCAGAATCGCCGTTTTCGGCGATCTGAATACTTTGAAGTGTAAAGGAGGGATGGGGGGTCTTTTAGACCCTCCATAAAGAGTACCTGTCACCACCTATTACTGTCACAAGGGATGTTTACATTCCTTGTGACAGCAATAAAAGTAAAAAAAAAAAAAAATTTTTTTTAAACACAATTTTAAAGTAAAAAAAAAAATAAAAAAAATAAATAAATAAAAATTTTTTTTTTTTTTTAAAGTGCCCCTGTCCCCGCGAGCTCGCGCAGCGAAGAAAACGCATACGGAAGTCGTGCCCGCATATGTAAACGGTGTTCAAATCACACATGTGAGGTATCACCGCGATCGTCAGAGCAAGAGCAATAATTCTAGCCCTAGACCTCCTCTGAAGCTCAAACCTGGTAACCGTAAAAAATTTTTTAAAGCGTCGCCTATGGAAATTCATAGGTACCATAGTTTGTTGCCATTCCACGAGTGCGTGCAATTATAAAGCGTGACATGTTGGGTATCTATTTACTCGGCGTAACATCATCTTTCACATTATACAAAAAAATTGGGGTAACTTTACTGTTTGGATTTTTTAAAATTCATGAAAGTGTCACTTTTCCAAAAATTTGCGTTTAAAACACCGCTACACAAATACCGTGTGATAAAAAATATTGCAACAATCGCCATTTTATTCTCTAGATTCTCTGCTAAAAAAATATATATAATGTTTGGGAACTCTAAGTAATTTTCTAGCAAAAAATACGGATTTTAACTTGTAAACACCAAATTTCAAAAATAGGCTTAGTCATGAAAGGGTTTAGAACAGTGTAAAAATAAAAAATAAAAGGTGATATAAATTTAAAAAATATATTTTAAACGCGCCCCGTCCCGCCGAGCTCGCATGCAAAAGCAAACGCATATGTGAGTAGCACCCACATATGAGAACAATGTTTTTAAACCACACATGTGCGGTATGGCCACGATCGGTAGAGCGAGAGCAATAATTCTAGCCCTTCTCTGTAACTCAAAACATGCAACCTGTAGAATTTTTTAAACGTTGCCTATGAAGATTTTTAAGGGTAAAAGTTTGTCTCCATTCCACAAGCGGGCGCAATTTTGAAGCGTGACATGTTGGGTATCAATTTACTCGGTGTAACATTATCTTTCACAATATTAAAAAAAAATTGTGCTAACTTTACTGTTGTCCTATTTTTTAATTCAAAAAAGTGTATTTTTCCAAAAAAAGTGCACTTGTAAGACCGCTCTACAAATACGGTGTGACAGGAAGTATTGCAACGACCGCCATTTTATTCTCTAAGGTGTTAGAAAAAAAATGTATAATGTTTGGGGGTTCTAAGTAATTTTCTAGTAAAAAAAAAATGTTTTTAACTTGTAAACAACAAATCTCAGAAAGAGGCTCTGTCCTTAAGAGCCCTTTCACACTGGGGCGGTTTGCAGGCGCTATTGCGCTAATGATAGCGCTTGCAAACCGACCCGAAAGTGCCGCTGCTTTCATTCCAGTGTGAAAGCCCCGAGGGCTTTCACACTGGAGCGATGCGCTGGCAGGACGGTAAAAAAAGTCCTGCCAGCAGCATCTTTGGAGCGGTGAAGGAGCGGAGTGTATACCGCTCCTTTACCGCTCCTGCCCATTGAAATCAATGGGACGGCGCGGCTATACTGCCGGCAAAGCGCCTCTGCAGAGGCGCTTTGCGGTGGTATTTAACCCTTTCTCGGCCGCTAGTGGGGGGTAAAACCGCCCCGCTAGCGGCCGCATACCGACGGTAAAACGCCGCTGATAATAGCGGCGTTTTACTGCCGACGCCGCCCCCCGCCCCAGTGTGAAAGGGCTCTTAGTGGTTAAATTAAAAAAACTAAATAAATGCAAAGAAAAAAAAGAAAAAAAAATGCACTTTTATTTTCAGTTATCAAACAAAAAAATAGATAAAAATAAAGAGAAATCTAAACAAAATTATTTTAAACCTTTAAACATTTTTTAAGAATTACAGAAATAGTTAGCCTTACAAAAGACATCATAAAATAGAATTATGGTATTAATATTGAAAACATTAGAAAGAAAAAAAAAATCATGGACCCATGAAGCCATGCTTTATGTTGATAAGTGAATGTTCTAAAAATGAAGAGATTAATAAACAAAAATGAAGAGAGGCAGTGTGCGACGTTGCACCAGTTCAGTGTATTGTGCATTTTCTTGGCAGGAGGATGAGTGTTGGTTTGGTGAACGGCTAGGAGTAGTCAATGCTGGGGAGCCGCTTAATCTTGTTTGTTCTCAGTGCTGTTGCAGCACAGGTGTTGA
Source organism: Lithobates clamitans (assembly GCA_037952925.1). NCBI lineage: Eukaryota > Metazoa > Chordata > Amphibia > Anura > Ranidae > Lithobates > Lithobates clamitans. The sequence goes on from JBBGZY010000648.1 coordinate 3,192,817, forward strand.
TAGCTCAGAGTCTATCATAGGCACAAAAGGATAATGCTTATTAAATTGCTCTTATAAATGAACAATATCAAGCCGGGAGCTTTCCGTGCACTCGCATTCAGCGAACTAGCGACAGAAATTCCACACAAAAAAGGGACGATTATTATGTGAGTTAGGATCAGAATTGGGCACGTAATTATTAGACATGTGCAATTCGTTTCTTTCTGAATTCTTTTTTTAATGAATTTTCACAAATTTGTTATTTCCGAAATTTCAGAATTTTTAAGTTTCTGAAATTCCTGAATTTCCGAAATTTTCGAATTTCCAAAATCTCTGAATTTCGGAAAATTCGGAATTTCAGAAATTTGGAATTCGAAATTTCGGAAATTCGAAAATTCGAAATTTCGGAAATTCGAAAATTGGAAATTTCAGAAAGCGCAAAATTCAGAAATTCAGAAATTCGAAATGAGGAAATTCGGAAATTCGAAAATTCAAAATGAGGAAATTCAAAAATTCGGAATTTCGGAAATTTGAAAATTTGGAAATTTGAAAATGGAAAATCGAATTTCACAAATTCGTTAATTCTGAAATTTCTGAATTTTTCCATTTCCAATCCGGAATTTCAGAAATTCGAAAATTTGGTAATTTAGAAATTCGAAAATTTGGAAATTTGAAAATGTGAAATGAGGAAATTTGAAAATTCAGACATTTGGAATTTCGGAAATTTGAAAATTCGGAAATTAGAAAATTCGAAATGAGGAAATTTGAAAATTAGGAAATTTGGAAATTTGAAAATCCGAAACTAAGAATGAAAATCTTAAATTCAAAAGAATGAAAATCCAAAAATTTTAAAATCTGAAATAACTAACTAATAATAACTATTAAATTATAGGAATTGGAATTTCCTTTCAAATTTGTCTGTTAGTGAACGTAACGAGTACGAATTTATCCAAAGTTATGAATTATCTGAAATAATGAATCATCTAAAAGAATGGTACGTAACGATCTAATAAAAATAATAAATAACAATAATAATAATAATAAAACCTTTTTATTATTATTCTTTATTATTAATTTGTTCCTTTCCATTAGTTTAGATGCGGCATTCGTTATTTCGGATAATTCGTAACTTCAGATAAATTTTTATTCGTTACGTTCACTAACAGCCAAATTTGAAAGAAAATTCCAATAACTATAATTTTTTTAGTTAGTTATTGTTTTGAATTTTACTGATTTTCTTTCTTTTTTTTCAGATTTTCAAATTTTCAGATTTTCGAATTTTTGAATTTCCAAATTTCCGAAAAAAGCAAAAAGACAAATGAAACCAAAATGAAAACGAACACATTTTTTTGTCAGTGCACATGTCTAGTAATTATTAGTACAAATTAGAGAAAGAATTTTGGACCTTGGTGCCTCCAATGCCCAGCAGCCAACTGAAATCTGCAAGACTCTATAACAGATTTACAGGTGACAGCTACGAACCCAGTGAAGTGACTGGTCTCAGGAGATACACAGAGATGAAGCAAACCCTCCAACGTAAGTTGTACCTGTTTATCTGCAGCCGTTCTTCTCTAACGCACACATTTTATACAGCATTTTAGCGCTCCAGGAGGCAGGGGGCGGGGAGAGCTGACATCACACATTGCAGGAGGCAGGGGGCTGAGTGTAATCTGAGATCTGAGTAGAGGGAATAGACATAGCCCCCTTCACACAGTCCCATAGGGAGACATGCACAGTTGAGGCTGTCAATCACCTTCTGGGTGCTAGGGCGGTGGGGGGGTGGTTAGGGTTACTACCTCATCCCTTTAAAACACATATTAATTACACAGGTTGTGTGGCTGATTAAGGCTGTGCCAGACAGAGCTGTACTGTGTGGCGGAGCTGTGTAAAGCCCAGTACTGGATTGACAGATTGTTGGATAAAACGGCTCCCTTAGATGTATTTTTTTCAAAAAAATTTTTATTGAAAATTAAGTAAGAAAGGCGAAATACAATGGTACAGGATTTAAAAGCTCAATAGAAAGATACAAGTAGATAAGATGCATGTAAATATGACACATGTAAGTTTGAGCAAACGAATGAACAGTACAACTAACACATTCCCTTATATGTATTTCATCTGCATATTTGGCTGCTTGCCAGGAGTTCAGCTTTAGTTTATATTCCAGTACAATAATAGGGAATGCCAATACAGGGAATGAAGGTGCTGGAATAGGACTCTGCTTTGAAGAAGAAGAACTAAGTACAAAATGTCACCAACAGCATCTACAAGAGGTAGAAGAAGCCAGCAAGTGAACCGTCCCATTAACACTTATCATAGGTAAAAAAAAAAAATATAATAAAATAAAATCTTTTGTCTGCTCTGATCCTTGGCTTTACTGCCCACCTTGTTGGTAAAATACTGTCATTAACAACACTGTATATCCCCAATATGTTCATAATTGCCCTGTGAATGGGGAAAAAAAACGACTTTTACGCCCAACCGATGCCTGATTGGCAACGGGCAGCTGTCCACGGGGACGGCAGATGTAGTGGTATAATGTAAACTTCCTTGGAATAAATGGATATAATTCCAGTAAACATGAAGCTTCACGTCTGAGTGGATGACAAGCAGCAAACTGTGGCTAATGGAACAGATGGACAGACAATCTATTTTTAGAAAGGAAGATTTAAGGGAAAACGATCATTGTCCTCATTTCGTATTTTATTTATTTGTATACTTATTTGATATATTTTTTTTTTTTTAATTAATAGATATCACCGGAATGTTAAACTCTTGTGATTGCGGAACTTAACCCCTTTTTCGACCTAATTTGCAATGGCATTGATTTCAGTAGAGGCAAGTGTAAAATGAGCTCGGGGTTTAAAGCGGACCTGAAGGCAATAATAGTTTGCTGTCTAATAGGAAACATGTAAAAATGTTAAAGTGGTTCTAAAGGGTAAAGGTTTTGTTTTTTTTAACTTAAAGTGGATGTAAACCCGAACATTTTTTTTTTTATGTCATAATGTAGAGTATAAGATTTCTCATCATTTGAGCCCAGTCTTGCCACAAAGAGTTAATCCATCTCTGAGCAATCCTCTTTTATTGTTCAGTGAGATAAAACTTGACAAACAGAGAAAAACTTTGTCAAATCCTCCCCCTTGCTGTGAGTGACAGGTGATTTACATATTTCGTGCACTAGCCTAAGACATGCATTATTTTTTAATTCCCACCCCCACTCCTTTCTTCAGCAGCTCTGCAAGGATTGGCTGTTCCACACCTCAGCATGATTGGGCATTCTGAAGTCATGTGGTTACTTTCCTGTCTTTTCACTGGATGTTAGAGATCATAGCAGAAGTTCAGTGTAAGAAATACACAGGAGAAAATGCATATTGACAAGGGGAGTGTAGAGGTGGGCGGGGAGGTGGGCGGGGAGTGTAGAGGTGGGCGGGGAGTCTACTGACATCACAACTCCACCCACCGAGCTCCAGACAACAGACCCGCCCACAGAATCTGCAGTTTTTCGGGTCTCATAACAGACAGAGGGGAGACATTTGACAGGTAAAGATACATGCAGGAGGCATGTATATCCTTATAGATAACCCCTATGGCAGTAGTTTAGAAAGGATGACATTGGGTTTACATCCACTTTAAAGTGATTGTAAACAATTATCTTGTAAAACAACCCATTCATTTTAAAGTAAAAATGGAATGCAAAACATTTTTGTATAGATATAAAAAAAACCCATTATAAATACCCTTTTTTGCCTTTTTTATAAGTGATCCCATTCCCACTGTTCTCAGCTGCATAGGAGTTGGGGGAGGAGAAGCAGCAGCAGCACAATGTGCTGCCCAGTGATTGGCTGAGCAGCGGGGGCGTGTCAGGACAAGTCTGATCATTGGAGGAGAGCCTACTCAGCCTACTGAGCATAGCTGGAGAACTGACCACAGTGTGCTCTGCTGCTTAGAGTGGTTAGATTTTAATAGGAAAGCAGAGGGACTGGCAGGAACACCAGGGATTTCACATAAAGGAAGAAATATAAAGAGGATCGCGGGCGGCCCGTGCATTGTGGGTGCACGGGCGCCGCCCCCCCCCTTATCCATGCGCCCGGCCCCTTTCAGGACTTGGTCTTATGGCTGCACCATCTTTAATGCATCGTTTAGGGTGTGCCCCCCAAATATCTTGTTTGTCTATTGTATGGATTCTGACCGAATCCTTTTGGGCGAGGAGCACCCCACTCCCTCATTGAGTACCTCTCATTAGTGTCCACTTGTGTCATGGGTGGAGACCTCAAGTTCTCCCATATAGAGGAGTGTATGGCTCCCATGGTTCAGAGAAGCAGGATCCCCCAGTATATGGATAGTGTAGGACCCACTAATCATGGGGTACTTTGTCGCAGTAAGTGGGCTTCAGCACCATATAGCAATATGGTCTGACCAAATCCCCATATTTTTTGATAATATTTTTTGAAATTGTCTAAGTGTTTTACACTAGCCTTGCTGGAGGTAAATGTCTTTTTTGCATGTGTGCGCTGTAATATTTTGTTCTGTTCTATGGTCTTATTGCTGCACCATCTTTAATGCATCTTTTAAGGTGTGCCCCCCAAATATCTTGTTTGTCTTTCAGGACGCCGGATGCATGGACTCCTATGGCAGCGTGGGAGGGTTGTTTTTTTTGAAGCACCTGATTGGAGCCTGAGGCTTCAAAAAAGGGTGAGCCCTGATCCCACCCTGTTGTGTGACCATAGCGAATACATTTTCGCTATTTTTACACCACAGTGCCTCCCCGCCAATCAGAAGGCAGGTCAGTGAGACCTGTTTCCTGATTGGCCAAAGCGCTGGGCATCCGATTGGAAGTAGAAGTGGAACTAAAGTCTATATATATATGTGGTCCTGCACTGGCATCTTCTTCTGAGTTCTGGTCTTCGGGCCTCTTCATAGGTATTATTGCAGAAGAGACAGTGTGCATGTCTGCTTTCTGAAATAAAAGCCTGCCCGCTCGCGTTTTTTACAGCGGGACTTTAGTTCCGCTTTAAGTCTGATCTATTAAAGCAAATCATTATGCAGTGTACAGATTTTTCATGTGGTTTCTTTTTTCTCAAATGCGGGTCACAGGCACTGCAATGTTTACAGTCTCAGCACTGTAAACCTGAGAGATAGTTGTGCATGAAAATCCCTGTAGATCAGCAGTGTTTTAAATTCTCAGACCAGCCCATCTGGCACCAGCAACCATGCCACGGTCAAGGTCACTTAAATCCCCTTTCTTCCCCATTCTGATGCTCGGTTTGAACTTCAGCAAATCGTCTTCACCACATCTAGATGCTCAAATGCATTGAGTTGCTGCCATACGATTGGCTGATTAGCAATTTGTTTTACCAAGCAATTGAACAGGTGTAAAAGTGGCCGGTAAGTGTACATTTGATTGTTTTTGTTTATTATGCCTATTTTAAAAATGTGTATTATTCTTATAACTGAGCCAAGCCAAGAACTGCATTGTACCTCATTGGACCAGGGCCGTCTTTTCACATGGCTGCACTGGGCAGTTGCCCGCGGGCCCCACTTGCCTGGGGGGTCCCACCTGCCCAGCGACCCCAGCGCTGGGCTCTGTAGTTCTGCCAATTCAGGGGGGCCCGCCACCCGCCCGTTCGCCCGTGTGAGGGGCCCACCTGACCGGCTGACTGTCCTGTCACTGCGTGGGTGTGTGTCCACAGTCCGCTCTAGCTGCTGTTCGTCAGCCATGGGGAAGGGGGCTTTCGCCCACTGAGGGGAAACGGAGAAGGCAGAGGCAGCGCTGAGACTGTGGACTGCTCCACCCCGTCCCCACCTATCCAGAGACATAGTGAATGTAGGGAGGCGGGAAGGACACTAAAAAATTAAGTCAGCAAACCTGCTGACATCAAATGACAGAAGGCAGGGGAGAAGCCCTCCCCTCTGCGGCTGCGTGGAGTACCTGTACCGGCTTCTACCCATGAGGCAAGGCATCCTGGCGGGAGAAGGCACGGTGACGGTGATGGAATTCCCGGGGAATTGATTGATTGACGGTAAGTCAATCAAGTGACATTTTGCAGAGCTGAGCAATCAATCCCAACCTCCACCACCTGTGCCTCTTACTGATCCTATCCCCCCACCACTGATCTCATCCCCACCCCCCATCACCTCTGTTGTAGAAGTAATGGGGGGGATAGGGATGAGATCAGTGGTGGCTGGATAGGATCAGTAAGGGGCACAGGTGGTGGTGGGAGAGGATGGCACCACCACTGCCACCGCTACCACCCCCCTTCAATTACCACCACAGCCACCCCCCCTCAAGTACCACCGCTGCCACCCCCCAAGTACCACTGCTGCCACCCCCCAAGTACCACCGCTGCCACCCCCCTCAAGTACCACCGCTGCCACCCCCCCAAGTACCACCAGTGCCACCCCCCTCAAGTACCACCGCTGCCACCCCCCAAGTACCACCGCTGCCACCCCCCAAGTACCACCGCTGCCATCCCCCAAGTACCACCGCCTGCCACCCCCCCTCAAGTCTCTGCGCTGCTACCCCTCCTCCTCAAGTATCACTGCTGCCACCCCCTCAACATCAACGTTGCCTCCCCCCCTCAAGCACCACCGCTGCCACCCCCTCAACATCACTGTTGCCATCCTCCCTCAAGTACTACCACTGCCACACCCCCTCAACATCACCGATGCCACTCCCCTCAAGTACCACTGCTGCCACCCTCCCTCAACTACCGCCATTGGTAGGGCCCCAGTGCACTGTATTGCATGGGGCCCTATAATGCTCTTAAGATGACACTGCATTGGACCCAATCATATAGATGCCATTGGCATCATCACCTTGATTAATATGTTTAATGTGTATTTCCAGCTTTTCAGAAAACAATTAGATGTGCAACACTAGTATGAATACATGACCAAAGAATACTTCCTTTTCTGCCTTTATCTTTTTCCACTGTGTTTGTTATTTTTTTGTATCACATTTCATATTGCCTGATTAGCAGCTTTAAAATCAGAGACTTGTTAGATTTCAGATCAGTTATCCACAGAACATTTCCTTTACCCGTTCAAAACAGAGAAGTCATCATGGACCAAAGCTTGCACCATCTCAATATGAGAATGAGAGCAAACTAAAATAAACTGTATAAATATTTTCTAATTTACAATGAGGAAACTTTTCAAAAAAGTTATCAGTGATAATAATATTAATATGTGTATTATAATAAACACTATCATTCAGGCACACTTCTGAGACTCTGTCAGTACTGATGGATATTGGGATTGGAAGTTATATTTTCAAACTCTTCACCTCCAGATTGATGACCACATCTTCCCTGCAAATCTTCCCTTGTGGCTCTCATTCTGAAAAATTCGATCAGGTCGTAGAAAAATCTTTAATACAGAAGCAGGTAGAATTCATCAGTAATGTTTAAAACTAAACATCTTTTAAAATATTTTCCATATATTTACTAGATTTTTTTTTTTCATTTTGTTATAACAAAGGTCCGCTATGAAAAATATTGTATTCCGGTGACATGCTTTTTAGAACATCTCTAGAATAATCTATATATACTTTATATACAATATATATATATATATATATATATATATATATATATATATTCTAATGATTTCATTGTTAATACTTTAGGAAGTTGCCCACTGCCTTAGGAAGCTTCAGGGTTATTGATTGGAGTACTATGCAAGGGGCGTGTCACATGGTATAAATTCAGACCGCGGCGTTCTGTGTGGGTGCAAAGCACCGACTTTCCAGTGTGCTGCCAACTTCTGAACCCTTTATTCTTGAACACATAATACTGTATATACTCGAGTATAAGCCGAGTTTTTCAGCACATATTTCTTTTTTGTGCTGAAAATGCCCCCTCGGCTTATACTCGAGTCAAGCACTTTTCTGCAGCAGAGAATGACATTTTCCGAACCGATTTTGGGGCCCCATATCTCGGGGCCACTTGGTGCTAGGAACCCTAAATTTGGTGTGCAAACCCAGTGGAACTAGCACTGCAACATATCCAAATTTGGGTTTCTAGCACCAAGTGGCCCCGAGATACGGGGCCCCAAATTCAGTTCAGAAAATGTCATTCTTTGCTGCAGAAAAGTGCTTGACATTTTCTGAACCGAATTTGGGGCCCCGTATCTCAGGGCCACTTGGTGCTAGGAACTGCAACTTTGGATATGTTGTAGTGCTAGTTGCACCAGGTTTGCACGCCAAATTTGGGGTTCCTAGCACCAAGTAGCCCCGAGATATGGGACCCAAAAATTGGTCAACTGTGTCCATCTGCAGCAATGTCATTTAGGGACCCTTTGGGTCCAGAGACCCCAAAATTTGGCTGCAGCTAGGGGGCATCTAGGAACACTTAACTACCGAGTTTGAAGTTCAGGGGACCTATGGCTGCAAATGGGCACAGTGAGGCTGCAAATGGGCATTGTTGACCCTCTTTTCCACTTACAGTAGCTGCGCATTTCTGACCCTAGGCTTATACTCAAGTCAATAAGTTTTCCCAGTTTTTTGTGGTAAAATTAGGTGCCTCTGCTTATATTTGGGTCGGCTTATACTCGAGTATATACGGTAAATAAAAAAAACACAAATCAAAAACACAAGTGAACACAATATCGTATACATTTCTTGAACACAAATAAAAAAAAAAAAAATTTTCTTTACCTGTTATGTATCTTGACTGCAAAAAGTATACAAAACAAGACTTTAAGTAAGCTTTAATATCTGTTATGACAGTATTTAATGTTTAAATTACTTTTTTTTTTTTTTTTCATGGCTTCTTTATATTTTTCCCCACATTTACATGCAGACCAAGCTGTCCAGCAAACGTGATAGTCACAAAGGTTAGTTTTTATTTAAATGGTTTAAACCCTGTTTTTTGGGGGGTTTTTTGTTTTTTGCAGAAGATTATAAAAATGTCGCTATAACAGTTTTAAAAAGAACTTAATTCAAGATGGCCACAGCCAGAAATACTAGGGTTTTTTGTTTTTTTTTTCTAAGTGATTTCTCAACAAAACCAAGCATAGAGACCTGGGTGGATGGGGGAGTTTGCTTTGAATATTAAAAATGAATTAAATATAATATTTTGGGTTTGTGGTGCTCAGATACAGTGAAGATCCGCTTTAAAAAAGGAAACATTTTATTCAATTGTGGGGGAAGGAGGGGCTGGATCCAGATACTAATAATTTGTTTTTACTGGATTGAAGGGTCCACTTTAAAAAGTGTAAAAATGGATTAAATGTGTTCGCCACTAAAGCTGGCCATACACTGACAGATTATCCTATAAATATTCATATGAAAAATCTCATCAGTACATTTGATATGACTATCAGAAACGTAATGAATATCACTTAAAAGAACTTTTACATTTTGTTAAAAAATTTATGGAATTTTCCATTCAAAAACAACATTCCCTGTTTGACTTTTAATCTAGAAAAAAATTCCATCCTGCTTCTTTTAATTTTTTTCATCACTACAGGTGGAAACAAATGTCAGTTTGACCCCCATTAAAGAGGAGCTTCAGTCTGGAAAACAAAAAATTTAAAGTCAGCAGCTACAAAACCTGCAGCTGCTTACTTGTAATATAAGGACACTTGTCCTGTCCAGGGATCCTGCAATGTCGGTACCCCGAGCCGATTCATCAGTCGGCTTCAGGTGCAGCCACCGGCATTGTAAGTAAGGGAAAGCGGCAGTGAAGCCCTCACAGCCAGCTTCCTACTGCGCATGCGCAAGTCATGCTGCGTTTTTTGAGTGGTCCTGTGAGTGTTCTAGAAGGCAACGGGGGGAAGGAGGAAGTACCGGAAATGCTCGGAGATTGACAATCTTACCCGGAAGTGGGAGCGGGTACCTGTCAAAACCAGGTACCCGCTCCCCCCTTCCTCCCCATCCCAAAAGTGCCAAAGGTGGCAGTGAAGGGGGGCTTTGGGTGGAGCTTTGCTTTAGCTATTAGGAAAGCAAATGAATATTTCTGAATCTAAATTCTACTTGTGTATGATCAGATTTGGTTAGAGCAGTGGTTCTCAACTCCAGTCCTCGGGACCCACCAACAGGCCAGATTTTAAGTATTACCTTGGGGAGATGCAGACTAGAATACTGCAATCACTGAGCAGCAAGTGATATCACCTGTGATGTATTTCAGCTATCTTGCAAACCTGGCCTGTTGGTGGGTCCTGAGGACTGGAGTTGAGAACCACTGGGTTAGAGTCTAAAAGCACAAGTCCACAAGGTGACGACGCTGCAGTGACTTCATTGTGAGGCCACTTCCAGCCGGCCGGAGCCTGGGGATGACCTCTGAGGAATTGGCGAGGCATTGGTGATCTTCTATTATGGGAAGACTTTTGGGAATTGTGACAAATTACAGGCCACTGTTGGATTGTTGTTACCTTTTTTGCTGTCCAGAGGTCACGTCAATCATCCGAGCAATTAACTGGATATTAAGGTGTTTTGCAGGTAAACACCTGGGGCTAAAACATATTGTCAGAGTGTGTGTGCATATGGACGGGTCTCTAAGGCCGGAAATGCTCAGAGATTGCCGATCTTACCCAGAAGTGGGAGCGGGTACCTGCCAGGTACCCGCTCCCCCCTTCCTCCCTATCCCAAAAGTGCCAAAGGTGGCAGTGGAGGGGGGCTTTTGGGTGGAGCTCCCCTTTAGCTATTAGGAAATCAAATGAATATTTCTGAATCTAAATTCTACTTGTGTATGGCCAGATTTGGTTAGAGTCTAAAAGCACAAGTCCACAAGGTGACAACGCTGCAGTGACTTCAATGTGGAACAGCAGCATTGTCACCCTGTTAAAGGTAGAAGAAGATTAATGGATCTATAAACAGGACAGGACCAACAAGTAATACAACTATGTAACAGGTGGGGGGATGTTAAACAATAAATACTATTTTTCATGCTATTGACAGACTGTGTTATATATTTTATTTTTTTCTTTTAACTATAGTTCTCCTTTAACTGAGCCAGACACACTGACCTATCTGGCACACTACACCTGTGCTTCTCACCGCCTGCCTTGTACTCCCAACTGGCTATTTTAAAACGGATGTCCTCGTTTACCTCTGGCCAATCTTTCTTGACAGTAATGAGGCCACTTCCAGCCGGCCGGAGCCTGGGGATGACCTCGGAGGAATTGGCGAGGCATTGGTGATCTTCTATTATGGGAAGACTTTTGGGAATTGTGACAAATTACAGGCCACTGTTGGATTGCTGTTACCTTTTTTTTTGCTGTCCAGAGGTCACTTCAATCAGCCGAGCAATTAACTGGATATTAAGGTGTTTTGCAGGTAAACACCTGGGGCTAAAACATATTGTCAGAGTCTGCGTGCATATGGACGGGTCTCTGAGGCCAAGTCACGGGCTATTTTTTATTAATTAATGGCCTGGTTATCGGAGTTGCTTGGTAAAATGTTCATAAATGGTTGGGCTAAGCCAGTACCTATAATTTTATTTTGGTTGATTTAGCGGTAGTGAATTTTGACATTGCAAAGTGAATAAAGTGATGCTAAGTTCACCTTAATTGTTCAACCATGTACATATTTTCTTTTCAGTTTCTCTTGCACATTATTGAGTATTCAACATATACAAAGCCATTGTTATCTAGGTTAAATTAATTTTTCACTTTGCTAAGTGAACATTCTCTACTGCTTTAGTAAAGCAACCTCTGAGAGTCTGCAGACTCATAGAAAACAATGTACTCCATGTGTGATACTTTATCTCAACAGTTTCTAAGGAGGGGAATGTGTGATTGTAGTGGCTCCGCTATTATTCTACAAGTATCTATAGTTTATATTTTCTCGCTATTCCTGTTCTGAAGACAACTGTAACATTTTGGGTTTTCTATCATCTTCTGCCCTAGTGACAGTGGTCACCACCAGTACAAATAGAGGACAAAGGTAGCAAAATTTGGTATTTTTTTTTTAATAAGGCTCATATTTAGCAGTTCTGTATCTAATGGTTTTCGGGGCCTTTCAGACTGTGCAACTGGGACCTTTAATGAGGGGCTGGTAAGATAGCGGGGTAAGTGCTCGTTCACAGGGGTGGCCAGGGGGTGGTAAAAGCAGGCATTTAAACCACGGGTTTAGTGCACCCCTCAAGTGATCACTTAAACAAAGACATGCAGCCACTCAGGGCTGTACACATGTCACGGCAAAAATGTAACACCCTGTCGTATTCGGTAGTACCGTTGCCGAACGTGACCTTTTTTTTTTTCATTTTGGATAGAGCAAGGGAGGGTTATAACCCCTGTCATATTCTTTTTTGCAATCTGTAGCAGAAATTTCTCTTCACTTCCTGTCCCATAGACCAAACAGGAAATGAGAGGAAATCCCGGCAAATTAAAGGGATTTTTTTGGGGGACCCCCAGGTCACCAGAACAAGTATCCCCATTGGAAGATTTCCCCTCTATTACTTTTCTGGGGAGAAGCCAAAATGTGTGATTCTCTTTTACTTTCACTTTCAATGATAATGACAAACAGGACAATTAGAGAGGGTGCATCTCCCCAACGGGCCCACAGACAGCAATAAAAAGTGACAAGCATTCCAATCCCTCTGCTCTCTATATAAAACTAAAAAAAAAGTTTTGCCTTTAGCTATACTTTAAAAACGGGGGGGAAAAGAGATGACATATCACCTCCATGCTACTTATCAACTACCCTCTAGAAAGTGATCCATCACATATCACTTTTCAGAAGGGTTGCATGGGCTGTCAGATGTATTAACAAGCGCAAAGGCCCTTTCACACTCTACGCAAAACCTAAAAACAAGTTTTGGATTCACCTAAAACCCTCACCCACCCCCAGCCCATAACACTTAAAGCACAACTGTACCATGACTGAGGGTCAGCATCTCTTGCCATATTGTATATATAGCATTCTTCATCTGCCTGGTGTCTAACCTTATCAGCCACTAAGTGGCCATTAATGGTCTAACTCCTGGGCATGTACACTGGTGATAGAGCATCACCTGGCTCCATTCTGAGCATCTTACAGCTAGGAGACAGGGGAAATTCTGAGCATCTTACAGCTAGGAGACAGGGGAAAGGTTTTTTGTCAATAGAGACATGCGGTCTCTTCTGCCAAGATACTCTACCTCACCCCAATTTACTTTTAGGGAAGATGATCTGCATTACCGTACACCAGCCTTACTCAACCTTTTCAACATCCTTAAAAATGCTTTCTGGTCTCAGGGAACCCCTGCTAAAAATTACTATATCTACAAATCATGATACATTAGTGTGATGGTCAGTGTGAAGAATGATCCTTACACTTTCTGTCTTTGAGAAGAATTACCCCCTTACAGATACTTCCCATTAACACCACTGATTCTTTTACCTATCTGAGAGGCAGAAATTGTTCATTGCTCAAGGAACCCCTAACAACCTCTGGAGGAACCCTATGGCTTCATGGAACCCTAGTTGAGAAACCCTGCCATACACTGTACTACCAGCTCCAGAGAATGTATGCATCACAATGCACCCAATAGCGAGTGGTCATTGGTCAGTGTGGTCATGTGACTGTAGATCAATGAGAGTCTTCTTCTGAAATGGCCTCCTGTAAGAAAGAAGAGATTCTCCATTCTTAGAGCGGCCACGTGGCTGAGATGACCACTCACCATTGTGAGCATTATGACTCTTACAGGCTTTGGGGCTGCTAGTGTGGTGGATCGTGTACAGATTGCCTTCTTTAAACGTAAACTTAACCTTTAAGGGTTTGGTTATGCTTTAACCACTAAAATACTCAAACCTTGTGATGGAGGAAAAACAGTCCCATGTGTCTGCCTAAATCCACGTACATCTGTTCAGGTCTTCAAAAGTGGACCTGGGCACAAGTTTGTTGTATATTATTATATATTATATTATTATTATCTAATATATATTATTATATATCAGTATATTCAATCCAGGGAACCTGAGCGGACCAGGATGTTAACATACCGCCGCCTATAGGAATACATTACAGTCTTGCCCTGTCTTGTGTCCAGGACCTCTGTGCCAACAACAAGCAGGTCCAACAGCAAAACCATGCAGCATTGAGATCCTGGAAACTGACCTGGGACACCTACTGTATCTTATCTGATCTGGTTTGCCATGACTGGCTGGTTTTGGCTTGACTCTCAAGGTCCACTCCTGACAGTTATAATCAAACACAAATATTATATTATGTAGACTCTATTGACTAGACAAGTTCTGAAGTGTGTTGAAAACAGTTGCTGCTTTTTTTTTTTTTTTTAATGGGTCAAAAATAAAGCACATAAATAGCCAGGAGGAAGACATCCCGAAGTGTATTACCAATACCTTGGGAAAGAGTAAGAAAAACATACACACAAGGCACAGGGGCATTTGACAGATTGAATAATTCAGATGCATCATTTTTTTTTTTTTAAAGGTAAACTATCAACAGCTGTGACCAATTCTCCTTCCCTCCCCCTCCTCCTCCGTATGCCTCCTGTTTTGCTAAGAACTTAATCCAGTTGGGTGGCAGCTCTGGGAGCCCTCTCGTCCACAGGTGAGGATTTGTAGGCCTCTTCAATACTCAGTAGGCCAATCAGCCCAGCCCTACGTGATCTAAGCTGGATAGGCTCTCAGCGTGACCTGAACTCCCTTGGAAACTTTAGCAGATCAATGTCATTGTGGCTTTTAATTACCCTCTGCTTCATCATTATTTCATAGGTTTTAATATGCCCTGCAGGACAGCACCGTGGCACACAGATAAACAACCGCAATTGCAACAGCCTCCAGAGGCTTCGAAAAAACACCTTTAGATGACAGAGCGCACTCTGAAGAAGTCATTACCCTTCCAGCACTGACCTACCGAGGCTACAAATGTATTTTTATGCACGCCAAGTTTTTACTGGTTTTCAGTATTAAAAAAAAAAAAGTGTAAAAATTGTAATAAAACGGTTGAATTGTAAGGAGACTGGAGTTATGATTTAAAGGTTAAAATGAAAACAAAAAAATAGACCAAATAAATAAAAAAAAGCTCATTTAACAAGGCAGTGCAAAGAAGATAACTGAATCGCAAAGTGTAGCAATCACAAAAGTGAATTCTGATTGGCTGCTGTGGTTTACTGTACTTTATACTTAATTCTCTTCATTTTTGAATAAAGCTTAAAAATGATCATCCAAGCAAAAACGGATATTCTAGATATAAGTGGATGCCAACAGGTTGGCTCACTGACCTGCTATATCTTTCTCCAAGCGTAACAGTAAAATCTCTGAACCTGTGTTCTGAAATCCACCCATCTACCTTGACCGATACGAGGGGGTTCAGCCCCCCCGAACAGATTTTTATAGAAAAACTCTTGTGAAACATCAAGAAATTATGCATACATGCTGCTGGTGGGGCTATCATTAAAGTTAACCTAATGTAGTCAACAATGAGGGCACTAGAAGCCATCATTTATTGATGGAGACCATGTCAAAAGCAAAAAAGGCAGCCAACACTTGTCGAGGGCAAACAACCCCCCTTCATCAGGGCTCCGATAAATGTAGCAAGACTCATTATAGGACTGGAAGATCTTAAACGTTGTGTTTAGTGAGAAAACGTACAATAATAATCACGATGGACATGTGCTCATGAGAGTCATGCAGATTATTCCAAAATTAAAAGTCCCATAACGAGTCTTGCTACTTTTATCAGAGCCCTGATGAAGGGGGATTGTTTGCCAGCGAAACACGCTGGAAGCCTTTTAACTTACTGTTTTGATATGGTCACCATCAATAAATAATTAAGAACTCTTAAGACAACCCTCTGACACTCTCGTTGACTACATTGACTACATTTGGTTTGCTCAGTTTGAGAGGTCACTGTCCTTTTGAGGGGGGCATTTTGTGGTTGAGCCACTAAGGTTGAGTCACCAAGCCCGACCAACACCTCCTGAGTGACAGACCTAAGATCAGCGTCCAGTGCCTCACATCTACTCCATCTTAATCAGTAAAGTGAACTTGTTGCTTTTCTCTACAAGGGTAAGCAGAGGTTCCCTTTAAAACCAAAGGGTCAGTTTAAAGTGGCCCTAGTAGTAGAGTTAGTTTTCACGTTAACTACATGTATTTATTATGTAAGTGTATCATTCACTAGCATTTATTACCTCTGACAATGCCATCATCTGTTTTTATCTCCAGAAGGATGGAGCCATCTTTGTTCAAACAACATCCAAGGTCAGCATTTCTATTTCTTTTCATATTCTGAATGCTGCCTGTCTGCTGGTAGTCTCTTTCCACAACTTCCAGGTTTCTCTGCATGCTTTGCAGCTTATTCTATGCTGTTTACTTTCATTGCATAAGGACTACATATCCCATGGTACCTTGCTGCCTGCAAGCTATAATTCCTGTAGTGACTCCACCTCCTAAAACTCCTCTCAGCACCTCTGTAGTGCAGATTTAGAGGGCAGGCTCAGTGAAATGTGTGACACAGCAGTGCCTACTCACAGGGCGTATTAAATACATGTTACAAAGTAAGTTTACAGACTTCAAGATCTTTCTGATTTGCTCGGTTCACACTAGCCGACTCCAAAGTTGGGTGATTTTCAGTGCAACTTTGGAGTCTGACTTTGATACGACTTAGTTAAGACTTTTAGGCTCCACTCACACTTGTACAACTTTGGATTGCAACTTTGGTGCAACTTTGGATGGGTGCAACTTGGATACGACTTTGGCTTTAAACAGTGATAATGGACAACTGTTATACACAAAAGTTGCATTGTATAACATTCAGGTATGCATTTCATGCAACTTTTGAGGGTTAACATTGAAGTCTATGGCCCTCAAGTTGCATTAAAGGCGGTCCAAAGTAGTGATAGAACTACTTTGAAGTTGCTACAACCTTAAGTCACGCATATATGAATGGGTATGATTGGAAAACATGCGGTACAACTTGTCATGCAACTTTGATGTCCAAAGTTGCATGACAAATCGCACAAGTGTGAATGGAGCCTTACACTCTCTGGCGTTGAATCCATGTCAAAGCCGGATCAAAGTAGTGCAGGAACCTTTTCTGAAGTTGCAGCAACTTCAGTAGTGTCCATTGGAACAGCTCTCATAGAGATACATGGTATTTCAGTGACTTTGGGTCTCACAAGTCAGATCGTAAGTCACAGGAGTGGGAACCGAGCCTTATATGAATAGACTAGAAATTTAAATACAATGCAGAAATGACTATAATTCCCCGTACACACGGTCGGATTTTCCGACGGAAAATGTTCTATGGGACCTTGTTGTCGGAAATTCCGACCGTGTGTAGGCTCCATCAGACGTTTTCCATCGGAATTTCCGTCACACAAAATTTGAGATCTGGATCTCCAATTTTCCAACAACAAAATCCGTTGTCGGAAATTCCGATCGTGTGTACACAATTCCGACGCACAAAGTTCCACGCATGCTGGGAATCAAGCAGAAGAGCCGCACTGGCTATTGAACTTCATTTTTCTCGGCTCGTTGTACGTGTTGTACGTCACCGCGTTCTTGGCGATCGGAATTTCCGACAAGATTTGTGTGACCGTGTGTATGCAAGACAAGTTTGAGCCAACATCCATCGGAAAAAAATCCATGGATTTTGTTGTCGGAATGTCCGATCAATGTCCGACCGTGTGTACGGGGCATTAGAGTTTACATTTTTGACCATAAATCCACTTTCAAGGAAGCTCAACACAAGTAGAAACAAGAACAAAAAAAATTCAAACAATTGTCCAAACAAACTGTATCGTGATAACATCATTTATTTATGTATCCAGATATTTATTGACTCTCAACTTTTCTTGGCCTTCACAGGAAATGTGTTAGAAAAAGAAAAGGAAGTTATGCTTCAGGCATTTTGAAAACTTGTTTATTGAGAAGAAAGGAAGAAAAAAAAAAGTGCAAATGTGCATAGAACAAGAAAAAAAAAAAAAAACTGAAGGCAATTAAGGTAGGCAAGCTTAATGAATAATAAAAACATTATTTGTGTTTTTTTCATTACCGTGAAAGGGGGTCAATTTGTAGCTGGTTGTTTGCGAAGACAAGGGGGCAATTGGGGAGCGTAGGCTTCATGATGCCGGCTGGCAAGGAGTAAAAATAAGTGATCAGTTTAGGGTTGTTATGGAACAGCATGAAGAAACAGTCAGCAAAACTTTGATGTGACAGGTTGAGTGTGGGCGTCTCTCTCTAATTTATATACATTAGTTCATCTTGAGAGTACATCAGTTAAATAACACCTGTCTTTTTTCTTCTTCTTGTTAATTAAGAGCATATTTAATAGCTGCCCTCAAATTAAGTCAGTCTCTCTTTCCCTCTATAAATATATAATATAATATAATATAATATAATATAATATAATATAATATAATATAATATATAATATAATATTTTATATATATATATATATATATATATATATATATATATATATATATATATATATATATATATATATATATATATATATAATGTATATATATATATATGTATGTGTGTGTATATATATATATATATATATATATATATATATATATACACTTACCTGCCACTTTATTCGGTGCACCCGTTCAATTGCTTGGTAACACAAATTGCTAATCAGCCAATCACATGGAGGCAACTTCAAACCGAGCATCAGAATGGGGAAGAAAGGGGATTTAGGTGATTTTGAACATGGAATGGTTGTTGGTGCCAGACGGGCTGGTCTGAGCATTTCAAAAACTGCAGATCTACTGGGGTTTTCACACACAACCATCTCTCAGGTTTACAGAGAACGGTCCGAAAAAGAGAAAATATCCAGTGAGCGGCGGTTTTGTGGATGAAAATGCTTTGTTGATGTCAGAGTTGCCACCTCATTCCTTTAAACCTGAACACCTTTGAATTACAATGAAGTTCTGAGGCTAATTAAATGCAGATAAGGCACCAAGTGAGTTTAATTAACCACCTAATCAGCCACAGAACCTGTGTAATTCATATATGTTCGGGTTTAAAGGGATGAGGTGGCAACCCTATGTCAGAGGTCGGAGGAGAAGGGGCAGACTCTTTTGAGATGATAAAAAGGCAACAGTAACTCAAATAATCACTCGTTACATCCAAGGTATGCAGAATACCATCTCTGAATGCACAACACATTGAACCTTGAAGCAGATGGGCCACAGCAGCAGAAGACCCCACCAGGTGCCACTCCTGTCAGCTTAGAACAGGAAACTGAGGCTATAATTCGCACAGGGTCACCAAAATTGTACAATAGAAGATTGGAAAGATGTTGCCTGGACTGATGGTCTCGATTTCAGCTGTGACATTCAGATGGTATGATCAGAATTTGGTGTAAACAACATGAAAGCATGGATCCATCCTGCCTTGTATCAACGATTCAGGCTGGTGGTGGTGGGGTAATGATGTAGGGGATATTTTCTTGGCACGCTTTGGGCCCCTTTGTACCAATTGTGCATCGTTTGAACACCACGGCCTACCTGAGTATTGTTGGTGACCATGTCCATCCCTTTATGACTACAGTGTACCCATCTTCTGATGGCTCCTTCCAGCAGGATAATGCTCCATGTCACAAAGCTCCAATCATCTCACCACTGAACAGTGAGGTCACTGCACTCCAATGGTCTCCACAGTCACCAGATCTCATCCAATAGAGCACCTTTGGGATGTGGTGGAATGGGAGATTCCCATCATGGATGTGCAGCTCACAAATCTGCAGCAACTGTGTGATAGTATCATGTCACTATGGACCAAAATCTCTGGGGAATGTTTCCAACATCTTGTTGAATCTATACCATGAAGAATGAAGGCAGTTCTGAAGGCAAAGGGGGGTCTAACCCAGTACTAGCAAGGTGTACCTAATAAAGTATATATTTTGTATACAATATGGGAAGGTTCCCCCAGTGGGGTTTTTCTGCAGCAGGGTTAGTAGATTAAAGAAATACATTGTTAAAAAAGGTTCTTTATTGAAAAGTTATCATTGTAACATGAACACATTGCCATTAAAATATTATCTCTGATCAGGGGATATATTGCCATTCAAAAGTACACAAAGAATGCAAACATAAAATTATACACAGCATAATGTATCAAATGTCTGTTGTATAAACTTTCCATTTATATCCTTTATTGGTAATTATATCCCATGTTACTTTCTCATATACACATGATGATCTTTGTTTAATATGTTGATAATTAAAATGCTAAAAATACTATTTTTTAACATGCATTAATGCAAACATTTTTTTTAAAAAAGATTGTTTTTAAAGGAGCAGTGATTTTAATGATGCTTAAAGTGAAACAATAAAAATGAAGAATTCCTTTTAAGATAGTACCTGGGGGGTCCCCTTAGTCTGCCTGTAAAGTGGCACATCTGTAGCATTTATAGAACCTGCTGCAACAAAACTGACATTTCTAAAGAAAAAAAAAAAAACGAGTCAGATCACATTTTAATTGACTCGCGGTTGCAATTGCTGCCACCCGGCTATTTAAAAAAAAGAAAGAAAAAAAATGGCGTGGGGTCCCCCCCAGTCCATACCAGGCCCTCCGGGTCTGGTATGGAGTTTAAGGGGAACCCCACACCACAATTAAAAAAAAACAGGGTGAGCCCCCCTCCCAAAATCCATACCAGACCCTTATCTGAGCATGCAGTCTGGCAGACCAGGAAAGGGGGGGTGGGGACGAGCGAGCATTATACCCTGTTTCCCCGAAAATAAGACCTAGCGTGATTGTCAGTGATGGCTGCAATATAAGCCCTACCCCCCAAATAAGCCCTTCCCTGTTTCCCTGAAAATAAGCCCTACCCCGAAAATAAGACCTACAAGGACTTTAACTAGGGCTTATTTGGGGGGTAGGGCTTATATTGCAGGCATCACCGACAATCACGCTAGGTCTTATTTTCGGGGAAACAGGGTATATATTTTTTCTAACATCCTAAAGAATAAAATGGCTGTTGTTTCAATAATTTCTGTCACAACGTATTTACGCAACGGTCTTACAATCGCTTTTTTTGGAAAAAATACACTTTTTGAATTAAAAAATAAAACAACAGTAAAGTTAGCCCAATTTTTTTCTTTTTTTATTGTGAAAGATGATGTTACGCCGAGTAAATTCATACCCAACATATCACGCTTGAAAATTGCGATCGCTTGTGGAATGGCGACAAACTTTTATCCTTAAAAATCTCCATATGTGGCGTTTAAAAAAAATTCTACAGGTTGCATGTTTTGAGTTACAGAGGAGGGCTAGAATTATTGCTCTCGCTCGATCGCAGCGATACCTCACATGTGTGGTTTGAACACCGTTTTCATATGCGGGCGCTACTCACGTATGCGTTTGCTTCTGCACGCAAGCTCGGCGGGACGGAGCGTGTTAAAAAAGTTTTTTCTTCTTATTTATTTTACTTTTTATTTTTTATTTTTACACTGTTCTTTAAAAAAAATCACTTTTATTCCTATTACAAGGAATGTAAACATCCCTTGTAATAGAACAAAAGCATGACAGGTCCTCTTAAATATGAGATCTGGGGTCAAAAAGACATCACATCTCATATTTACACTAAAATACAATAAAACAAAAAAAAAAGTCCCTTTAAGAGCTATGGGCGAAAGTGACGTTTTGACTTTGCTTCCGCCCTGCAATTGTATGGAGCCGAGCGGGGGCCAACTTCCCCTCACTCACCTCCATGTCAAGCAGGGGACAGGACGCAATTGCATAATTTTGAAAATAAGTAAGTTTTCTACCTTCACTGATGGGCACTGATAAGGCTGCACTGACAGGCACTGATGGGCACTGATGAGGTGGCACCAATGAGGTGGCACTGATGGGCACTGATGATGGGCACTAATATGCAGCACTAATGGGCACTGATGGGCACTGATAGGTGGCACTGATATGCAGCACTGATGGACATTGATAGGCGCACTGATGGGCACTCATAGGTGGCACTGATGGACAATGATAGGCGACACTGATGGACACTAAAAGGCTGCACTGATGGGAACTTATGGGTGGCACTGATGGGCACTGGTAGGTGGCACTGATGGGCACTGATAGGTGGCACTGGTGGACTCTGATGGACACTGATAGATGGCACTGATAGGCATCACTGATGAGAAGGCACTGACAGGCATTACTGATAGGCACTGATTGGCATAATTTATGGGCACTGATTGGCATCCCTGGTGGTCCTGGGTGGGCATCCTCAGGGGGATGCACTGATAATCAATTAGTGCAGACCCCCTTGTCAGTAGAGCAGCCGGTCATCTCTCCTCTACTCGCGCCTGTCAGACGTGATAGAGGAAAAGCCGATACACAATACTCTGGAGGGCACCGGAGAGCGGCAGGGGGGGATCCACCGCTGAGATCACTTTTCTCTGAAAGCGGACGCCCGCTGCAGAAGAGGATGCCAGGGTTATGGCAGCTAGCTGCTGCCATAACAACGGTATTCCACTTCAAAGTGCCGCCGCTTAATGACCATAAGTGGTTAAACCATACCAGGCCACATGCCCTCAACACGGGGGTGTGGGTGCTTTGGGGCCTCTTCCCCAGAACCCTGGGCTGTGATTTTTGGGGGTCTGCAGGCAGGGGGCGTATCGAAGTCTGGAGGCCCCCGTATCCCGCCCCCCCTTTCCCCCATGTGAATGAGTATGGGGTACATTGTACCACTACCCATTCACCAAAAAAAGTGTCAAAAATAAATAAAAACAGTAGATAGGTTTTTGACAATTCCTTTATTGAAAAAAAAAATAAATTAAAACAATGTCCTCCAATGTAGATCCAACGCTCGCCGTCACAGTCAGACCTGAAACAAGAAGAAAAAAAAAACGCTCCACCGTCAATGAACTGCAGGCTCCGCCCCCTTGCGACGTCACAGACCGGTGCATGCTGGGTCATTGACAGTCCACTGATAGCTGATGACTCGTCCATTGTGGTGGGCGCCGCCCCGCTCCTTAACAACATATTGACTGTGTGTTAAGCGGGCAAACAGCCCGCCAAACGCACAGAAAATGCGGGTGTTCAGAGAACACCCAAATGGGCAAAGTTACAGCTAAACTTTTGTTTGGTCCAAACCGTTCCCCCAAGACTATTATGCCCCGTACACACGGTCGGATTTTCCGACGGAAAATGTGTGATAGGACCTTGTTGTCGGAAATTCCGACCGTGTGTGGGCTCCATCACACATTTTCCATCGGATTTTCCGACACACAAAGTTTGAGAGCAGGCTATAAAATTTTCCGACAACAAAATCGGAAATTCTGATCGTGTGTACACAAATCCGACGGACAAAGTGCCACGCATGCTCAGAATAAATAAAAAGGTGAAAGCTATTGGCTACTGCCACGTTTATAGTCCAGACGTACGTGTTTTACGTCACCACGTTCAGAATAATCGGATTTTCCGACAACTTTGTGTGACCGTGTGTATGCAAGACAAGTTTGAGCCAACATCCGTCGGAAAAAATCCTAGGATTTTGTTGTCGGAATGTCCGACCGTGTGTACGGGGCATTACAGTGTGTGGGAAGGGCCTTGGGATAAAACTTCGCTCTCAGTTTTCGAATCTCTGTACCAAAAACAACCCTAACCAATCCCCAGGCTCTGGAAGTTAGCGTATTGTTCTTTGCTGAGGAAACTTAGACAAAAAGAGTTAATGACTTATATTTAGTGATCTATATAGCCATTAGAATTTAGAGAAAAGTTTATGTTTATACCAGAGCTCTTCAGCAGCCGGTCTGATATTGCTTGCAATAAACATTTAAATGCCCTCAAAAAAAAAAAAAAAAAAAAAAAAAAACTGTATTTATTTTTATACTTTATTAACGCGGATCTGCTCATCAAGCAGAATCGGCCACGAGGATCGCACCATTAAGCACAACTTTACTACATGACAAAATAAAAACGGCTAGATGCAAATCACAATAAATGGCCGTTCCTCGGAAAGCTGTTCCATAAACCCCCCCGGTGATGGATTTTTTGACCACTTGGCAGATTTTCCTCTCGGACAAACAAGAAGACGTAGGCGGGGCCTTGTCAAACACGAGCTGCCGGGAAGCTGAGGACATCCCTTGGTGACAAAGCTTGAGAAGTGACCTCTCCTGAGAACACAAGTCACCTCTTCAGCGCAAATTACAGTTTACTGACTCTCCAGAGTGTGTTTTAGTTGAACTGTTGCTAGGTGTTAGACCAGACTGATAATCCTTCCATGCGGGGAGCGCTTGTTTATTAACCCTTCCATGAGCAGAGGTCAGTGATGTATAGGTGCCCATACCTAGCGTAGCAGGGCTCATTCACACCAGATGCAGTCAAAGACACTTTTTAAGCGCAGTAGGCGATAAAAATGTATTTTAATGAGCTTAGTTTACATCATTGCAGTGCTTAACCCCTTCAATACCGGGCACTTTCCCCCCCCCCCCCCCTTCCTGCCCAGGGCAATTTTCAGCTTTCAGTGCTGTCACTTTTTACATGGCAATTGCGCGGTCATGCAGCGCTGTACCCAAGCAAAAGTTTTATCATTTTGTTCCCACAAATAGAGCTTTCTTTTGGTGGTATTTGATCACCTCTGGGGTTTTTATTTTAACCACTTCAATACCAGGCACTTAGACACCTTCCCGCCCAGCCCAATTTTCAGCTTTCAGCGCTGTCGCAATTTGAATGACAATTGCGCGGTCATGCTACACTGTACCCAAACACATTTTTTATCATTTTGTTCCCACAAATAGAGCTTTCTTTTGGTGGTATTTGATCACCCTTGCGGTTTTTATTTTTTGCGCAACAAATAAAAAAAGACCGAAAATTTTGAAAAAAAACAAGTTTTTCTTTGTTTCTGTTAAAACTTTTTGTAAATAAGTACGTTTTTTTCTTCAATGACGGGCACTGATATGGCTGCACTGACGGGCACTGATATGGCGGCACTGATGGGCACCGATGAGGTGGCACCGATGAGGTGGCACTGATGAGGTGGCACTGATGATGGGCACTGATAGGCGGCACTGATGGGCACTGATGGGCACTGATAGGTGGCACTGATGGGCACTGATAGGTGGCACTGATGGGCACTGATAGGTGGCACTGGTATGCGGCACTGATGGGCACTCATAGGTGGCACGGATGGGCACTAATAGGTGGCACTGGTGGGCACTCATAGGTGGCACTGGTGGGCACTTGTAGGTGGCATTGATGGTTACTTATGGGTGGCACTGATAGTTGGCACAGATGGGCACGGATGGGCACTGATAGATGGGCACTGATGGGCATGGATGGGCACTGACAGGTGGCATGAATGGACACTGATGGGTGGCACTGGTGGCATTACTTGTTTGCAGTGATGCCCCTAAGGGTGGCATTGCTGGGCATCACTGCAACATAATTGTGCCAATCAGTGCCCATTTGTGGGCACTGATTGGCACAGATTTGGCATACTGGGCACATGTGGATGGCCATGGGGTACATACCTGGCCATCCACATGTTGCCCCTTCCCTGGTGGTCCTAGTGGTGATCCCTGGTGGTCCAGTGTGGTGATCTGCGGGGGGGCTGCGCTGATAAACAATCAGCGCAGACCCCCCCTGCCAGGAGAGCCGCCGATCGGCTCTCCTCTACTTGCGTCTGTCAGACGCGAGTGAGGAAGAGCCGATCAACGGCTCTTCCTGTTGACAGCGTGATCAGCCGTGATTGGACACGGCTGATCACGTGGTAAAGAGCCTCCGCCGGAGGCTTTTTACCAAGATCAGTGTAGCGGTGTGTCAGACTGACACACCGCTCCACCGATCGCCGCGATGCGCGCCCCCGGGGGCGCGCTGCGGCATGTTATCCTGAAGGACGTCATATGACGCCCAGTCAGGATAACACAACCACTTCCCGGACGTCAATCCGCCATAGGGCGGGCGGGAAGTGGTTAAACAAATAAAAAAAGAGAAAATATAGAAAAAAAAAGTTTTTCTTTGTTTCTGTTATACAATTTTGTGAATAAGTACGTTTTTTCCTTCACTGACAGGCACTGATAAGGCAGCACTGATGGGCACTGATGAGGTGGCACCAATGAGGTAGCACTGATGAGGTGGCACTAATGGGCACTGATGAAGGGCACTAATATGCAGCACTGATGGGCATTGATAGGTGGCACTGATATGCAGCACTGATGGGCATTGATGGGCACTCATAGGTGGCACTGATGGGCACTGATAAGCGACACTGATGGGCACTGAAAGGCTGCACTGATGGGTACTTATGGGTGGCACTGATTGGCACAGATAGGCGGCACTGATGGGCACTAATAGGTGGTACTGGTGGACAATGATGGGTGGTACTGATGGACACTAATAGATGGCACTGACAGGCATCATTGATGAGAAGGCACTGGCAGACATTACTGATGGGCACTGATTGGCATCATTTATGGGCACTGATTGGCATCCCTGAGTGGGCATTCCTGGTGGTCCTGGGTGGGCATTCCTGGTGGTCCTGGGTGGGCATCCCGGGGGGGGGCTGCACTGATAATCAATTAGTGCAGACCCCCCCCCATCAGGAGAGCAGCCGATCGGCTCTCCTCTACTCGCATCTGTCAGACGTGATAGAGGAAAACCCGATACATGGCTTTTCCTGTTTACACTGTGATCAGCTGTGATTGGACACAGCTGATCACGTGGTAAAGAGCCTCCATCACCTAGATCAGAGTTGCAGTGGTTTAGACTGACACACCACAACACCGATCGCCCCCGCTTTTTATCCTGCTGGACATCATATGACGCCCAGTCAGGATAACTGAACCACTTCCCGGCCATCATTCAGCTGTAGGCCGGCCGGGAATTGGTTAAAAGTGTTTAACCGCTTGCTGATCGTATACTGTACAAATACGGCGGCAAAGCAGCTCATCTGTGCAGAATCACGTACCTGTATGTGATTCTGCAATGCCAGGTCTGGGACGCGATGTCCGCCAGGACCCACCGATTGTTCGGGAGACAGCCAGAACACCGATCTGCTTATGTAAACAAGGCGGATTGCCATTCTGTGACAAGGGAAGGCTGTGATCCTGTGTTTCTGCTAAGCAGGAACATGGATCTCTACATTCCCACAAAACAAGCACCCCCCAACACAGTTAGTAAGGACTCTCTAGGAACACATTTAACCATTTGATCGCCCCTGATGTTAACCCCTTCTCTGCCAGTGTCAGTACAGTAACAGTGCATATTTTTAGCACTGATCACTGTATAAGTGTCACTGGTCCCCCAAAAAGTGTCAGTTAGTGTCCAATTTGTCGGCCACAATGTGCAGCCCCGCTATAAGTTGCTAATCACCGCCATTACTAGTACAAAAAAAACGTAAAAACATAAAAATTCCATGAATCTATCCCATAGTTTGTAGACACTATAACTTTTGCGCAAACCAATCAATATACGCTTATTGGGATTTTATTTACCAAAAATATGTAACAGAATTCATATTAGACTACATTGATGAAGAAATTTAATTTTTTCAATTTTTTTATTGGATATGTTGTAGAGCAGAAAGTAAAAAATATATATTTTTTCAAAATTGTCGGCTTTTTCTGTTTATATAATAATAAAAAATGCAGAGGTGATCAAATACCACCAAAAAGAAAGCTCTATTTGTGGGAAAAAAGGACATCAATTTTGTTTGAGTAGAACGCTGCACGACTGCGCAATTGTCAGTTAAAGTAACGCAGTGCCGTATCGCAAAAAATGGTTTGGTCATGAAAAGGGGGTAAACATTCCGGAGGTCAAGTGGTTAAAGAATATAACAATAACCTTACACCCTGTTCCAAATTATCATGCAAATTCTATCTCAGTGTCACAAAGATTAAATATTTTGTTTTTCAGTTTAACTTATGGATGGCATTGTGTCTGAGGCAGGGGCGTAGCTATAGAGGGTGCAAGAGTTGCGATCGCGACTTGGCCCAAGGCTGCGGGGTGGGGGCCCATGCGGGTCCCCTGTCAGTTTTGTCTACACTTGTGTGAGCCAGAGCCGGAGTCGGGGTGCGGCGGAGCTGGTGGTCCTAGGTACGGAAGACTGCTTGCCTCTTCACTTTACACTTTGGATGCAGCTAGCACCAGGCTGGATAGGAGGGCCGGCGGGCGGCATATAGGAGAACCGATCTCCTCTGCTCTCCTACTGTCTCCTGCAGGTCTTTTAACAGGTGCAGCAGCAGGATCGGTTCTCCAATATGCCGTCCCGCCCGCCCTCCTATCCAGCCAACAGTGATCAAATTAAAAAAAAACTACTGATCCCATTCTTTGCCCTACTGACCCCGTCCACTGCCCTACTGACCCCGTCCACCACCCTACTGACCACGTCCACCGCCCTACTGACCCCATCCACCACCCTACTGACCACGTCCACCGCCCTACTGACCCTGTCCACCGCCCTACTGTCCACGTCCACCACCCGACTGACCCCGTCCACCGCTCTAATGACCACATCCATCGCCCTACTGACCCCCTCCACTGCCCTACTAACCCCGTCCACCACCCTACTGACCACATCCACCGCCCTACTGGCCCCGTCCTACTGACCCCGTCCACCGCCCTACTGACCACGTCCACTGCCCTACTAACCCCGTCCACCTCCCTACTGACCACGACCACTGTCCTACTGACCCCATCCACCCCCCTACTGATCCTGTCCACCACCCTACTGACCACGTCCACCGCCCTACTGATTACGTCCACTGCCCTACTGACCCCATCCACCACCCTACTGACCACGTCCCCTGCCCTACTGACCCTGTCCACCTCCCTACTGTCCACATCCACTGCCCTACTGACCACGTCCACTTCCCTACTGACCACATCCACTTCCCTACTGACCACGTCCACTTCCCTACTGATCTTGTCCACTGCCCTACCATGTCCACTGCGCTACTGACCCCGTCCACTGCCCTACTGACCACATTCACTACCCTACTGACCACGTCCACTGCTCTACTGACCATGTCCACTGCCCTACTGACCACGTCAACTGCCCTACTGACCATGTCCACTACCCTACTGACCACGTCCACTGCCCTATTCACTGACATCATTCCCAGTCCACACTCACACCACTGGCCAAACTAGGGTTGCAAAGGTCGCACTTGTGACTGGTCCCTGGCCTTCTGCCACCATGGCGAAGCCCAAGACTGAAGGACTGCACAACATGTGAAAGGGATCCACTGTGGCCGTAAAGGGTCATGGGATCAGTTGGAAGGGCTTTGGGCTCGGAGGGAATGGCTCAGGTTGGAGGTCGGGGGCCCTTCATGATTTCTTGCACCAGGGCCCTGAAGGTTCTAGCTACGTCTCTGGTCTCAGGGCTCTTTTGATCACTGAAAACAATCTCGGGCACCTGTGATAATTAGATTGCCAGGTGAGCCCAATTAAAGGAAAAACTACTAAAGGAGGGTGTTCCACATTATTAAGCAGAGCAACATTTTCAAGCAATATGGGGAAGAAAAGGGATCTCTCTGCTGCCGAAAAGAGTGAAATAGTTCAATGCCTTGGATGTGTATGAAAACATTTGATATTTCACGAAAACTTAAGCGTGATGATCGCACTATTAAGAGATTTGTGGCTGATTCAGAGCACAGACGGGTTTCATGCAGATAAAGGCACATTGAGGAAGATTTCTGCCAGATCCATGCATCGGATCAAGAGAGCAGCTCCTAAAACACCATTACATAGCAGCAAACAGGTATTTGAAGCTGCTGATGCCTCTGGAGTCCCACAAACATCAAGCTGTAGAGTCCTCCAGAGTCTTGCATCTGTGCATAAACCTTCCATTTGGCCACCGATAACCAATGCTCACAAGCAGAAACGGCTGCATTGGGCAGAAAAATACATGAAGACTAATTTTCAAACAGTCCTGTTCACTGATGAGTGCCCTGCAACCCTGGATGGTTCAGTTGGATGGAGTAATGATGGTTGGTGGATGAGTCATGATTTGGGCCGAAATCATGGGAAGAGAGCTGGTCGGCCCCTTTAGGGTCCCTAAAGGTGTAAAGATGACCTCTGCAAAGTATGTGGAGTTCCTGACTGACCACTTCCTTTCTTGGTACAGAAGGAAGAACTATGCTTTTTGTAATAAAATCATCTTCATGCTGCAAAGAAAACCTCTGCATCAATGGCTGCTATGGGGATAAAAGGAGAGAAAGTCATGGTGTGGCCTCCATCCTCCCCTGACCTCAATCCTATTGAGAACCTTTGGAGCATCCTCAAGCAAAAGATCTATTAGGGTGGGAGGCAGTTTACATCCAAACAGCAGCTCTGGGAGGCTATTCTGACATCTTGCAAACAAATTCAAGCAGAAACTGTCCAAAAACTCACAAGTCCAATGGATGCAAGACTTGTAAAGCTGCTATCAAATAAGGGGTCCTACGTTAAAATGTAACATGACCTGTTAAAATGTTTAAAAAGTTAAAATGTTGTTCAAAGTTTGATTGAAATAGCTTTTGATTTCAGTAAATATGCTGCAAACACAACAAATGACAATTTTCAGTTCTTTACAACCTATAATGTGTTTTGAAACCAATGCCCCATACACACGATCAGAAATTCCGCTAGCAAAAGTCGGATGAGAGCTTTTGGTCAGAAATTCCGACCGTGTGTATGCTCCATCAGACTTTTGCTGGCAGAATTCCAGCCAGCAAAAGATTGTGAGCAGGTTCTCTATTTTTCGGTCGGAAAAAGTTCCTGTCCGAAAATGCGTTCGTCTGTATGCAATTCGGACGCGCAAAAAAATCACGCATGCTCGGAAACAATTCGACGCATGCTCAGAAGCATTGAACTTCATTTTCTCGGCTCGTTGTAGTGTTGTACATCACCGTGTTCTTGACGGTCGAAAGTTCAGAGAACTTTTGTGTGACCATGTGTATGCAAGGCAAGCTTGAGCCGAATTCCGTCGGAAAAACCATCCAAGTTTTTTCTGATGGAATTTCTGATCGTGTGTATGGGGCATTACTGTGCGTAATAATTTGGAACAGTGCACTGTAAGTTTTTTATTTTGAAAAAAAAAAACTGTTATCATTAGGAGGTTTGTTCAATAAAATTTGAATTGTACTCTTAAGTTGATAACATGAGAATTATGCTGACTGTTGTTTACATCAATTATTTAGGTAAATGAGAAAAATAATAATTTGGAACAGGGTGTAGTTCTCTTATTTGATCCATTTTCTGTTGATTCTATTTACTACAAAACCCTAAGTAAAACCTGATTTACTGTGAACTAATTTGTGTCTGTATCCATATTTCTTTACTGAAATTACTGAACCTATGGTGTCAGGAGACTTAGGCCTCTTTCACACGAGGGATCCGTATGTCCGTTTTTCATCCTTCTGTTTTCGGATGAAAAACGGACATACATGTATCCCTATAGAGCGTCGGATGTCAGCGGTGACATGTCCGCTGACATCCGACCCGCTCCGATCCGATGAGTGTAACGGAGGAAAACCCTACTTTTCCATTCGTTATCGGATCAGATCGGGTGACAATGGACACTACGGTCCATCATCACCCGATCCCCCATAGGGGAGAGCGGCGCTCTGACAGGTCCGTCGCTACACAGTGTGCAGCGATGGACCTGTCATCTTCCTGCTCAGCGGGGATTGGCGGAGCGATCCCCGCTGAGCAAGTGGGTGTTCACGGGCCGGATCATCACTGGGCAACCATTGGGGTACAGTATCTTTAAGCAGCCATCACAAGGAGGAACAGTGTTGCATTATTGAATATTGATTCGCTGTTGCAACACACATGGCTCGGCTGTGGACACAATGCTCTGCGCCCTGAGCCCACCCTATTTTGAAGGCTCTAATCAGGTGCCCCCTCGCCTATCCCTGCAATTGTAATTCTGCGCCAGGTGTCCTGAAAGGGGCCCGGGCGCATGGATCGGGAGGGCGGCGGCGGTGTTGGGGGGGTGGCGCCCATGTGCCCGCAATGCACGGGCTGCCATTGGTGACAACACTGAAGAAATTACACTTTGCTACAATGTAAAGTAGTAAGTGTACAGCTTGTATAACAGTGTAAATTTGCTGTTCCCTCAAGATAACTCAACACACAGCCATTAATGTCTAAACCGCTGGCATCAAAAGTGAGTACACCCCTAACTTAAAGAGGAGTTCCACCCAGGGGGGCCGTCAAAAAAAAAAAAAAATTAAAAGTCAGCAGCTACAAATACTGCAGCTGCTGACTTTTAATTGGACACTTACCTGTCCCTGGGTCCAGCGATGCGGGGGATCAAAGCCCCGCTCGCCCCCCCCCTCCGCTCGTCGGCTCCGGCATTTCAACTGTGGGCGCCAGGCTGTGGCTTCACAGCCTGGCACCCACTGCGAATGCGCGAGCGGCGCCGTGCGCCGTGATTGGCCGCTCAATCACCTGGGATCTGTAATGGGTCCCTGATGATTGACAGGAGGAAGGGAGCAGAGCGGAGCCCTTCCTGTGCCTGGGGGGAAGTGATGTCACCAGCCCAGGCAAAGGAACAGGCAGACTACGAGGGACCACCTAGCAACAGGCATTTAGAGGTAAGTGAAAAAAAAAAACATCCAAATGTTTTTTTGGGTTTTTTTTAGAATTTTTACAGGTATTTTTGTTTTTTGGGTGGAACCCCACTTTAAAATGTCCAAATTGGGCCCAAAGTTTCAATATTTTGTGTGGGCACCATTATTTTCTAGCACTGCCTTAACCCTATTGGGCATGGAGTTCTCCAGAGCTTTACAGGCTGCCACTGGAGTCCTCTTCCACTCCTCCATGACGACATTGCGGAGCTGGTGGATGTTAGAGAAAAGATATAATAAAATATTTACAAAAATGTGAGGGGTGTACTCACTTTTGTGAGATACTGTATATGTGGGGGGTTTGCTTGTGTATCTGGGGTATAAACAGACCCCAGTTTCACTTGACTCAGGGGCTCAGCTCCCCCTGCTCAAACTTTCCCAGCCCTGAGTAATAGCTGGGAAAGATGGAGCTGGGGGAGCTAAGCCACAGAGTAATGGCTGGGAAGGATGGAGCAGGGGGAACTGAGCCCCTGGGTAATGGCTGGGAAGGATGGAGCAGAGGGAGCTGAGCCCCTAAGTAATGGCTTGGAAAGTTGGAGCAGGGGGAGCTGAGTAATGGCTGAGAAAGATGGAGCAAGGGGAGCTGAGCCACTGAGTAATGGCTGGGAAGGATGGAGCAGGGGGAGCTGAGTAATGGCTGGGTAAGATGGAGCAGGGGGAGCTGAGCTGCTGAGTCACATCTGGGTGGTTGAAATAAAGGGATCTGTACTGCTAAATCACTGCAGTAAGGGATGGAGCAGGGGGAGCTGAGCCACTGAGTAATGGCTGGGAAAGATGGAGCAGGGGGAGCTGAACCACTGAGTAATGGCTGGGAAGGATGGAGCAGGGGGAGCTGAGCCGCTGAGCAATGATGGCTGGGAAGGTTGGAACAGGGGGAGCTGAGCCCCTGAGTAATGGCTGGGGAAGATGGCGCAGGAGGAGCTGAGCCCCTTAGTAATGGCTGGGGAAGATGGCGCAGGGGGAGCTGAGCCCCTGAGTAATGGCTGAGAAAGATGGAGCAGGGGGAGCTGATCTGCTGAGTAATGGCTGGGAAAGATGGAGCAGGGGAAGCTGAGCCACTGAACAATGGCTGGGAAGGATGGAGCAGGGGGAGCTGAGCTGCTGAGTAATGGCTGGGAAAGATGGAGCAGGGGGAGCTGAGCCCCTGAGTAATGGCTGGGAAAGATGGAGCAGAAGGAGCTGAGCCCCTGAGTAATGGCTGGCAAAGATGGAGCAGGGGGAGCTGAGCCACTGAACAATGGCTGGAAAGGATGGAGCAGGGGGAGCTGAGCCCCTGAGTAATGGCTGGGAAAGATGTAACAGGGGGAGCTGAGCCCCTGAGTAATGACTGGGAAGGATGGAGCAGGGGGAGCTGAGCTGCTGAGTAATGGCTGGGAAGTTGGAGCAGGGGGAGCTGAGCTGCTGAGTAATGGCTAGGAAGGATGAAGCAGGGGGAGCTGAGCCCTTGAGTAATGGCTGGGAAGGATGAAGCAGGGGAAGCTGAGCCCCTAAGTAATGGCTGGAAAAGATGGAGCAGGGGGAGCTGAGCTGCTGAGTCACTGCTGAGAGGGGTTGCGACAAAAGGGTTGATTTTCTAAAGGCAAATAGACTGTGCTCTTTGCAAAGTGCAGTTGCTCCAGGGCTTAGTAAATGAGCAGAAGCTCTGCTGGATTCCATCTAATCATGTTCAAGCAAAAATGCACTCTTTGCAAAGTGAAGCTTTACCTCATTTACTAAGCATTTCTGGAGCAACTGCATTTGCAGAGTACTGTACAACTGCACTTGCCTTTAGTAAATCAACCCCAATGACTACAACAACAACCTTACTGCTTCTGCTGTGAACTAATGCCACGTGCAGATGAACGGAATTTCCATCGGAAAAATCTTGGATGGTTTTTCCGATGGAATTCCGCTCAAGCTTACCTTGCATACACACGGTCACACAAAAGTTCGCTGAACTTTCGACCGTCAAGAATGCGGTGATGTACAACACTACGACGAGCCGAGAAAATGAAGTTCAATGCATGCGTCAAATTGTTTCCAAGCATGCGTAGGAATTTTGCGCGTCGGAATTGGTACAGACGATCGGAATTTCAGATTGGAACTTTTTTTGACCGAAAAATTGAGAACATGCTCTCAATCTTTTGCTGGCTGGAATTCCGCCAGCAAAAGTCTGATGGAGCATACACACGGTCGCATTTTCGGACCAAAAGCTCTCATTGGACTTTTGCTGGCAGAATTTACGCTCGTGTGTACGGGGCATTAGAATGATTTGCTCCACAACACCCACAGCTACCAAGGTCAGTAAGCGATTGTTTTAAAGCAAATCCACAGCCTGATTCACTTTAACACACAACCACTGGGCTTCACTACTAAGCAGAAACGACAAATTATTTATCTAATGATCAAATATGGTATCCCCCCAAGGATATCTATATTTTTAAAGTGTTGACACACATTGACAAAGGTATTTATTTTGAATCAAACACTTGCACACCTATAAAAAAAAATAAGTCTATAGCTTCTTTATAATATCTGCATTCTCAGTGTAAAGGGAATTATAAAAAAAAAACAGGGTCCCTTTAATTATCTCGGATGGGTTAAACCGCCGTCGCCGAATCCTGGAGAAGCCTGGCTCATGCCCTTATTTTTCTGTTTTACTGAGAAATGTATTCAGTGTGACTCCTGTGTAGTGAGCGCAGTAAAACACCTTAATCCCTAGTTGGAGAAAGGCAATACCTTGACAGATGTGTGCCTTCTACCTCCCTTCCGGCCATGTTTCAACAACAAACCTTTATTTTTACTTGTCTGCTGTAGCAGGGAATAAAAGAGAGAGCAGAGCAATAAAGCAGCGAGTGAAGTCTCAGGAGCCGGCCCCGCAATGCAATAGTAATGACAGATTCTAATGTGGCGGGAGAGATTGACAGAGAAATGACTTCGGAACAAACGTGGACCAGATGGAATGCAAGCGACTTAACGGAGGATGGGGGGGGGGGGATAAGGAGGGGGGGGGCGCCGCCGCACTGGATCGACATTTCACAGCCCAGGCAATAATAGAGGGAATCCAAATATTCTAACACTAGATTTTTAATCTAAGAATTTCATGCATAATTTATTGGCAGGAAAAAAAAAAAATAAAGTTTTCTAGTTTGAATAAAGTTTGTACGGAATCTAACAAAGATGTCACAGAGCATTCTAATGTTATTTAAAGCAGAATTCCAGGCGAAACGCAAATTTCGACAATAACTAGGGACCGTGGAAAGCCATACCCGTATTTGCTTGACGTTCTTTTCAGGCGGAGGATACAGCGTTGGGCCGATCGCAGGTAATTAAAGCTAAATACAGAGATGATTGGAGCTGTTTTCCCGTGGTGGACACACTTGGGGTGAACTTTGGTTGTCGGCGCCGTGTGTTGACAAATGGGAGCCGTTTTGTGAGTAAAATACAATTCATTTTGCTTCTATTTGGGTTGATACATCATCATCCTCCAGAAATATTGCTATATATATATATATATATATATATATATATATATATATATTTATATATATATATATATATATATATATTTTTATATATATATATATATATATATATATATATATATATATATATATATATATATATATATATATATATATATATATATATATATATATATATATATTAGGGCTGTTACTGATTAAAATTTTCGTGGTCGATTAATCAGTTTTTTTTTAATCGACTCATTTTGATTAACTATAACGCACATACAGATCCAACTACTTTTAGCTGATCTCCTTGCATTGCAACTCTGCATTAGTCAGTGGTAAATGTGGTATACACTATATACAATCACCCCACACTAGTTCGTTTCCACAATCCATGACTTACCTTCACAGTTCACACAAATACGTTTTAAATTCAAACTGTAGCACTGATGTAAGTAATTTTTTTTATTAAACTTTAAGAAAAATGTAGAAAGTTAGTTTAACTTTCATTATAAAACTTATCTAGTATATTGACTGTCAAATTTGGTTATCAAATTTGCCTACACTTAGCTCACTGATAGATCCCAGTTAACCACATCCTTATTTACCATTACTGTCCAGGCTGTGACGTCACCGGACTCCTCCCCCCTTCCCTGCGTTAGCAGACGGAGGCACTTGGAGGAGGGGGGAGGAGTCCGGTGACGTCGATGTCTGTGACGTCACCGGATCTCCGACGGATCTCCCTGAAGAACCGGAAGCCGGCGGAGAGGTGAGTACTGATCAAAAGAATTTTGCTCAATCAAAAAAATTAACAATTAATCGAGGAATTAATCTTTAATTTCCACAGCTCTCATATATATCTATATCTATATATATATATATATACTCGAGTATAAGTCGTTCCGAGTATAAGTCGAGGCCCTAATTTACCACAAAAAAATGGGAAAAACGTATTGACCCGAGTATAAGACGAGGATGAGAAATGCACAGCTACTGTAAGTGGAAAAGAGGGTCAACAATGCCCATTTGCAGCATCACTGTTCCCATTTGCAGCATCACTGTTCCCATTTGCAGCCTCACTGCGCCCATTTGCAGCCTCACTGTTCCCATTTGCAGCCTCACTGCGCCCATTTGCAGCCTCACTGTTCCCATTTGCATGCCTCACTGTGCCCATTTGCAGCCATAGGTCCCCTGGACTTCAAACTCAGTAGTTAATGGTTCCTAGATGCCCCCTAGCTGCAGCCAAAATTTGGGGTCTCTGAACCCAAAGGGTCCCGAAATGACATTGCTGCAGATGGACACAGTTGACCGAATCTGGGGCCCCGTATTTCGGGGCCACTTAGTGCTAGGAACCCCAAATTTGGTGTGCAAACCCAGTGGAACTAGCACCATAAAATTTCCAAAGCTGGGGTTTCTAGCACCAAGTGGCCCCGAGATACAGGGCCCCAAAAATCAGTTCAGAAAATGTCAAGCACTTTTCTGCAGCAGAGAATGACATTTTCTGAACCGGGTTTGGGGCCCCGTATCTTAGGGCCACTTGGTGCTAGGAACCCCAGCTTTGGATATGTTGTGGTACCAATACCACTGGGTTTGCACACCAAATTTGGGGTTCCTACCACTAAGTGGCCCTGAGATACGGGGCCCCAAAGTCAGTTCAGAAAATAAATTTTTTTGCTGCAGAAAAGTGCTTGACTCCAGTATAAGTCGAGGGGGGCACTTTCAGCACAAAAAAATGTGCTGAAAAACTCGACTTATACTCGAGTATATACGGTATCCCCTTTTTTAGATATTTGGATTGTGCTAGCTCCTGGTGAAGTGATGGTGTCACGAAACGCGTAGAGAACCTCATGCTGCAATCCTATTGGCTCTTTTACAACTTACATCAATGTATGATTTTATTTGTATACTGTATCATGTTGCAACGACAAATTGTTTCTAATTATGTTTTTGTATGGTCATTAATTGTTGATGGATAATACAAAAAAGATTGGCCTTTATATGTATTTATTTTTGCTTATGGATTTATACCATGACTCTGTTCTCTACATCGACTGTTGGGTACACTCCTCATATAAAGTCCCAAACGCTTTTTCTTCTGTTTTACCTGACAAAGGATTTGGATTTCTGTCCATCCAGTCCTGAGATTTACACAGCTCTGCCACACAGGACAGCCCTGTCTGGCAGGGCAGGAGAACTACTTTTTCTCTTCTGCAGTTAAAGGGGTTGTAAACCTTTGTGTTTTTTCACCCTAATGCATCCTATGCATTAAGGTGAAAAAACACCTGGCAGTGACCGGCCCCCTTTTTACTTACCCGAGCCCCTTCATCTCTTCGGCGGAGACGCGCTGTCCCTCTCCCCCCACGGAGGCCTGGCTCTTGATTGGATAGATTGATAGCAGCGCAGCTGTTGCCTCCCAATGACGTGGGTGCCGGGGGCGGAGCCAAG
Source organism: Lithobates clamitans (assembly GCA_037952925.1). NCBI lineage: Eukaryota > Metazoa > Chordata > Amphibia > Anura > Ranidae > Lithobates > Lithobates clamitans. The sequence continues at coordinate 3,231,155 of JBBGZY010000648.1, forward strand.
TCCAGCATTCATGTCTGGGGACGCAAATGCTGGACTCGGGAGCGCGCCCGCAAGATATCCCCCTCGGAACAGCACTTCTCCTAGCGGGTTATCTGATACGGAGAGGAGCCGTGAGAGCCGCCGAGGGACCCCAGAAGAGGATGTTCGGGGCCACTCTGTGCAAAACGAGCTGCACAGTGGAGGTAAGTATGATATGTTTGTTATTTTTTTTTAAAAACAATCCTTTACAATCACTTTAAGTAACACTTACAAGTCTTGTCCCTCCCCCAGCCTGAGACTGGTTGGTGAAAGAGGCAGCAGATGGATGAGCTCATTTCTCGGTCACTCCGCTTCCTCTTTCTATGAGCATGTTACTTGTTAGGACACAGGAACTGCAGCACAACTGATTGGCTCCTTGTGTTGCTTCTCCCTCTCCCAGTCTGAGCACTGCTGTACATGGGGCATGCAAGAAGCTGATACCAAGTCAAACTTAGTTTTAGGTTTCTTATTAAAAAAAGAAAAATGCATTTAATGATATGTTAATGAATACTGAGCTATGCCTTTTATATGCCTGGAGTTCAACTTAGAAGTAAAGCTGGATGTGCTGAGAACTCAGCCTGCTCTCCTCCAATGATCAGACTTGTCCTGACATACCCCCCCTCATAGCCATTTATTGGGAAGATTAGTGTACTGCTGTTTCTCCTCCCCTAGTGCCTCAAGCTTTTTTGGTAGCTGAGAACAGAGGATATGTGATCACTTATAAAAAGGGAAAAAAGGTATTTAGAATGTTTTTTATATACACTATATTGTCAAAGGTATTGGGATGCTTGCCTTTACAATTTTTAATTTTTTTTTATTGGATATGTTTTATACAGAAAGTAAAAAAATACAGTTTTTTTTTTTTAATGCAGGCTTTTCTAATTTATATAATAAAAAAATAAAAAAACTCAGTGGTGACCATCGGGTTCTATTGGGTTGAGGTCAGTACTCTGTGCAGGCCAGTCAAGTTCCTCCACCTCCTCGCTCATCTATGTCTTCATGCAAAGTGTCAATATTTGTAGTGTTGACCCTTCTTTTTCAAGACCTCTGCAATTCTTCCTGGCATGCTGTCAATCAACTTCTGGACCACATCCTGACTGATGACAGCCCATTCTTGCATAATCAATGCTTAGAGTTTGTCAGAATTTGTGGGGGGTTTTTTGTTCACCCGCCTCTTGAGGATTGACCATAAGTTATCAATGTGATTAAGTAAAGCATGGAGTTGCCTGGCCATAGACCCAAAATTTCGATGTTTTATTACCCAAGCCACTTAGCTGTCACTTTTGCCTTATGGCAAGATACTTTATCCTACTGGAAAAGGCATTGTTCCTCACCAAACTGTTCTTGGTTGGTTGGGAGAAGTTGCTCTCGGAGGATGTTTTTGTACCATTCTATATTCATGGTTGTGTTCTTAGGCAAAATTGTGAGTGAGCCCACTCCCTTGGCTGAGAAGCAACCCCACACATGAATGGTCTCAGGATACTTTAATGTTGGCATGACAAAGGACTGATGGTAGCGCTGATGGTTTTTTCGGGATGCCCCAAACAATCGGAAAGGGGATTCATCAGAGAAAATGACTTTACCCCAGTCCTCAGCAGTCCAATCCCTGTACCTTTTGCAGAATATCAGTCTGCCCCTGATGTTTTTCCTGGAGAGAAGTTGCTTCTTTGCTGCCCTTCCTGACACCAGGCCATCCTCCAAAGGTCTTCTCCTCACTGTGCATGCAGATGTACTCACGCCTACCTGCTGCCATTCCTGAGCAAGCTCTGCACTGGTGGTGACCCGAACCTGCAGCTGAATCAAGGAGACGTAGGAGACGGTTCTGACGCTTGCTGGACTTTCTTGGGCACCCTGAAGCCTTCTTCACAAATGCAGTGGAAATGTTTTTTTATGGGATAAAGTTCAGTTTCATGCCAAAGAGGGACTTTGCAATTAATTGCAATTCATCTGATCACTCTTCATAACATTGTGGAGTATATGAAAATTGCCATCATAAAAACTGAGGCAGCAGACTTTGTGAAAATGAATATTTGTGTAATTCTCAAAACTTTTGGCCATGTCTGTACATGCAGAAACGCATTTGAATGGATCTGGAGTGCGTTTCTGTGGCGTGAACCAGCCCTTAAAGTGATACTAAAGTCTACTTTTTTTATTTTAAAATAACAAACATGTTTTACTTACCTGCTCTGTGAAGGGGTTTTGCACAGAGCAGCCCAGATCCTCCTCTTCTCGGGTCCCTCAACGGCTCCTCCTGTCGGGTGCCCCCACAGCAAGCAGCTTGCTATAGGGGCACCCGAGGTGAGCCGCTGCTCTGTGTGTCCATTCAGGCACGGACATCCACCCCCTCTCTCTTCTCATTGGCTCACTGACTTTAATTGATAATAGTGCCTGCTGCTGTGTCTCAGCCAATCAGGAGGGAGAGTCCCGGACAGCTGAGGCTCTCATGCAACATCGCTGCATTGAGATGGGGCTCAGGTAAGTATTACGGGGACTGAGGGGGGCTGCTGCACACAGAAGGTTTTTTTTTTTTATCTTAATGCATAGAATCCACTAAGATAAAAAAAAATTCTGCCTTTAGAACCACTTTAATTCTGCTTTTTAATAAACTTTTTGTAGTTTTTCTTTAAGTGTTTGTCATAAAACAAATAATGTTATATTACTCTTGTGTGTTTTTCAATATGATATTACAAAAACAAAAATTGACAAAAAAAATTTGATGGATGAATGGTAAAAATAAAATACAAAGAAATAAAATAACCTTAAAATATAATAAAAAAATAATCGGTAAAAAAGTGGAAGAAATTTTTTATAATAGCTGGCTAATGGTTAAAGTGGGGTTCCACCCAAATTTTGAACAATATCTGTATGTATTCTCTTCCTTGCCTAGATGCTGACATGCCGTTTAAAAAAATTTAAATCGCCGTAATTACTTTTTATTTTTCTATTCTTCTTTGCACTTCCTGGTTCTCCTCCCGTGGGAGTAGGTGTGTTTCTAGCCTCTCCCAGACTCCTGGGAGCTAGTCTCAGGCTTCCCAGGATGTCACTGAGCATGTGCGGGAACGAGCGGTGAATGCTGGGAGCACAGCATTCACCACATCCAGGAAATAAATGCTTGTGGGCTTCAAATGCCCACAATGAAGATGGAAACCGCCTGCAGTGAATAATATAAGTTATTCTTTCTGACGAAATCTGACACAGGCGGACATATTACACACAATATGTGAGTATGTAATGCTGAGAAGAAAAGTTTGTGAATGAACTAAAAAAAAAAAAAAAACGATAGATAGGTGGACCCCCGCTTTAATAAAGGGTTAGATAGGTACAATGTTTTTTAAAAGATATATATTTCTTTTTTCTCTTACAAGGTTCATCAAGCAAAGTATCTGCAGCAGGGGAGGAGACGCCAGGCACACAAACTGGTTCTACAAAGTTTTGGGGGAAAATTTGGGTTAAATATTAAAGCCACTCAATGCACTGCTAATATTATCATGACATAGCTGACCTGAACTAGGAAAGAAAGCTTATTTACCACAATGAGGGATTGAGTGAAGTGATTTCAATAACATTAATTTTGCTGCTAAATTACCAACTTTACATTCAGCAAGTTTTTTCAGAAACTCCCAATTTTACCTACTGAGCTACTTCTAGAAAATTTGGTTGATCTTTATGTAGAGGGAGTGGTATTTTAGGGTTGTTTAGTGTACTTAATTTTGTGTTCTTCGTATTTGTGGGGTTTTTTTTATGTGTATTTGAATCTTTGTGCTACTTGACATTTTTGTTTACTTTTTTTTTTTTTTAATTCTGTGTGTTTATTTCCCTTTCTTTGAAAAAAAGGTTAAATCACGGGGCTAACAAGGGAGGCAACAACAGGCCCAGGATAATTGAAGAAGCCTCTGTAACCTTTAGAAGTCATTTAAAGTCTATTGCACCCAATAATTCCATGCTCCCCATTTGCTCCTAAATATTTAGCCAAAATTGCATAATTTTATTAAAATCTTCAGATTTTTGCCAAAATGTGGGGAGAATGATAACTATCAATTTTACTTATCCCTAACCTAATCACTGGGAAGCTTTGCCCTTCCATGGTCTGTCCTTTTATTACAAAAGATGCGGTATAGTGGTAGACATGTGCAATTTGTTTGGAAGTGTTTTTTTTAATGAATTTCGACAAATTCGTTAATTCGGAAACATCTGAATTAACAAAAAAATAGTTTAATGGATTTTTCTGAATATTCGAATATTCAAAAATCCGTAACTTCTTAGATTCAAAATTCGAAAATGCAAAAACCTGAAAATTCGAAAATCTGAAATGACTAACTATTACATTATAGGTGTTGGAATTTTCTTTCAAAATTCTTAAATTCGTAAATTTGTAAATTCAAAAATCCGAAAATCTAAAAATAATACAGAAATTCCGAAAGTTCGAAAGAACAAAAATCTGAAAATTCAAAATGATAACTAACTTATAATAACTGACTATTAAATGATAGGTATTGGAATTTCCTTTCAAATTTGGCTGTTAGTGAACGTAACGAATACATATTTATTCAAAGTTAAGAATTATCCGAAATAACGAATGCCGTATCTAATCGAATGGAACGTAACAAATTAATAATAATAAATAATAATAATAATAATAAAAACTTTTCATTATTATTATTTATTATTAATTCATTCTGTTCCATTTGTTTAGATGCAGCATTCGTTATTTCAGATAATTCGTAACTTCGGATAAATTTGTATTCGTTACGGTCACTAACAGCCAAATTTGAAAGGAAATTCCAATACCTATAATTTAATAGTTGGTTATTAGTTAGTTATTATTTAGAATTTTCAGATTTTCGTTCTTTCGAATTTTCAGAATTTTTAAATTGTTTTTAGATTTTCAGATTTTTTAATTTACAAATGTGCGAATTTAACAAATTACGAGTTTTCGAATTTACAAATTTATGAATTAAGGAATTGCGATCATAATGATTGACCCGAAAAACGAAAAAAAAAAAAAAGCGAATGAAACGAAAACAAACACATTTTTTGGCAGTGCACATGTCTATATAGGGGTGGGCCCATGCATTTATTTTTAAAGGAGCAAGATGCAGAGGAGATGCTGCTTTGTAAGGACACTTTCACACTGACGCTGCTGTGGTTTTGCCGCAGCGCGGGTGCAGCTCAGTGTACTCGCGGTTTTCGTGTGGGTATGCTGTGCTTTCCCGTAGAGTTCTACTATGTCCTGCAGGTTTGGTACTCTTTCTGAAAGTGCACCAAAATTTCTGCATGCAAATAAAGTGTCCCTAATATGGACATTCCTGCATTTAACCGCTAGCCGACCAGCCGACGCAGTTATACGACTGCGCAAATCGCCGTAGCTGTACGTCGCTCCTTTAAGACGTCACAGCAGGCGTGCGAGGACCGCCGCCCCTCCCCGGAGCCGATGCACGTGCCCGGCGGGCGCGATTACCACCAGACACCCGCCATCGCTCGTGACAGAGCGAGAACTGGGATCTGTGTATGTAAACACACAAATCCCGGTTCTCTCAGGGGAGAGGAGACAGATCGTGTGTTCATACTAAGTAGGAACACTGATCGGTCTCCTCCACTAGTCAGTCCCATCCCCCACAGTTAGAACACACATAGGGAACACAGTTAATCCCTTGATTGCCCCCTAGTGTTAACCCCTTTACTGCCAGTGTCATTTATACAGTAATCAATGGCTATTTTTAGCTCTGTAGTGTCAAAAGTGTCCAATCTGTCCGCCGCAATGTCGCAGTCCTGATAAAAAAAAGTAGACCGCCGCCATTACTAGTAAAAAGAAAAAAATAATAATAATAAAAATGACACAAATCTATCCCCTATTTTGTAGATGCTATAACTTTTGCACAAACCAATCCATATACGCTTATTGCAATTTTTCTTACCAAAAATATGTAGAAGAATATATATCGGTCTAAACTGAGTAAAAAAAGTATCTTTTTTTTTAAAAAAATTGGGATATTTATAGCAAAAAGTACAAAATATTGTGGGTTTTTTTTTCAAAAATTTGAAAAAAAACCCCACTGCTGATCTAGTGGGATTTTCACGCACAACCATCTCTTGGATTTACAGAGAATGGTCCGAAAAAGAGAAAATATCCAGTGAGCGGCAGTTATGTGGAGGAAAATGCCTTGTTGATGTCAGAGGTCAGAGGAGAATGGGCAGACTGGTTTGAGATGATAGAAAGGCAACAATAACTCAAATAACCACTCGTTATATCCAAGGTGTGCAGAATACCATCTCTGAACGTACAACACATCGAACCTTAAAGCAGCAGATGATCACACCGGGTGACACTCCTGTCAGCTAAAAACAGGAAACTGAGGCTACAATTCACACAGGATCACCAAAAATTGGACAATAGAAGATTGGAAAAACGTTGCCTGGTCTGTTGAGTCTGGATTTCAGCTGCGACATTCAGATGGAGGGTCAGAATTTGGTGTAACAACATGAAAGCATGGATCCATCCTGCCTTGTATGAACGGCTCAGGCTGGTGGTGGTGTAATGGAGTGGGGGATATTTTCTTGGCACACTTTGGGCTTCTTAGTACCAATTGAGCATCGTTTTAACACCAAGGCCTACCTGAGTATTGTTGCTGACCATATCCATCCCTTTATGACTACAGTGTCCCCATCTTCTGATGGCTCCTTCCAGCAGGATAATACACCATGTCACAAAGCTCCAACCATCTCACCCCTGGACAATGAGGTCACTGTACTCCTATGGTCTCCACAGCCACCACATCTCATCCAATAGAGCACCTTTAGGATGTGGTGGTACTTGAGATTTGCATCATGGATGTGCAGCCAACAAATCTTCAGCAACTGTGTGATGCTATCATGTCACTATGGACCAAAATCTCTGAGGAACGTTTCCAATACCTTGTTGAATCTATTCCATGAAGAATGAAGGCAAAATGGGGTCCAACCCGGTACTAGCAAGGTGTACCTAATAAGGTGGCTGGTGTGTGTATAATCCTTGTGTTTCTAAGAACTTGGTTCTGTAATTCTGTATTAAATATAGTCACAGGTATGATTAAGCATCTATATCTATATATATCTATATATATAGATATTTATATTTATATATATCTATATAAGTTTTTCCTGGAGGCCTGCTATTCCTGTATTTTGCACGCATTTCTCAAGGTGACGTAACGTTTCGCAGTCACATTTACCACCCCTCCAGTCGGCTCTCATCACCTCACCCCAGCTCCTTGCGAGGTCTATGCTCTGGATCACCAGGAATTCATGCTTGACAGGCCCCTCCGTTCCTGAATCTTCAAATCATCCCAAGAAAATCAGGCTGTTCTTATGTATCTCCACACTGGAATTTTGATAATATATGTCCTAAACCGCCTAATTGATTGATTGGCTTACTGCAGCCTTCCGAAGCACCAAATTTATCTTTAATAGCTGAAGACAGGCTCGGCAGGCAATCGGGGAGGGGGGGGGGGTCCCTTGGCGTCGATTTGCTCTTAACTGGAAAGTCATTACCACTTAATACATGTAGATTGTGTTGAAAGAAAATTATGTGTAATGAAATGAGGGGAAAATTAGTGGAGTGTTATGGGCGAAAGCAGATGTTACGGAGGAATTATGCTGCCAGAGATAATCACCTTCCCCAGCATTGTGTGTGCTGGAGTGTTAACTTTGATAGAGAATTGGGGGGAGACCTGAGAGCCTTGCCACTGATCTATAGACATTTGTGCTTTAAACATACACTGTAGTCGAAAAAAGGGAAACAAGCCAACCAGCCCTTCCTAGCTCTAGTGCAGTAGGCTATCCCAGTGCTAAAAACCAACTCGATGTTTATAATCTGACATCCTGGGAACACCAACAGCTGAGCCAAGTGATTGTACAGGTAAGGAAGGCAGCAGAGGGGACCAATCAGTTGTGCTGCATTGCTCAGCAAGGGGCATGATGTTATACACTCTATTACCAAAAGTATTGGGACGCCTGCCTTTACACACACATGAACTTTAATGGCATCCCAGTCTTAGTCTGTAGGGTTCAATATTGAGTTGGCCCACCCTTTGCAGCTATAACAGCTTTAACTCTTCTGGGAAGGCTGTCCACAAGGTTTAGGAGTGTGTCTATGGGAATGTTTGACCATTCTTCCAGAAGCGCATTTGTGAGGTCAGGCACTGATGTTGGACAAGAAGGCCTGGCTCGCAGTCTCCGCTCCAATTAATCCCAAAGGTGTTCTATCGGGTTGAGGTCAGAACTCTGTGCAGGCCAGTCAAGTTCCTCCACCCCAAACTCGCTCATCCATGTCTTTATGGACCTTGCTTTGTGCACTGGTCCAAATCATTTGGTGGAGGGGGGATTATGGTGTGGGGTGGTTTTTCAGGGGTTGGGCTTGGGCCCTTAGTTCCAGTGAAGGGAACTCAGCATACGAAGACATTTTGGACAATTTCATGCTCCCAACTTTGTGGGAACAGTTTGGGGATGGCCGCTTCCTGTTCCAACATGATTGCGCACTAGAGTTGCCACCTCATCCCTTTAAACCCGAACACCTTTGAATTACACAGGTTCTGAGGCTAATTAAATGCAGATAAGGCACCAAGTGAGTTTAATTACCACCTTAATCAGCCACAGAACCTGTGTAATTCATATGTGTTCGGGTTTAAACGGATGAGGTGGCAACCATACTGTGCACCAGTGTACAAAGCAAGGTCCATAAAGACATAGATGAGTGAGTTTGGGGAGGAGGAACCTGACCTCAATCCGACAGAACACTTTTGGGATGAATTAGAGCGGAGACTGGAAGCCAGGCCTTCTCGTTCAACATCAGTGCCTAACCTCAATGATCCAATGAGAAGAGAGAGGGGGCGGGGCTGAGCTGCAGCTCTGTGTGTGAATAGAGCCTGCTCGGGTGCCCTCATTGCAAGCTGCTTGATCAGTATTTTTTTTTATTACTCTTTATGTTTGCATATAGCAGTGTATTACATTGTTATATGCAAGCATTTTACTGAATTAAATTGATTCATTCAGTTTCTTTAATTGTGATTATCTGTGATTGGTCAGAGCTATTTTCATAACTCTAAACGCGTAACCTGTATAAATTTTCAAATTGTTGCCTATGGAGATTTTTAAGTACTGTACTCTGTCGCCATTCCACGGGCGTGCGCAATTTTAAAGCATGACATGTTAGGTATTTATTTACTCAGTATAACATCATCTTTCACATTGTACAAAAAAAATCAGAATATATTGTGTTTTGTTTTGTTTCAATTCATGAAAAAAATTGCGCTTGAAAAACCGCTGCGCAAATATCATGTGACAGAAAAATTACAACGACCGCCATTTTATTCCTTAGAGTCTCTGCTAAAAAAAAAAAGTATATAATATTTAGGAGTAAGGAGCATTCTTCCCAATGACCACAAGTGTAAGGAGCATTCTTCCCAATGACCATCACACTAACGTATCATGAGTTGTAGACAGGACCGGGACAAGGGGTGGGCAGGAGGGGAAGCTCGCCCTGGGCGCAATGGTTTATTGCAGGGATGGGGGCACTCTGTGCCAGTTGCTTCTGTTACAAGGCTGATAGGAGAAGGGACAGCAACATTGCTGCTAACTCTAAGGCAGGAGTCTCCAAACTGTGCCCTTGAGGGCCAGATGTGACCCTTTTCTAGCCATTATCCAGCCCTTGGGGCATTATTCCTCCCACTGACATGTGGCACTATTCCTCCCACTGACACCAGCAGTGGGGCACTATTTCTTCCACTGATACCAATGATGGAATACTACTCCTCCTACCAATACCAAGAACGGGGCACTACTCCTCCTACTAATACCAAGAACGGGGCACTACTCCTCCTACTAATACCAAGAACAGGGCACTACTCCTCCCACTAATAACAAGAATGGGGCACTACTCCTCCTACTAATACCAAGAATGGGGCACTACTCCTCCTACTAATACCAAGAATGGGGCACTACTCCTCCTACTAATACCAAGAATGGGGCACTATTCCTCCTACTAATACCAAGAATGGGGCACTACTCCTCCTACTAATACCAAGAATGGGGCACTACTCCTCCTACTAATACCAAGAATGGCGCACTACTCCTCCTACCAATACCAAAAATGGGGCACTACTCCTCCTACTAATACCAAAAATGGGGCACTACTCCTCCTACCAATACTAAGAATGGGGCACTACTCCTCCTGCTAATACCAAGAATGGGGCACTACTCCTCCTACTAATACCAAAAATGGGGCACTACTCCTCCTACCAATACCAAGAATGGGGCACTACTCCTCCTACCAATACAAAGAATGGGGCACTACTCCGCCTACTAATACCAATAATTCCTCCTACTAATACCAATAATGGGGCACCACCCTTCCTACTGTCCACCAACCCTGAGGCCAGATTTATTCTCACTGATTCAGAGCCAGGGACATTCTACCCCCACTGGCCACAATCCGGGCCTCCTAAAATCTGAAGGACAGTAGACGGTCTCTTTGTTTTAAACGTTTGGAGACCCCTACCCTAAGTAATGGGGGTGCAAATTGTCGTCTATGCTCCGGGTGCTGGATGACCTTGTCCCGGCACTGATTGTAGATATAGTCATTATTAGCAGGGGATCCCTGAGACCGGAAATCTATTTCAAGGGTTCCTCTGTGTTGAAAATGTTGAGAAAGGCTGGTTTAGAGTACAACCACCTTTACAAAAGTACTTCCATAGTGATGCATGGTTATCACATTTATGTTTGTATATATTCAAAACCTTGGCATTTATTAGGGTTTTGGAAGCAAGCTATGAATTGGGTCCTTGTAGCTAACTTGTAAAATGTTGTACTAGGGAATAAGAGGAAACATTTATTTGCAAACCTATCCAAGACTTCTGCCTAAGTTATGAATTTAGAAGCGGCTTCTGAATTAGATCCATTTAGCTAACCTGTAAAATGTACTACCAGCAAATAAATTGAAACATTTATTTGCAAAGGCATCCAAGACTTCTGCTGTTATTTCAAATTTAAAAGTAGGTTTTGACTCTGAGCCCGTTCACACCCTTCCAATGTGGTGTATTAACGCAACACACTGTGGTGTCATTCATTATAAATGGCACCCCAATGCTCTAAGGCAATGCACATGCGTTGCAGTGCACCACCATGCATAGTAAATCACTACCATGCGTTGTAGTGTGCGGCCTTGCCAAAAATAGAGCATGCCCACTTTTATGGGCGCATTGCAAGCTCATTATTTGAATGGATTACTTTAACACACTATGCATTAGAGTGTTAAAGTGTTACTAAATCTCCAACAGTAAAATCCATCTGTATTTGCAGTAAAGCATGCTTGTTATGCATGCTTGTTATACTCACTGTGTCCTCTGCATTGTGTAAAAAGGCTGTTTGATCCTGCTTCTCTGATCCTCCCCTTCTTCCACAGCCCCAATCCATCTGCTAATAGCACAGAGCCCCGGAGTCACTCTGCACATGCTCAATTTTGTGTGTATTGCTAAAGATTTTTTTTTTCTTGGGAGGGTGCATGTGATCAGCACAGGGCCAATCAGCACTGTCCAGACAGAGGGTCAGGGGTCCCAAGACCCGCTTCCTGATTGGCCGGGAGGAGGATCAGTGTTACAATAGCGAATATTTATTCGCTATTAAACACACCTAGGTGGGCTCAATTTGCATTCTCTGCGCCCCAAGCCCACCCTATTTTGAAGCCTATTAGAGCCTCTGGCTCTAATCAGATGCTTCAAAAAAACACTCCCCAGCCTTTGGACTCCATCCGGGCCAGACGCATGGATGGGGAGGCGGCGCCCGTGTGCCCTTAATGATGACAAGACTGCTATATACTGCTGATGAGAAAAGGTATTTAGCCGTTTATATTTTCTAAAATAATTGCATTTCCATGTTCTGTGTACTGTCAGAGATCAGATATAGTGAATGCAGGGTGCTGGGTTTAAAAAAAACACAAGTTAAAGTGGTATGAAACCCAAAAGCAAATGCTGCACTACTTTTTTTTTTTAGGCTGTATGGTCTTGGCAATCTTCTTATAGCCATAGGTGTGCGCAGCCTATTGTATTAGGGTGTGCACCACAAAGCTCCAACACATATGCCTTTGTGACATATTAACCGGTCTCTTCCCCACTCGTCATCCTAAAAAAATGGGGGGGGGGGGTGAGCAGGTGAGCACATAGGGGACCTGGGCAGCAGAAAGAAAAGGAACTGGTTCAAGAGGGGTGGTATACATTGGTACCAATCCCCTGTATTTTCCTCCCGTGGCAGCTGAATATTGGCAAAATGAGGAGAAGCCTACTTTCAGCTGCTGCAGAAGAAAATACAGATCTGTCCCTTAATTTCCACTCCAGCCGCCTATCCTGTCCAGGTTCTGGGGATCGGCAAGTAAGGATCGCGGCTTACCTGTCACCTGCCCACAATTAATGGGTTGCCAACTCCAGGATTAGGGTGTGCCCAGGCACACCTGGCACATCCCTTGCGCACGCCTATGCTTATAGCCTAGGCCAGTAATGGTGAACCTTGGCACCCCAGGTGTTTTGGAACCACATTTCAAATGATGCTCCAATACACTCCAGAGTGCTTGAGCATCATGGGAGAAATGTAGTTCCAAAACATCTGGGGTGCCAAGGTTCACCATCACTGACTTTATGTAGAGCAACATTTCTTTTTTCAGATCCTCAGTTCTTTGCCATGAGGTGCCATGTTGAACTTCCAGTGACCAGTATGAGAGAGTGAGAGCGATAACACCAAATTTAACACACCTGCTCCCCATTCACACCTGAGACCTTGTAACACTAACAAGTCACATGACACCGGGGAGGGAAAATGGCTAATTGGACCCAATTTGGATATTTTCACTTAGGGGCGTACTCACTTTTGTTGCCAGCGGTTTAGACATTAATGGCTGTGTGTTGAGTTATTTTGGGGGGACAGCAAATTTACACTGGTATGCAAGCTGTACACTCACTACTTTACATTGTAGCAAAGTGTCATTTCTTCGGTGTTGTCACATGAAAAGATGTAATAAAAAAATTTACAAAAATGTGAGGTAACTTTTGTGAGATACTGTATATGTATGTGTATATACATATATATATATATATGTATGTATGTATGTATGTATGTATGTGTGTGTGTGTGTGTGTATGTGTGTATATATATATATACAGTATATATGTGTGTGTGTGTATATATATATATATATACATATATACATACATATATATATATATATATATATATATATATATATATATATATTTAAAAATTATCAATTAAATACATTTAGTAAAAATGACCACAAATTATTATAGCTACATATATTTACAAATAAAATAAAAACATCTTAACTTAAAAAACACAAGGGCTTTACTTCATTATGGCATTTTAGCGACTCCTAAATTACAGGTGCACTTTAATTCCATTCTAAGAAATAATCTTAAAAAAAAAAAAAATCTACATTGAAGACTATGAAATGTAAAATTTAGTAGGGAGCCATATAAAAAATACCAGTCAGTAGTGAAATTACATAAACTCCAGAGACAAAATAGAAGTCTCATAACACAAACATTTCGATAGCGAAATTAATCTCAGCCGGAGTCTCTTCCTTAACCCTCAAGTAATTAGACAAAACTCATAAAGCAACAATATGATTTTGCATATAACACTTCTAGTGTCTCGTATAACAAATTCAGATTTTATATGTGCAGTTCACTGCTAGGCTTGTATTTCTTTATGTATGCCATCACTGCACAATAATATAGCTAGTTATTATAATGTCTTCATTAAGTTGTCGTGAAGTTGTAATTCGTCTTTCGGTTGGCTTTTCTCACTGCAAGTTAAAGGATGTGAATTGGTCTCCCAAAGTGCCAGAACTTGTGATGGCTGGCAAGGAACTTGGAAACCGCTGAGATGTTCCCAATATTCCTGCAAAAATGGCTAAAATACCTTCATTAAAAATGAAACAAATAAGATTAATAGAAAATGTTGTTTTCTTTAAAAATTTGGAAGGTTGAACAATTTCCCCTCTATTTATTTTATTTTTATATTTTCTATCATTTTTATTTTAGATTTTCCCATTAAGTTCTGTCCCACGGACAACGACTGTGCCAGGACAAATAGAGAGGGTGACTATACCCAGTAGGAACACAGGCAGCATAGGGCTTCTAACCCTTCTCTGCTCTCTAAACTAAAAAAAAAATAACATTTTTGGCTATTAATACATTTAGCAGGTCACTAACACTTTGGGGTGTATTTAAAAAAAAAATTCCATGGCTGTTCATCCCGCAAAACTGCTTGTAAATTTATTCTGTGTGAATGCCAAAAAAATCGAATGTTACTAGGCTATTTCTCTTTAGGTCAAATGTTCTTTATTTATAAGGATAGCGTGAATCAGGAAAACTTTGCATTTTGGCAACTAGAACTGACAATCATAGTAAATATGTATTCATTTCCTATGGTCATTAGCTCCATCTAGTGGCCATAATTCAGTATTTTCCTAATTTTCGCTATTCATATCAGTGAAAAACATTCGACCTGGAAAGAAAGCCTAGTAACATTCAATTTTGTTTGGCATTTGCACAGAACAATAATACACAGTTTCACAGAATGAATAGCTCTACAAATATTTAATAAGTACACCCCGTGGTGTTCTACTATAGAGATACTCATTAGCCGGTAGTATCACAGGTGTTAACAGTCTAAGCTGTCAGCACTGAAAGCTGATCTCTGACAAAAGTACCCCCCACTAAACCTTACCCGCCCTACCCCCCTCTAGCTAATTCCCTAATTAAATAATAAAAAAAAAAATCTAAATACCTTAAATTATTACATGTCACCGACTCTGAGTCTTCCTTTTTCTGAATTGCAGAGTGAGAGGGTCCTTCTTTGAGGGCTTCCCATTGGCTGAAAAACTAGTCCACTTTCTAGGGTCCAGAAAACTTCAGTGGCAGTGACAATGTCTCTATGAGGCATGGTAACATGACCAGTTGGTGGTGTGTCTTGTCTTTCTTGGTGGATTTTTGGTCTCCACCATTGGCAGCTGGTGTTTTTGTTGGGGGGGGTGGAAAACACCCCCCCCGGGATGCCGGTGGGGCAGCACTAGCACAACTGCCCCCACCCCACCCCGCAGCACGGCACAGCACTAACACCCCCAGCAAACCCCCCCCACCACCCGCTGTCCTTACCCTGGATGGGGGCGGTGAACCTGATGTAGCCATCTTCCAGCGTTGTCCTTAAGCGTGGCGGGACTCAGGGAAAGCTCTCTCCGGTGCGTCTCCTCTCTGCTCCTCCCGGAACTAGGCGTCCAAAATGATTGCGTGACATTTTGGCCAGTCGGGAAATGGGTTTCATACCTGCTTCCTGATTGGCTGGGAGGAGGATCAGTCTTGAAATGGTGAATATTCATTCGCTGTCGCAACACACCTGGGTGGGCTCCGGTCGCATCCTCTGCTACCAAAGCCCACCCTATTTTGAAGTCTATTAGAGCCTCTGATTCTAATCAGGTGCTTCAAAACAAAAAACCCAGCTGCTGTAAATCATGCGCCCGGTGCGCTGAAAGGGGCCGGACACATGAATAGGGGATGGCCATTCAGCCTTCATTGGCCAGTGCATTATTATTAATATTATTATTATTATTATTCAGGATTTATACAGTTTGCACAACACTTGACAATCTAAAGGGAGACAATACAATTACAACACAATAAAATACAGGAGGGCTAAAAGGGCCCAGCTCATAAGAGCTTACTACAATCTAATAGAGTGGGAAAATGGTGGAAAAAGTAATAACTGCGGGGAATGAGCTGATGGAAGAGTTAAAAGTTAATTTGTTAGTCGAAGGCGTGATAGTCTTCCCTAAAGAGAAAGGTTTTCAGGGATTGACTAAAGGTGGCCAGAGTAGGAGATAGCTGGACAGATTGAGGTAGAGAGTTCCAGAGAATGGGAGAGGCTCTGCAGAAGTCCCGGAGAGGAGCATGGTTGGGGACAATGAAGCTAGAGAGTAGGAGGCCTTGGGAGGAGCTGAGAGGACGGTTTGGGTGATATTTGGAAACAAGATTGGTGTTGTAGCTCAGAACAGAGTTGTAAATGGCTTTGTATGTTAGTATTTTGAACTTAGAGTTCGAGTTCCACCCACTTTTACAACTCTTCAGCATCCCTCACTAAACTGTGCACTGTAAACGAATTGAATATTTTTTAATTTTTTTTCTCAGCACCTACTGTATATCTGCTGTATTCATTTTTCACTTCCTCCTCCCTGGCCGTGGCCCATCGCATCATTTCCTGTTTGCAATGCCTTCTGGGAACTTCCACTGACACTGCCGTTGCTATGGAAACCTGACCTGAAACCTATTACACTGCTTGTGCTGCACTGAGCATGTGCGAGATCTGCAAGGATGAGATCCAGGAAGAAATAAAGTCTGGCTTCAGATGCCCACACTTAAGATGGCCGCGGCCTGCTGAAAGTTTATAAAACAACAAACTACTGCTATAACCTAACAAAACAGACCTTAGTTTACAGACTAACTTTACTAGAATACATTAAGCTTTTGTATTATAGGGGTATTTTTATTTAAAAAGTATAATTTCGGCCGGAACACCACTTTAATTTGCTGGGCAATTGTAAGCCAGTGGAGTGATTGGAAGAGAGGGGTGATGGACACTGAGTGACCCTCAGTTGACTATCTTGTGACCTGCATTTGACTAGCTTCAAGCAAGTTTAGCATACCTATAAACTTTTATAGGAATGGAAAACCTCTGTCAACACACACCCTTAAAATGGAAAAAGCTATTTAAAATGAAATTACATGTTCTTTTTATAAAATTGAGTTTTCCTTTAAAAATAATTAAGATAAAAAAAATTAATTTTTTAAACAGAGAATATTATTATGAAATATTTGCAATACAGTATTTGAAACATGAGTGTTGGTTGAGTTTTGATCATTCTTTTTTTTTTTCTATTTTCCTTATATTTAAAGGTATAACTCCCTAGTCATCAATTCCCTGGCGATCAGCTCAGTTATACAATCTGGAGAAGGCTCTGCAGTGTTGCCTGCAATGGTCACTAATGGAATCAGGGAAGACCCAGAGGTGTAGGCAATAACCACCTCACAAGATCCACATATGAAGCAGCTGGGACACAGGCAGCCGGGCTAATCCCTTTAGGTCTTAGCTTTAGAACATAGATGCGGAACCTTTGGCGGAAACCAATATGAAGCTTCTTGAAAGGTCTGGCCATAACTCTAATATTCGGATGTTACGTGGCGTGCGGGATTATTTTTAGAGCACGCCGAGATGATTTTCTTTGAGGTTCTCAGTCACAGCAAGACATCAAGCATGCATAGAGCCTATAAAAATTACCAAGACCATAAATCAAAAATTGCTTACTTCCCTGCTTACAGTTTGCCAGTCCTGCTCGAATTTGTGCGACTTCCAGTTCCACAAACCATCAGCGGTAACTAAAATAGCATCAAGCCTGTGCTAGCATTTCATTAATGCCCATCTAAAGGTTTGATAACCATGAAGAGAGGAATGACAGTCAAATGTTAAAAAATTATATAAAAAAAAAAACACAATTCTGTATAGGTACATATTGGCAGTATAATTTAAGGTATTCTGTGTGCTTGGCATTTGGTTCTGGGGTATACTAGAGGAGTGAGACTTTTATGGAGCAACAGATATTCCTCTAATGAGTCCCAGCTCTGCCTCCTGAATCAAGAGTGGCCTCTGTCACCTCCCCATTTACCCTCTGTAGGGCATATCGAATTGTTTGAAGTACAGAAGTTAGGAGTTAATGCCAGTTATCCCTCTTGACTTGTTTCAGAAATTGGTGCAGCCACTTACAATGGCAGGCTCATATGCAATGTAACCTGGCATCCAGGAGATGATAGGCCATACACAGTTTATATTGAATGGAAAGACTGCATTCTCTGTGATCTTGGTGTATGTTTTTCATAATGATATGACATTTTAGCTGGCACATAGATGGTAATAGGTGTTTCATATGCAGTTTCCAGTGAATGGATAGACTGCATTCTCAGTGATGTCATTGGCCTCTAGAGAATGGATAGGCCACATTTTTAATGATGTCACTGGTCTCTAGTGAATGGATAGACTGCATTTAGACTGCATTCTCAATGATGTCATTGTCCTCCTTTAATTGTGTGGGCTACATTCTCAGTGATGTCACCAGTCTCTAGTGAATGCATAGGCTACATTCTCAGTGATGTCACCAGTCTCTAGTGAATGGATAGGCTACATTCTCAGTGATGTCACCAGTCTCTAGTGAATGCATAGGCTACATTCTCAGTGATGTCACCGGTCTCTAGTGAATGGATAGGCTGCATTCTCAGTGATGTCACTGGTTTCTAGTGAATGGATAGGCTACATTCTCAGTGATGTCACCAGTCTCTAGTGAATGAATAGGCTACATCCTAAGTGATGTCACTGGTCTCTAGTGAATGGATAGGCTGCATTCTCAGTGATGTCACCAGTCTCTAGTGAATGGATAGACTGCATTCTCAGTGATGTCACTGGTTTCTAGTGAATGGATAGGCTACATTCTCAGTGATGTCACTTGTCTCTAGTGAATGGATAGGCTGCATTCTCAGTGATGTCACTGGTTTCTAGTGAATGGATAGGCTACATTCTCAGTGACGTCACCAGTCTCTAGTGAATGGATAGGCTACATTCTCAGTGATGTCTCTAGTAAGTGAAAAAGTCTACATTGCCAAGGATGTCACTTCTGTATAGATGGATAAACTTTGTTCTCATGTAAAGCTTGTATTGTGGTGTCATTGATCTCTAGCTGACGCCTTCTCTTCAAATGTAAAGCATTACATTTGAAACTGCACCAGTAAAAATCACCTAAGCATGTTTTTTTGGAGTCTAATCCGAATTTCCATGCTGTCAGTGTATTTTTCTATTTTGGTTCGGATTCGCGTTACAAAGAGTTTATTTAGTAGCCTCATGTCATCTTGATGCGGGAATAATGCAGAAAACAAACAAAAGACACTGACTCGAAGTGACAGCATGTGCAGCTATTTCCTAAAAAAAGACTGCTATACCAGATGTTATCCAAGATACATTAGCTAATTGAATTTCATAATACAGGGTCACATACATTTAAATGTTTGGTGAATGCAGCAAATTTAAAGGACGTAGGACAACAGCAAGATATCCAGACAACTTAACTTAGAGGAGACCAAATTATGTTTTTAAAAGGTCAAGTAAGCAGATTTTTATATTATTTCAGGAATTTTTGAGATTTTTTTTTTGTTTGACCTTGTTGATGTTGGGATCGTCAGCGGTTTTGCTAAGAGATTTGGTATTTGTACATTTTATAGGAAAGCTTAAATTGCACTTGTAGTTTCAAGCTTTCTGCAGTCCTATTTGTCATACCATGTCATTGTATGTTGTTATATATTACAAAACAGAAGATGGGGCATAAAGTGAACCTGTGGACATCCAAATCTTTAATTTTAACAAGCAGTAAATGAGTTCTAAAATAAACCCTCACTAACCTCTGTAGCTGAAGGCACTGTGGAACAATTCATCCTTAAAGTTCCCAGAAGTAAACACTGATATTGATCAAGTTTTCAGCAGCTTAGATTTCCTTCCCCTCCCAGCAGTGGATTAGCTGCCCCTCCCTTTTAGCAGTGAGTCAGATGTCAGTCTCACCATGCTCACTCCTCCCAGCAATGACCCAACGTATTTGCGCAGTGGTCTTATAAACACAATTAAAAAAAAAAATACTCTTTTTGGAATTAAAAAATAAGAAAACAGTACAGTTAGCCTAATTTTTTTTTATATTGTGAAATATAATGTTACGCCAAATAAATTGATACCCAACATATCCTGCTTCAAAATTGCGCTCGCTCGTGGAATGGCGACAAACTTTGACACTTTAAAATCTCCATATGCAAAGTTTAAAATTTTCTACAGGTTACCAGTTTTGGGTTACAGAGTAGGTCTTTTGCTTCAATTATTGCTCTCGCTCTAACGATTGCGGCGATACCTCACATGTGTGGTTTGAACACCGTTTACATATGCGGGAGCAACTTATGTATGCGTTCGCTTCTGCTTGCGAGCACGGCGAGCGCTTTAAATTCATTTGTTATTTTTTTCTTATTTATTTTACTTTTTATTTTTTATTTTTACACTGTCCCTAAAAAAAAAAAAAAATTGGATAACTTTTATTCCTATTACAAGGAATGTAAACAGAAATAGTAATAGAAAATAGAAAAAATAGAAAAAAAGCATGATAGGACGTCTTTAATGTGAGATATGTGGTTTAAAAATGTCTACGATCGCGGCGATACCTCACATGTGTATTTTGAATTACTGGAACGCAGCGGAAGGGGGGTGGGCACCTCTCCCGCCACCAATAAAATTGATCTTGCGGCAAATCTGCCGCAGAGACCACTTTAATCTGAAAGCGGACCGCCCACCGTTTTTAAAAAATACCGGGGTTATCTGCTGCCATAACAACGGTATTCAACGTCAAAGTACCGACGTATAAGGACGGCAGGCATCCAGAAGTGGTTAAAGTATAACTAAAGGCAAAAAATGTACTATTTTTTTAGTTTTTGGGTGGAGTATAGAGTGATTAGAATACCTATTAGGTTTGCATTGCTATCTGTGTCCTGTAAGGGAGATTCTCTCTCTCTATTTGTCCTGTTTACCATAATCATTGAATTATCATTAAAAGTGGAAGTAAAAGAAAATCTCAAATTTTGGGTTGTCCCCAGAAAAGTAATAGAGGGGAAACCTTCCAATTAGGACACTAATTCTAGTGGCCTGAGGGGCAAAGGATTCCCTTGATTTGCAGGGATTTCCTCTCACTTCCTGTTTTGGACAGGAAGTGAAAATAAATCTACACAACGGGGCACAGATGGCAAAATGTAAAAAAAAAGTTTTGCCTATAGCGCTACTTTAACAACAAGCCTAACCCACCAGTAACACTAACATTAAAGTAGAACTATGGGCAAAACCATTTTTTTTTTCTTTTTGGATAGCGTAATGGAGGGTATAACCCCTGTCCGATAAATTTTTGCCATGTGCGTCCCATTGTGGAGATTTCCCTTCACATAGCCAAGACAGGAAGTGAGATAAAATACCCGCAAATTAAGGGAATTCCTGGGGACCCCCAGGTCACAAGAACTAGTGTCCCTATTGGAAGATTTTCCATCTATTACTTTTCTGGGGACAACCCAAAATTAGGGTTTTCTTTAACTTTCACTTTCGATGATAAAGGTAAGCAAGACAAATAGAGAGAATGAATCTTCCCAAATCCCAACGGGGGGGGGGGGGGCAGAGTTAGCAATAAAAACCTACTAGCTGTTTTAATCCATCTCCACTCTACCCAAATTGTTTTTTTTTATGAAGTTTTGCCTTTAGTTATACTTTAACCTCACACTAATCCTACCTGTAATCCTAACGCTAATCCTTTCTGTAACCCTTTCACAATAACCCTTCCTATAACCCCAATCCTGACCCTAACCCCTAAACTAACCTTTCTGTAACCCTAACACTAACCCTCCCTGTAACCATCCACCCCTCCCCGTAACTCTACTCCTTTTAACCCCCTTACTACAATTCACTACTAATCCCTGTAACCCCCTTACTACAACTCCCTACTACTCTCTGTAACCCCCTTCTACAATTCCCTACTACTCCCTGTAACCTCTTTCTACAACTCCCTACTACTCCCTGTAACCCCCTTCTACAACTCCCCACTACTTCCTGTAACCCCCTTCTACAACTCCCTATTACTCCCTGTAACCCCCTTACTACTACTCCCTACTACTCCCTGTAACCCCCTTCTAAAACTCCCTACTACTCCCTGTAACCCCCTTCTACAACTCCTTAACAACCCCTGTAACCCCCTTCTACAACTCCCTATTACTCCCTGTAACCCCCTTACTACTACTCCTTACTACTCCCCGTAACCCCCTTCTACAACTCCCTACTACTCCCCGTAACCCCCTTCTACAACTCCCTACTACTCCCTGTAACCCCCTCACTACTACTCCCTACTACTCCCTGTAACCCCCTTACTATTACTCCCTACTACTCTCTGTTTCTCCCTGTAACTCTAACACTAACCTTCCCATAATCCTAACACTCACTTTCCTGTAGCCCTAACTTTAACCCTCCTAGTAATCATCACACTAATTTAATTGTAACTATAACACCAATCTTCCTGTAACCCTAACATTATAAACCTAACACCATCCCACCTATAACACTACCCCCCTTCTCTTGTAACACTAACCTTCACTATATCTCAAAGACTAGCACAACCTCTACCCCTAACCTCTAGGTGTGTCTAACCCTAACCTCTACGTAGTGTTAACTCTAGCACTAATCTTCCTGTAACCCTAACATTATAACCCTAACACCATCCCACCTATAACACTTCTCCTTCTTCTGTAACACTAACCTTCACTATATCTCAAAGACTAGCACAGCCTCTACCCCTAACCTCTAGGTGTGTCTAACCCTAACCTCTACGTAGTGTTAACTTTAACACTAATCTTCCTGTAACCCTAACATTATAACCCTAACACCATCCCACCTATAACACTTCTCCTTCTTCTGTAACACTAACCTTCACTATATCTCAAATGCTAGGACAGCCTCTAACCCTATACTCTAGGTGTGTCCAACCCCTAAGTAGTGTTAACTCTGGCACTACTCTTCTTGTAACCCTAACACTAATCTTCATTATACCCCTAACACCAACCCACCTATAACACTACACCTACCTCCCTTGTAACGCCAACCTTCCCAATATCTCAAACACTAACACCACCTCTAACCCTGGGATGCTCTGTTCTGGAAATCTTTCTTTCTCCGATGTCTCTGGAAAGATAAGGCCTCTAGAGCTTTGTCCTTTGGACAGACCCTTTGGGTTTTTGAACCTTCCTGGTCAACACTTCTCTGATTGCTGAGAATACATTGGACTATGCATGCAGCATTCAAGGTTTGATCATTGTTAATAGTAGAGTTGAGGAGTACGTACAATACACTTGCATTACGTAGAGACATCTCTGGTGGTCTCTGGGGAGATCCTGTCTGTTCTCTGGGGCTGGGCAGCATTAAATGTACAAATGCCCTGCAAAAAAAAAAGCACAAGGGCCAGGCTCTAAAAATAATTTCTGAATTCTAATTCTGAAGCTTTCGAATAGAACACCGTATCCAATTTCTTTAGTCTTTCTTCAATCCATTAAACTTTTTTTTTTTTTTTTTTGAAAAGTCGTCTGGAGTTTACTAAGCACCAGATAATCGCTTACATATTGTTTACTTTGCTGAATAGGGGTTTGATTTGAGGATTGTTGTGCATATCTTAAACTCTTTAGCCTGCAAATAATACATTAGGCTTTGGTACTTAGACATTGGTGTCACTATTCATAAAATAATTGAGTTTACAAAAAAACTAAATCGATCTCTCATAATTGCTTTTTTTTTTCTTTTACAAGTAGATACATTTTATTTAAAAGTACTAATTCAAAGGCAAGGTAAAAAAACAAAAAAAACAAAACAAAAAAAAAAAAAACCTCACCTCCAACAACTTCCTGTAATTGCAAATTATTGTGAGGCAAACAAAGGGGAAAAAAAAATTGAAAATTATGAACCATTATGCTTGAGAGAGAGGAAAAAAAAAAAAAAAAAAGAAAAAAATACAAGAACGGAAAGCTGAGAAAAAAAAAAAAAAAGATGTCTCAGCTTCATGAAACACAGCTGACAAGCTCGACTAAATTACCCCCGGACCATTACAAAAATCACTTAATTGGCAACCATTTTGTTAGGTCAATTGACTCTAATTGAAAAAATAACAAAAAGCTTATTATGCTGCAAATGTGGCCGCGGAAAATGAGTCTTGTGTTAGAAAGAAACGATAATTCTACATTTCAGCTGCCGCTAACAGCACAAACTTCTGTGTTTTCCTCCACAAAAATATACCAACGAAGAGACACTGAATGTGAATTGAATTGGTTGTTTTGTTATATTTAAACTCTGGCTTCCTCCCCTCCTCCAGTTTTTGAGTGTACGATTGTGGTTTCAACACTCGACGGGTGGAATATATAATAAAGTGCCTGTCATTGTAATTACAGTTTAAACCAATATTTTTACTGATTGGAATTTTTATTTTTTTTAAATGAACTTGAGACTTGGAAGCCACATTAATATTAAAACAGATCCCAAGGTCATTTGAGGGTCAATGTAGGGTTTCAAAAAAAAGAACGCAGCGAGGACAAAAAAACACCAGTAGCATACTTTACATAATTTAGGATTTTTTTTTTTTTTAATTGTAAACTCTAAAGGTATCGGCACTGATGTTTTAAAGATAAGTGCTGTTTAAAAAAAATAGTGAAGAAAAACTCAGGACCCCCAAAAGATTTAGGAAAAGACGTGCATATATGGAAGGAGCGCCAGACCAAAAGGTAAAAGAGTCCAAATTAATTTATTGATATTGTGTTAAAAGACATCCAATGCGTTTCAGGGGTCCAATTAACCCCCCCTTCGTCAGGGCTACAATAAAACATAATAAAATATAAATACAATTGTGACTGATAAAATCATGAGCCTAACATCACAGATAACATGTATATACATGCACGCATACAGTGCATACAAAAATACCCGCATATACACACATATACATACATGTAAATAAATGGAGATGAAAAGATGAGGAAATATCAGATAGTAACTGTTAATATGCAATGGGTTCATTTTCTAAATGAAAGTGTTACTAAACCCACTACAGTAAAATCAGTCTGTATATGCAGTAAAGCATGCTTGTTATACTCACTGTGGAACCTAAGGGGTTAATCCTCTGCATTGTGAAAAAATGCTGTTTGATGCTGTCTTCTCTGATCCTCCTCTTCCACTGTCCCCAATCCATCTCCTGATAAAACAGCCTTGGGGGCAGTCTGCACATGCTCAGTTTAGTGTGTATTACTAGGGAGTTTTTTTTTTTTGAGAAGGTGCATGTGATCAGCACAGGGCCAATCAGCACTGTCCAGACAGACAGAGGGTCAGGGGTCCTGCAGCTTCATAGGACAGTGGGTCAGGGGTCCTGCAGCCTCATAGGACAGTCAGAGGAGAATGAAAACTCTTCCTACAAACTTTAACCGGTCACTCATAGAATTTATAAGACGGCTATATACTGCTGATGAGAAAAGGTATTTAGCAGTTTATATTTTCTAAAATAATTGCATTTCCATGTTCTGTGTACTGTGGGAGACCAGATATAGTGAATGCAGGCTTTAGTAGCACTTTAATATGATCAGATTGAACACGGTTAGTGAATGCCATTGCACCATTATACATATAATGGAAATAATAGACATAAAGACAAACAGTTCAATATAAACTGCGGTATTCGGCCGCTAGCGGTGCGGTTTTAACCCCCCATTGGCGGCCGAAAAAGGGTTAAAACCCCTCGTACAGCGTGGCTATAGCCGCGGTATTGCCGCGGTATCGCCGCGCTGTCCCATTGATTTCAATGGGCAGGAGCGGTGAAGGAGCGGTGAATACACCGCTCCTTCACCGCTCCAAAGATGCGGCTCGCAGGACTTTTTTTACCGTCCTGCCAGCGCACCGCTTAAGTGTGAAAGCCCTCGGGCTTTCACACTGAACAAACAGCGGAGGCTGTTTAGGGGCGGTTTGCAGGTGCTAATTTTAGCGCAATAACGCCTGCAAACCGCCCCAGTGTGAAAGGGGTCTTACTTTCCCTAATTTGAGTCCACTCAAAGTTCTCATTTTTAACTGAAGCTCCGATGAGTTTCTTTGACCCCCGAAACTTAGGCTGTCTTTTAACACAATATGAATAAATGAGTTTGGACTCTTATCTTTTGGTCGGGTGCTCGTTCCATATCTGCACGTCTTTTTTTAGTAACCCAAAAGACTCAAGACATTTTACAAAAAAACTCAATGGTACCACCTTACTGAAAAGGCAGCATTTATATCAGCGCCCACGCAAGTAAGCAGGGGTGGAGTTTGTGATGGGACCTTGTCTTGTTCCTATGGACTGCATTCTTCTGTAGGAGGTTCTAATAATATTATTTTCAGGAAATGTTCAATTTGATCTGGTTGCCATTTTCTGTAAAATTGTCTTCCATGACTAAATGCATGGACCTATGCTAACTTGCAGTTCTTGCATCTAGTTTCTAGCTGCATATGCCAGATTATGTAGCCAACAGATGCAAATATGGTTTGGATCATACACAAAATCCTTGTTGTTCTAGTCAGGCTTTAGGGTTTATTATGCACTAATAGCAGAAGTAATTTACGGAAAAAGCCACATTAACTGCTTCAGCCCCGGAAGACTTGGCTGCTTAATCACCAGGCCATTTTTTGCGATTCGGCACTGTGTTGCTTTAACTGACAATTGCGCAGTCGTGCGACGTTGCACCCAAACAAAATTGACGTCCGTTTTTCCCCACAAATAGAGCTTTCTTTTGGTGGTATTTGATCACCTCTGCGTTTTTTATTTTTTGTGCTATAAACTAAAGAAGAGCGACAATTTTGAAAAAAACACAATATCTTTTACTTTTTGCTATAATAAATATCCCACATTTTTTATCAAAAAAACAATTTTTTTCCTTAGTTTAGACTGATATGTATTCTTCTACATATTCTTGCTAAAAAAAATCGCAATAAGCGTATATTGATTGGTTTGCGCAAAAGTTTTAGATTTATGGCATTTTTATTATTTTTTTTTTTACTACTAATGGCTGCGATCTGCGATTTTTATCAGCACTGCGACATTATGGTGGACACATCGGACACTTTTGACACATTTTCGAAACCATTGACAATTATACAGCGATCAGTGCTATAAAAATGCACTGATTACTGTGTAAATGTCACTGGCAGGGAAAGGGTTAACACTAGGGGGCGATCAAGGGGTTAATTGTGTTCCCTAGTGTGTGTTCTAACTGGGGGGGGGGTGGGACTGACTAGGAGGAGACAGAGATCGGTGTTCATACATAGTATGAACACACGATCTGACTCCTCTCCCCTGAAAGAACCGGGATCTGTGTGTTTACGTGTCTGTGTCTGTGGCTGTCACGGGCGATCGCGGGAGCCCGACGGTCATCACGCCCGCCGGGCACTCGCATCGGGGTTGGGCACATGCACGCGCCCCCGCCGGCGCGGGCGTGCCCCTAGTGGCCAAAAGACGAAGCAACGTAACATAACGTCATTTCGCCCAGCCATGCCATTCTGCCGCAGTGAAACTGCGGCGGCTGGTCGGCAAGCGGTTAAGGAGAATCTGTCGCTTTGACTTTGAAGCTTTGCCATGCTCCCCAGCCAGCCCATTAATTCAAAACTGCTGTTGCAAATGCCCAGCGATTCCATGTATGGTGGAGTATGGTGGAGTATGTGACCTTCTCCCAAGAGGCAGTGCTCAAGGCCGCTGTGCCCACTCACCATTCCCTAACCTAATGAGAAGGATGGCACAGAGTTACACAGGCTTGGGACTACAGACATCAGAGGCGAGAAGTGAGTAAAATGGGATATGGGTTGGACTTTATGAAGACCTCATTTTGCCATTTTGCTTTCACTCAAAGGATCAGTACTTCCAAAATATAAAATCATTCCTTTTAGTCTACAGAAGGTTTATGGTGGCCAGGACTGGCCTATTCTTAATACTAAAATTCTACAAATATGAGTAATAATTATGTAATTCAAAGAACCAAAACAATCACCTGTATTGGTTGAAATAAATCTTCCAGCGTGTAATATTTTTTTGTCTCTGCCAATAACTGTCTCTAAAAACATTTTTAAAAAGGGAAATTGTAATTGCTTTTGGTCAGTTTTATCATTTTTAATGTTTTCAATTCTATAAACTGATTTTTTTTATATCACAAAACCAAAAAGGTAGCGCTATAACCTCAATGCTTCACCAAATAATACATAAAACAATAATAATAGTAATTAAATTAGTACTAACACCCAGTGTCCACACGTGATAAGGAATAATTTATAATGTCCAACAAAATGAATCAAAATGGCTCTTCCAATGTTCAATTCCTCTCCATCTTCCGCCATGTGATTGCGTGAATACCATAGAATGCACACACACTCCGGATTGACATGCCTGACAATTTCATGACAAGCTAAATGCATTTTATATTATGCACCACTTGGCAGTCACCACTGGATCATCCACTCCTCCTCTCTCAATGGATCAATACAGTGCCAGGGAAAAGAAAAAGGTCCCAATAATATAATATTGCTACAACACCTTAATCAAACGAAAAAAGGGGAAAAGGCGGGACTTTGAATGAAGTGCGCAGTCAATAGTGAGCGGTCATGAAATTGTATATTTATTGTATAAAAAGTTTCCAAACAAATTGGTACATGGGTCACAGTAATTCATCTATATTCCATATATCCGTGTTACATTGGTATTACACAGTGCCTATACAGGCTCTACGCGTTTCGTGGAGTATTGTAACTGTAGTATTGTAAAATGTAGCTGGGGATAAACCCTGGTTATATATATATATATATATATATATATATATATATATATATATATATATATATATATATATATATATTAATATTATATATAATATTTTTATTACCAGGGTGTATCCCCAGTTACATTTTTTCCATTTCTCTTTAAAAGCATTGACCTTGAAACCTAATATGTCCTAATATGTTCTATTTCAGATATACACATTGTTTGGAGGTGATTGCCGTGCGCGCCCTTATACGTCCCACTCGGGGTCGGTCTTCCCCATAGGTCGGTCTTCCTTCCTCACTTTGCCAGCACACACAGCACTACACTCCATTGTTTCACATCTTTCTGCACCAGGTAAGGCATTTAGGGTAATGCATTCACTCACATCCATTGCATTTCATTTCACCTTTTTCTTTTGGATTTGGTTAGTACACATATTTTCCCCATTTTTGATTCATGGTTTTGCTTTTCCTTGACATCAGCACTGTCAAAGGTCCATTACCCTGTCTTTTTTTATTACACTTTCAATTTTACATACATACTTTCACTCTAAATGTATTCATTTATTTTTATTTTTTTCACATATCCTCTCACTCACTTTCACATTTTTTTCCAGCAACCCCCCAAGATGCCCTCACTCACATACACCACTATTCCCAGGGACCGCCACCCTTTGGAGTGTTGTCCACCCCTGGTGTTGTCATGTGGGGGTCCTGCGCGCACCGGATGCCGCCACAGCTCCTGGAAAAGATGCCCTTCGGGGAGCCTCCAGCTCTTATTGTTGCACTTCCATTGCATGGTAATTGTGAGTATTTTTATAATCAGGGTTTATCCCCAGTTACATTTTTTCCATTTCTCTTTAAAAGCATTGACCTTGAAACCTAATATGTTCTATTTCAGATATACACATTGCTGCACCTGAAGAGTGGATACAAATACTACACGAAACGCGTAGAGCCTCTGTATATGCAATGTGTAAGACCAATGTAACACAGATATATATAATATAGATGAATTACTGTGACCCATGTACCAATTTGTATGGAAACTTTTTATATAATAAATATACAATTTCTTGACCCCTCACAAAGCGCCAAATGCAAGTAGTATAACTGCGCTAACCCAATAAAACAAAAAAGCAAGCAGCTACACAGGAATGTGACTAATATTCTAGTGAGATAATGTAAAAAATGTAGCGCTAAAACTGAATATAATAAAAAACACATATGTGTAAACTTTCAAAGTTCAATGATAAATGGGTGTTAACCCAGTGCGGTATACATGTGAAAAAGCAAATATATATAATAAAGTCCAACAGTGAAGTGAGTGACAAATCCAATGGAAGTGCAAAGATCTTCCAACATGCGATTCGTCTAGAAGTGAAGGAGGTGTAAACACTCTTACCGGAACAGATGGATTTGAATGCCAATGATACCCCTATAATACACAAGCTTAATGTATTCTAGTAAAGTTAGTCTGTAAACTAAGGTCTGTTTTGTTAGTTTATAGACAGTAATTTGTTATTTTATAAACTTACAGCAGGCCGTGGCCATCTTAAGTGTGGGCATCTGAAGCCAGACTGTATTTCTTCCTGGATCTCATCCTTGCAGATCTAGCACATGCTCAGTGCAGCACAAGCAGTGCAATAGGTTTCAGGTCAGGTTTCCATAGCAACGGCAGTTTCAGGAAGTTGCCGCCCCTTCCCAGAAGGCATTGCAAACAGGAAATGATGCGATGGGCCACGGCCAGGGGGGAGGAAGTGAAAAACGAATACAGTAGATATACAGTAGGTGCTGAGAAAAAAAATAAAAAAATATCCAATTTGTTTACAGTGCACAGTTTAGTGAGGGATGCTGAAGAGTTGTAAAAGTGGGTGGAACTCCACTTTAATCAAACAACCTCCAGAAAGCTACGCACAAGCATCAAAATTAAATGCCTGATCAAGCATCCACCAAATGGTTCCCTTTGCCAAAGCCGCTAGTGCGCGGATACAGGACAGTACAAGCTGATAACATCGGCGCCTCACTTGGGCCATTCCACCGTCATGTTCGGTTATGAACTTTCAGTGTGGCATATGATGTTACTTCCGGTTATGAACTTCTGGTGTGGTATATGACGTCACTTCCAGTTATGAACTTCTGGTGTGGTGTATGACGTCACTTCCGGTTATGAACTTCTGGTGTGATGTATGACGTCACTTCCGGTTATGAGCTTCTGGTGTGGTGTATGACGTCACTTCCAGTTATGAACTTCTGGTGTGGTGTATGACGTCACTTCCGGTTATGAACTTCTGGTGTGGTGTATGACGTCACTTCCGGTTATGAACTTCTGGTGTGGTGTATGACGTCACTTCCAGTTATGAACTTCTGGTGTGGTGTATGACGTCACTTCCAGTTGCTGTACAGTTACACACTGACGCATTTCATCCTTACAAATTCTCTCAAGAGGTTGGTTGCACGGCTCGGCAACCTTCTATTTAAGGCCACTCATCAGCAAGGCATAACCCCTCCACTGCCAGCAAATGGATCCAGTGCAAACTGCTGACCCAGAGAGCATAATAGTCTTAAAGCTATAACATAGTACTGAAGGTGGGCATAAATACCATAATACACTCAAAACCATATGATTTTTTTGTATGATTTTTTTTAACAAATACATATTTAATATGAGATTACCATTATATTTGCTGAGATATCACTGATGAATGTGCGGTGACATCATTGTGCATTCATAGTTGATGGCCCATTCCTGGCATCCTGGCTGTTCCCAGCTCTGCACCACGCCCTCCTGTGATTACATCATCATCTACTGTGCCAAGCTGCTCAATCTTGTGATTCCTTTGTTTTTGCCTGAAAACCCCAATATGATCTCAGTAATGTGTTGGGAGGGCATAGATTGTGGTGTGGGGAAAAAATGTCCGAAAATGGCCAAAAGGCTGTTTTGATCCTGTCTTCTCTGATCCTCCCCTTCTTTCACCATCCCCAATCCATCTCCTGATAAGACAGGGCCTTTGGGGTGACTCTGCACATGCTCAGTTTGGTGTGTATTGCTATATTGTTTATTTTTTGGGGGGAGAGTGCATGTAATTAGCACAGGGCCAATCAGCACCGTCCAGACAGAGAGTCAGGGGTCCTGCTGCCTCATAGGTCACAGGAGAATGAAAACTCCTTCTACAAGCTTCAACCAGACACCGATAGAAGTCATAAGACTGCTATATACTGCTGAGGAGAAAAGATATTTAGCAGTTGCATTTTCATGTTCTGTGTACTGTGGAAGACCAGATATAGGGAATGTAGGGTCCTGGGTTTAGTAACACTTTATATTATCATAGCTGTGCAGTTTTTTAGATTTTTCTGAGCATGATATTTCAGATTGCAAGTTAGGCATCACCTGAAATCTTACCGTTGCTGTTGTGTCAGCTGCTTGACCTCAGACTGTCCCCCAGCTCCTAAGTTTACATAGCAGAGTAGGAAGGGAAGACCCTCACCATGACAACATCCAAAATATATATATAGGGATTGAACAAGTCAAAAAAATGGTGGACTTTGTGGGCACATAATGAGAGGGAGAATCAATAAAAAGGTATAAATTTTATTACAGCATAATTAAAAAACATATAGACAACATACAAACAACACCCTGTATGGACACAGTTACCAGTTACCCAGTAATGCAGTTAAAGGGGGCTGGATCTAAGGCACAAAGATTGATTTGGTAATATATCAAAGTGAGAGAAAGATTTCTGATCCAGTAATGCCTCCAAAAACTTGCTTATCGACGCGTTTCACTAACATATTAGCTTCCTCAGGACAGATACTGGGTAGGTGCTGGTATATTTAAAAACAAAGAACTACATGTGTAAGTATTTAATGTAGTATATAACTATGTAAGTCTAGCTATAGTTATTACAACATTTCTCCAGGAGGAGTACATATACACAAAGATCAATTACATATAGACATAACAACATATATGCTTCCCTGGTGAACTTGTGGCTCAGGGTATGGGAGAACCTCACAAAACTAACAGACAACTGGAAAGATGAAATTTCAAATTTCATCTGTATGCGTGTAGTAGTGAAATACACACATGTCATGTGGTCTATGATAGGTACCACTAAATAAAACAGAAACATATGCATTTTGGACTAGGGTGCTGCTATACTGTACATTTGATTAAAATAAAAAACCCCTAAATCAAAAAGCGGTTTATACTAGAATAGCTCTCACCTGATATATAACAGTCATATAGATTTAGGATGTAGAAATATTAGAATATAGATCACACATAGAGATAAGTGATCACAGATTCCCACTATAAGTGTTTCCAACACAGTATCTGAAAATAGACCAAGTCTATAATTAGGCATTTAACCCTTTGAGCGGGGTATATACGTCGCTATACATCACGTGCCTTGACTTTTTGGCGCCCTACTCACGCCACCACGCCCCCCTTTGTTACTTCCATGCCCCTTTATAAGAAGGTATGTATATGGGTTTGGGCCACACATGGAGATGAAAGCTGTACACACTGGTGCAGTGTCGAAGGGTAATTGTTGATTAGCCACTCTAGCAAACCACTGTGTGACATCTCTTCTTGATTGGACATTTATTTCATTCATATAACTACTTTTGTTATAGGGGCACATTTTCCCCTGCTTATGCGGCAACACTGGTCTGAGCCCTAACAAAACGTCTCCCCCGTGGGATAAGTGCAATATTTACATATTTAGGTGGGTCCTCACGTCACTTTTTGTCTTTTTCTTGTCAGTTGTGCCTGCATAAGTGCTTAATAGGTTGTTATACCCCCTCTCCTAGACTTGCCATCAGTCTCTATACTTGAGGGGATTTTGTACTCACCCATTTAATACATTGGTTCTGTGCCTATGAGCCATTTTTTGGTACTATTGGTAAGTGCCACTCATATATACTCTTTGTATCTCTTTGTATTCTACTTCACTATATATATACCCTGCTCAAAGGGTTAAATGCCTAATTATAGACTTGGTCTATTTTCAGACACTGTGTTGGAAACATTTATAGTGGGAATCTGTGACCACTTATCTCTATGTGTGATCTATATTCTAATATTCCTACATCCTCAATCTATATGACTGTTATACCTCAGGTGAGAGCTATTCTAGTATAAACCACTTTTTGAGTTAAGTTTTTTTTTAATTTAATCAAATGTATAGCAGCACCCTAGTCAATAATGCATATGTTTCTGTTTTATTTAGTGGCACCTATCATCGACCACATGACATGTGTGTATTTCACTACTACACACATACGTATGAAATTTGAAATTTCATCTTTCCGGTTGTCTGTTAGTTTTGTGAGGTTCTCCCATACCCTGAGCCACAAGTTCACCAGGGAAGCATATATGTTTTTATGTCTATATGTAATTGATCTTTGTGTATATGTACTCCTCCTGGAGAAATGTTGTAATAACTATAGCTATACTTACATAGTTATATACTACATTAAATACTTAGTGTACTTCTTTGTTTTTAAATATATCAGCACCTACCCAGTATCTGTCCTGAGGAAGCTAATATTTTAGTGAAACATGTCGACGAGCAAGTTTTTGGGGACATTACTGGAGCAGAAATCTTTCTCTCACTTTGATATATTACCAAATCAATCTTTTTACCTTAGATCCAGCCCTCTGTAACTTCATTATTGGGTAACTGGTAACCATCGCCATACAGGGTGTTGTTTGTATGTTGTCTATATGTTTTTTTTAATTATGCTGTAATAAAATGTATACCTTTTTATTGATTCTCCCTCTCATTATGTGCCCACAAAGTCCACCAATTTTTTGACTTGTCCAATCCTTATATACATAGCAGAGTAAAGAAAAATAATAGAGTCCCATAGTAAGGAGTAACAAAGTTCAATAAAGAGCTCAGTTGACAACATTGTGCACTCAGAAGCTGGGAGATAGAGGGGCTGGTTTATTAAATTAAATAACGGCTGTTCGTTGAGGAAAGTGAATGTTAGTAAAAAAGGTGGAAATGAGTTCACTTTGAATACTAATAATATGTGATGGAAACTGAAAAACATTGTGGGCATTTAAAGTGAACAAAGCTTTGGCTAATTTACATGCATTTTTCCGCCGCTACTCATTTAGAAAATAAACCCCATTATGTGAGGTCAGATAGAGGACAAGACAGGAACTATTAGACATTGACTGACTTCTAACCTCTGACACTTAAGCTGGAATGTCAAGTTCATTTGAGAAAATAAAGCTAGGCAATAAAGTAAGGAGGCAAAAATGTTCCCTGCCTACATTAGTGGCCAAGGACAAGTAGGAGCTCCTGATTAATCAGCACCGAGTTTGTCTGCACAATCCTGACATCATCGGGATCTCATCTTACCCGATACCGGTTGTCGCCCATCCTACCAGTTCCCGGTCATCATTAGGTGAATATGAGCTGTTGGTGACAGCTGGATCCCAGTTCTGGGAATGTCAATGGAGAGTGCCCCAGAAAAAGATTGCAATGCATATATGCAGGGGCCATTAAAGCCTTGCTGCATATATGCTTATTGCTGTCATAAATGGGTTAATGGGTCTGTGCATTTGTTATATTGTAAGACTGAATATGTAGATTCAGGCACAATCTCAGTCATGACTAGTCCATTTTAAGATGTATCTCCACCAACCTTTACTTTCAGAAATCACCTTGGGCTATCTGTAGGGTTAGTAGTAATATTTGCCAGTTGGGTATAAGTTGTAGGAGATCAGGTGGTAGATGGTAGATTGGAGTGTAAGGAGTACAGAAGTGACGGGGGGTGGGGGCAGATATCCTTACTATAAAGTGGGCTTCAAGATTCCAATAGTCCCCTATTCCCCAAAAAACCCTCATATCCTCTTAAAAACTGGATGTGGAGAAGAGGCCCTTGTTCCTCAACACTGGGCCACGGTGCCTTGCAAGGGCGGTGACTTGGGTGCTCCCCTTGCAGGCTACCTGCCCCCAAGTCTTGAAAGGAAGGGAGGGCTCTATACTGACTGCGCTCCTTTTCTTGGCCACCCAGGCTGCATGCCTAGATAAGGGCCTGGTAGGAATTTTAAGGGAACCTTTTTGTGAACGTATATGAAACTCCGCGCCAACCTTGAATAAAATAAAAAATTATCAAAAAAACTGCTGCTCCCCTGAGAGAAGTAAATACTCCTAATAATGTGTGAAATAAGTGAGGATAGGGGGCGCTGTAATCATTGACTGGTATGTGATCTAAACATAGGCGTGCGCACAGGGTGTGCCAGGTGTGCCTGGGCACACCCTAATCGCCTTGTGTGGTGCATATTCCCCCCTGTTTAGACCACTGATATTTCATCCCCCCCAAAAAATGTTACAATATACAATAATTTATTTAAAAATAAAATAAAAATAACGACACTGGCCACTGCCCTACTGACACCATCAGTACATATACACATGCATGTATTTGAGCTTTGGGGTGCACACCCTAATGCAAGAGGCTGCGCACACCTATGGATCTAAACCAAACAATGAGGCATCCTAAAAATGCAATCTTAGTGACAAAAAAAATATATAAAAATATATAACCTTTTTGTGCATTTTCAGTTTTACATTTAAGCCACATAAAAAGATCCTCTCCCTACTGAACGGTATTTTTTAAATTTTTTTTTTTTTTTTTTTTTCTTGCACTGGTACATATCACCCACGGCAGTGCCCAGCTACCCATGCCCTTTTATAACAATTCTGCAAACCAGTCTTGAAAAGGGCCACAAAAAATATGAGATTTGCCTTCAATTGACTTTAAGCATTTGGCTGTCCTTAGCATTATAGTGTATTTTATTTGGGGCCTCTTCTTCCAGTGTAGCCCAAGAAGGTCAAAAGGTTGGACACCTCCACCTAAAATTGTTCTGATATTTGTAGTAAATTCAAGGCAACTGGTTAACACATTAAAAAAAAAAATGGCTTTGTGTTGTAACGTATCTCTTGTAGAACATGGTATGACAAGGTATATATATCCCTACCAGAGGTATCCCTTTTTTATAACACGCCAATGTCGTATATATATCTATATATATCTAGATATCTATATATATCTATATATATATATATATATATATACAAGATAGCAGCAACATATATAAGCAAGAGGCCGGTATAGACATCTTCACAAGCTTCTGCGAGTAACCTATATCGGGCTTGAGCAGACAAGGCAGCATGCTGTGGCGATAAAAATCTGTAACATTTGCCAGACCAGTGGGCCTCATCAATTAATCAGAACCAAATAATCACCACCTACATTAAAGAATAAAACATGAAAAGGACAGGGCACGGATTTAACTTATTCAGAGAGGACCGGCTCCCCGTTCCCTCCGAGTCTTGACATGTTAACTGGCTAGCAACTAATTAGATGTCAAAAATTCATAAGGGCTCTTTAATATTGCATAACGCTGCCGCAGACATTTCAATATGAGCGTTGTATACACAGAAGTCACTTGAACATTAAAACCCAGCAGGTGAACAAAATAAAAGTGATGCGCTGGGAAACAATGGCTCGTAAAAAACCCCAGAGAAAGGAAGAATATACTTTCTTATTCAGAAAAGGTATCACCTTAATAAGAATTATGGGCGTACTGGTTTCGCAGCCGTGTGCGGCATCGCTGGGAAAGAAGGGGGATGATCTTGGCTTATCAAAGTGCCTGGCAGGTAAATAGTAATTTACTATGCATGCACAATGAATGCTACGCGGAGCCTTGACACAGGGTGATAATGAAAGACATTCTATTGTGGCATCTATCGAGGGAATTTTTTTTTTTTTTTTTTTATCCTTTTTCTCTCCCCGTCTCTTCAGAGTCATGGAGAAGTGATGTATCTTGGCAGCTGCCTCCTGTTTTAAGCCATTTCACATAATATGAGGAGAACTGCAACTTTTTTTTGTGTATTAGGGAAGGCGTGTTACTTTTGTTGCCTTTCCCAGTGTGCTTTGCTTTACGTGAGCAACCGAATGAAGAATGAAACTGGAAAGAAAAAAACACAAACAAATAAAAAAAAAAAAAAAAAAAGATTTTTTTTTTTTTTAGATTTTTTATGTAGTGTAAGTAAAAGAGTGTGTGAGTTATAGTTATTGTCTTGCGCATCTTTTTTTTTTTTGTATTGGGAACAATGGTAATGGAGTGAAAGGTATTCCTTTCAAATAGAGGGAGGTTAGGAGGTGCTGTACCACTGTGGCATACAATTGAATTGCACATACCAATATTTTACAGAGAATTAGAAAATGAGAGTGTATGCAATTTATTGAGGAAGCAGGAAAACTTACAGGGCCAGATTTACAGCTCAGGAGCCTATAGCAGAGAGTTCTGAAGCCCCCCGCCCCCCCCCCCCCAAAAAAAAGACAGTAAGACAGACTCTTCTTTTCTTGATAAATTACCACAAAAGTAACCATTTCAGTAGAAAACACACTAAAGAGAATTTTAGGGCAAACAAACGCAATACAGTGGAACCTCGGATTACGAGCATAATCCGTTCCAGGAGAATGCTTGTAATCCAAAGCACTCGCTTATCAGAGCGAGTTTCGCCATAGAAGTCCATGGAAACAAAGATAATTCGTGACTTCTATTGCATGCAATACCGTATGTGGCCAGAGGTGGGGGGGCGCCGGAGAGCCTCGGAAATACTCGGGGACAGCTCAGCTGAACTTGGAAAGGCTCGGAAACACTCGGGAACGGGTGTTTCTGAGTATTGCATTGCAATATATCCCTTCACAGCTATGCTAGCCAAGAAAAGTGACAGGGTGACCCGGAAGTCATACAAGTCGCTTTCAGGGTCACAGCAAGAATGGGAGGAGAGCAGACGTGTGTCCACTGTTCTCCCTCCCCTTCACCAGCCCGAATATATGGGGGAGGGGCACTGATTCCAGAGGTGTGTGGAAGCCGCCTGAATGCTTCCACCTGACACCGGATTGTGTGTGAAACCCCCTGCTATCAGGTCCATACAATGCACGGACTTGGCAGAGAAAGGGTTCCAAAAAGAAAAATTAAAAAAAAAAAAAACATACAGATGGTTGCCCCTCTAGGAAGGGTGTCTGTAGGCAAATGCCTACAGTGCCTATTGGGAAATCTGACCCTAGAAACATAAAGATGGGGAAGATGTGAGAAGGAGGGTATGAGGGCAAGAAAGGAATGGCAAGAGGCAGAAAGGAAGAAGAGGGAAGAGAAGGGTAGAAAAGAGAAGTGAAAAGAAAAAAACATGGGAGATGAAGAGAGGAGTTTTAAGAGAAAATAATAGAGGGGATGAGAGTTGAGGAGAGAAGATGGGAGGAAAGGTAAGAGCAGAAGAGGGGAAAGAGGGAGGGGAATAGAAGGGAGGTTAAGAAAGGCAGAGGGTTCAGACAGAAAGAAGAGGAGAGAAGAGTAGACGAGATCAGAGGAGAAGGGGGAGGTTGGAAAGGAGAGAAGAGAAGGACAGACAGGGAGAAGTGAGGAAAAGAGAAGAGGGAAGAGCAGTGAAAAGCAAAGGGAACTAGAGGAGAGTAGAACAGAGGAGAGAGGGAGGAGACTATAGGGGAGGTCAGAAAGAGAGAAGGCTGAAAACAAAGGAAGAAGATGAGAGGAGGATAGGAGAGAAGACAGTAGAGGGGAGGAGACAAGGAGAAGACTAGAAGGGATGTCAGAAAGGGAGAGGATTTGAAAGGGAGGAAAGGAGAGAAGAGAGTAAAGGAGACAAGAGGAAAAGGGGGAGGTTGAAAAGGAAAGAAGAGAAGAACAGAGAATGGGAGAAGGGAAAAAGAGAAGAGGGAAGGGCAGTGAAGAGTAAAGGAAACTAGAGGAGTATGTGGGTGAGTGCAGCGTGGTGCGGCAGCAATAGCACACACTTATGCACTGTACACACGACCGGTTTTACTGTCGGAATAAACTCTGAAGGTTTTTCCGACGGAATTCCACTCAAGCTGTCTTGTATACACACAGTAACACCAAATTCCGACCGTCAAGAACGCGATGACGTACAACACGTAGGATGGCACTAGAAAAAGGAAGTTCAATAGCCAGTGCGCCACCCTTTGGGCTCCTTCTGCTAATCTCGTGAGAACAGCATACAGACTAGCGTTTTTTCCGATAGTAATTTGTTCCATTGGAAAAATATAGAACATGTTCTCTATTTAAGTCCGTCAACGGAAAAAGTCCGATGGGGCATACACGCGGACAGAATATACGATGAAAAGCTCCCATCGGACTTTTTCTGACAGAAATTTCGACCGTGTGTACGCGGCATCAGTCTAGGTGCAATTGAGAGAAGTACAGGCGAAACAGTTCACAACAGGCGGAAGGATGCCAAACCGGGAACAGTTACAGAAGGCAACAGCATATGGTGGAGCAGGTTTTAGCTGAACTGACAGAGTTTGTCTGGAGGGTTGGAATACAGACTGGCTGGTCCAAGCACAATTGGGAAGTTTCCAGATATAGAAGCGGACCCCTACGCTTTCCCTACTCGTCTGGAACCTTTCCCTGCTGCTAATACTTTCCATGACAGACGGTTGACCTGCCCCTACACTATCCACAAGATAAAAGCGCACCAAACCCAGGGTCTTAAAAAAAAGGCTTTGCCTGACCCAATATGGCCACCAGAGTCACATGGGCTTCCAGCATCCGACAGGATCACTGCCTTCATAAAAAATCTATGACTTTGATAAATAAATGAAATTTTAACGATATTTCTTTTTAGTATTGTTAAAAAAATAATGGGT
Organism: Lithobates clamitans; assembly: GCA_037952925.1. Lineage (NCBI taxonomy): Eukaryota > Metazoa > Chordata > Amphibia > Anura > Ranidae > Lithobates > Lithobates clamitans. Next base: position 3,271,388 of record JBBGZY010000648.1, read on the forward strand.
TGTTTGGTAAAAAAAAAATAAAGTAAAAAAAAAAGAGTGATAGTAATATATGTCAGGTTGAAAATGTATGTCAAAAGGAGATAAGGAGACCCACAGCAGGGTGTGCTTTGTAGCTGACCTCTATAATAATGGACATCATTTAATACTGTTGAGAAATGCTGTTCTAGTTTAAAATGCCCATAACCTGGGCAAGAACTGACATTGTTCCCAAATTCTGAGCCACCCTATTGGTCATTGAGGTTAACTATCACATTAATAGACCAAAAAAAGAAGCTTTAGATGTGAGAAGGGCAGAGTCAAGCTTGATGTCTACAAGATTTGCTTGTCAGATGCCTATATTTTGAGATCTACATTTTTTATTTATTTACAGTAGCCTCTGCTTATGTATTTTTTTTTCCTCCTCATATGCTCAGTTTGAATTGCCAGGGCTGACAGATTTACTTTATCGAACATCTTATATAAGACTATGGTGTCCCTTCTTATTGTGGTGAATTCCATACTGCAATGTTACAAATAACTAACTCTGGCTGGTCTTTGTGTTTTTTTTTTCGGATTCATTCCTATGCCAGGACACATCGGAAGTTACCACGGCCAATTCCTATTCATGCCCAGTAATACAGACACATTCCACTCCATTATTATTCAGTGGGCTCACTGTAAAAATATTTAATGTTGCTGTCAGGAAGCCAAATCATGATGTTACTTTGATCCTTTCTGATTAGTTGACTTTTAATATTTGCTTTAAGGTGTGCTAAGAAGAAGGTGCCGTCCGGACTTGCCAGCTGGGTGGGGAGCCGCGCAAACCATAACCTCATCAATGGACCTTTGTTATTATTGTCCTCTAAGACTGGAATTCTCTGTTTCCTGAAACCATGAAAAAAAAAAAAAGAATGCATCAAACCAAGGGTCGACAGATGTTTAAAAGTTAATTGAGGGAAGAAGAATCTAGTCTCCATTCACAATGTCCTATTGTAACAGTTGTGCTAGAAAGAATTAAAGGGCAACTCCAGACAGGCGGCCAACGCAAACAGGAAACATGGATCTAGATATAACCTTTCCCCTTAGATTTATCTAAAATTAATTTTTACAAAATAAGGCAGGCCATATACTATGCGATTTTCTTTCCTGTGGGTTGCAGGAAAAAAAACTGCTTGGTTTCACATTGGCTCCACGTGAGGGATTCCCCCATCAACACTGACTGTGTTGATGGGTGAATCCCTCCCGTGGAGCCAATGTGTTCTCCACGGGGGGGGCCATCCCTGCCAGGAGAACACAACGATTATTGCTAGCGAACATTTTTCTTCTTTCTTATGGGATAAAGGTTTAGCCTAAATAAAAGCTGATCGATGTAAGCACCCTTATTAGTGATAAACATTTTGTCTCATTCCTGTAACTGCCCCAAGCTTGCCGGCCGGAACTTTGCCGATCAACGGGCAGCCACCACGAGTCGGGGCAAAGCTGACCTACCCCAAGCTGGCCGGCCAGGAGTGCCATTTTTCGGCAAGTTGCGGATGAGGTCGGATCCGCCAGCCGCGATTTCCAGATGATAATAGAAGAAACAAACCCTAAAAAGGAAACTAAAAAGGAAACTGATGCAGTCATCACATCTAGGAATTGGTAAGCTGCAATATATTAAATGCTTGTATTTTTGTTTAATACTGCTTTATTAAAACAAAAGGGAACAACTAAGAGACATTTATTGTTAGAATTTACCTACACTGTAGCAATATACACTATATTGTCAAAGGTATTGGGACGCCTGCCTTTACACGCACATGAACTTTAATGGCATCCCAGTCTTAGTCCGTAGGGTTCAATATTGAGTTGGCCCATCCTTTGCAGCTATAACAGCTTCAACTCTTCTGGGAAGGCTGTCCACAAGGTTTAGGAGTGTGTCTATGGGAATGTTTGACCATTCTTCCAGAAGCGCATTTGTGAGGTCAGGCACTGATGTCGGACGAGAAGGCCTGGCTCGCAGTCTCCTCTCTAATTCATTCCAAAGGTGTTCTATCAGGTTGAGGTCAGGACTCTGTGAAGGCCAGTCAGGTTCCTCCACCCCAGACTCGCTCATCCATGTCTTTATGGACCTTGCTTTGTGCACTGGTCCAAATCATTTAGTGGAGGGGGGATTATGGTGTGGGGTTGTTCTTCAGGGGTTGGGCTTGGCCCCTTTGTTCCAGTGAAGGGAACTCTTAAAGTGTCAGCATACCCAGACATTTTGGACAGTTTCATGCTCCCAACTTTGTGGGAACAGTTTGTGGATGGCCCCTTCCTGTTCCAACATCACTGTGCACCAGTGCACAAAGCAAGGTCCATAAAAACATACATGAGCGAGTTTGGGGTGGAGGAACTTGACTGGCCTGCACAGGCCTGACCTCAAACCTATAGAACACCTTTGGGATAAATTAGAGCGGAGACTGTGAGCCAGGCCTTCTCATCCAACATCCGTGTCTGACCTCACAAATACACTTCTGGAAGAATGGTCAAACATTCCCATAGACACACTCCTAAACCTTGTGGACAGCCTTCCCAGAAGAGTTGAAGCTGTTATAGCTGCAAAGGGTGGGCCAACTCCATATTGAACCCTACAGACTAATGCCCCGTACACACGGTCGGATTTTCCGATGGAAAATGTCCGATCGGAGCGTGTTGTCGGAAATTCCGACCGTGTGTGGGCTCCATCGGACATTTTCCATCGGATTTTCCGACACACAAAGTTGGAGAGCAGGAGATAAAATTTTCCGACAACAAAATCCGTTGTCGGAAATTCCGATCGTGTGTAGACAAATCCGACGGACAAAGTGCCACACATGCTCAGAATAAATAAAGAGATGAAAGCTATTGGCCACTGCCCCGTTTATTGTCCCGATGTACGTGTTTTACGTCACCGCGTTCAGAACGATCGGATTTTCCGACAACTTTGTGCGACCGTGTGTAGACAAAACAAGTTTGAGCCAACATCCGTCAGAAAAAAATCCTAGGATTTTGTTGTCGGAATGTCCGAACAAAGTCCGACCATGTGTACGCCCTATAAGACTGGGATGCCATTAAAGTTCATGTGTGTGTAAAGGCAGGCGTCCCAATACTTTTGCTAATATAGTGTATCTGCTTAGGGCAGTTTTGGTACATTTGTACTGTATTGTTATATGAAGTATCTTTAACAAGAACTCAGATCAGACACTTCTGAGTAGTTAAATTGGGATATTTATTGTAATAGACAACAACTTTGATATTATGAGTGAGGATTTCCTTATTATCCAAACTGGTATTTTATGGTGCAATGAAAAAACCTCAACAATATAAACAACTAGTAACTTAGTATATGTTTGGCAGCTTTCCAGTCTTTGCAAAAGCAACACAATATAGTATCAGCCAAAGATACCTATTTACCTTAGATTAGTTTTAGAATTGTTAACAGTATAACAGCCAAGTCAAAACTTTTTTTTTTTTCTGTTTTGGATAGAGTAAGTGTAACTTTCATAGCGTTTTTTGCAAAATGTATCCCTTTGGAGAGTTTTCCTTCACTTCCTGTCCTATATCCAAAACAGGAAGTTAGAGGAAATCTGTCCAAAGTCCTTTGGAGACAGGGCCTCTGAAATGTGTTGTATGGCGTATACAACACATTTCAGAGGCCCCGCCCCTTATATAATTGTTGTCTGTCTCATGGGTCAAGGGATCCCCTAGATGCCGCTGTTTTTCAGTTAGAACACGCTGAGGGAACACACTTAACCCCTTGATCGCCCCCTAGTGTTTAACCCCTTCCCTACCAGTGACATTTACACAGTAGTCAGTGCATTTTTATAGCACTGATCGCTGTATAAATGCCAAATGGTCCCAAAATAGTGTCAAAAGTGTCTGATCTGTCCGCTATAATGTCGCAGTCATGATAAAAATCGCAGATCGCCCCCATTACTAATTAAAAAATGAATCATTAAAACACCATAAATCTATCCCCTATTTTGTAGACACAATAACTTTTGCGCAAACCAATCAATATACGCTTATTGCGATTTTTTTTTTTTTTACCAAAAATATGTAGAATACATATTGGCCTAAACTGAGGAAGAAATTAGTTTTTTATATATTTTTGTGGATATTTATTATAGCAAAAAGTAAAAAATATTGCTTTTTTTTCAAATTTGTTGCTATTTTTTTGTTTATAGCGCAAAAAATAAAAACCGCAGAGGTGATCAAATACCACCAAAAGAAAGCTCTATTTGTGAGAAAAAAGGATGTCAATTTTGTTTGGGTACAATGTCGCTCGACCGCGCAATTGTCAGTTAAAGCGACGCAGTGCCGTATCACAAAAAAGGGCAAATCATTCCAGGGCTGAAGTGGTTAATAAAGGAATCGTCAAAAACTGTCTCTGTGTTTTTATTGCCTTTTGACACTTTTTTGGTGAATGGGTAAGTGTACAATGTACCTCCATACTCATTCACATGGAGGGGGGGCGGGATCTGGGGGTCTCATTGTTAAAGGAGGCTTCCAGATTCCAATAATCCCCCTGCCCACAGACCCCCACAACCAACGGCCAGGGTTGTGGGGATGAGGCCCTTGTCCCCATCAACATGGGGACAAGGTGCTGTGGGGTGGGGGGGGCAGAGCCCCCCCTTGCACCAAAGCACCCACCCCCCCATGTTGAGGGCATTTGGCCTGATATGGTTCAGGAGGGGGGGGGGCACGCACTTGCCCCCCTTTCCTCCTGACCTGCAAGGCTGCCTGTCCGTATAAGATTCTGGTATGGATTTTGGGGTGACCCCACACCATTTAAAAAAAAACTGATGTAGGGTTCCCCTTAAAATCCATACCAGACCCGGAGGGCCTGGTATGCTGGGGGTAGGGGTACCCACAATGTTTTTTTTTCATCATTTTTAATTGTCTGCATTTTTTTTACTTTCAGCTGTCAGTGGGCAACCCACTGACAGCATATGAGTCATCCGTTGGTAAGGACACGATGGCTGGCTTTCCGGCCCACTCCTTAGCAACCCGCTACCCTGCTGCATCACAATCTTAGCCTCATTCCATCCCTCTCCGGTTTTCACCCTGCATTGACTGCCTAAAAGGCTGCTGATCATCTCATCCCATCCCATTGGAGCTGAGAACTCACTTTGGAGCTTCCTTATTATACCCAAGTACTTTATACACAACTTTTATTGCTGTTTACACCATATTATTCTTATTTCCAAGGTTCTATGTGTCTGAATCTGAGAGTGCAGAGAGACTAGTTATCTTTATAATATATAAACTAAATTTGTGCGCTAGCATAAATAAATCCTTCTAATGAAAATTTACAACTAAGAAGCTCCTTGGGAGTACTACCCAGGAGCTGTAATAAATTTAAATCCCAGTGCAAAGAAATAACACAATAGAAAATAAAGCATACAAAGATTATGAATTAAAACACATCTCTATGACAAAAATTGTGAATAATTCTGAAAAAACATAAAAATGAAAGTTCAAAAAGTTGCGATCGGACCCCCAATCGCTAGAAAAACACCACATTCAGTCCATGAAAGACGAGTAGTATAAAGAGGATAAAACGTTCCTTAGGTGTGTCATATCAAGGTAGAGAGGTGAAAAATATAGGGACACTTCCAAGCCACCGATAGTTGCGGGAGAGGAGTAATGGATGTACCCTTACCGCACTTGATGGACCTCCTCTATGGCGAGGTCATACGAACTTGCAGATATAACCCTCTGCAGGGACAGATGGATAACGATGTCCGGGTCTTGTTTGTAAGCGCCTCTCACTCAAAGACTGATTTTTGCTGCTCAAGCATGCATGAGAGTGTTCTTAGCTGAGAAGACCCCCTCCTCCCCTCTTGAAGACTCCTGCGATGTATGGCATCATTTGCCTAGGCATGGAAGTCACTTCTGGTTTACCACAGTGGTCTTTCCTCTCTACTGCTGTGTTTCGCACTAATTCTGCCGAGTAGATGTGCCAGAGGGGTTGGGACTGTTCTTAGGGTTGAGAGGCAGAGTACAGAACCAAATATACATTAAGCGGCTCCTCTGGGGGTAGCGTTACATAAATTTAACCGAATCTTATACCTGCCAGGAGCTGTGTGCCAGGAAGCTACTGCAAGACCAGAGCCTCTTTATAATATAGCTTACAGTACCTGTAGGTAAAAAAAAATATTTCCCAAACATGCACCATTTAGGAGATACTCTAGCGAGCAGCATCTGGTGACATCACCTGTACATGCGCCCTGAAGGAATGGCATACCCGTGCCGTTCCTTCAAAGCTGTGTGCCGCGGCAGGGACTCCCACACACATGCGCGGGAGTGACTTCATCGTGGCTTGGCCAATCAAGCGGCCGAAGCCTGCCAATCCAGAATGAAGACCGGATGAAGACAGTTGCAGGGGGAAAAATGTTTTCCATAGAGTTTACTACATAATACATAGAAATTAAAGAAATAGTCTAAATATGTATGAAACAATATTACCAGCAAACAAAAAACGTACATAAATATTCTTACTACAGTATGAAAAAAATGGTGTAAATATGAAAATTACACTAAAACCTTTATTACTAGGAGAACCCGATCTGGCGTCTACCTGCTTTCCTTTTTCACAGCATTATGGCTTCTAGATAATTCCAGGTGCTCTTGAATTTCTCCAGTAACATTTGGAAAATTTACTTCATTTTGTTGTGAGCAGAAAAGCTTTGAGGTATGAATTATTCTAGCCAGGTAACCTGAGGAAATCTCCTCAACCGTATCATTTACAAGGCAATCTTCTATAGAATTTGGCAGCATAAGCTTTCATTTACATATTATATTAAACATTCCAAAAAATAAATACACCTTTCACACTCTTTCTGGGCTGAAGAGATATTGCATATCTTAATGTAACACGGCTAGTTGTGAACTGTATATAAAGAGGTTTTAACTTTCGAAGAGCGTTAGACAAGTTCTACACTGCATGACCATCCCCAGTTGACCAGTGAGAATGTACTACTTGAAGCCCATCAGTAGTGGTTTGCCTCTCTCATTCTAGGCTGAATTTCTGCATAGCCAATGTAGGCTGTAGACTAGGGTGGAAGGGCTCCCAATGGTGGCACATAGCCAACCATAATAAAGTATTCAGTCTGATGGCCTGATGGTCATTGAAATCTGGCCAGAGCCTCATTGTCCTTGCACATTGGTGGAATTTTGTACTGTATACTATTACTAACAATTCCTCTATACAGCCCCAGTTCAATCAATTAAGCCCCAGTTCAATCAATTCAGGTGATCAACCAAACTCGTGGATGGTAGACGATTGTTTTCAGGCAATTATTTTTGATATTCTGTTTGATTCCCAATTGATTGAAAGTAGTTGAATTTACCTGAAAGTTGGCCAACTCAGTTCAGTTCGCTAGGCGTTCGCCAATCCCAGCGTGAAATTGTTGAATCCTGAGACTATCGTCCAAACCCTATGGAGGTCTACAGGAACTGAATCTTGTAATTTTTTCTTCTGGCCCTTTTTAAGGACAGTTTGCAAGACTTTGTTAAAAAGGACATTGGTAGATGGGCATTGCTATGGGGTACATGTACCAATGCAAACATTTGTTTTTAAAACTACTGTTCAGTGGAGAGTGGGTCTTTAAATCGACAATATTGCAAGGGTACCTTGTAAGGGGGCCTCTCCTATAAGGGCAGCTTGTCCTTGTGCTGATGCTGACAAGAGCCTCATCTCCAGATCTCACAGACACCACAACCCATATCGCAATGATCCTCTCCTGACAATACTCTTATCGCAAATGACAACTCTGCGGCCAACTGTTGATGTTGGATGGGGCTTAAGGCACCCTAGCGGGGATACTGTGAAACTGCGCTCTGTGCAATGAGACCAATCCCTGTATGTGGTCATCCAGTCACTTGCAAAGGGGCCAAGCACACCATCTCTACCAGAATATCCATCACCCCGCCATGTCACCCATTTCCTGGCTGGTTGGTTGCTTTAGCAAGTCACTCAAATATTGTAGTCCTTAGGAACAGCAATATAGCTTCCTCTGGACAACATTCTGCTTATTAGACCTATGTGCTGTATCTTCTCTTTAGTCCCCTGTTGTAAGCCCTGCTCTTTTGATACACCTTACACCCCTTTAGCAACATCAGGCCAGGCAGTTTAGCTGAACATATATTGATCTTTTACTGAGAGATCTTTTACACTTTCCTATTCACAGTTCTTTAGTGCCCCTAAGTAGTGCCTCATGAGGTAGTCATACCTTTAGCAGATGGCTAAATCCATAAAGTGTCCTTCTCAAGGCAAGAGTCCATAAAAAGCAGCAAATCCACAGTAGGTAGCAATAATCCATAAAGGGTCCAGCTTAAGGTAGCACAAGTCCATTAAAAGTCCATAGGTTCCAGAACCCACTAGGAGCCCCAACTGGGCTCTCCTCAAGGGGTGGTTCAGTCCGACAGCATATCAGCTATATTTAACAGTCTTTTCCCTAACCAGCCTCCCAGGGGACTAATGAACCCCTATTTAAATGGTATGACCTGCAATGGGTAGTAACCTTCCTGAAAAGAATGGGAAACCTGTCCAGAAGCATTAACCCCTAGCTTCTCAGGACCCACTAGCTTAGGACACAGTGCAACATTTATAGGCCTCATTCCCACGAGGCGGATCCACTCAGCTCTGTCCGCCAGCTCAGCAGGAGATCACTCCATTGATCTCAGCTGAGCCGGCGGATGACAGGTCCGACTCTGCTCATTGAGCGGGGAGGGGCCTGTCAGAGCACCGCCGATTCCTATGGAGGGATCGGATGAAAACAGACAGCATGTCTGTTTTCATCAGATCTCATCCGATCCGCCAGGACGGATGCGAACGTAGGGCCATATGTCTGATTTTAGCGGATCAGATCAGATCGGATGTCAGCAGACATGGTAACCGCTGACATCCGTCGCTCCATAGACCTGTATCAATCGTCCGTTCAGGTCCGCCTAAAAAACTGACAGGTGGACCTGAACGGTCCGTTCGTGTGAAAGGGGCCTTATATTGTAACAATTTGCAACATAGTTGAACTTGACCTGATAAACCTCAGAGCATCAACACAGTAGAAGAAAAACGTTATCCTTTTTGGAAGCACCTGCTTGCAAACTGGACAGGGTTTCTGTTCCCAGCATTGCCACTGAATTTTTTAGAAATGTGAGATGTGTCCTTTTAGTGATGGTGATATATTATTTAGTGGTGATAATGATACTGCCACTAAATGAATGACTGCTACAGTTGGAGGTTTGGGTGGGCAAGCGAGGTGGACAAATCTAAACATTTAATTTGCCCGTTCGGAGAAATGAGAACAGCCTCGGTTCAGTGCAAACCCATGATCGACTCAGATTCGAAACTCATACCTACTACCTCAGGGTCAAGTATGCCTCTGCTATATTACTGATGAAAAGTCCACATACTGACCACATACATATGGGGGAATTCTTCCTTATTTTGACCACCCACATAAAAGGCCATTCATCTTTCTGCTGGCCATACACATAAGGGACCATTCTTTCTTCTACAGACCACCTTATAGGGGAAATTCTTCTTTCCACTGACCAGCAACCTAAGTAGCCATGTTACCATTTTAGGTCAATGATGTCAAGAGCATCCCAGTTCCTCTGTGTACATGCAGCTGCAAAATGCCCCAACCACAGACGATTAGGCTGACACTGACATCTTTCTTCCTGGTTCAGACTGAACCCAGCTCATCCCTACTAGCAGCTGACTAATGCCGCGTACACACGGTCAGACTTTTCGTCTACAAAAGTCCGACGGACGCCGACGGACTAAAGCTGGCTGACAATCCGATCGCGTGTGGGCTTCCCCGGACTTTCAGCAGACTTTTCCAGCCTCAAATCTGACGGACTTTAGATTTGAAACATGCTTCAAATCTTTACGTCGTAATTACGCCGGACCCAGAAATCCACTCGTCTGTATGCTAGTCCGATGGGCAAAAACCCACGCTAGGGCAGCTATTGGCTACTGGCTATCAACTTCCTTATTTTAGTCCGGTGTACGTCATCACGTACGAATCCGTGGGACTTTTGTGTGATCGTATGTAGGCAAGTCCGCTCGTAAGAAAGTCTGCCGCAAGTCCTCCAAAAGTCCGCCAAAAGTCCGCCAAAAGTCTGTCGAAAGTCTGTCGGACAGGCTGTCTTTTTTTGTAGACTTTTGTAGACGAAAAGTCCGACCGTGTGTACGCGGCATAAGAGAAGAAATTCCTTAACTTTGTAGAGTTAGTTGATGGGCAATCTCATCAACAGGACATAGAGAGCAAAAAATAAAACTGGCAGGGGTTTTAACTCTTACCTATCCTACCTAAACCTAAAGAAAAGTTTGGTCTATACAAACACTTTAAGATCTATCAACCAAAAAAATCTAAACTAACCTTTTAAGCCAACCTTTTAAATTGTGCTGATACAGGGAGTGCGAATAGGATCCACACTGATTACATGCGATAACCCCAGCAGGGGTTCCCAGTGATTAGATGCAGGAGGCAGCCTCACTGAAATCAATGGGAGGCTGATAGCTCCCACAGCTAATCGTGGTCGCTCACTCATGAAGTAATTAAATGCAGTCATTTAATTGAGACTAGAAGTGTATTATTGATGGAATCACCAGGTGAAAGTTATGAAAGGAAAGCCACATGCCCCATTCACACTTGTGAATTGGCCATCACCTTTTACATGTGAGAAGCCCAGTGGCAGTTCCTGGCTATTGGATGCGTGAGGCAGCCCATTGAAATCAATGGGAGGATGACAGCTGATAGGGTGAAAGGTGGCAGGCAGGCTGAAAGCTCCTGCAGCTAATCGGGGCCACTTGCATGTCATCGCTCATGGAGCAATGACCTGCGACAGTCAGCATCCAGGACTGATCACCTGCATTTATTCGCCCCATTAATGAGGGGCTGATCACCCACAGGTAATTGCTCCATGAGCAAGCAACCACAGTTAGCTGCAGGAGCTATCAGCCTCCCATTGATTGCAATAGGGCTGCCTCCCGCATCTATTCATGGGGAACCCCTGCTGGGGTCTCGCATTGTAATCACTGTCGACCCTATACACAGGGCCGCTGACAGGGGGGTACCACCGGCCCTCCTGTAGGAGGCCCAGGCACACAGGGGGGCACAGACAGCAGAGAGATTGGTGCAGAGGAACGGGAGGACAATTACAGAATGATGTACTGTGTCTCTTCTTCCATCAGCTGAAAGCCGGTGGGAGGGAGAGAGGGAGGAACTGGCTTTCAGCTGCTGAAGGGAGAGACACAGACACAGTAAGTAGTTCTGTAATTCTCCTCCTGTCCTGTTGCACCAATCCCTCTCCATGTGCTGCCCACATCTGATTCCCCCCTGTGTGCCTGAGCCCACCCTCAACCCCCTGCAGCTGCTGCGGGTACACAGGGGGATTGAGAGTGGAGAAAGGGGCTGACAAATATGTCAATAACTGGCCCCTTCCTTTTCTGAATTGGACACAGTGAGCGATCGGTGCCGATTGTTTCAGTTTATGAATGAACAGAACCTGCAGGGAAGAATCTATGTCCTCAATTCCTTTCTCTGTCTCAAAGGTCAGGGGTCTCACCAAAGACCTCCACCCCCCCCCCCCCCCCCCAACAGCTGTGGAAAAAAATGTGGAAAAAAAAAAAACATTTTAAAACTGAAAAATAAGTTGTTAAAAAATCATTAAAAAAATAAGGACTTATTCACATTGGTTCTCTGGCTCATACAGTGTGAATGATCAGTTTGTTTGTGTGGCTGGATCCGACTGTTACTCTATGAAGATGCAGTGACTGTAAGAATACAGGGGCTGGTCCTAGTTTGATAAATGTGCAGGTGTGGGTAAGTGGCCCTCAATGTACATTGTCTGTGTTTGGGTTCGTACAGCTTCTGCATCCCCATCATAGCCGGAACTAGGGGGGTGCTGGGGTGAGCTGTGTTCCCCCAGATTTCAGTTGCGCCCCCCCCCCCCCAAAAAATTTTCCACTCACAGCCCCCCTTCACACCTGCCGCTGGGACCTGCCGCCTCACTGTATGTAGCTGGTGACTATGTTGCTTTTCTGACCTGTGAAATTCCCTGGTCAGACTGACAGCGTGGCTGTAGTGCTCAGACTGTATATATACAGTGCAGGGATGGGAGCTATGCTGAGTGCCCTGCCAGCAGTCAACCCTGTCCTCTATCCTTCCAGCTGTGACCCTTGTCCTCTATCCTTGCAGCGGTGACTCCTGTCCTCTATTTTTTCAGAGGTGACCCCTATCCTTCCAACAGTGACCCCTGTCCTCTATCCTTCCAGTGGTCACCCCTGTCCTCTATCATGCCAGCAGTGACCCTTGTCTTCTGCCCTGCCAGAGGTGACCCCTGTCCTCTTTTTTATTTCAGCAGTGACCTTTGCCCTTTCTCCTATCAGCAGTGACCCCTGTCCTCTGCCCTGCCAACAGTGACCCCTGTCCTCTATCTCTAAAGTTATGACAATGGCCTCTCTCCTTCTAGCAGTGACCCCTGTCCTCTATCCTTCCACCAGTGACCCTGTCCTCTCTCCTTCCAGTGGTGACTCCTATCCTCTATCCTGCCAGGGGTAAGCCCTGTCCTCTGCCCTGCAGAGGTGACCCCTGTCCTCTTTTTCCTTTCAGTGGGGACCCCTGCCCTCTCTCCTGTCAACGGTGACCCTTGTTCTCTGTCCTACCAGCCATGGAAATAATTTCATACCAGCCCTATAGCATTATTATACCAGCCCAACAGCATAATGTCATTATTTTCTTGTTCATAAAAGGGAAAACCATGCATTTTAAAGCACATTTGAAGAGTGTATTATATATAGACAAGACAGATATGAAAGCACATAGGGCTTTATATATATATATATATATATATATATATATATATATATATATATATATATATATATATATAAACAGTATCTCATAAAAGTGAGTACATCCCTCACATTTTTGTAAGTATTTTATTATATCTTTTCATGTTCAACACTGAAGAAATGACACTTTGCTACAATGTAAAGTAGTGAGTGTACAGCTTGTATAATAGTGTAAATTTTCTGTCCCCTCAAAATAACTCAATACACAGCTAGTAATGTCTAAACTGCTGCAACAAAGGAAGTGAGTAAACCCCTAAGTGAAAATGTCCAAATTGGGACCAAAGTGTCAATATTTTATGTGGTCACTATTATTTTCCAGCACTGCCTTAACCTTCTTGGGCATGGAGTTCACCAGAGCTTCATAGGTTGCCACTGGAGTCCTCCTCCACTCCTCCATAACATCACAGAGCTGGTGGATGTTAGAGACCTTGTGCTCCTCCACCTTCTGTTTGAGAATGCCCCACAGATGCTCAATAGGGTTTAGGTCTGGAGACATGCTTGGCCAGTCCATCACCTTTACCCTCAGCTTCTTTAGCAAGGCAGTGGTCATCTTGGAGGTGTGTTTGGGGTTTTTATCATGTTGGAGTACTGCCCTGCAGCCCAGTCTCTGAAGGGGGGTCATGCTCTGCTTCAGTATGTCACAGTACATGTTGGCATTCATGGTTCCCTCAATGAACTGTAGCTCCCCAGTGCTGGCAGCACTCACGCAGCCCCAGACCATGACACTCCCACCACCATGCTTGACTATAGGCAAGACACACTTGTCTTTGTACTCCTCACCTGGTTGCCACCACACACGCTTGACACCATCTGAACCAAATAAGTTTATCTTGGTCTCATCAGACCACAGGACATGGTTCCAGTAAGTTGTCCAAGTCCTTAGTCTGCTTGTCTTCAGCAAACTGCGGGCTTTCTTGTGCATCATCTTTAGAAGGGGCTTCCTTCTGGGACGACAGCCATGCAGACCAATTTGATGCAGTGTGTGGCGTATGGTCTGAGCACTGACAAGCTGACTCCCCACCCCTTCAGCCTCTGCAGCAATGCTGGCAAAACTCGTATGTCTATTCCCCAAAGACAACTTCTGGATATGACGCTGAGCACGTGCACTCATCTTCTTTGGTCGACCATGGTGAGGCCTGTTCTGTGTGGAACCTGTCCTGTTAAACTGTTGTATGTTTTTGGCCATACTGCAGCTCACTTTCAGGGTCTTGACAATCTTCTTATAGCCTAGGCCATCTTTATGTAGAACAACAATTCTTTTTTTCAGATCCTCAGGGAGTTCTTTGCTATGAGGTGCCATTTTGAGCTTCCAGTGACCAGTATGAGAGAGTGACCAAGGGGTTTGGGACTTGAATGAGGCAGATGATCAATAATCAGATACAGAGTAGATTTATTCAAATTGTAAGCGTGTCACATTACAAAAAAGTGTAAAAAAGTATTAAAAGACAATTTCATATATATATATATATATATATATATATATATATATATATATATATATATACATACATAACATCAGTACTTTACATATGCATATATACATGAACATTAGAGCAGTCCATCCCAATGATCCATCCTTGTTTTGGTAAATGAAGTACGAATCAATATGTTTGTATCCTGCCCAACATTGGTGGCGTATTATACTTATATCATTAGCGTATCATACTTGGATGATTAGTGATTTTAGTATATGTTGGCATCCCATGTAGATCGACGCATTTCGTGGTTGAAACCACTCATCAGGAGAGGTGCCTTTATATGTCTAAAAAGAACGTAATAGTAGATCAGGTATATGGCAAAAGAGCAACATCGCGGAAAATTATTTTTGGACAGGAGAGAGAGGATGCCCTATCCCGGGCACTTACATGACATTCGAATGGGAGAGATATGCGGTGTGTTGGAATGGGGACTGCTGGATAGGTCTGTCATGGGAACTGAGGTGGCAAAACCCACACACGAGGCGAACATGCACACAGCATCCCCTGGGAAGAAAGAGTCTCAATAAGTAATAGGTATTGAAGATGTCTGAAAACAATCTTTGATTTGGTTAAGTAATGAGAAGTATGGGTGGTGATGGGTGATGAATGCACCACTATACCCAGGAGAGTAGAGGAAAAAGCCACAAGAATGTGGGGTTTAGAAAGCTTATCAAGACTAAGTATAGAACCCACACGCCATACTGTAGCTCAGTTTCAGGGTCTTGGAAATCTTCTTATAGCCTAGGCCATCTTTATGTAGAGCAACAATTCTTTTTTTCAGATCCTCAGAGAGTTATTTGCCATGAGGTGCCAAGTTGAACTTCCAGTGACCAGTATGAGAGAGTGAGAGCGATAACACTTGTAAGTGACCTTGTAACACTAATGAGTCACATGACACCAGGGAGGAAAAATGTCTATTTGGGCCCAATTTGTACATTTTGACATTTTAGACATTAATGGCTGTGTGTTGAGTTATTTTGAGGGGACAGCAAACTTACACTGTTATACAAGCTGTACACTCACTACATTACATTGTAGCAAAGTGTAATTTCTTCAGTGTTGTCAGATGAAAAGATATAATAAAATATTTACAAAAATGTGAGGGGTGTACTCACTTTTGTGAGATACTGTATATATATATATATATATATATATATATATATATATATATATATATTTGAGCAAATTCCAGTTAAAAGTAATAAAAGTGCGGACATGGTACAGGAGGTGGTCATAGGCTGTGAGGACATAAAACAGGAGATGTCAGAGGCTACGGACATGGTACAGGAGGAGATGTCAGAGGCTGCGAACATGGTACAGGAGGAGATGTCAGAGGCTGCGGACATGGTACAGGAGGAGATGTCAGAGACTGTGGACATGCTACAGGAGGAGATGTCAGAGGATGCGGACATGGTACTGGAGATGTCAGAGGCTGCGGACATGGTACAGGAGGAGATGTCAGAGGCTGCGGACAAGGTACAGGAGGACATGTCAGAGGCTACGGACATGGTACAGGAGGAGATGTCAGATGCTGCGGACATGGTACAGGAGGAGATGTCAGAGGCTGTGGACATAGTACAAGAGGAAATGTCAGAGGCTGCGGACATGGTACAGGAGGAGATGTCAGAGGCTGCGGACATGGTACAGGAGGAGATGTCAGAGGCTGTGGACATGGTACAGGAGAAGATGTCAGAGGCTGTGCAGATATGGTACAGGAGGAGATGTCAGAGGCTGTGGACATGGTACAAGAGGAGATGTCAGAGTCTTCGGACATGGTACAGGAGGAGATGTCAGAGGCTGTGGACATGGTACAGGAGATGTCAGAGGCTGCTGGCATGGTACAGGAAGAGATGTCAGAGGCTGTGGACATGGTACAGGAGATGTCAGAGGCTGCTGACATGGTACAGGAGGAGATGTCAGAGGCTGCAGACATGGTACAAAAAGAGATATCAGAGGCAGTGGTCATGGTACACAAAGAGATGTCAAAGGCTGTGGACATGGTACAGAAAGAGATGTCAGAGGCTGTGGACATGGTTCAGGAGGCGATGTCTGCGGCTGTGGACATGGTATAGGAGGAGATGTCGAAGGCTGCGGACATGGTAAGGAGGCGGCCAGTGGCTCCGGAGGGGTCTTACCCAGCCATGATGAGAGGCGCACATCACCGCCGATACCTCACAGAGACGAGTGCCACTGCTGCCTTACATTTAAAATTAATGCCACCCAGTGCCATTATGTCACTGCGCATGTGCCCGCCTGTCCGAAAATGGCCGAGTGTGTACGGAATTTCCCGAGCGGTGGCGGCGCGTGCACAGTTGACATGTCACCCCGGGCCCGCGGCCATATTTTTTACGGGAGCGCCACTGCCCTCAAAGTGGTCCCAGGGCAGGCAAACTTGCCGGCCTACAGGGACATTTCCATGCATTCCTGCCCTGCCCACTGAACACTGCCCAGCTGTCCAAAAAATGAATAGCCCCGATACACTGGCCTACAAACTGCTGATCCTTTCCTCTGCCCTGCTGACCCTCTGTACTTTTCCCTGCTGACCTCCCATCCTATGCCCCATTGATGTTCTTTACTGCACCCCCTTTTACTGCACCCCCTAGATCTGGCCCTAGTTCCCATAGCATAACATAGGGTGCCTGCACAGAGCAATAGCCACATTTAAAAAAAAAAAAACACTGATTCACACTGTACAGGACACAGCACCTATGTGAAAGCTCCAAGACCTAATTTACACACAGAACTTTATTTATTAACTCAATGCAGTCTTATCTTTATGATTTAGCAGGAGCTTTGTAAATTATAGTAAGTATTGTTATGTTCGTGTTCACTAATATTGTTATTTGTGTATTTTTAGTGAAAATATTGTTTTGATAATTTCAGGGGTGGGGCTGTCAGATAGGCTGTATGGGGCCCCGTGATTTCAAATGACATCCCTACCTATACGCAAATGTGAATGGGGCCAAAAAAAGGAAATTTCATGTACCCACATGGTAAGCTGCGATCTTTTACATTTTTGTTCTTGGGTTTAAATACACAATAATGGCACCAGCATTCTAGCCGTTTACAGAAATTCCAGAAAACACAAGAGCACATTTGTTTCCCACTGTGAAGGAAAAGACAATAGGCTTTCTTCTCAAACTAATCAAATTAGTTGAGATAAGTGGCGACATACACGTGTAGCTGATGCATTTAGCATGCTGCCTCCAGGGGTCACAGAAGCGGCGTGACAGAATGAGTTGACCCCGGCTGGATGTACATAGCATGAAAGGAGAAGAGCTTTCTCTCTACAGGTTGCACAATGCCACTTTGATTCTGCCAGCCAGGGTCACAGATGGCTGCTTGTGACAAGCATGGCCAGCTCCCGGGCTTCGGTACTGCTGCCCTCTGGTAGCTTTCTCCTGGTCAGGACGCCCCCCTGAAAGAAGTGGACTCTGCGCTTGCTTTCCATTCCGTTGCACAGCCCAACGAGGTTGGCAGAGGGCACTTTGACAGGACATGGCTTTAAGGGAGGCCCACTTGTTCCACTTCATCTCTCACAATCACAGTAACTGCAGAGAGTGAACACCACCCGGAGCAACTGAACATTTTAAGAAGATGAGAGTGGATTTGTTCAGTAAGGAATAGCTGTGACAGACTGATCTCTCCCTTAATACTGGGCAAAGAAATTTCTCTTAAATCATCCCATTTCTTCAGTTAACATATGATGGATTCAAGCCATTATTTCAATTAGCTCAGTGCACAAGTCATTGCTGGACGCTGGAAAGGCCTGGAACAGCCGAAGGCATAGCTGTCCATAGACACTTTCCTGTACTAGAAGCAAATATTGGTATTTTCCTATAAAGAGGAGACCTGCTGCTTGTGAAGCTACTGGCTAGGGAAGGTGGTAAAAATCTGCATTTTTTTGGAGGTTGACCCTTCTCCAAATTGACTTGGAGACCGGAGGGATGAGGAAACACTGCCACAACTGCAAATGAAGCTCGTTCAACAAAGTCAATGGGACTGTGTTGCAACCACGTAAGTCAGTTACCAGCAAGTGCATTCAAACATGCTTGGTATACACACAGTTCTATACTCTAGACTGTATATATATACAGTTTGGACGGAAGTATTCAGACCCTCTTAAATGTTTCACTCTTTGTTAAATCATAAAAGTTCATTTTTTTCCCTCATTAATGTACACACAGTTCATATATTTAACTCAGGTGCTGTCCATTTCTTCTGATCATCCTTGAGATGGTTCTACACCTTCATTTGAGTCCAGCTGTGTTTGATTATACTGATTGGACTTAATTAGGAAAGCCACACACCTGTCTATATAAGACCTTACAGCTCACAGTGCATGTCAGAGCAAATGAGAATCATGAGGTCAAAGGAACTGCCTGAAGAGCTCAGAGTCAGAATTGTGGCAAGGCACAGATCTGGCCAAGGTTACAAAAAAAATTTCTGCTGCACTTAAGGTTCCTAAGAGCACAGTGGCCTCCATAATCCTTAAATGGAAGACGTTTGGGATGACCAGAAACCTTCCTAGAGCTGGCCGTCCAACCAAACTGAGCTATCGGGGGAGAAGAGCCTTGGTGAGAGAGGCAAAGAAGAACCCAAAGATCACTGTGGCTGAGCTCCAGAGATGCAGTCGGGAGATGGGAGAAAGTTGTAGAAAGTCAACCATCACTGCAGCCCTCCTCAAGTCGGGGCTTTGTGGCAAAGTGGTCAGACGGAAGCCTCTCATCAGTGCAAGACACATGAAAGCCGCATGGAGTTTGCTAAAAAATACCTGAAGGACTCCAAGATGGTGAGAAATAAGATTTTCTGGTCTGGGGAGACCAAGATAGAGCTTTTTGGCCTTAATTCTAAGTGGTATGTGTGCAGAAAACCAAGCACTGCTCATCGCCTGTCCAATATAGTCCCAACAGTGAAGCATGGTAGTGGCAGCATCATGCTGTGGGTGTGTTTTTCAGCTGCAGGGACTGGACGACTGGTTACAATTAAGAGAAAGATGAATGCGGCCAAGTACAGGGATATCCTTCTCCAGAGTGCTCAGGACCACAGGCTGGGCCAAAGGTTTACCTTCCAACAAGACAATGACCCTAAGCACACAGCTAAAATAACGAAGGAGTGGCTTCACAACAACTCTGTGACTGTTCTTGAATGGCCCAGCCAGAGCCCTGACTTAAGCCCAATTGAGCATCTCTGAAGATACCTAAAAATGGCCGTCCACCAACGTTTACCATCCAACCTGACAGAACTGGAGAGGATCTGCAAGGAGGAATGGCAGAGGATCCCCAAATCCAGGTGTGACTCACGGCTGTATTAGATCAAAAGGGTTCTTCTACTAAATACTGAGCAAAGGGTCTGAATACTTAGGACCATGTGATATTTCTGTTTTTCTTTTTTAATAAATCTGCAAAAATATCAACAATTCTGTGTTTTTATGTCAATATGGGGTGCTGTGTGTACATTAATGAGGAAAAAAAAATGAACTTAAATGATTTTAGCAAATGGCTGCAATATAACAAAGCGTGAAAAATTTACGGGGGTCTGAATACTTTCCGTCCCCACTGTATATACACAATATTGCCAAAAGTATTACGACCCCTGCCTTTACACACATGAACTTTAATGGCATCTTCAGCTTGTATCTCTGTTATCCTTAATCCTGAATCCTGTTTGACTCTGTTATTGACTTTTATCTGACATGCCTCCGGATAAACCCTGCCTGTCTGCTGCCTACCTGTGTTAATGATCTCAGCCTGGACTCTAGACCAAGATTCTGCCTATCGATTCTGTACCTTGTTTCCTGGATGTTGCCAACCTCTGTTCATCTCTGACCTTGATCCTGCTCATGATCAGGTGCCTTTCTGCCCAACTGTGACCGACCTCGGCTTGTGACTTGGCTCTGCTCTCTACTGGTTTGGGTGAAGTTGGGGTGCCCTTATCACTGCACATACCTGATACCAGTGCTCCCAAAATCAAGTCCATAGTTCCAGCTTCTTTGCACCTGCGCCCTTCCACTGCCAATCAAACCTAAAAAACAGTAAAACAGGTAATCCTGGTTCTTTACTAGGTTAAACATTGAATTATTTCCACAGTATTTGATTTGGTGCTAGAGAAGGCACGCTGAAAGGGAGAAAATTATTTTTTGGCAATTTCAAATTAAAAAAAAAAATCCCAATTTATTTGGACATATATTTAGAATAATTCAGAAATAATTCATTACTGTTGTCTTATTGACCAAATTAATTATATCCTTTGCAGGGTACTATCACATGTGAAGCTTTGTTTGTAGAACAGATGCATTAGGATGAAATTTAATTCTTAGTGCAAATGTGTGCTCTCCAACTCAAACTCAAATAAAATGGCCCGTCCCTAATCTCCTATTTGTTTATTGCTTTTTGCATCAGCACAAGAAATTGTTTTCTTAAAAGGGGGGTCATGACTTTGCTGCTCCAAGCTGAGGATTGGTTAAAAATAAAGCAACAAATGGACCCCAAAAAAAAAAAAAAATTGAACCCAGGGCAAAACAGTTAAATACTCACTTATAATGCATATTTGAACTTTATAGTTGTAATGGTCAGATGTCTACAAATGTTTAAACATAAAAGGGTGTTTTTTTTGTTTTTTTTTTAATTGTGCATAGCAATTCATCATCATCTGTGCAAATGGGGCAAAACAAACCTCCAAAATGGTATTGGGCTACTTCCTGTGCTGGTCAACTGTTTTTTTTTTAATTTTAATTTATTTAAATTCTCATTTAAACTGGAAAATACAGCATTTGGCCACTAGGTGGTTTTAAACATCATAGGGCTTTTTATGATACTTAGCACCATCTAGTGGGCAAAAGCAATACTTTCCCTTTTAAATCACTGGAAAACTGTCAATCAGCACAGGAAAAAGTCTATACCATACATTTTTTACTACATTCACACAGAACAAATGTACTTGCACATATACTAGGCTATGCAGTTTTTGTTAATCTTTATAAATACACCCTGTTGAATATGTTGCCCGCCAAATGATTTGGAATTCTGTTCAAGCTATCTTATTATCCTGGTATGTTTGGCTGGTCAGTGACCTTACTTTTCCTGAACAGCTGTTAAATAATAGAGCTTGGTCACAGATGCACCCCCAGCCTTCTGGCTCTATAATGAATAAGCAGCAGCACACTAGTGATGATGTCATCACTCTGTGCTCTACTCCTTCAGCAAGCTCCCATTGCTAGATGGCATTATTATGAAATGCATTAGTGCTTGACAGTGTACAGGGGAATACAGAAAGCTGATATAAAGACAAATACAGATGCCTATACTTACAATGTTCAAAATACATTTTTTTGTTTTCATATCTGCTTGATGTTTGGCTGCAAAGGAGCCTGTGCCACAAGCTCCTTCTGCCCAATTTATTAAAAAACCCTCCCTCGGGAGGGAAGGGGTACTGTGCCTATTTCATAAATGTGTTTTATGAAATTTGGTAATAGTGTGGCTGCACTGACCTACAACAAGTGTAGCGGGTACCTATAAATGAATTTAAACCAGTAGATTGGTTGTGGGGACTTGTATGTACAGTATATGTGTCCAACCCACACCATCACCCAACAGCTTCCTCCCACCCACCCATGTACCTCACTGGTGCCTCTTATGGAAGTGGTGACTGGTGATCCAGTGCTAAAGTCCAGGTCCAACCAGTCTTTTTGCTACCCAATGTGAAGGGGTGTTGTGTGAAAGTGGGGTCAGAGATCACTTCTGATTTAGAAAGTCCTCCCCCAAATACTTGTAATGAGTTGATGTAGTGTCCCTGCTCTGGGCTGGCTGATTTGAATGCATCGTTAAACCTGTTTGATTGTTTCTGCCCGTCTCTGGAAGAATGTTCCAGAGATAGCGTGGGAGGATCAATCCATGGGCTATAAAAATTTATTGGACCCTAGGCAATCAATGATTGGGAGGCCCAGAAGGTGTGGCTGGGGAGCAAAAAAATGTTCGGGATGGTCTGATCAGAGCTCTCTCTATTGGTGCATGTGTGTGATACAGGAGAACTACGGCTGTAAGGCCTCAAAATGTGCTATGGATGAGGGCCTGTAGAAGTTGGACCTGAGGAAACTTGCTGGAGGACACTACCTGCAGAAGCCGGGGTTGAGAGGCAACCCTTTCACTGAACAGTGTTTCAGGGAAGCTGGTTGAGAACTGCCTCTGGTCATTATGAGTAGGTCCTTTTGCCTATATCTTCATAAGTGGAATTGTTTGAGGGTTAGATGCCAGAGGTTGCTGCAAAGACTGTGACTGCTTGCATAGGATCTCCAATTAACTGGATGTCCCCTCTACTACCAGCATTACTTTTAGATTGCTACTGAAGCGCTCAATACTGCTGAAACAGAACTTTGTATAGGATTTGGGGGGGGGGAGGTTGAAGTGGGAAGAAAGGGTTTGCATGGGTGTATACAAAGGAGGTTTGAGGGGCTAGAGGATCCCGCTGGTAGGAGTCCAACCCATCTATGTCCCAGTCATACATGCTTCTAGATGGCACGCAGCACATGATCCTGCTATGTGAAACATACTTCACATACTCCAAAGTGGATGAAGGACGCTACACTAATTGCATACAGAGATTGGAGGGCAGAGCTGGAACCAGAGAACACACTGGTCTGCACTTTCACAAATTCAGGTTGTTCATAAGATGAGGATGTAGGCAGGTGCAGTGCAGCCTCCCTGCATGGGTGGTGCTATAGGCATCCACCATGCAGAGAGGGTGGAAGACAAGGGGTAACCAAGTCTCTCTAAGGCCTCCGTATGTCTCTTCAGAAGCAGCACCGCAATTGGATGCTGCTGCCCTGGTTGATCTGGTAGCCATCTTTAAGATGGGCAGTGCCTATAATTCAGCATAGTGGGTAGGTTGGGGATAGATCCCTCATTGGCTAGGGTCAGTCGGAGTATCATAAGGTCAGGTTTCAGGGGAGGAAGGACAGAGAAGGGACTGTCACTGTGTACCAACAGTAGCTTTCCTGTGTTGTGCCCAGTTTTTGATCTGCCATCCAGCTGCCTCCCCTGCCCAATGCTTTCAGGTGTCTCCAGTGTGCAATCTACTTACTGTCTGGTTCATTGTAAGTGCTCTGGTCTGGTGTGGCCATGTCTGCAGATTTCGCTGTTATCTCCACATATCGCTCTGTTAATATACTTTGCTGCATCACTCAGTCTCCATGTGAGTTTCTTTCCCCTGCGGGCAGTGAGCCTGGGCCACACCTACAAGGATATCAGAGGCAACATGAATTCAGCCAGCATCAGCCTGCTGTAAAAAAAAAAAAATAACAGAAAATTGGATATACATTAAAGCCATTTGGCAAGTAAGCTGGCCTAAGCTCTAGCATAAATGAAGAAATGCCATCACTGTGGTTTGGTTGTTGTAAAAATGCCCAGTAAATGGATTGCCCCTTTAAGAAGAAAACCCAGCGCTGCTTTCTTATTTCAAAGCGCGGCTGCCTAGTTTGCAATCAATGCATATTTTCCTTTTGTGGAACAATAACAGATGTTGATAGAAATAGCCATTGGGTTTGTAAAGAAGCCATTTCATGTGTCAGTTTGGTTGTGCCTCTCCTCCATGAAATGTCAAAAGCAGGCAGATATCTCAATGTGAAATGACCTTAAGAAAAACCCGACCTCGCCAATGATGACCTTTTTTCAGCACAGAAACATTAAAATTACAACCATATTCCTGGCTGCGGTTCTCCAGAACAATATGTAGTTTTTCCTGCTCTGCGTGGATTGCTGCCTATACGCTTTGCATATTTTTATTCGCAGCAAACACGATCATTCTCACACATTCCATTAAGCTTTGTCTGTTCTCCGAGAGGTGCAATGATTTGTAACTCCAGATCTCCTCTTTCCATCTCGTGTCTTGGATGTAGCGAGCATAATGTGAGGATTTTTTTCTACATTGTACAAAGGACTAAAGGCGGCCAGAAAAGGACCAACACTGGGTTTTCATCGGAAAAAAAAAATTACACCTTCATGGTATCGAAATAACAATAGGTGTACAACTGATTATGCTATATGTTGTAGTTTTTTTGTGTTATTTATCGATAACTCTATTGGTCATAACAAAGAGGTGTAAACAAGAGCACCAAAGGGGCAACTGCCTAGAGTGTTGTTGAAGCGGGGAGGAGGGGGGCAATATCCTTTTGGAGCAAATGAAAATGAAATATGAAATATGCCAGAAGATCTGTAAGCTAGGGTGCAATTACAAACAACCCCACCCCTTCCAATGAGTCTTCCCATTGGCCCATTAATGTGATGAATTTCATAACAAAATGTTGATGGACCATTGCTGCTCTACCTCTTCCACCAGAGTGTCTTCTATAGTTTCATAGTATGTTTCGGTTGGGTAAGAATTGACAAATGTGGAAAGGGTTACAGTGGTTAAAGGACTGTCCTCTAAAATTACCCTAATAGCCTTCTGGGTAAAACACTGGTTTCTGTTCTTGCTGCCTAACCCCATTGGCTCTGCCTGCTGATGGCCCTTTAAGAGGATCTGAATGATGAAAAGCAGAGTGCCTGATCATGTGACCACTGTAATTGCTGTTATAGCAGTCACATGATTGGGAGCACCTCCGACCACCTTCTGATCGTAAAGGCCTCATTGATACAGTAGTACATGAAGCCCAGGAACATGACTGAATCGCCCACATGTCCTCCACCAGAGCCTGCCTAAAGCAAGCCAGATTAAGGCCTATTTAAAGGCCGCACATAGTCCACAGCCCTCTGAATACTCTTGTCTACCTTTACATCTGCACATCAGGGTTAGGATCTGATCCTATTTGATCTGAGGGTGCAGTAAAAAAAAGGCAGGGGGCATAATGTGTGTGAGTCACTGACAGTCTGTCACATAGTGTCACAACCTGGGAAACAATAGTATATATTAGGCTGTCATTTGATTAGGGTAATTAAACCCCCTCATATCAGATGTCCCTGACAGAGTCCCCCTTTACATCAGGGTCCCTATCAGAGTCCCCCTTTACATCAGGTGTCCCCATCAGGGTGCATCCTTACATCAGGTGTCTCCGTCAGAGAGCACCCTTACATTAGGTGACACCATAAGAGTGCCCCCTTACTTCAGAGCACCCCTTTACATCAGTGCCCCATCACAAGTCCCCCTTATATCATTTACCACTATTAGAGTGCCCCCTCCTACATATGAACAGTTATCCCCAACATAGTGTCCCCTTACATTAGGTGTCCCCATCAACATGCCCCCTTACATCAGTGTGACTCCTGGCATAAACTGTCTACATCAGACTGGTTTATGGGTCAGTGGATGCACTCTCAGAGACCCGGGCACAGCCCATCCCAGCACCCCCTTAGATCTGGCGTGCCAACGACAAGGTGTGCCCAATGCACACACTCGCCATACTCTTGTCAGCATGGCTCCTCTAGCTGGAAATGCTCATTGCACTGGGACTGGTATCTTGCCTGTTGTTCCAGGATAGGCTCTCGGTATCTTGCCTGTGGTTCCAGGATAGGCCAGCATGGTCCCGAGGCTGAAAGGAAGCCGTCACATACCTTTAGGCCAGGAGGGCCAGCAGGTGAAAGAGAACCAAAAATGGCGTCTGCCCCTTAAGTACTCTCTTCCAGAATGCATAGCAGTGGACCACCTCTGCCGAGTTACCTCTGAGAAAGAAGAGCACTCAATACACTTCAGCCTGTTGCTTTTCAACACTGGCCTGTGGTGACAACGACACCTACAGGCGACAGTGTGAAACTGCACACAACACAGCCAATGCTGGAACAGAAGCTAATTTAGCCATAGATTAAATCTGTACCATGTATTAACAGATAACCCACTAAATTTACATATAAGTGCCTGATCAACAGGAGCAGGGCGCTACATAGGTTTTCTCTAGGTCATGACTCTCCTACCTGGCAATGTTTTTCACATCAGCCAGCTTCTCCCTTCTCCGAAACTGCAACCCAAGCTTATATATGATCCTGCCAGGAAGGAAATGAACTCATTCTCCTTCCTGGAAGGATTTTAACCACTTCAGCCCCGGAAGGATTTACCCCTTTCCTGACCAAGCCCTTTTTTGTGATACGGCACTGCGTCGCTTTGACTGACAATTGCGCGGTCGTGCGATGCTGTACCCAAACAAAATTTACATCCTATTCCCCCCACAAATAGAGCTTTCTTATGGTGGTATTTGATCACTTCTGCGGTTTTTATTTTTTGCACTATAAACAAAAAAACTGACAATTTTGAAAAAAAGCAATATTTTTTACTTTTTGCTGTAATAAATATCCCAAAAAATATATAAAAAACTAATTTCTTCATCAGTTTAGGCCAATGTGTATTCTTCTACATATTTTTGGTAAAAAAAAAAACGCAATATCCCGTCTACAAAATAGGGGATAGATTTATGGCATTTTTATTATAATTTTTTTTTTATTAGTAATGGCGGCGATCTGCGATTTTTATCGTGACTGCGACATTATGGCGCACAGATCGGACACTTTTGACACTATTTTGGGACCATTGACATTTATACAGCGATCGGTGCTATAAAAATGAACTGATTACTGTGCAAATGACACTGGCAGGGAAGGGATTAAACACTAGGGGGCGATCAAGGGGTTAAGCGTCTTCCCTCAGTGTGTTCTAACTGTAGGGGGGTGGGCTCACTAGAACAGGACAGAGATCCCTGTCATATTGCTACGCAGAACAGGGAAATGTCTTGTTTACATAGGCATCTCCCCGTTCTGCCTCTCAGTGCCACGATCACGGGCCACTGGCGGACATTGACTCCACGGCACCCGCAGGCACGCTCCCACCCGCTAGCCACCGATGACGGAGTGAGGTAACGGATGCGTGGTTTTGCGCACCCGTGCCATTCTGCCGACGTATATCGGCGTGAGCCGGTTTGGCAAGGGGTTAAAGGAGCAAATATTTTAAAGGGGCAACCTACTGACCTCTGTCTACATATGCCTCCGTGGGGGCCATGTTTGCCTGAATGGGGATGCACAGCCGTGTGGATGAAGGTGCACGTGGGTCACCAATCATAAACAGTGTGCCAGCATTCACCCGCACTCACACAGCTGTCAAATTGGAAGCAGAAGCTGTCCTTGCAGCAACTGCATCCCAATTGGCATAAATGAGGTCGACATAAATGAGGTTGCCTGCACAGGGATGCATGGAACAAACATGGCTCTCGTATAGGCATACGCTTAACATGCCTGTGTGAATGAGGCCAAATGGGGACTAGGAGCTGTCAGTGACAGCTTGGTTAGTGTGCTGGAAATGTGCAGGAGAGGTGCACCATGGACGTATAATTCAAGCCCTACTGCTACACATATAAATTAGCTGGTCAGCAAGAGGTTAACCCCTTCCTGCCCGCCCTGGCATCCCCTTTAAAAGCTTTTAATGCCTGCGAAGTGGGAAAGATCAGTGATCAGGTGACCACTGTGATTGGAAGCCGATCCCGCAGGCTACTAATGTGTTCTCGGCAGTGCCATCTGCGGGAAGCTGCAGCATGCGTCTGCAGTAGAGAGCAGAGTATGTATCTCTCACAGGCGGAGTGCATTTCCTATCATTCCGCCTGTCAAGAGCCGAAACTACACAGAAAACATCGGCTCCGTTCTTTACAGTGACAGCTAACTTACACTGCACCCTGCCCGCCGCTGAGTCGCTGACTGATAACCAGACTGTGGCACTCTGTCTCTGTGAGGGAGCCGCACAGCACTGGCACAATGCGGCAGCGAACTTTGTGACATCTGAGTGATGCTTGGCTGGGGTCGCTGGGCAGGTGGGGCCCCCCAGGCAAGTGGGGCCCCAGGGCAAATGTCCAGGCGTGCCCATGCGAAAAGACGGCCCTGGTTCTCGGGACCGAGAGCCATTTTCAGCAGCTCGGTCTTTGTGCTGGGATCACATAAACATTGACCGCCCGGTGACACATATGTGCGGTGTGTGGGCGTTAAAGACCAGCTCTTTGTTGCTGCACATATATGTTACTGGGGTGTAAAGAGTTAAAGGAAATATATTGTTTTTTTTTGTATATAGTTTTATTATACACTTATTATGTTCAATACTGAAAAAAAAAACAAGAAAAAAACCTTTAGTCTAGTAAAATTAAATATTGTATGTTGGTGTTTTACATTTACCACTTGGCAAGTACAAGGCAATGAAGACACATAGACGACACACTATTTTACTACTATGCTGTGAATAGCCTATATGAGCCTAATAGCAGGATATCAGATTATACATATACAGCTGAATGAGTCAAGGCAGGGATTTATGCCCCTGTCCACTCTCTTAGGAGATTCATCCTATTTTTTGTTTAATCTGCAGGAGCAGCAAACATACACAGAGCTACAGCTGGACTTTCTTAAAAAAGTGTACAGGAAAAGAAAAGTCTACATGCTCTGCAAACACTGAAATAAAATGATATTTGTAAAACATAGCTCCTAACTGTCCCTGATTTCGAGGGACTGTCCCTGATTTGGAACAATGCATTCTGTCCCTCATTCTTCCTCATTTGTCCCTCATTTTGGTCTGATCTATATAGTTGTATATAAAATGCACTTTTTTTTTTAAAAAGTGTTTCCCAGTGCTAAACCTTTCATCCAAATTCTAAATTGCTGCATTTGTTAATTTTAAAAGCCAATATAAAGGAATATTAGTTGTAAAAAGAAAGCACTTGTGTATTTTATTAACCTTTTTTTGGGGGTTATGTCCCCTTTAAGGGGTGTGGCAGGGGGCGTGTCATATGCCTACATATGTTTGCTAGTAGGTGTCCCTCATTCCCATCTCAAAATGTTGGGAGGTATGGGAAAATAAAAATTCTGTGCAACCAATGAAAAAGGACACGTAAACAGTTCATAAACTGGTAATCTATGAAGAGAAAACTGTTTTGTTTTAAAATGTAAAAAAATAAATAAAAAAAATCCTTTTAGAAAAATGCCTTTTCTCAAATCCAAAGAGCATACGTATTTAAAATAAAGTGCTAAAGGGGTGTGATCAGACAATAATACATGATATTTTCATGTAAACTTCTTCACACAGCTATATACCTTTAGGGCCTATGTACATGGGCTTTTGTTCATATCAAAACAGCTTTTTTCTTCATACAAGCCAACAAGAATGCAAAATCTGCTTGATGTTGCTTAGATGATGACTCCTGAAAGGCAGCATAGCCATTTGAAGGGTGATTCTTTGTTATGTGTAATAAAATATTACAAATATAAGCAGGTTGCTTTGGGGCTGAAGTTTATCCACTTAATTTAATGTTGGGCCCGGGGTTAAACACTGACCTTGAAGAACTGTCAGCCATCTTTAATCACTGACCATCTGTTGTTGGATGTTACCGGTTTATTGGTTGTCTTACCTTTGCAGCGGTTAGCTTTTGTTTACTGATTGGCTGCTTGGCACTCATGTCAAGGACAGACTTTTTGACTATAGTTACAGTGGGGATGGAAAGTATTCAGCCCCCCTTACATTTTTTACTCTTTGTTATATTGCAGCCATTTGCTAAAATCATTTAATTTCATTTTTTTTCCCTTATTAATGTACACACAGCACCCCATATTGACAGAAAAACACAGAATTGTTGACATTTTTGCAGATTTATTAAAAAAAGAAAAACTGAAATATCACATGGTCCTAAGTATTCAGAACCTTTGCTGTGACACTCATATACCGTATTTATCGGCGTATAACACGCACTTTTTTCCCCTTAAAATCAGGGGAAAATCGTGGGTGTGTGTTATACGCCGATCCCCCGCGCTGTTTGTGAGCAGAGAGAGCCGGCCGCCGATATACATACATAGCCGTGTGTACTCGGCTAGGCTCGGCTAGTTCCTCTTACAGTCATGCCTAGTCCCGCCCTATGATGGACATAACACAGGGACTGAGCGTGACTGTGAGCGGAGCTAGCCGAACCTAGCCGAGTACACGCGGCTATGTATGTATATGGGCGGCGCTCGGCTCCGCTCACAGTGACGCCCAGTCTGGGCGGGACTACGAGAGGAGCCGAGAAGAGCCGACTCTGTGTATCTCGGCGCCGGCGGCGCCATTTTCAAACTGCAGTGACACTGACAAGGCTGCAGATGGACACTGATAAGGCTGCACGGCTGCAAATGACACTGACAAGGCTGCAAATGAAACTGACAAGGCTGCAAATTACACTGGACAAGCATGCAGATGGACACTGACAAGGCTGCAGATGGACACTGATAGGGCTGCATTGATGGGCATTTAAATGTAGGTTTTTTTCCTTAAAATTCCCTCCTAAACTTGGGGTGCGTGTTATACGCCGGCGCGTGTTATACGCCGATAAATACGGTATTTAACTTAGGTGCTGTCCATTTCTTCTGATCTTTCTTGAGATGGTTCTACACCTTCATTTGAGTCCAGCTGTGTTTGATTATACTGATTGGACTTGATTAGGAAAGCCACACACCTGTCTATATAAGACCTTACAGCTCACAGTGCATGTCAGAGCAAATTAGAATCATAAGGTCAAAGGAACTGCCTGAAGAGATCAGAGACAGAATTGTGGCAAGGCACAGATCTGGCCAAGGTTACAAAAAAATTTCTGCTGCACTTAAGGTTCCTAAGAGCACAGTTGCCTCCATAATCCTTAAATGGAAGACATTTGGGACGACCAGAACCCTTCCTAGAGCTGGCCGTCCGGCCAAACTGAGCTATCGGGGGAGAAGAGCCTTGGTGAGAGAGGTAAAGAAGAACCCAAAGATCACTGTGGCTGAGCTCCAGAGATGCAGTTGGGAGATGGGAGAAAGTTGTAGAAAGTCAACCATCACTGCAGCCCTCCACCAGTCGGGGCTTTATGGCAGAGTGGCCCGACGGAAGCCTCTCCTCAGTGCAAGACACATGAAAGCCCTATGGAGTTTGCTAAAAAACACCTGAAGGACTCCAAGATGGTGAGAAATAAGATTCTCTGGTCTGATGAGACCATGATACAACTTTTTGGCCTTAATTCTAAGTGGTATGTGTGGAGAAAACCAGGCACTGCTCATCACCTGTCCAAAACAGTCCCAACAGTGAAGCATGGTGGTGGCAGCATCATGCTGTGGGGGTGTTTTTCAGCTGCAGGGACAGGACGACTTGTTGCAATCGAGGAAATGATTGAATGCGGCTAAGTACAGGGATATCCTGGATGAAAACCTTCTCCAGAGTGCTCAGGACCTCAGACTGGGCCGAAGGTTTACCTTCCAACAAGACAATGACCCTAAGCACACAGCTAAAATAACGAAGGAGTGGCTTCACAACAACTCTGTGACTGTTCTTGAATGGCCCAACCAGAACCCTGACTTAAACCCAATTCAGCATCTCTGGAGAGACCTAAAAATGGCCGTCCACCAACGTTTACCATCCAACCTGACAGAACTGGAGAGGATCTGCAAGGAGGAATGGCAGAGGATCCCCAAATCCAGGTGTGAAAAACTTGTTGCATCTTTCCCAAAAAGATTCATGGCTGTATTAGATCAAAAGGGGGCTTCTACTAAATACTGAGCAAAGGGTCTGAATACTTAGGACCATGTGATATTTCAGTTTTTCTTTTTGAATAAATCTGCAAAAATGTCAACAATTCTGTGTTTTTCTGTCAATATGGGGTGCTGTGTGTACATTAATGAGGAAAAAAATGAACTTAAATGATTTTAGCAAATGGCTGCAATATAACAAAGATGAAAAATTTAAGGGGGTCTGAATACTTTCCGTCCCCACTGTATGTTATTGTTCAGGTGTAGAAACAAACAGGAGGGTGCAAATTTCTAGTGGATTACCATAAATCTTTATTAAAAACCAAAAGCCAGAAAACATGCTCACAAGCATGCTGACATACAAGCAATGTATACCACTGTATTCTGATCCAGCAGTGGGGCGATGTCATTAGGCCCAAAACATCATGCAGATTGGCAGGCTTATGTGTTTCAGGGGATGTGCCCCTTTCCTCAGAGCTAAACCAATCTAGGACCCCCATCTTCCCTTATAGCTACTCATGTACAGATATTAGTGAGGGGGGGACCATTTCAACAGGCAGGGTTACAAATTAATAGATGCCTCGTAGAATTATGACATAACTCAACAATATAATACAAATAGGGCAATTCAGTTAAAATGCGAGACTTGCATGGAATAAAAATAGGGATTATCTGTCTGAATGTAGGGAAGTGAATTGCTGGACTAAGAGCGTTATTAGTCAGCAATCAAGACTGAAACTAATAAATCAGTTTGGACTCTTTTATTATTTGGTGTGCCGCTCCTTCCATTGATACATGTTTTTTTCTGTCAAGAGAACCTGTCACTTTGCCTTTATGGCCAAAGGAAAGATTCCCTGTTAGAGCAAGATCCTTGAAATTGTTACCTTATCTATTTTATCAGGTCGTCTTTCTGAGCTGAAGGCACAAGCTGCAACATGCCATTTGTGACAGGCATGGCTATATGGCCAAAGTAAAGACTCCCTTTAATAACAAGATTCTTGGATTAACTGTTATGAATATCTACTCTATTAGGTAATTTTGCTGCTCCTGACTTGCCATTGGTAAACAGGATGGCTAGATAACCAAAGTAAAGATTCCCTTTAATAACAAGATCCATAGACTAGTTTTTACAATATCTAATCTATCGGGTCATCTTGGCCCTCATAATATGCCATTTGTAAAGGGGATGGCTATATGGCCAATCTAAAGATTTCCTTTAAGAACAAGATCATTGGATTAAATGTTACAAATATCTACTCCATCAGGTCATCTTGTCGCTCACAACATGTTATTTGTTAAGGGAATGGCTAAATGGCCAAAGTAAAGATTTCCTTTAATAACAAGATCCTTGGACTAACTGTTACAAATATCTACTCTATCAGGTCTTATGGTTACTCATGACATGCCATTTGTAAACAGGGTGACAATATGGCCAAAGGAAATATTCCCTGTAAGAACAAGATCCTCAGACTAATTGTTACAAATAGCTACACTATCAGGTCATGTTGTTGCTTACACCATTTGTAAATGGGATGGCTATACAACCAAAGCAATTAAGAACAGATTCTCTGACTAGCTGTTACAAATATCAACTTCATCAGGTCAACTGGCAATTTACAACATGCCATTTGTAAAAGGGATGGTTATATGGCCAAAGTAAAGATTTCCTTTAGGAACAAGACCCTCAAATTGTTATAAATGTCTACGCTATTGGGTACGCTTGTCACTCACACATGCCATTTTTAAAAAGGAAGGCTATATGGCCAAAGTAAAGAATTATTTTATTAACAAGATCTTTGGACTAATTGTTACAAATATATAGTCTAGAAGGTCATCTTGTTGCTTACAACTCTCTAATTATAAAAGGGGTGGCTATACAACCAAAGCAATTAAGAACAAAATTCTCAGACTAATTATTACAAATATCTATTTCATCAGGTCATCTTGCCTCTCACAGCATGCTATTTGTAAAGGGGATGGCTATATGGCCAAAGTAAGATTTCCTTTAATAACAAAGTCCTTGTACTAACTGTTACAAATATCTACTCTATCGGGTCTTCTTGTTGTTCACAACAGGCCATTTGCAAAAGGGATGGCTGCATGGCCAAAGTAAAGATTCCCTTCAAAAGCAAGATCCTCAGACTAGTTGTTACTAATATCCACTCTACATGGTCTTCTTGTTGCTCACGACATGCCATTTGCAAATGGGATGGCTAGATGACCAAAGCAAAGATTCCCTTCAAAAACAAGGTTCTCAGACTAGTTCTTACTAATATCCACTCTACATGGTCATCTTGTTGCTCACAACATACCATTTGTATATGAGATGGCTAGATGGCCAATGTAAAGATTCCCATTAAGAACAAGATCCTCGGACTAGTTCTTACTAATATGCACTCTACATGGTCATCTTGTTGCTCACAACATGCCATTTGTAAAAAGGATAGCTATACGGCCAAAGTAAAGATCACCTTTAAGAAAAAGATCCTCAGACAAATTGCTACAAATATTTACTGTATTGGGTCATCTTGATACTTGTAGCATGCCATTGGTAAAAAAAGGGATAGCTATGTGGCCAAAATAAAATTTTCTATTAGGAACAAGCCATCTCTCAGACTAATTGTTACAAAAATCTATTTCATCAGGTCATCTTGCCTCTCACAACATGCCATTTGTGAAGGGGATGGCTATATGGACAAAGTAAAGATTCCCTTTAAGAACAAGATCCTTGGACTGTTACAAATACAGTATCTACGCTATAAGCTCATCTTGTTGCTCACAACACACCATTTGTAAATGAGATGGCTAGAGTAAAGTAAAGAGTAAAGTAAAGATTCCCTTCAAAAACAATATTCCCAGACTAGTTGTTACTAATATTGAATCCACTGGTATCCAAACTGTGGCCTAGGGGCCAGTTGCAGCCCTTTGCTTGCCTTTATCCAGCCCTTGGAGCACTATTCAACCCACTGTTACGGAACACTATTCTACCAACTGACACCAATAATGGGACACCATTTCTCCCACTGACACCAATAATGTAGCACTACCCTCCCCCAACACCAAATGTGGCAATGTTGACTCCCACTGATGCCAGGAAAATGCCCACTTCTGCTGGCCACAGTCAAGCCCCCCTAAATTCTGGAGGACAATAAATTGGCCCTCTGTTTAGAAAGTTTGGAGACTCCTAAACTAATCTATAAAGTCATCTTCTTGCTTACAACACGCCCATTGTAAAAGGGGTGGCTTTACAACCAAAGCAATTAAGAACAAGATTCTCAGACTAGTTGTTACAAATATCTATTTCATCAGGTCATCTTGCCTCTCATAACATGCCGGTTGTAAAAGGAGTGGCTGTATGGCAAAAGTAAAGATTCCCTTTAAGAATAAAATTCGTAGACTAACTGTTACAAATATCTTCAATATCATGTCATCTTGTTGTTCACATGCCATGCCATTTGCAAAAGGGATGTCTATACAACCAAAGCAATTAAGAACAAGATTCTTGGACTAGTTGCTACAAATATCTACTTCATCAGGTCAACGTGCAGCTCACAAAAAGCCATTCGTAAAAGGGATGGCTATATGGCCAAAGTAAAAATTTCCTTTAGGAACAAGACCCTCAGACTAGTTGTTACTAATGTAGCGGTACCCCCGCAAGGATTGCTGGTGATTGTGGTCTGTCTCCCACCCTGCACAGCCAGGCGCACAAATTACTAGACATACAGCACTCAAGAAATAGTCCTTGCACTTGTTTTTGTTGTTTTTATTGAGGGGATTATAACTTGTATGGGGATAGGGTGCATATGAGATGCCCAATCAATTAAAGAAAGGAAAATGCAGGGACTTACTATATACACCACCGGTATAGACAACCTCTTCTCTTTACCTCCAGCACAAACACTTGATCGCAGACTATCACTCCCAGGACCAGCTAGCACTGTTGTTGAGGCCTGACAGTGGCTCAGTCAGGCCCAAAGCAAATGCCCTTTGCAGGCAGAGACCATGGGCCCCTATGGTGTGGCAAAAATAGTAGTAGTCCTTAGTGCTAGCTGTCCCACGTGGTTACTGATTCCAGTACCACCTCTTCAGGCCCTGCCAGCCCTCCTGGCTGCAGCTGCCCCTTTCCACTACCCATGCCACCACAGTTCTCCTGACTGGCTCTGCACCCATCACAGACTGCTTGCACCCAGTCCTCTCAGGCGTGCCTCCCAAACCTACTGACTGTGTGTCACTCACCAGCCATCCTGGCTGTTCCAGTTGTTCCTCCTGGAGAGTTGCCTGGCAGTGTTCTCCTGCTGTCCTCTCCTTGCTCTTGTGCCTCTTGTCCAGGACAGCTCCATGTGTCATTAGAGAGTCCTGTCCACACCCGAGGCCAGGCCCAAGGTCACCCCCCCCAGACTGGGGAGCTCCCTCAAAGGCCACAAAAGCCTAACACTCCATCTCCAGCTTCCACCCGAACAACTCCTCCCCAGCTGGGCTGACCCTGAGTATTTGAGGGGGCCTGCCCGCTGCCAACCCAAGCTGGGGATTGGTCAGGGCCCTCAAAATACTCCAGACAGCCTCCACCTCACCTCTCCTCCCATCTTTCCAGAAGGTTCCAGCACCTTCTGGAAATAGGAGAGAGGCCTCAGTGATTCTGCCTGAGAGTCATCCAGCTCTCCCTGGCTTTCTGCCCAACCCAGGAAAAAAAACACAAGCAGGCTTGGCTGCCAGCCAAGCCTGCATAAATTTACCTACACTAACAAAAATTATATTTACACTTCTAGCACACTAGAGGGTGCTACACCAATATATACTCTATAAGGTCATCTTGGGACTCTCAACATGCCATTTGTAAAAGAGAAGGTTGTAATTCCAAAGTAAAGATTCCCTTTAAGAACAAGATCCTTGGACTAACTATTACAAATACTGTATCGACTCTCTACTATCAGGCCATCTTGTTGCTCACAACACACCATTTTGTAAATAAGACGGCTAGATGGCCAAAGTAAAGATTCCCTAAAGGAACAAAATTCTTAGACTAGTTGTTACAAATATCTACTCCATCAGGTCATCATGCCATACAATACACCATTTGTAAAAGCAGTTGCTATTTACAAATACATTTCTTCACCCTTGCGGGTGCCAGAACGCCCCAGCCTAACACAACTGCTGAAGAACCATACAAACACAGCTTCGCAAGACACAAGTCCCAATGCCAAATGTGCCTTTCCTAATGACTTGTGACTGCTTACTTATCTACAACCCTTCTGTCCTGAAGTCTCTCTCCACAGCTTGTCCCCAATTAAACCTCTCAGCCACCAGCCCTTCTCCTCCGCCATGAAAGGGACATACAACGAGACAGAAAACATCATAATTAAGGCATTATTTTAGGGGGAAAAAAGAGAAATTTTTGAAGCCTTAAAACGCCCCATGCTCCAAAAAAGAAAAAAAAAATCATCAAGTAATAATAATAAAAAAAAAAAAAAAGATCCCTTTAAGTCAGTCCTTTCAGTCAGTCACTCCAAGTCTGCCTAAAATATCGCTGCGGAAAGTCAGGGGCTTATCCTTTACAATCAGCACAGAGGCTTTTAAATTTATTCAGTCTAATGAGGTAGTCTAAAAATTTGAGAATGCTAATTCGGTGCAGCCGATTCTATGTTGCGGGGGAAACAAAACAAGGTTGTCACTGCAAGTGAACAAAGTGAATTGCTTATGTGACTAGCAGTTGAGAATTCTTTCAACATCAGTAAAAAGCTATGAAGTGACAGGTGAAGGGACAGATGCAGCAATGTGCGGCGCTCTTGCAGTTTGTGTACGGTAACTAAGGGACAAGTTGACTTGATATACCAACTTAATAAGCTCAGCAGGGGCTAACTGAAAGGATATATGAAGCGGCATCGCTGTAATCAGTCACCTATACGGGAACTACGATAAAGAGGAAAAAATAAATAAAAAAGAAGCGGAATATGTTAAAAAGTGCGAAGGCGGATTCGATGTGCCAGCATGCAGATATTCAAATCAGTTTCCGACCGGAGTTTTTTTTTTTTTTTTTTTCCTTTATTCCATTTTATATTTAGATATTCCCAATTGGAAGGGAGTTACTAAAGGTTTCCATGATAAAATATTTATAAACTTATTTTACTCAGGAAGAAAGACATCAAGATTATAGTCGCTGTGTTCAAGGATCTGCTGAGCGGAGTAAAAAGTTTTCAGGTGGCCGAAAGGAGTTTGTCAGCTTTCCCCGAATTTTGTGGGGTGAGCGTGAATTGACGGTCTGTGTGACTGTGTTAGGACTGACTGTCAATGAGAAGTGGAATTAAAATTGACACTAGATGTAAGCCCAATCAATAAAATCTTCTATACGCTTTAACATGGTTGTAAACCCTGTTACACCACTTGTACCTACACAGATAAGTCTATAATAAGGCTTACCTGTAGGTACTGTAAATATCTCCTAAACTTGCACGGTTTAGGAGATATTTACCATATACGCTTGCGCCGACGCCGCTCGCTTGTGCCGTTTCTTCAGCAGCGTGGGAGTGACGTTGTCGGGGCTCAATCACAGCGCCGGAGCCCACAAACCCGGAAATAACTCCGGGAGACATATCGCCGGTCACAGTAGGGTTGCCACCTTTTCTTCAAGCCAAACCCGAACACTTTTGCGGCACAGGGCAATTTTTAATTTTTTTTTGCAGTAAACACTATAAGATTATAAAAGACCTGGAACACATTTGGATGCCCCAAGGAGAGTAGTAATGTAGTGCACAGAGCGCGCCAGTGGGTGTGGCCAAATTGCCCTTGCTGACATCATCACCCCACCTTTCAGTGATGCCAAACCTGTCCCCAAACAGCCGCCCACAGCGGCAACAGATTTGTGTATGACTATCTCAGGTATTCAGGGAGCCACAGCCTGGTCTGAATAATGTGTCCGGGTTTCAGGTGGACTGAAACCCTGACACATGATTCAAAACCCGAACTGTCCAGGTAAATCCTGGATAGATGGCAACCCTAGGTCACAGTGGTGTGTGGAACCTCTGCAACAGCTTCGATCTAAGGTAAGTATTTCATAATGAGCTAATATGTGATTCATAGTAGATCATTATGCCTTTGTCTTACAGGGGGGTTTTTTTTCGGGTTTACAATCACTGTTTTTTTTTTTTTTTCGGGTTTCCAACCACTGGTTGCAGACTGGTCAATAAGTTAGGCTGGGAATTTCTTTGGTTTAGTTTTGCACGTAGCAGCAAGTCACATGAGAAGTTGCAGCAGTGCGAACCAGGGATAGTGCCCAACCTTACAACGTGTGCACTAAAGTTGTGAATAGCCTCTTAAGCTGCATTCACACTACAGCGTTTTGTATCGTGGGCAGATTTGCCGCGGATCTTCCCGCGACTTCACAGCGCGGAGGTGTGAATGTCAAAACACGGGACTCGCATTCGAGAGGCCATTCATTTGAATGACACCTCAAATCGCGGTGCGGGTCTACCGCGATTGTCGTGTGATAAATCCTGCTGTAATCGCAGCAACCCGCATCGCGGGACGCATGTCGCCCAAAAATAGTGCAGGAGCTACTTTTGGGCGACATGCATCCCGTGATGTGGGTTGCGGCGATTGCAGCAGGATTTATCACGCGACAATCGCGGCAGACCCGCACCGCGATTTTAGGTGTCATTCAAATGAATGGCCTCTCGTATGGGAGTCCCGTGTTTTGTCATTCACACCGCCACGCTGTGAAATCGCGGGCAGATCCGCGGCAAGTCTGCCGCGATACAAAACGCTGCAGTGCGAATGCAGCCTAAGAGGCTATTCACAACTTTAGTGTACACGTTGTAAGGTTGGGAACTAGCTCTGGGTTTGCACTGCTGCGACTTCTCATGCGCCTTGCTGCTACGTGCAAAACTAAACCAAACCAAGTAATTCCCAGCCCAACTTATCGACCAGTCTGCAACCAACTAAATTATTGTGTAGTATTAAAAACAGAGTTAAAACAGAGGTTTAGTTTGCACACATTTGCAAATACATGCGTAAGCTACAGAGACCGTCAAGGCACCCCAGTATTTTCTGTAGTCCTAACGCTAAACTTTGAGAGCCTCCACAGTGGAAGCACATGCAATATAATGGACAGGCAGAGGGCAGGTGAGCCTGGAGGGAGCCCCACCCCTCCTTGCCTTTCCATGTGCTCCTTGCTGTGAAGGCCAGTTATAGAAACATAGAAAAGTGACGGCAGAAAAAGACCAAGTAGTCCATCGAGTCTGTGCCTTTAAGGAGGGGTGGACTCTGTCCAGGCTTACCTGCCCTCTGCCTATCCATTATAATGCATGTGCTTCTACTATGGAGGCTCTCAAATAGAATTAGGACTGCAAAAAATACTGGGGTGCCTTGACAGGGCTCTGCAGCTTACGCATGTATTTGCAAATGTGTGCAAACTAGACAGAATAATTTGGTTGGTTAGCAGGCTGATCGGTAAATTGAGCCAGGCATTTCTTTGGTTTTGTTTTGCATGAGTTGCCCTTCTATGTGCTCCTTGCTGCAAATGCCAGTTATAGATGAGGGCAGGGGCCATTTGTTTGTATTGTTGCTATTTGCAAACGCAGAAAGTCGCATGACACATCAAAACACATTCCTTTCAATGGGTGCCGTCCCAATTGCTGCGACTCAAGTGGCACTACTTTTCTGCATTTTCCTTGCGACATAAGTGCCCTAGTAGACTGCAATGCTAAAATCATAGAAACAGTAAAGTAACAGCAGAATAAAGACTGAGTGGTCCATAGTGTCTGCCTTTTTTTATATATATTTTACATGTTATGTATTTTTTTTTCATTAACCCCTTCCCACCGACGTAACACATATATGCGTACAGTGCAAAATATACATGCAGTGTAATCACATATTATATTCAATGCTGATTAAAAAAAACCAAAAATGCATCAACCAAAATAACAAATATAAATACAATGTAAAAGAACGCCACAACAGTGTACACGTAAAGTTACAGTTCATATATTTTCTTCCAATGTGTTTAGTGCCCACCACCTCTGATCAAAGTGCCTGCTCACCTCCAATATCAGACCCCACTACAGAGTCACCACGGCCTTAGTGAACTCCATTCTCAATGGTACTGGAACATTCCTCCCGCTCTCATTCCTGAATCATGCTACTTCACTTCTTATTCTCGATCATCAATAAGACATGTCGTTGGATAAAATAGAGAAACCATATTGCTCTCTGCTTACAAATATTTATTAAAACTGACAAGGGATTAAAAGCACTTACAAGGATATATGAAAAACAAACATATAGTCAGGTCACCACGCTAGTTGTGACATCACGGGCTTTGGCTCCTCCCACCCATACGCGTTACACCCTCCTAACGGGCTTCTTCAGCAGGTGACATATACAGGGCCCCACTGCACTAGGCTTTTTTTTTCTATGGGGCCGCATATATGTGTATCTCCCTTTGTGCTGGAAGCACGCCGCATGTCAAACTCCCAGCGCAGAGACTGGGGTCTCACCAATATCCCCGAGCCCTGTACTAACGATCGGGACCCAGGACTCATGATTCTGGGTCCCCTGATTGCTGTGGTAGCCTCTGATTGGCTACCACTGTGATCAGTCACTGTGAAGCCCGCCCCTGAGTTTCTCTGTGAATGGAGAGGAGAGATGCAATGGGATTTATTTACTAAAGGCAAATAGACTGTGCACTCTGCAAGTGCAGTTGCTCCAAAGCTTAGTAAATGAGCAGAAGCTCTACTGACCTCCATTATCATGTGCATGAAAAAATGCTGTTCTTTTATTTTCCTTGAATGCGATTGGGTACACTTTGCAAAGTGAAGGTTTACCTAATTTACTAAGCTCTGGAGCAATTACAGAGTCTGTTTGCCTTTAGGAAATCATAATCATCTTTTTCATAAATTGCACAGATGTGAATGTGACCCATAGGATATCATGTTAAATGGACTGTAGTGTGTTTCTGCGAAACTGAAAACGCACTAAAAAATGCATAGGTGTGAACCAGGCCTTAGGTAGAACAAAAAAAAAGCTACAATTGTGTTGCTAGCTGTGATTGGTCAATGTGATCACAAGGTACAGACAGGGCAAATCACAGAACAAACTGAATGAATCTATTTAATTCAGTAAAATGTTTGCTCATAGTAATGTAATGCACTGCTATAAACAATCATAATCATATTGTTACTATGGTAACATTATATTGCTCTGGTCACTGTGTTAAAAAAAAAAAATTGTAAAAAATGAAAAACTTAAAATGTAATAAAAAATAAATACATTTATAAAAAAATGATTTAATCTTTTTTTGTACTGTCACCAGTCCAGTAGTGTCCCTGATCACTGAAACACCAGTTACATGATGATGCTGTACTGCACTGGTGGTGACTGTATGTAAAAAAGAAAACATTTTGAACAATTTTTTTTCATTTTTTCATTTTCCAAAATATTATGACAAAAAATTACAACTTCAAAAAACCCGCCATGCCTCTTACTAAATACATTGGACTGTCTACTTTCCAAAAATGGGTCATTCGGGGGATATTTGTACTGTCTTGATATTTTAGGGCCTCAAGAAACGAGATGTCTGTACATCAGGATTGATCAATTTTCAGATATACACCATAGTTTGTGGACTCAATAACTTTCCTACAGACTAAATAATAAACACTGATTTGGGTTATTTTAACCAAAGAAATGTAGCAGAATACAATTTGGCCTAAATTTATGAAGAACAATTATTCATTTGCAAAATTTTACAGAAACAACAAAAACATTTTTTTTTTAAATAAAATTTTCAGACATTTTTAGATTATTTAGCAAAAAAAATGTTGGACATTTGGACATTCCAACATGATAATGATCCAAAACACAAGGCCAAGTCGACCTGTCATTGGCTACAGCAGAATAAAGTGAAGGCTCTGGAGTGGCCGTCTCAGTCTCCTGACCTCAATATCATTGAGCCACTCTGGGGAGATCTCATATGTGCCGTTCATGCAAAACAGCCCAATAATTTCCAGGAACTGGAGGCTTTTTGCCAAGAGGAATGGGCAGCTTTACCATCTGAGAAGATAAAGAGCCTCATCCACAAATACCACAAAAGACTTCAAGCTGTCATTGATGTTAAAGAGGGCAATACACAGTATTAAGAACTGGGGTGTGTAAACTTTTGATCAGGGTCATTTGGGTAATTTCTGTTGTCATTATGATTTAAAAAGAGCAAACACAGTCAGGGGCGTTGCTAGGTCTACAAAAGATCTGGGGCTAAAGCCCATAACAGCATAGTAAAGAAAGTCATAAGCTTGGGCGGGCATACACATATATATAATATACGTGTGTGTGTGTGTGTATATCTCTAGAAAGCCTCCCCCTTCCATCAGGGTCCCCAGGGAGCCCCCCTTACATTAGGGTCTCCAGAGAGCCTCCCCCTTTATCAGGATCTCCAGAGAGCCTTCCCCTTAAATCAGGGTCCCAAGAGAGCCCCCCCACTTACATCAGGGTCCCCAGAGAGCCTCCCCTCCCCTTGGGGATTCCTGCAGAGACTCGGAGCTATGGGCCCCAGATTCGGGGCTATAGCCAAAAAAGCCACCCCCTAGTGACGCCACTGAACACAGTTGATTGATAATAAATGGCTTCAGCCAAACACTAACCACGAGTGAAAGAAAAGTTTTTGTGTTATTCATATTTTCTGAAAAATAGCCAAGAAATCATAAATTCTGTCAGGGTATGTAAACTTACGACCACAACTGTATGTGTAATGACTATACATTTAGCTATATACCTGGAGATGAACATTGACATCTCTGCCCGCATAGCCCCTGAGACAAGTGTAGATACAAAACAACAAATATAATTCTCACATCGCGGCTCCGAAAACACAGCAGTCTTTTTTTCTCTCTCTTAAATGAAATAAATATTTTTTTCTACAGGTACAAGCAACCGGAGATACTTGATAAATAGCTTTGCTTGGATTAAAGCCTCATTGAACCAAGAATCTAAACAGTCTGTTCTATTCGGAGTGCTGTGATGCAAGCTGATGCGCGGGGCATTCTGTGACTGCCTAGTTTTAATGTTTGCCATATATCTGTGTTTAGCTTTTCCCAACACACTCTACTGCAAATCCCCCGCACTTTATCATCTCTGCGCCTTATGTACTAAGCTTCAGTGCCTGCTCACTGCCCCAAGACACAGGGAATAAGGAAATCCATTCTTCTAGTTTCTTGTTTCAGCTTTGTTTCCTTTCTGTAGAATCTATTATCTTTCTGGCTCCTTTTCTTTGCAAATCCATCTATCCGTCCTTCCTTCCTTCCTTCCTTCCTTCCTTCCTTCCTTCCTTCCTTCCTTCCTTCCTTCCTTCCTTCCTTCCTTCCTTCCTTCCTTCCTTCCTTCCTTCCTTCCTTCACTCCTTCCTTCTTTCTTTCCTTCCTTTTCTTACCCTCTTACCCTTTCCCCTTCTCTCCTATCTTCTCCTCTCCTCAAATGTCCC
Source organism: Lithobates clamitans (assembly GCA_037952925.1). Classification (NCBI taxonomy): domain Eukaryota; kingdom Metazoa; phylum Chordata; class Amphibia; order Anura; family Ranidae; genus Lithobates; species Lithobates clamitans. Next base: position 3,315,656 of record JBBGZY010000648.1, read on the forward strand.
CTGAAAGTGATTGTAAAGGTTCTTTTTTTTTTTTAAATAACAAACATGTTATACTTGCAAAACCCTTGCACAGAGTAGCCCGACCCCCCTCTTCTGGGGTCCCCCGGGGCATTCCTGGCTCCTCCTCCTCCTCATCAAGGGCCCAACGGAGACCCGCATTCCATGGGGGCACTCATGTGGGTGCGCTCCTAAGTCCTGCTGCTGCGTCCATTGACACAGACAGCAGGACTCAGCCCCGCCCCCTGGCACCCGTGTCACTGGATTTGATTGACAGCAGCAGGAGCCAATGGCTGTGCTGCTATCAATCTATCCAATGAGGACCCGAGACATTGGCTGGAGCTGCTGGGCATGTGCTCTTCACTGGAACGATCGGGTTCAGGTAAGAAAAAGGCTCTGGGGGGCTTCTGCACCACAGAAGGGTTTTCACCTTAATGCGTAGAAGAGAGAATGCATTAAGGTGAAAAACCTTGAGACTTTACAACTCCTTTAATCATTTTCTTCTCTTTCTCTTCTCTCACCTCTCTTACCCTCCTCTCCTCTCATCAATCATCTTCTCTTCTCTCCCCCCCCCTCCTCTCAATCCCCTTTATCATCTTCTTCTCTGTCTCTCCTTTTCCCTCCCCTCTCCTCTCCCCTGCATTCCCTCCATCATCTTCTTCTCTATCTCTTCTCTCCCCTCCCCTCTCCTCTTCTCCACCATCTTCTCCTCTTCCTCTTTTCTCCACTCTCTTACCCTCCTCCCTCCCTCCTCTACCACTCTCCCGTCCTCTCCCTTTTCTCTCCTCAAACATCCTCTCCATCATCTTTTTCTCTTCTTCTTGTCTCCCCTTTTTTTACCCTCCTCCCCTCCACTCTCCTCTCCCCTACATCCCCTCCATCCTCTTCCTCTCTTACCCTCCTCCCCTCTCCTTTCCTATCCTTTCCTCTCCATTTCTCTCCTCTGCTCTCCTCAAACATCCCCTTAATCATCTTCTTCTCTATCTCTCCTGTCCTCTCCCCTCCCTTCCCCTCCTCTCCTCTCTTTTTTCTCTCCTCAAACATTCTCTCCATCATCTTTTTCTCTTCTTCTTGTCTCCCCTTTCTTACCCTCCTCCCCTCCACTCTCCTCTCCTCTCACACCCCCTCCATCATCTTCTCCTCTTCCTCTTTTCTCCCCTCTCTTGCCCTCCTCCCCTCTCTTCTCCTCTAATCTCTCCATTTCTCTCCTCTCTTCTGCTCTCCTCAAACATCCCCATAATAATCATCTTCTCTATCTCTTCTCTCCTTTCCTTTATCATCTTATCCTCTTCTCTCCCCTCTCTTCCCCTCTCCTTTCCACTCCTCCTCTCCTTTTTCTTTCCTCAAACATCCTCTCCATAGTCTTTTTCTCTTTTTCTTATCTCCTCTTTCTTACCCTCTTCCCCTCCACTCTCCTCTCCTCAAACATCCCCCTTAATCATCTTCTTCTCTTCCCCTTTTCTCACCTCTCTTCAATTCTTTTTCTCTCCTCAAACATCCCCTCCATCATCTTCTCCTCTTCCTCTTCTCTCCCCTCTTACCCTCTTGCCCTCCTCCCCTCTCTTCTCCTCTAATCTCCTCTCCATTTCTCTCCTCTCTTCTGCTCTCCTCAAACATCCCCATAATAATCATCTTCTCTATCTCTTCTCTCCTTTCCTTCATCATCTTCTCCTCTTCCTCTTCTCTCCCCTCTTACCCTCCTCTCACTTCTTCTCCCGTCTTTATATATATGACAAGCCCAGGCTGTAAACAGAAGCAAGATGCCTGACATATTACCGTACCCTGATAAAGTCTTTTCCTTCCAGTTGATCCCATTTACATTTATAGGTAAGGTAAAAGACTGGGGGCTGACTCTTCCAGCCCCCTGCATTGTGAAAGCAGCAATAGCGGCGATGGGCGATGGGTGATGGGCGATGGGTGATGGGCGGTGTGAAATACGGAGCTGGAATGGACTTCTTGGACAAACAAGTCCCCATAAAATCTGCTCTTTGCTGCATATTTATTGGGAGTTTTAAATCTCTAGTCTTAACCCGCAGCCCATGTTCAGAGTGGATTTTCTATTCAGACAAGAACTCAGATTGATAATGGTGAACGAAGTATGCCAGAGCAATATAAAAACAGTTTCTGCTCCTTGCCCAGATTAAAAATAAGCTGTAATGTTTTTTTTTTTTCCATTTTGCTTGGAGGTTGGAAGAGGGAAGGACTGTATGTACGGAGGGATGAGACTCTACTTATTTATTAACAGATGGATATGAAAAGAGGGCTACAGAGATGCCATCTTCATATCAAATAGCTTCCATTTTTTTTTTAAACAGTTGCAAACAAATATTGAGTATGTTCCAGTAGAAAGAGTCGCCAACATCCAATGAATTTCCAGCATGCTGGTCTCTTCCCACAACATAAACTAGACACTTGTGTAGAGCCCACAGGAAAAAGTTTGATGCTCACTCACAGGTTCATCATTTTTTTTTTATATAAATAAAGCCTAGTGGTTGCAATGTCACTGCTGATATGGTGATCACATGACTTTGTTAGAAAACAATGACATGTTTTTTGTTTTGTTTTTTCAAGCCGTCTGCATGGCGAAAAAAAAAGGTTCGTTTTGATTAAAATTTCGCAAAGGCCAAATTGGTAGTTGTGCTTTGAGATCAGTTTTGTCGAAATAACTCTGCTCACCATTTTGCTTGAAACTCTATCTACTGCATATTTGATTTGAAAATTCAGACCAGGTCAGTCCCTAATGCACGATTAAACCCAAAAACAAACATTTTATATATTGTGACTCAGGGGCGTTGCTAGGTCTACCAAAGATCTGGGGCTAGAGCCCATAGCAGCGTAGTAAAGAAAGTCATACGATTGGGCGGGCATACACATGTATATACAGTAATATATGTGCATGTGTATATATATCCCCAGAGAGCCCCCCACTTACATTAGGGTCCCCAGAGCCCCCCCTTACATCAGGGTCCCCAGAGAGCCCCCCTTACATCAGGGTCCCCAGAGAGCCTCCTCCTTACATCAGAGTCCTCAGAGAGCCTCCCTCATTCATCAGGGTACCCAGAGGGCCCCCCACTTACATCAGGGTTCCCAGAGAGCCCCCCTTACATTAGGGTCCCTAGAGAGCCTCCCCCTTAAATCTGGGTCCCTAGAGAGCCTCTGCCTTGAAATCAGGGTCCCCAGAGAGCCCCCCATTTACATAAGGGTCCCCAGAGAGCCTCCCCTCCCCTTGGGGACCCCAGCAGAGACTCGGGGCTATTGGCCCCAGATTCGGGGCTATAGCCCCAAAAGCCACCCCCTATCGACGCCCCTGTTGTGACTTACCAATTATTGGATGTGGCGGTTGCATTGTTGTTTTGCTTTTTTTTTTGTTTTTTTTCAAGCTTACATGTCCTTTTATTTTCACCGGGTGATTGGCAGGTAGCACACCTCCTGTCTGAAGCCTAGTACACACCAATAGTTTATTTTCGTTGAACTCAGCAGGTCGAATGAAAAAAACAAAAAACCTCACAGCTCTGGTCAGAGCCGCTGTACTAACATTCTAATGTTACAGATACAGAATACTTTATTAATCCCAAGGAAAATTGGGAAATTGTTGCGACACAGCCACACTCAACAAAGACAACACAAGATCACAACAAATGAACAGAACCAGATACAAAAACACAACAAAATTACCAACAACAGCCGTCAGCACCAAATAAAACAAATTAAAATTACATGACCATAAACCAGGGATCCTCAAACTACGGCCCTCCAGCTGTTGCAGAACTACACATCCCATGAGGCATTGTAAAACTCTGACATTCACAGACATGACTAGGCATGATGGGAATTGTAGTTCCTGAACACCTGGAGGGCCGCAGTTTGAAGACCCCTGCCATAAACAGTCTGCTGACTGTCTCCCGTTCAGAGATCTCAGCCAATGTTAGTACAGCGATCTCCCCTGCGGTGCTATTGTGTTCTGACAGGGAGATGCCCCCCACACCAGAACACTCAGCCATTGGCTGAGAGCGCTGAACGGGAGCCGGTCGGCAGACCATTTTTGGCCATGCCCCTGTTGGACCGGTTGCCATACACACGACTATGGCCCGTATGTACTAGGCTTTAGGGTGGCTACATTCACTCCTCCACTGTATCTATGGAGGACCAATATAGCCATCCTTGGACAGCACCATGAATAAAAGCTGACCATTGAAAGCACCCCTCTTGCTTTTAAAGGGGTTGTAAACCCACTTTTTGGACTTCTACCTATAGGCAAGCCTAAAAAAAGGCTTACCTATAGGTAGTGGAAATATCTCCTAAATGTGCGCCGTTTAGGAGATATTTCACTTGTAGTCGGTCGAAAATTCCAACGGCGCATGCGCGGGGAAGAAACGAAACTAAGTGCCGTTTCTTCCCTAGCCTGTGCCATTAATCGCGGCTCCCGTGCTCATGCATGGGAGTGACGTCACACGACTCCAGCTAATCACAGAGCCAGAGTCCGCGGCCCGGAAGGAAGAGGGGCCAGAAGATGGACACTGCCTACACAGGGGACATCGCTGGATTCTTTTGCAGGTAAGTGGCACATAATGGGCTAGTATGCATACTAGCCCATTATGCTTTTTATTTGCAGGCTTTGCAGCGAGCAAAAGAGGAAGTAAAACCCATCAGGGGTTTACTTCCTCTTTAAATGGTTTAGGCACCGGTTCCCAAAAAAGATATTGGGGAACTGTAGAAAGTGCAGATAAGAGGCATGGAGGAGCTCAGCTATGAGGAACGATTAGAGGAACTGAATTTTTTCTCTCTTGAGAAGAGGAGATTAAGGGGGGATATGATCACCATGTACAAATACATAAGTGGTCCATAAAGTGAACTTGGTGTTGAGTTATTCACTTTATTACACTCAGAGGAAAAGAGATTTCCTTTTCCAAACACAGAAAGGTTTCTTCACAGTTAGAGCTGTGAAAATGTGGAATAGGCTCCCTCAAGAGCTGGTTCTGGCCAGCTTAGTAGATTGTTTTAGAAAATGACCTGGATTCTTTTCTAAATGCACAAAGTATAACTGGATACTAATATTTATAGATAAAGTTGATCCAGGGAATATCGGATTGCCTCTTGGGGGGATAAGAAATAATTTTTCCCCCCACTGAAGCAAATTGGATTATGCCTTATTGGGGGTTTTTGCCTTTGTTTGGATTAACTGTGGGTATAGGCAGGGCCACTGATAGGGGAGTACTCAAGGTCCTCCTGTAGGGGGCGCGGGCACACAGGGGGGCCCAGACAGTAGGGGGAATCGGTGCAACGCAGCTGGGGGGACAAATACAGAATCATTCCCTGTGCAGCTCTCTGCAGCTGCTGCAGGGTAAGACATAGACACAGGGCATCGCTCTGTAACTGCCCCCCTCCACACAGATCTCCCTTCCTTTTGCTGACATGTTATCCCCCCCGCTGTCCCGCAGGCTGCTACATGTACACAGAGGGTTATGTCAGAGTGGAAAGCAGTGGTAAGGGGCCGGTAAATAAGTCATTTACCAGCCCCTTAATGGACAAAGTTAGTGATCGGTACCGATCAATCTTGTGTCCATTGATAACTGGGCATAGCAAACTGTGTTTACTATGCTTCCATTTATGAATGAACAGGAGCCTCTGTCTCCTGTTCATTCATCTTCAAAGGCTGCAGAGAAAGGAATTGAAGAATCTGTGTCCTCAATTCCTTTCTGTTTCAAAGGTGAGATGTTAGGGGTCTGTTTAGACCCCTGATATTTCACCAAAGCCCCACAACAGCGTTGTTAAAAAAAAATAACAAATTGTAAACAATTATTTAAAAAAAGTGAAAAAAAATATTTTAGAAAATTGTAAACAATAATTAAAAAATAATTTAAAAAATAATTTAAGACAATTGTAAATAATAATTAAAAAAATTCAGGGCTCATTCTCACAGGTTCTCTGACCCATAAAGTGTGAATGGGCAGTTTGTGCAGCTGGAGCTGTCTGTTACTCTATGAGGATGCAGCGGGTGTATGAACACAGCCGCAGGTCCTAATTTGATAAGTGTGCAGGTTTGGATGAGTGGCCCTGAATATAAGCTGTCCGTTTTTGGGGCTGTACACCTGTACCCACGTGCCTGTCAAATTAAGACCTTCTCTGTTCTTACAGCTGCTGCATCCCCATAGCATAGGCTGAATGCACACATTTTTCTGCTTTTTCTTTTTTACTTAATGTAGCTGGAGCTGGAGACAGCTCCAGCTACATTTAAAAAAAAAAAGAAAAAGCACCAATTTACACTGCACAGACCACATCACCCATGTGAATGAGCCCCGAGACGTCATTTGCACACAGAACTTTATTAACCTCCCTGGCGGTATTCCCGAGTATGGCTCGGTGTGAATTTTCACTACCGAAAGCGGTAACCCCGAGCCACGCTCAGGATCACATCGCAGGATCCAGGTACAGAGTATTACCTTGTCCCTAGGATCCTGCGACATCCTCCCGCTGTGTCCTCAGCTCGATGTACTGTGTGCCGGGCTCCGTTCCCCCGCGAGCGTCGCAACGCATGGGGGAGGGGGGGACCGGTGGCAAATTCAAAAAGTGCGAAATACAGAACACATACAGTACACTGTAATCTGTAAGATTATATTACTATTAGGGATGAGCTTCGTGTTCGAATCGAACGCATGTTCGACTCGAACATCGGCTGTTCGACCGTCCGTCGAATTGCGAACGTTATGGGCCGTTCGCGCCAAATTCGTGTGGCGCGTCACGGCCCATAATTCACTGCGGCATCGCAGTGCATTGCTGGCTGATGATTGGCCAAGCATGCACTATGACCCGCATGATTGGCCAATCAAAGCGCCGTCAGTAGAGAGAGCTGTAATTGGCCAAAGCCAGGGTGGCTTTGGCCAATTATGGCTCAGGGGATTTAGTACACGCCCCACACTATATAAGGCCGCCTGCACGGCGGCCCTGTGTAGTGTGTTCCGGTGTGCTGATAGAGAGAGAGACAGACAGTGTCATTTGATTTGAGTTAGCTAGATTAGGTTAGATCTGTTCCTGCTATTTACATTTAATGCAGTGCGTCCTGCTCACAGTGTTCAGCTAGATCCGTTCCTGCTATTTACATTTAGTGCAGTGCGTCCTGCTCACAGTGTTCAGCTAGATCCGTTCCTGCTATTTACATTTAGTGCAGTCAGTGCGTCCTGCTCACAGTGTTCAGCTAGATCCGTTCCTGCTATTTACATTTAGTGCAGTGGGTCCTGCTCACAGTGTTCAGCTAGATCTGTTCCTGCTATTTACATTTAGTGCAGTTCGTCCTGCTCACAGTGTTCAGCTAGATCCGTTCCTGCTATTTACATTGAGTGCAGTGCGTCCTGCTCACAGTGTTCAGCTAGATCTGTTCCTGCTATTTACATTTAGTGCAGTCAGTGCGTCCTGCTCACAGTGTTCAGCTAGATCTGTTCCTGCTATTTACATTTAGTGCAGTCAGTGCGTCCTGCTCACAGTGTTCAGCTAGATCTGTTCCTGCTATTTACATTTAGTGCAGTCAGTGCGTCCTGCTCACAGTTTTCAGCTAGATCTGTTCCTGCTATTTACATTTAGTGCAGTGGGTCCTGCTCACAGTGTTCAGCTAGATCTGTTCCTGCTATTTACATTTAGTGCAGTTCGTCCTGCTCACAGTGTTCAGCTAGATCCGTTCCTGCTATTTACATTGAGTGCAGTGCGTCCTGCTCACAGTGTTCAGCTAGATCTGTTCCTGCTATTTACATTTAGTGCAGTGCGTCCTGCTCACAGTGTTCAGCTAGATCCGTTCCTGCTATTTACATTTAGTGCAGTGCGTCCTGCTCACAGTGTTCAGCTAGATCCGTTCCTGCTATTTACATTTAGTGCAGTCAGTGCGTCCTGCTCACAGTGTTCAGCTAGATCCGTTCCTGCTATTTACATTTAGTGCAGTCAGTGCGTCCTGCTCACAGTGTTCAGCTAGATCCGTTCCTGCTATTTACATTTAGTGCAGTCAGTGCGTCCTGCTCACAGTGTTCAGCTAGATCCGTTCCTGCTATTTACATTTAGTGCAGTCAGTGCGTCCTGCTCACAGTGTTCAGCTAGATCCGTTCCTGCTATTTACATTTAGTGCAGTCAGTGCGTCCTGCTCACAGTGTTCAGCTAGATCCGTTCCTGTTATCTTCCTACTGACAGGCAGGCTTGTCTGGTTACAGTATATAAAGCTACCTGAAGAAAATTACAGGTGTTCTATCCCAGCTTAGTGCAGCTACAGGCCATTAGTATGTCTGGAAGGCCAAGAAGGAGAGGCAGACAGTCACAAGCCAATAAGAGAGGGCAAGCAGGCTCTGTGTCTAGTGCTGGTCGTGGAGACGGTGCATCCTCATCAGCCCGTGGCCATGGGACACGCTTGGCCTTTTTTTCGGCAGCTGGCCGTGTTGAGCCGCAACATGCAGAAAACTTGGTCGAGTGGATGACCAAGCCGTCCTCATCCTCCTCATCCTCTCTCACCCATGCCCAGGGTGCTTTGTCTGGCAAAGCAGCGGCCTCTTCCCTCAGCTCAATGTCATCAGTGACTCCTTCCCTAGCTCCACCATGTCCTCCTGAGGATTCCCTCGAACTGTTTGACCACAGTGTTGGGTACATGCTCCAGGAGGATGCCCAGCGTTTGGAAGGCTCTGATGATGATACTGAGCTCGATGAAGGCAGTAACATGAGCACGGACAGAGGGGGTGCACCAAGAAGGACAGCAATCTGGCAGTCATGCTCCCCCTGCTGCAGCATACTGCCAGGTTTGCTCCAGTGATGAGGAGGGAGGGGATGATGAGGTCACTGACTCAACGTGGGTGCCTGATAGGAGAGAGGAGGAGGAGGAGGAGGAGGAGGCGGCACATCACCAACGAGGCAGGATGCCCTCCAGGGGCCAGCCTAAGGGCAGCACATTGACTGCATCACACCCCAAAGCTCCACATGTGCAGGGCGCTGCAGTTTCTGCGCGTTATTCAAAAAGTTCTTTGGTGTGGGCCTTTTTTGAGACGAGTGCATCAGATCGCACCGTTGCTATTTGCAACATATGTCTCAAGCGTATCTCGCGTGGCCAAAACATCTCCCGCTTGGGTACCACATGCTTGACCAGACATATGTTGACCTGCCATGCAGTTCGTTGGCAAGCATATCTAAAAGACCCACACCAAAGAACAAAGAGGATCTCTCCTTGCTCCTCATCAGCTGAGATTTCCAACCCCACTAGACCTTCAGTCCTCTCTGAGACCTGCAGTGAGAGGAATGAAGGTGTAGAATTAGGTGTGTCACAGCCAAGTACTTGTGGGCAATCTGCTTTTGGTACACCGACGTCAGATTGTACCAGGCAAATTTCCCTGCCCCAGCTGCTGCACCGCCGAAAGAAGTTTGCTCCCAGCCATCCACATGCCCAGCGGTTGAATGCTAGCTTGGCAAAATTGCTAGCACTTCAACTGCTGCCTTTTCAGTTGGTAGACTCTGCCCCCTTCCGTGAGTTTGTGGAATGTGCGGTTCCTCAGTGGCAGGTTCCCAAACGCCACTTTTTCTCACGGAAGGCGATTCCGGCTCTCTACCGGCATGTGGAAGGCAATGTCCATGCCTCGCTGGACAGGGCGGTCAGCGGTAAGGTGCATATTACCGCTGACTCATGGTCCAGCAGGCATGGACAGGGACGTTACTTAAGTTTCACGGCGCATTGGGTGACTCTGCTGGCAGCTGGGAAGGATGCAGGACAAGGTGCAGTAGTGTTGGAGGTTGTTCCGCCACCACGCCTCCAAATTGCTGATTGTGACACACCTCTCTCCTCCACCCCCTCCTCTTCTTCTTCCTCCATGGCCTCTTCCTCGGAACCAGCGGTGCTCCGTAGGCGTTCAAGGGGCTACGCAAGTATGCAGGCCAAAAGATGCCATGCGGTGCTTGAGCTGGTGTGCTTGGGGGACAGGAGCCACACTGGGGCAGAGGTTCTGTCAGCTCTGCAGGGGCAGGTTCAGAGGTGGTTGACGCCACGCCAACTTAAGGCAGGAATGGTGGTTTGCGACAATGGCACCAACCTCCTCTCTGCCCTCCGACAGGGACAACTGACCCATGTGCCCTGTTTGGCTCACGTCCTTAACTTGGTGGTGCAGCGGTTCTTGGGCAGGTACCCGGGCTTACAGGATGTCCTGAGGCAGGCCAGGAAAGTCTGTGTGCATTTCCGCCGGTCATATAATGCCAGTGCTCGGCTGACGGACCTCCAAAAGGAGTTTAACCTGCCCAAGAACCGCCTAATCTGTGACATGCCCACCAGGTGGAACTCGACATTGGCCATGCTGCAGCGGCTGCACATGCAGCAGAGGGCCATCAATGAGTACCTGTGCGACTATGGCACCAGGACAGGGTCAGGGGACCTTGGTTTTTTTCCCCCACGCCAGTGGGCCATGATCAGGGATGCATGCACTGTCCTGTCACCATTCGAGGAGGCCACGAGGATGGTGAGCACTGACAGTGCATGCATCAGTGACACTGTCCCCCTTGTCCACCTGTTGGAGCACACGCTGCGTGGAATAATGGACAGGGCACTTGAGGCAGAACAGAGGCAGGAAGAGGAGGACTTCCTTAGCTCTCAAGGCCCCCTTTATCCAGACAGTGTTCCTGCGTGCCCGCCGATCACACAGGAAGAGGACGAGGAGGAGGAGGAGGAGGAGGAGGAGGAAGATTGTGTCAGTATGGAGGTGGAGCCTGGCACTCAGCATCAGCAGTCTTTAAGGGATCAGTCCCAAGGAACACATGGACTTGTACGTGGCTGGGAGGAGGTGGCTGCGGACGTTGTTGTCCTTAGTGACCCAGAGGACTCCGGACCGAATGCCTCAGCAAACCTACGCTGCATGGCCTCCCTGATCCTGCAAAGCCTGCGTAAGGATCCTCGTATTCGTGGTATCAAGGAGAAGGACCAATACTGGCTGGCAACCCTCCTTGATCCACGGTACAAGGGTAAGGTTGCGGACCTTATCTTGCCATCGCAGAGGGAGCAGAGGATGAAACATCTTCGGGAGGCCTTGCAGAAAGGTCTGTGCAACGCGTTCCCAGAGACTGGGAGGTTACAAACTCCTGTTTCTGGACAAAGTGTTGCTGAGGCTTCGGTCAGTCAAAGAAGGAGCGGTGGAGAAGGTGGCCGTCTGACCGATGCGTTCAGACAATTTTTTGGTCCGCAGCCCCAAGGTATGATCGGTTCCAGCAACCATCGCCAGCGTCTGTTTTACATGGTGCAGGAATACCTAGGGGCAAGATCAGACTTGGACACCTTTCCCACCGAAAATCCTCTGGGTTACTGGGTCTTGAGGATGGATCACTGGCCAGAGCTTGCACAGTATGCAATTGAGCTACTGGCCTGTCCTGCATCCAGCGTTCTTTCGGAACGCACATTCAGTGCTGCTGGAGGCGTGGTAACCGATCACAGGGTGCGTCTGTCCACTGACTCGGTCGATCGGCTGACCTTCATAAAAATGAATCAGTCTTGGATCACCACCAGCTACCAAGCACCTGATGCTGATGTAACTGAATAATTTTTTTCAGATCCCTTCAAAGACTGCCTATGCTGATGCTGAGTGACTATCCCTGAGTAATTATCCTCTTCCTCCTCAATCATCACGCTGATAGCTTGTAAGAACATTTTTGGTTCTGGGCGCCACCACCAGTGCCTAAGGCACAATTTTTCAGCCCCTGTCTAACAGGGGCGTGTAATTACAATTTTTGATGCAATACTTTGCAGCAGGGCTTGTTCCTGCGTTCCAACTAGAGTGTCTGTGAGGGGTTGCAGTGTTGTGGCACCAGCACCAGTGCCTAAGACCCAATTTTTCTGCCCCTGTCTAACAGGGGCGTGTAATTACAATTTTTGATGCAATACTTTGCAGCAGGGCTCGTTCCTGCGTTCCAACTAGAGTGTCTGTGAGGGGTTGCAGTGTTGTGGCACCAGCACCAGTGCCTAAGACCCAATTTTTCTGCCCCTGTCTAACAGGGGCGTGTAATTACAATTTTTGATGCAATACTTTGCAGCAGGGCTCGTTCCTGCGTTCCAACTAGAGTGTCTGTGAGGGGTTGCAGTGTTGTGGCACCAGCACCAGTGCCTAAGGCCCAATTTTTCTGCCCCTGTCTAACAGGGGCGTGTAATTACAATTTTTGATGCAATACTTTGCAGCAGGGCTCGTTCCTGCGTTCCAACTAGAGTGTCTGTGAGGGGTTGCAGTGTTGTGGCACCAGCACCAGTGCCTAAGGCCTAATTTTTCAGCTCCTGTTCAACAGGGGCATGTAATTACAATTCTTGATCTAATATTTCACAGCAGGGCCCTGTGAGGGCTTACAGTGTTTTGGCCACAGCAACACCTAAGGCCCAAATTTCTGCTGAGTATATAGGGCAGGACCCTACTTTCAAACATCTAACTTACAAACGACTCCTACTTGCAAACGGAAGGAGACAACAGGAAGTGAGATGAAATCTACCCCTAAGGAAGGGAAATTCTCTCCTGTAAGAGTTAATATGGGAAAACAATTTCTCCTTTCCACTGATGCTTTCCAATCCTTGTTCCACAAAAAAACCCAAATTTTCAAAAAACATTTTTCATTGGGACAAAAAAGTGAGGTGAAATCTTCTGAAGAGGAGGAAAGACGCAAAACAAATGTCACAGGGGTGATAACCCTTCCCTATGTTTTCCAAAAAGCTTAGAAAAGATTTTTTGGCTGGAGCTAAACACATTAAAAATGTTCAAAATTACAAACAGATTCTACTTAACAACAAACCTACAGTCCCTGTCTTGTTTGCACCGCCTGTATACTGCTGTTCAGAGTATATAGGGACCTTTCCTTATTTTAATTTGGGTGCGGGGTTCCCCTTAATATCCATACAAGACCCAAAGGGCCTGGTAATGGACTGGCGGGTACCCATGCCGTTTGTCTCACTGATTTTCATCCATATTGCCATGACCCGACATGACATTAAACCCGCAAGCAGTTTTAAATGAGATTTTTTCCTTTAAAAATGACATTTGGTGCAGGGACTGTTCTAAACATGGGAAACACGCGTCACTTTACAGGCATACTATAGACACCCCCCAGGTACGATATTTAAAGGAATATTTCACTTTTTTTTTTTACTTTAAGCATCATTAAAATCACTGCTCCCGAAAAAACGGCCGTTTTTAAACGTTTTTTTTGCATTGATACATGTCCCCTGGGGTAGGACCCGGGTCCCCACACCCTTTTTAGGACAATACCATGCAAATTAGCCTTTAAAATGAGCACTTTTGATTTCGAACGTTCGAGTCCCATAGACGTCAATGGGGTTCTAACGTTCGTGCGAACTTGCGGTCCGTTCACGGGTTCTGGTGCGAACCGAACCGGGGGGTGTTCGGCTCATCCCTAATTACTATATCAAATCATGTCACCTCCCTTTTGTCCCCCCTTTGTCCAGTGCCCTGCGTGCAGTTTTATATTATATATACTGTTCTTTCTGCCTGGAAACTGGAGATTGTCCATAGCAACCAAAAAGTGTCCCTTTACGTCAAAAGCATTTTTTGGCCAGCTAGAAAACAGCGATAATAAATTAGAATCACTTGCAGAATTGAGCGATAGTGATTGGGGAAATTTGTCATCAGACACTGAAAGTGACGACAGCGACAATTCTGCGACTGAGCAAATCTCTGTGTTTTTGATTTGATTACATTATGGAATACATTTTATTATTATTATTATTATTATTATTATTATTATTATTATTATTATTATTATATTATTATTTTTGATAATTATTTATAGTTATTCATTATCTTATCATTTATGCTTTCGTGTTTCAAACTTTATCATACCCGGGATGTCTACTAGACTCTTGTTTGGGCAGATTTAAGTGAGTTATTAATACGAATTACAGGCCTACAATATAAAACGCCAAATTTCCATGCAAAACAATGTACCACTTTGAGACGCAAAAATCTGACATAATCATACCGCCAGGGAGGTTAACTGAATTAAACTTAGATTTAGCAGGAACTTAGTAAGTTATGTTATGTTTGTGTCTGCTAATAATGATTTTAGTGTATTCATAGTGAAACTATTGTTGCGATATCAAGAGTCCTGGGTATAGGATAGTGTACAGTATATGGAGGTGTTTTTTTTTTTTTGTGGGTTGAACTGGATGGACTTGCATCTTTTTTCTACCAGATTGACTACAGTATGTAACTACAGTAGAACCTTGATTTACAATCAACGCGGTTAACGAGCGCTTTTGAAAGACAGGCAGCTTTTTTTAAAATTCTGACTCGGTTTGCAAGTGTTGCCTCGCAAAACTAGCAGAATTCAAGCTAATGGGGACACTCGGAACAGTTCAGAGCCGTTCGGAAATACCTGGATCCACTAGGAAATACTCGGAAACACTCAGAAACACTCCGTTCCCGAGTGTTTCCGAGCCTTTCCCAGTTCAGCCGAGCTGTCCCCGAGTATTTTCGAGGCTCTCCGGTGCCCCCCCCACCTCTGACCACATTCGGTATTGCATGTAATAGAAGTCAATGCGGGACAAATTATCTTCGTTTCCATTGACTTCTGTGGGGAAACTCGCTTTGATATGCGAATGCTTTGGATTACAAGCATTCTCCTGGAACAAATTATGCTCGTAATCCAAGGTTCCACTGTATGTTTGTGTCAACCCAGTGGTGGTGGGGAATCGGGAAGGGTGGCCAATGCAAGGGTGGAGCGGCCAATGCAAGGGTGGATTTTTTAAATTTCCAGTTGGGCTTTACAGTTAAATCTTCTTTTTAGTTTTAGAGCAGGGAAGGGCTAGCAACCCTTACGTTTTTACTGTAGCCTCCCTGGTGGTTTTCCCGAGTGTGGCTCTGGGTTAAATTTCAGCACCATTAGCGGTAACCCTGAGCCACACTCGGGATTACATCTCAGGATCCTGGTGCGGTATACTTACCTTGTCCCCAGGATCCTGCGATGTCCCCATGCTGTGTCCGTGGGATCTGTCCTCCTCCCAAAGCCTCTCTGTGCCAGGCTCCGTTTCCTGCGAGCATCATAACACACGGGGCGGAGCCTGGCGGCAAATTCAAAAAAGTGAAAATCCATAACACATACAGTACAGATTACAGTACTGTATGACATTATTTCACATCCCTTTTGTCCCCAGTGCTTTGTCCAGTGCCCTGCATGCAGTTTTATATGATATATATACTGTTCTTTCTGCCTGGAAACTTGAGATTGTCCATAGCAACCAAAAAGTGTCCCTTTACGTCAAAAGTGGTTTTAGACCAGCTAGAAAACAGCGATAGTAAATTAGAACACTTGCAGAATTGAGCGGCAGTGAATCGTGGGGAAATTTATTTTATTATTATTTTTTTTTATAATTTTTTATATTTATTTATTATATTATAATTTATGATTTTGTGTTTCAAACTCCATCATACCCGGGATATCTACTAGACTCTTGGTGGACAGATTTAAGTGTGTTATTGCTAAGAATTACAGGCCTACAATATAAAATGCCAAATTTCTATGCAAAATAATTGTACCGCTTTGAGACGCAAAAATCTGAAATAATCATACCGCCAGGGAGGTTAGGAAATGTGGATTTTTTCCTTAAAAAAAAAAAAATGGAAGAGTTTCACCCTCAAAGCTGCTGACACAGATTGCCTTCAGACCACCTAAGAACAGGAGTGCCGGAAAATGTGAGAATTAACCAGCGCTGCAAACGTATATCATGTGGTGTTAGGCTAATCGTCACAAAGCATTTAATTAGATGGGTACAAACAATAGAGTGTGTGTTGGGCCTCCTATCAAATCCTGAACTTCTCCAGTAGAAGCACTTATTACAATACTGGTCTGTGCTTTGGAAAAAAAAAAAAGAACAAAAACAAAAGCGAGAGAAAGTTTTCATTTGTAGACTGGCGTTGAGAAGCGGGCAGATTCATTCACGTCCACTTTGCTCCGTGCCAAACCAACATTCCAGGGGAAGCATTTAATCATCGTCTGAACACAAAGCCTCCACTAGCCCTTAGGTGATGTATACCACCATTTTCCTGGCGTTACAGTAACACCTGTAGTCTACTTAGGAGGTAAAGTAGAAAAACTGACATCAGACAAAAGTGCTTAATCGTCCAACTTTCTTTTCATTCCATCCTTTTGTTTAAAGAAAAAAAAAAAAAAAAACCTCATCAAATTAATACAAATGGAACCTTATCTGGACAGGTGTGAAACTCATTCATCAAGGCAGTAATTAAATATTATAAAACACCACTGATGTAATATATGATTACTTTTATCTACTGTTAATTAATATTGTGAGACTGGAGGATTTCCAGCTGGCTTGTCTCTTCTATGAATTTGTTTTTGACTTAGCCATAGAATTGTAAAAAAAAAAAAAAAAAAGTCCAACATATCTGAAATAATTAACATGGATATTTTTCTCTAATTATTGTTATTTAAAATTATGATTACTCTTATACCAGCATTCGGAGCAATTTCCTAATATTAAGAATATGAATATGCATTTTGTTTCAATAAAAATAACAGTTTAACATTATTTTGCTTAGTTGTGTTGTTTGGGAAGTGCGGTATGATTTTACGACTAGACCAGGTTGCATCATAATTATCATTAGTTTTTTTTTTTTTTTTGCTGTTTAACTGTTTACATAGCTTTTTTCAGCTCGAAAGCACAAACAGAAATATAGCATATTATGTGATTTTTTTTTTATATGTACATGTGGAAATATTGCATAATCTGCAAATCCTGTACCAAAACCCAACTCCACCGTTGGCCAAAAGAAATTAAAAAAAAACAGCAGGTGTTAAAATAAAAAAAAGCAGCTCTGGCTCCAATACTCATCTCTTCTCTGGCACTGCCCCCTACAGACACTCCACTCCAGAGTCTATTGATAAATCTATTCCAGGTAGTGAGCATACCTGAAAACTTTTGATACTGGATGGGCCTGAGAATCAATATGGGTCAGGGGGCAGAGTTGGGGGCGAGTGCGTTGTTGCAACAAATGGTGGGTGTGGCCAAATTGCGTTCAATGGACGGGGCTTGTCTTCATTATCAGACATCAGAGACCACTGTATGAGAAGCATGAGAAACAGTAGATTGAATTCTACAATTTACGTCAGAAACCAAAATATTTGAGTGGACCAGTCCTTCACCTTCTCAGAAAACCACTGATACTTAGCCACGCACCATTCTAAGTTGCATGCAAAAAAAAAAAAAGATATTTAATAGTTTTTACTGGAATGGGGGGCAGACATAGAACCCCTATTTGGTTTTCAGTGGTGTCAGCATCTCAGACTCAGTATCACCAGAGATGTTACTATCACAAATAGACATCAATTAACCAAAAAAAAGAAGCCTGCATTATCTCCCCATATCTGGTAAGTTCCCAGCTATGGTTCCAGGCCATTGTGGACATGATCCGATATGCTGGCCTGGGCTTCCAGTACTCCTGGACATCACGTGAGCACTACACTGTCCACTAAAGAAAAAGAGGAAGGACCTGCGACTGGGCTGTAGCCAGTACATATTCTGAACAGGCAGTCAAATTGCTTTAAAATAATAAGCCCTCAATTACCTCTGTAGCTACAGGCTTTGTAAACAAAATTGTCTTTAAAACAGAAATCTCAGCTGTTTTCTATGGTGAGCGGAATCTTTCCAGCTTGTCCGCTTTCTAATGTAAATAAAACAGCAGATGTTTTAAAGCTGCTAGAAAGAAACTAAAATCCAACTTCTTTGTTGTGATCTTCAAGCATCTTTTACCGGTTCAATACCGGGCATTTTCACCCCCTTCCTTCCCAGACCAATTTTTAGTTTTCAGCGCTGTCGCACTTTAAACGACAATTGCGCAATCGTGCGACGTTGTACCCAAACAAAATTGACGTCCTTTTTTCCCCACAAATAGAGCTTTCTTTTGGTGGTATTTGATCACCTCTGCGGTTTTTATTTTTTGCGCTATAAACAAAAGAAGAGCGACAATTTTGAAAAAAACACAATATTTTTTACTTTTTGCTATAATAAATATCCCATTTTTTTTTTTTTTTTTTTAAATTTTCCTCAGTTTCGGCCGATACGTATTCTTCTACATATTTTTGGTAAGAAAAATCGCAACAAGCGTATATTGATTGGTTTGCGCAAAAGTTATAGCGTCTACAAAATACTGGATAGATTTATGGCATTTTTGAAAAAAAATAATTTATTTATTTTTTTTACTAGTAATAGCGGCGATCGGGATTTTTTTTTCGTGACTGCGACATTATGGCGGACACATCGGACACTTTTGACACATTTTTGGGACCATTCACATTTATACAGCGATCAATGCTATAAAATTGCATTGATTACTGTATAAATGTGACAGGCAGTGAAGGGGTTAACCACTAGGGGGACACAAGGGGTTAATTATGTTTCCTAAGGGAGTGTTTCTAACTGTAGGGGGCGGGGACGTACAAGGGGAGGAGACCGATCAATGTTCCTCTGTACTGGGAACACAGATTGGTCTCCTCTCAACTGACAGGACGTGGATCTGTGTGTTTACACACACAGATCCACAGTCCGGCCCGGTTAACAGGCAATCGCAGGTGCCCGGCGGCCATCGCAGCCGCCACGCACACGCACCGGGTCCCGAGCAACGCGGCGCGTGCGCACGCCCCCTAGACAGCCGGGAAGCCCAGGCCATCATATGACGTCCACCCAGGATGGGAGATCCCATCTGTGGACGTCATATTACAATACGCAGGTAGTGAAGTGGTAATCACTTGACCTCCGGAAGATTTTACCACCCTCCATGACCAGGCCATTTTTGGCTATTCAGCACTGCATTACTTTAACTGGTAATTGGTCATGCAACACTTGTACCCAAATGAAATTTATATAATTTTTTCACACAAATAGACCTTTCTTTTGATGGTAGTTAATCACCACTGTGGGTTTTTTTTTTTTTTGCTAATAAAAACAAAAATGTACCAACATTTTTGAAAAAACAATTTTTCTTGTTATAAAATTTTACAAACAAACTATTCTTCATAAATGTAGGCCAAAATGTATTCTGCTACATTTCTTTTGTAAAAAAATGAAATCAGTGTGTTATTTAGTCTGAAAAAGTAAAGGTTATAGAGTCTATAAACTATGGTATATATATTTGAAAGTTGATCAATCCTGATGTACACCTGATGTCCTGATGTAATCCTGATGAGATACATCTCATTTCTTGAAGCCCTAAAATACCAGGACAGTACAAATATCCCCCAAATGACCCCTTTGTGGAAAG
The DNA here is from genome assembly GCA_037952925.1 of Lithobates clamitans. NCBI lineage: Eukaryota > Metazoa > Chordata > Amphibia > Anura > Ranidae > Lithobates > Lithobates clamitans. Next base: position 3,334,915 of record JBBGZY010000648.1, read on the forward strand.
TAGACAGTCCAAATTATTTAGTAAAAGGCATGCCATTCTTGACAGTTTGACTGATATGTAATCATGTGATTGCTATGATTGGTCATAGCGATCACATGATACCCCAGCCACTCACAGTGGCCCAGTATTGAGCACCCTCATCTGCTGTGTCATGGTGGCCAGGGGATCGCGCTGCTGCGCACACAAGGGGGGGGGGGGGGCGCCAGTGCGCATGTGCTGAGTAGTGTACCAGTAAGTTCGCTCAGCCTGGAGCTGTGGTCCACAGTAAATGTAATGTGGGTGGGTGGCAAGTGGTTAGGAATTAATTATTTCACATCACAAGCAGCTAGAGAGGTCCGTGAGGACTTTTCTTTTTTAAGCTATTTTACTACGTTTTAAGAACATATGAATGCTTAGATGTTCATAGTTTGGGCATATGTGCACATTTGGGTCTGTATAATTAAGCCGGGGGGGGGGGGGGGGGGGGAGTCACAGACAGACATTAAGACCACAAAGAAGGTTCTATCTTGCTATCTAAAAGTGAAAAGAAAAAATACTGTAATCAGCTTTCATAACTGGTAATCTCCAGCAGTAAGTGCTCATTAACATACATTTGCTACATACTTTTGTATGTAAAACTTTATTAAGGGTAGATAATTTTGCATTTTACTAGTATGATGGCCAAGCTCAACCTGCTTAGAGTTCTGAACCTGTTCATCAATTTCTAAATAGAATTATTAGTAGTATTGTATTTTCAAGAGTTTTCCTTTGCATTCATTGTGTCCCAACATCCCGCTACTCCAAGTTGTTGTTAATGTTTACAAGTAAATTAAAAAAAAAAAATCTGCGTATTAAAATTTTGGCTTTTGCGTCTTCTGAAGCTCTATGGGTTGTAGCAATCAAACAGTTATGCATGCTTACTCACAAACACCTCTAAGAAATATTCTATGCAGGCAGCTTAAATGTACCTTCATGGCTTGATGTTTGAAATACAACAATGCTAATACAGCAAGATTTAAGACTATTAAGCAATACAGATATTTTTTTTAATGTATAAGTTATGAGTAGGAAGAGTAGGAAGAGCGTCTGAGAAGAAAAGTAAATCTGATCCATGGTTAATGAATATACTTAATAATTTCTTCCTCCTTCTAGGCAGAAGAGCAGTCAGATGTAGGATGACAGGTTTGCAAACTGTTGCAATATGTGTAGTCTGAATATTGCGTGAAGATCAGAACTGTGATTTATATAGCACTCTTAGAAAGGAAAGAGTGGCTTTAGTCTTAATGTTTTTGGAGGCATTTTTCTCTTTACTGCAGGGTTTTCTTTTTTTTTTTTTTTTAACAGTATTTCATTATTGGAGTTTTACAAAAGTACCAATAAAGAAATGTTGTTTATCTACAGGTTTATCCAATCCTCCTTGAACCTAATCAAGGAAAGCAATCACTTAAAACATCAAATATATATTTAAATGATATTGGATGCCTGCGTGCAGAGTATATAATACAGTGTATTGAAGTGATTAAGGGGATTCCTATGACAGAATTAAGAAAAAAAAACGGCATTGCCCCCCCCCCTCAAAATCCATACCAGGCCCCTTGTATAGATTTTAAGGGAAACTCCATGCAAAAAAAATCAGCGTGTGGTCCTCCTCAAAATTCATACCAGGTCCTTTGGGTCTGGTGTGGATTTTAAGGGGAACTCCACGCCAAAATTTAAAGAAACATTGGCGTGGGGTCCCCCCCAAAATCCATACCAGATCCTTACCTGAGCAAGCAGCCTGGCAGGCCAGAAAGGGGGGGGGGCAGTGAGCGCCCCCTCTCCTGAACCATACCAGGCTGCTTGCCCTCAACATGGGGAGGGTGCTTTGGGATGCCCCCCAAGGCACCTTGTCCCCATGTTGATAGGGACAATAATCCCAAAAATCCCCCCCTATGTGAATGGGTAGGGGTACATTGTACCCCTACCCATTCACCAAAAAAATGGCCAAAAAGTAAAAACCAACAGACAGTTTTTGACAATTATATAATATGGGTAAGTGTGGCGCTAAAAGTATAATAAATGTACGTTATTGGGCAAAGCCAGACCGAATATCATCTGAAAGGCAATCTGCACAACAAAGTATATTAATGAAACTTGATCGTATAAGAACTGTTAGCTGACACTAGCAGAAATGAGTACTGTGAGATTAAAAACAATATATACCTTAGAGTGTTTAGGTGAAACACACAAGTAGATCGTGTAGAGACTGTTAGCTAACACTAGCAGAAATAAGTAATATGAACTAGTATGGAAAAAAAATGGTAAAATAATGATGATGTGAACTGTGAACACATAAACTACTAATGAAAGTCCATCATAAACTCATAGGTTACTGACGTAACTAAAAGTCCGAAAATGCAGCTAAAACGATCAACAACCGGAAATGGGGCCCTTAAATCCGGGAATGGCATCCACAAGATAAGGTATCCAGCTTATATATGAAAGGGATAGGCAAAAATACCCTTACCAGCAGTGATGGACTCCAAGCCAGCGGCTTGGGAGTCAAACAGGCTTGCAATAGAGTGGGAGAAGCAGCTCTTTGTTCACAGCAGCTGAAGATGGTGGGAAAACCACGGCACTCACCAACCAAACCTCTCTGATCTCACTGACTCTCAGCTTCAAAGATGCCGGTGAAGGGTTGCTCACCAAAGGTCCGGCTCCATGAAATGGGTAGAGGTCCTCGAATGAATAGGGATTAAAAAGAAAACTTCCCCATGGTGTAAATCAGTTTTTTGGAAAGCTTTATTTAAAACGAAGTGGTAAAAGAGCCAGAGTGTATTTTACCACTTCGTTTTAAATAAAGTTTTCCAAAAAGCTGATTTACACCATGGGGAAGTTTTCTTTTTAATCCCTATTCATTCGAGGACCTCTACCCATTCCATGGAGCCGGACCTTTAGTGAGCAACCCTTCACCGGTATCTTTGAAGCTGAGAGTCAGTGAGATCAGAGAGGTTCGGTTGGTGAGTGCCGTGGTTTTCCCACCATCTTCAGCTGCTGCTGTGAACAAAGAGCTGCTTCTCCCGCTCTATTGCAAGCCTGTTTGACTCCCAAGCCGCTGGCTGGGAGTCCATCACTGCTGGTAAGGGTATTTTTGCCTATCCCTTTCATATATAAGCTGGATACCTTATCTTGTGGATGCCATTCCCGGATTTAAGGGCACGCCAATACCATTTCCGGTTGTTGATCGTTTTAGCTGCATTTTCGGACTTTTAGTTACGTCAGTAACCTATGAGTTCATGATGGACTTTCATTAGTAGTTTATGTGTTCACAGTTCACATCATCATTATTTTAGCATTTTATTCCACTTTCTCACTGTATGTTTTATTATACATTTACGTTTAGCACAGTTTTGTGATGTTTTAGTATTTTCACATCATCTTTGTTTCACATTTTTTCATTTATATAACTGCTCCTCCCCATTTTTGGGATTTGTAGTTGTTGTAGGATTCATACATATCCTCTTCACCTTTTTCCATACTAGTTCATATTACTTATTTCTGCCAGTGTTAGCTAACAGTCTATACACGATCTACTTGTTTCACCTAAACACTCTAAGGTATATATTGTTTTTAATTTCACAGTACTTATTTCTGCTAGTGTCAGCTAACAGTTCTTATACGATCAAGTTTCATTAATATACTTTGTTGTGCAGATTGCCTTTCAGATGATATTCGGTCTGGCTTTGCCCAATAACGTACATTTATTATACTTTTAGCACCACACTTACCCATATTATATCCTTGCCACAATTTGTCTGATTGTTGTGTTGGCCGCTCTTCCCTCTGGTTGGCGCACTATTACTTTTGATTTTCAGTTTTTGACAATTCCTTTATTAAAAACAGATTGACAATGGATGTACATCGCGGGACACTTTTTTTTTTTCTTTTTTAATAAAGGAATTGTCAAAAACTGTTTAATGTGGTTTTTACTTTTTGACACTTTTTTTGGTGAATGGGTAGGGGCACAATGTACCCCTACCCATTCACATGGGGGGTGGGATCTGGGGGTCCCCTTGTTAATGGGAGCTTCCAGATTTCGATAAGCCCCCCACCCGCAGACCCCAAGAACCAATGGCCAGGGTTGTTGGGAAGAGGCTCTTGTTCCCATCAACATGGGGACGAGGTGCTTTGGGGTGCACCCCAAAGCACCCATGGCCTGGTATGGTTCAGGAGGGGGGGGGGGCACTCGCTCCCCCCATCCTGCCCTTCAGGCTGCATGCTCAGATAAGGGTCTAGCATGAATTTTGAGGGGGAACCCACGCTAATTTTTTTTTCATTTTGGCGTAGAGCTCCCCTTAAAATCCATACCAGACCCTGGTATGGACTGTGGGGGGGGGAACCCACGCCAATTTTTTTCCTTGATTTTTCATCTACATTGCTGGGAGTCGGCGATAGATTACAGCCGTGAGCAAGTTTAAATGTCATTTGTGCCTTTAGAAATGTCATTTTGCTGCGGCACTCTTCTACACATTGCATAGATGTGCCACTTTACAGGCAAACTAAGGGGACTCCCAGGCACGATAATTAAAGGAATATTTCATTTTTATTGTTTCACTTTAAGCATTATTAAAATCACTGCTCTTGAAAAAACGGTTGTTTTAAAAAAAAATTTTGCATTGATACATGTCCCCTAGGGCAGTACCCGGGTCCCCATACACTTTTTATGGCAATAACTTTCATATAAGCCTTTAAAATGAGCACTTTTGATTTTTCATGTTCGTGTCCCATAGACTTTAATAGGGTTCGCATGTTCGCTAGAAATTTTTGCCTGTTCGCATGTTCTGGTGCGAACCGAACAGGGGAGTGTTTGGCCCATCTCTAATTATATACTCTGCACTACACTGTATTTTATACTCTGCACTATATACTCTGCACTGCACTGTGTTATATACTCTGCACTACAATGCACTATATACTCTGCACTGCACTGTATACTCTGCACTGTGTTATATACACTACACTGACTGCACTATATATGCTGCACTGCGTTATATACACTACTCTGACTGCACTATGTAAACCAAGTTAAGTCAAGCAGTTTGCTTGTTGTCTATGGGGTTTATTTACCAAAGACAAATAGAGTGTTCACTTTGCAGGGAAAGTTTCACTTTGAATGGAAATTTTCCCCAAGAGTTTAGTGAATGAAGTGAAGCTCTGCTGACTTCCATCATTCAATCATGTGCAAGCAAAAAAATATGTTTTTTTTTTTTTTCACATGATTGAGTATTCTTCACTAAGCTCTAGGGAAAATTCCAAGCAAAGTGCAACATTCACTTGCAAAGCTTGCCGTTATTAAATCAACCCCCATGTCTCTTTTTGACTTCTTCACTGGTCCCTCTTCATTTTAAAAAAATTTGCTTCGTAACATGGATCACCAAATCACCAGATCAGTGAACCTTCTACTGAAAACGAAAAATGCAAGGCAGCTTGATCTTGACGTGTAGGACCAACTCCAGAATTCAAGGACAAGCGTTTAATGTTTCAATAATTGCTATTGATTTTTGTAATGAAGACATCCAATAATGGCACAAGTCAGGTGTTCAGTAACAAACCCTAGAAAGGAAAGGACACTGGGTCTAAATTCAAAGACTTATTGCGCCTTTTCCTATAGTTCCATCTTATTCACCAATATACTAGTGGCTAACGTGACATCTAAATGGCCACCATTGCTTTCCTATTCTGCTCATTTTCTTTAGGCTAAATAGAGAATATTGATATATCTCTCCATTTGCTTTTTTTTTTTTTTGAATGATAATAAATAAATCCTACAATTTAAAATAAAATTGCCTTTTTTATTTGACAGTTCTATCCAACCGATTCCTCTGCGTTATCTTGATATTAGATGAAATATGTATTTCTACACAGCTAAGTAGACAGCACAGGCAATATGCCCCCTAGAAAGGAGGATAATGACGGAACATTGTTATAATAATAGTCGCCAGCGTGAGCCTCAGCTCCTCTCTTTCTTTAAATGCTAACAAGAAAAGATTTTGGAATATTCAAAGTAGAGTAAACGTTAGCTGTGTTCCCAGTGTGCACCCCCTTCCATTCCTAGGTAATCAGCTTCTAGATTTCGCAAACTGCGTGGAACTTTTTAGCAACAAATAGAAGAATAGGGAAGCTTTTCTTTACTTTTTTTTTTTTTTTTTTTTATATAAAAGAGGGCCGTAAAAGACATCAATACATGGAAATTGTCAAAAGTCCTAATATATATATTCAGAGCAGTTATTTGTTTCCTAGATTGTTATGGTGAATGCTATAATCTGTGCAAAGGCAACGCGTTTCGCAACAGGAAGCAGCTGAGAATCACTTTCAGCTCTGTACGGAGTCAGATATGTTTATTTTAAAGATTCTATCACCTAAGAAACCCATATGGGGCTTTTTAAGCTGAGTTTTCATAACATTTTATAAGAACAGCAGTGGCAAAAGATCAGGAATTTCAGTGGTTATAAATGTGACAAACCATTAAAGAGGACCTTAAGTCTTCTTAAAGTTTTCAAGATACACATGTGAAAAATATCATTTAAAACTAAAATCTTATCAAACTGTGGTAATGTTTTAAAAAGCCTTGTTTTCATGTAAAGCTTGGAATTATAGATGTCCATGGGGGCATCCATATTTGCCCATTATGTAAGCAGGCTCTGCTTCCTGCAGATCTTCTTATCTCACTGAAAACAACAGATTCACTATGGTCTCTAATGATATTAAATACCCACGATGTTCTTGTTAGCCAGAGTACATGTCATCTTTGCCTAGGTTGTAGGTATCATGAGGGAACCTTGAATGGCATGTTTTATTCATAACAGAAATGGGTGTTTTTACGTTAAAAAAAATGTGATTTAGTAATATTCTGCTCTTACCAATATGACTTCAAGTTCAGACCTGGTTTTAGATTCTCCTAAACTGTTTTTTGTGGATCTCCGCCTACCTGGTGCAGACCTAGACTAAGCTTTCAACCCTGAATCAGTACCTTGCTTTCCATCTGCTGACCCTATGTTACATTCCTGGTTGTAGAGCCTGACGTGAAGAGGGAGGCCTTTCTTGCAGCTCCAGCTCAAGGACTACTGGTGGAGACCAGAGTGCAGTGAGGTACGAGTGCCTGTAAGGTATCCAGCAGACTGCGAGTATAGGTGGCTGATGTGTCACCAGGAATAGACTCGATGGCCAGGACAGCAGATGGCAGCAGGTGCTGCAGATTCCAAACTGGCAGGTGGCAGACTGGCAGTTGCTTGGCTGGCAGATTACTGCCCACTGGACAAGGTAAGTAGCATAAAAGTCAGGACACTGGACCGACAGGACAAGACAGGATGCAAGTTTAGGCAAACTGGGTCAGAAACGAATGATCAGATGGGCATAGACAGCAGGCAGGAGGCTGGTCAGAACACAGGCCGAGGTCAGCATCAGAGGATCAGGTAGTAGAGCAGAAGGCAAGCCAAAGTCAGAGCAGGTAGTGTTCAAGCATAGCAAAACAAGCCAAGCGAAACACAGAAGTCAAGCACAGAAACTGGCACAGGATACACAGGACACACTGTAGTTCAGACAGCAACTGGCTAGTGCAGCTGCTCAACCTAAATAGCCCATTTGGTGCCAGTATTAGCAGCGAGTGCGCACATGCCTGGGCATAGGTATACGAGCACCCACAAGTCTGTGCCTGTGCATCTGTATTGAACTCAGAACTCCATCTGCACTATCGGCAGAACTTCCCCGACACCCTAGCCTGCTCATGATCTTGCTCAAACCTATGATTTACTGCCTGCATGCATGCTGTTAAACCTGACATGTTCTATGATTATATTTTGGTGTCTGAGCTGGGGTGGTGCCATAGTCTCTGCTATTGAATTTCTCCAGCTTTCTGCTCACTGCTCTTCTGCTGTTCCATACAAGGGTTTTCTGGCGACTATAGTCGTTTCCTCATTGTGTGGGTTCTTCTCAGCTGGTTCTTTGAATTTCTGTTTTTAAAAGTAACTCCCCTAGGCACTTTACTCAGTACTACCTCTTTCTCTATTCAGAATTTTTTGGCAGAGGAAGTAAGAGAGGTCATCTTTGTCATCATGGACTCCTAATAGGCACTTGATAGGACAACTCCAATCTGAAAGCACTTTCTTCATCTGCCACGGGCCCATCTTTTCTATGCATCAATCTTTTCTTTTAGTCCTCTGTCAGCAGAACAGGTTGTTCAGGCTTTATGTCCTTCCCTGCTGACAGTTCCTTACCTTTCCTATTTTGGTATTCTCTTCTTTTTCTAGGCCAGTGTTTCTCAACCTATTTTCAGTCAAGGCATCCTCTAAAATTATGTACAATCTTGAGGTATCCCATTCTAAAATGTAAAAATCTAAAGTAAAAGTTTTACAGATAGTAGCAACATTTGCACATGTAGGACACCCAACATGCAGGCACCCAATGTCCTCTTAATCAACCAATGATACCACTGGTTGTTAGGATGCTGGTGGCTAAAAGGTTGTAATAGTGCACAATGATAACCTGTGGCTTTGTGCAACTAAAAGGCAGGCTTGATCCACCAAGATATTTTGCCAAGGCACCTTTCAAGAAACCTGAATGCACCCTGGTTGCAAAAAGGACATGATGTTCTAAGCTCCCCGTTCCTTTGGGTTCCAGTTGCATGTGCAACACCTAAGACTCATGTTCTTTTGCCAAGTTGTGTGTGTGTGGGGATTACACTAAGCCTGTCCGCGTAGAGAAACAACATTCAAAGTCTGTGTTGTGTGTTGGACACAACATTCTCAAGGTCATTGTTGCATCTATGATGATGAAATCAACACCTTAGAAGACCAAAAGTGATGCAGTCAGAGGTATCCCTACCATGAGAGAAACCATGGATTGACAGTGATGAGGCATTCACTCTTGCTGTAGTAGATATAGGAGAATATCTTCGCTAAACCACAAAAATATATGATACATATATAAAAATTAAATACTAAATAAAATGATGCAGCATCTAACAAAACAGAATTCCCAGCTCGTGAAAATGTGCAAAAGAAAAAATGCGCAACCAAAAACAATGAAAAGAGAGATTTCTTTTGTATGTGAAAAAATGCAAAAAAATGCAAAAATGCGAACAAGTTCTGTGATTAAATAAAAATAAAAACAATACTATGCATAATAAACCATGTGATAAAGTGGTAAATTAGGAACAGTCCTATACAATATAGTCTGTAAAGTGTTAACATTTTGGCACACAGATACAGGCTTCTTAGGACATTCAAAAAGGTTTTTCTGTTCATCAATTATCAAAGCAACCAGCGGTGCTTACCAGATACAGTGGATCTCAGGTTATGGGGATCAAACGAGCACACACAGGAGGGATCACTCAGCAGAAGATCGTCTGTCTCCAGACTCAACGATAGTGGGATCCTTCCTCCTATATCGGCTCGGCACTGCTGCGATGGTCCTTACTGGGTTTTCCAGAAGGTGGACTTCATTCATGCATGAATGGAGTCCACCTTCTGGAAAAATCACTTATGGAGGCACTTCCACCCACTCTAAATACATTTGCTCTTGGTTAACCTAATTGCAAGGGCTGCAAACCTTCTACCAATGAAGTAAAATCCATAAATTGTGAGTATTCTCACAACTGCCTCAAGTAGCCTGGCAATGGAGATTCATCCATCCGCATTTAAGCTTGGATGGAAGAATCTGTAATGCCGCATACACACGACCGGACATTCCTGCAGAAAAGGTCCGCCGGAATCATTCCATCGGATATTCCAATCGTGTGGGGGGCTTCATCGGACTTTATCTTTCAAAAATTCTGACGGACCTAGAAATAGAACATGTTTTAAATCTTTCCGACGGAATCAATTCCTATCAGGAAAACCGTTTGTCTGTATGCTATTCCGACGGACCAAAAACGACGCAAGGGCAGCTATTGGCTATTGAACTTCCTTTTTCTAGTCCCGTCATACATCATCCCATTCTAAACGATCGGACTGTGGTGTGATCAGGTGTAGGCAAGTCCGTTGCAGCGGAACTCCGTCGGAAAAACCGTCAGAGTTTATTCTGACAGAAAAAACGGTTGTGTGTACGCGGCATTAGAGTACGGCCAGCTTTACAGTTTTTTTTTTAAGCAGTCACAACTTGAGTAGAAAAGCCTATTCTCTGCCAACATATGGCAGAGAAGACCCAACGTGCCCCATGCTAGTTCAGAACTATAGCTCTGCAATCGGCAAAACTCATGGTTCCTGCTGATTAAAGAACTCTGGTTAGTGTCAGACCTTTGCTTCCACAGAGAGAACAAAGGTCCTTCTCTGCATCATGTTGGTGAAGGACAGGCTTTCTACTCTACAGCTGTGGTTGCTTTTTGGAGAAAATTAGTTATAAAAGTTTGCACACTTTTTGTTCTGATGCAACTGGAATAATTTGAGCTAATATGAACAGAAAGTTGAGCTGGGCAATGAAATTATGGCCAAAAAGTGTGTTTTGCTCACTACACAGGTCTGTCAATCAATGGGCTTATTTTCTACTAGCCTTGCCTTACAGTATATTGCTAGTTCTCCTTTACCAAAAAGTGCCTACGCATGTAAGGGGTGCCTGTAGATAAAAACAAACTGTGCAGCTTTGAATAATGCTCTTGCTATAGGTGTACGAGGAGGCGGTGGTGAGTTCAGAGGTAGGGATGGCAATGTGTTGAGCTACATATTGCGATATCTCAAAAGCAACATGGGCCAGGTGCGCTTGCATGCAGATGGCTATCCAGAGACACGTCGAGAAGCGCCACCTAGTGTGGAGTACATGTGACCGTCAGAGTAAACCCGCTGCGGGCAGTCAGATGTAGTCAGTGTTAGAGGTAGGGTCACAGTGCAATGGAGCAACGAGTGAACATCAAGTTCTGCTACAAATTGGGGAAAACAGCGACGGAGACGCATGAAATGTAGGTGCAGGTGTACAGGACGGAAGCCGTAAGCAGAAAATGTGTTTACAACTGGTTCAAATGCTTTCACGATGGGAAGGAAACGACTGAGGATGAGCCATGTTCGGGTTGGTCGTCGACAAGCAGAACCCCAGACATGATCAAGCAAGTGTGAAAAATGCTGGCACGAGATCGGCGACTGACTCTACAATTGATGGCGGAGGAATTGGGCATTAGCAAGGACACGGTGTGCACCATTGCCTGCGAAGATTTGGGTTTGTGCCGCACAAATTGGCAGACGAACAGAAAGCAAAACAGATGTAAACCTTTGGTCATTACCATGTGTGACCAACCAGGATCCATCCTTTCTGTGATCCATCGCCACAGGGATGCGACCGGGTGCTATCAGTTCGTTCCGGAATCCAAGTGGCAATTGATGGATTTGGCGCCTGCAGTTCTTTCCTCCCCCCCCCCTGAAAAATGTAATGAAAAGCGCACATTTTGCGGACGTGGGGGCAATCCAAGAATGTGTGACAACGGTCCTGAAGAGGCCTTTGCTGACAGTTTCCAGAAGCTTTATGAACGTTACCAAAAGTGTGTTGTGAAGGATGGCGATTATTTTGAAGGCCAATAAAAGTCACTGTTTGTATCTTCTGTTTTGTTTGTTTTCTGATATCATTCACCAAACTTTTTAGACACACCTCATAAGCTATTTACATCTTTCTGAAACGTGGCCAAAAAACTCCCAGAGATAGCATACCCTGTCCTTCCTTGTTGCTAAGACATTGCTAAGACACTCCCAGATGTCCCTGCTCATCCCCACCATACCAGGTGCTTTCTCTCACTCTCTGATTCTGAGGTCAGTGCTGTTGTGGCAGACAAAATAGCGAACTGCGCATGTGGAGGTTTGAGAGCTTGTTCCTCTGATGGTGGGGATGGGCTGTAATGGCAGGGAGAGTTCTAACAACATCCCAGCAGCAGAACGGGGGGGGGGTCATTTCTAGGAGTTTTTCAGACAGGCTTTGGGAGGTACATTATTCAACTTTAGTCAAAGCTACACAGTTTTATTTTATTTACAGGACCCCTTACCTGCATAGGCAGTTTTTTGGTACAGGCAAACTAACCACTTAATACTGCAATGCAATACAAATATGGTACGGAGCAAAGGCAGTTGCTGAAATGCAATTTTTTTTAATTTGAGATACAAGATAAGCCAATAATGTATGAGCTGCTCTTCAACCAGATGCATACATTGCCTTGAAAAAATATTCATACCCTTTGATATTTCCACATTTTGTCATGTTAACCAAAAACGTAAATGTATTTTATTGGAATTTTATGTGATAGACCAACACATGGTCTATCACACAAAGTGGCATATATTTGTAAAGTGGAAGGAAAATGATAAATGGTTTTCTATTTTTTTTACAAATAAATATCTGATAAGTGTGGTGTGCATTTGTATTCAGCCCCCTTTACTCTGATACCGCTAACTAAAATCCAGTGGAACCAATTGCCTTCAGAAGTCGCCTAATTAGTAAACAGAGTCCACCTGTGTGTAATTTAATATCAGTATAAATACAGATGTTCTGTGAAGCCCTCAAAGGTTTGTTAGAGAACCTTAGTGAATAAACAATATCACCAAGGCCAAGGAACCCACCGGACAGGTCAGGTATAAAGTTGTGGAAAAGTTTAAAGCAGGGTTAGGTTATAAAGAAATATTCCAAGCTTTGAACATCTCACAAAGCACTGTTTAATACATCATCTAAAAATGGAAAGAGTATGGCACAACTGCAAACCTACCAAGACATGGCCGTCCACCTAAACTGACCGGCCGAGCAAGGAGAGCATTAATCAGAGAAGCAGCCAAGTGGCCCATGGTAACTGGAGAAACTGCAGAGATCCACAGCTCAGTTGGGAGAATCTGTCCACAGGACAACTATTAGTCGTGCTCTCCACAAATCTGGTCTTTATGGAAGAGTGGCAAGAAGAAAGCCATTGTTGAAAGAAAGCCATAAGAAGTCCCGTTTGCAGTTTGCGAGAAGCCATGTGGGGGACACAGCAAACATGTGGAAGAAGGTGCTCTGGTCAGTAGAGACCAAAATTTTATTTTTTTGGCCTAAAAGCAAAAAACTATGTGTGACGGAAAACTAACACTGCACATCACCTTGAACACATCATCCCCACCGTGAAACATGGTGGTGGCAGCATCATGTGGTGGGAATGCCTGTTAGGAGTCTGCAAAAGACTAAAGACTGAGGCGGAGGTTCACCTTCCAGCAGAACAACGACCCCAAACATACAGCCAGAGCTACAATGGAATAGTTTAGATCGAAGCATATTCATGTGTTAGGACGGCTGAGTCAAAGTCAGACCTAAATCCAAGTGAGAATCTGTGGCAAGACTTGAAAATTGCTGTTCATAGATGCTCTTCATCTAATCTGATAGAGCTTGAGCTATTTTGCAAAGAAGAATGGGCAAAAATGTCACTCTCTAGATGTGCAAAACTAACAGAGACATCTCCAAAAAAACTTGCAGCTTTGAAAGGTGAAAGGAGGTTCTACAAAGTATTGGGGGCTGAATACAAATGCATGCCACACTTTTCACATATTTTTTTGTAAAAAAGTTTGAAAAACATTTATCATTTTCCTTCCACTTCACAATTTGTGTTGGTCTATCACATAAAATCCCAATAATATACATTTACGTTTTTGGCTGTAACATGACAAAATGTGCAACATTTTAAGGGGTATGAATACTTTTTCAAGGCACTGTACATGCACCATGTTTATTCTGAATTTATATTTTTTTTCAGAGTGCCTCAGAAGAATATTTTGCTACACTGTATTGAAAGCAAGCAGAAACAATTTTTTTTTTCAGTTTTCTATATCTTCCTTTTCCTTCATGCCATTACATTAAAGCTTACTATTAGACACAGCCATGAGTTAAAATGTTGCATTCAGTTTGTCACAAACTCTTTAACTCCTCTGGTAAAACAACATGCAAGGCAATGACCAGGCTACTTTAGCGAGCAATATGCCGGACATAAAACAGTCATATAAAATTTATATTGACAATGCAGTTTATCTAACTATATACTGAACACAAATTCTAATAGTAGGCATAAAATACATGAAAAATTAATGGTATAGATTGGTGTCCAACACACATTTAAATCCATTAAAAGCAACGTGTGAACATGGTGACACAATCCAGCACTTTACACCTTTATTTATGTGACATTTATGTGACATGTTTATACTGTCCGGAGAGTAGAACACCGGAGAGGAAAGAGGCGTTTTATCGATTTGCATTAAAAACAACAAAGTGTTTTAGCCTGTTATTCAGGGGGACAAAAAAAAAAAAAATTGTCTGAAGCTGATTTTTCTTTCCTTTTGTGAAAAAAATAGCTACTGTATTTTGATTTCAAGTTTTTTAAACATGGCTAGAAAATAAAATATATAATATATATATATATATAAATGAATATATATATATATTCACTAGTTAAATAGGAAAATTATTTTTAAAAATCTGAATTTTTTTTTAGTTCTTAAAGCTCAACTCCAGGATAAGCAGAAATGGTCTAAATACAAGATGCATGTTTATTCTTTCCTTATGCCTTGGTGTGCTTTGTGTATTTCTTCCAGATCTGTTCAGTAATCTAGTGTGAGACTTTCCCTCTATGTAGGAACTTCCTGTAATAAAGACCTCTCACTGCTGCTCTCTCTCCTTGTGCAGGGGGACTGGTCTTGTCTCCGCCCCCTCCTGTAGTTTTCTGCAGGCAGCCTGTAGTAGGTGGAGCCTGTTGGGTCCCTCCCACAGCTCTGGTCTGTGCAAAGGCTATATACAGACTGATGATGTCACCATTACTTTTACAAGGTGATGTCTTGGTTTGCCAAGGCATTTGCTGTACACAAAGTGGGTTTATATCCTTTGTAGCTATTAAGGAATATGTTTAAATGAAGGTTTTGGGGCCCAGAATTCAAGTTTAACCACTTCACGCCCGCCCGCAATGCAATGCGCGCGAGCGGCCGCTGTAGGCAAAGCGACATACCCGTACCTCGCTGCCTACTTCTGGGTTTAGGGCGCGTGCATGCCTTCCCTCCCGCAGGTACCTGCTGTAAATGTACATTGTTTGAACATGTATATGTTTGATTGGTGTGAAATGTAAAATTTCCCCATCTATGAAATACGCAGTAATAAAAAAAAATTGAGGTGAATAAGAAAAAAAAGCAGCAAAAGGACAAATTAATGACGTATCTTTTTGGATACGTTAAAAATCCAATGCTTTTAGGGGTCATAGAATCTCCCTTCTTCATGGTTTCTGCTCTTGTTGGTTTGATCAATAAATTGTAGAGTCAGCAATCCAACGCACAGCATCTACAGTATGTTGATTCCAGCCAACTTGATGGATTATCCTTTCTGAGTATAAATCCTGGTTCCAACAGCATAGCCCAGCTCTATTTACATCCATATTTTCTTTAAACAAGCTGTTTATGGTGCTTGTCTCTGCTGATTCCTTGTTTTGACCTCGGCTGACTATTCGGCTTATATCTTCTAATCTTCTGGTGTAGCCTTGGCTAGCTTCCTGACTACAAATCTTCCTGCTACCTTGTCTGCTGTCTGTCTCCTCAGCCACCGACCACCACCTGCCCAGACCTCCCTTCCAGACTACTGTGCGTTTCAGTGTCCTGGCCAACTACCTTCTGGTCTTCCTCTTGCCAGTGACCTTCCCCTCAATCTGCATGAGCACCTCCCAGACAAGCTTATCTCCAGAAGGGGGCTTCTGTGGACTGGACTCTTGGCACCAATGCTACTCTGTGGACTCTCAGTCACTGTGCTCCACTCCAGGGATGCCTGGACCAGAGGTGTAAGGGAAGCCCTCTCATCATCTCAGCCTCCAATGAGGTATGTCAAAATCTTCCAACCCAATGAAGAATGAGCACAGCAAACAATCATATGTTGATAGGTGTCCATCTGGGCCAAAAATATGCTAAATCAGGCTATGATGAATTGTTAAAATTGCGATTTGAAGTAAAAAATATTTTTTTTGATGCCCCAGTTGGGAGATTGCTTTCTGTCCTGGAGACTCAACAGGAAGTAGGAAGAAATTTCTAAAAAGTCAGGGGAAATTCAATCTTGGAAAGCTGTCACTGGAAAAGGTGTCACCATTGGAAGATTTTCCCCCTCACCTATAGTTCTCTTGACAACTATTAACATTTGGATTTTCCTTGACTTTCTGGTCACCAGGACACACAGAGAGGGTAAATCTACCGGACTGGGACACAAGGATCAATAAAAACCTGACATAGGCCCTAACACTTCCCAACCCTACCCAAAACGTAAAAGAAATGTTTTGCCTTTTAAAGGCTAAAGGCAGGACTTTTTTTTACCCTAATGCATTCCCTGCGTCAAAGTGGTTGTAAACCTCAGGCATGAAATAAGAACAAAGCATATCTCTCTTTGCCGTATACTCATTTCAATCCAGGGCACTACGTGTCATTTCTGTCTGTTGTTTCCTTCCCCTGCTATCACCACAAGTCACTTCTGACAAACTTTCCTGACACCAAGAGCTAAAATGGTGATAGGGGAGGGATCTCCAGGTGATTGACAGCCTCAGCTTTGTTCCTGTGAGCTGTGTGAAGGGGGGTGTGTCCCTTCCCTTCAATCAGCTTTTAGAACTCTCCTCACTGAGCTCTGCAGAGTGTAACTTAATCTCTCTGCCCCCCTTTTTTTCTGAACTCTGAGACATGCTTTAAAATTCAGCACTTTGAACAGATGTACAGTAGAGATGACTGTAGATAGAGAGGTACAACTTTTGTAGGAGGATTTGTTTCATCTCTGTGTATCACCCGAGGCCAGTCACTTCACTGGGTATATGTGAGGGTTTACAACCACTTTTTGTTTTTCACATTCTTTTATTGGATTTAGAAAAGTGTAAGTTGTAACAAAGGCTATTGGGCATACCCAGACTTGAGAAAAACAAAAGGCAACAAAAAAACAAATACATAGAGCTTGAGGTTGGAAACCAAAGCCTAAAGTAACTTCAATCAAATCTGCTGGTAGGCACTAAGCAGATGTCAGGAGAAAACAAAAAATAAATAACTTTCCCACACTGTACAGATTTAAGCAAAATCAAGTAATTAGAGACAAATCAGTGCAAACCTTTGGGTCATTACCGATAATACAACAATATCCCCTGACTCCGTCCAAATATCCCACACCTTGGAGAATTTTTTAGGGCATCCCCTAGATTCGTATGTGAATTTATACAATGGTATCATTTTGTTGACAACAGACTTCCAATATTCTAAAGTAGGGGTCTACAAAAATTTCCATTTAAGGAGTATAGACTTGCGTGCATAAAACAATAACAGGCCTATCAAGGTTCTCATGGCCCTAGAGGTAGCCACTAAATGAACTAGACTATATTAGGCATGTGCAATTCGTTTAGTTCCGAATTCGTTTTTTAACGAATTTCGACAAATTCGTTAATTCGGGAATATCCGAATTAACGAAAACCCGTTTAACAAATTTTTTCTGAATATTTGTAAATTCGATAAAATTGGACATTTGTAAATTCGGACATTCGTTCATTCGTACATTCGTACATTAGTAAATTAGTGAATTCGTAAATTTGTAAATTCAAAAATTCGGAAATCTGAAATAATAGTTAACTAATAATAACTTAACTATTAGTAATTACTAGTAACTTTTAAATTAAAGGTATTGTAATTTCCTTTCAAATTTGTCTGTTAGTGAACGTAACACATACAAATTTATCCAAAGTTATGAATGATCCGAAAAAACGGAATGGAACGTAATGAATTCATAATAATAAATAACAATAATAATAATAACAACGTTTTATTATTATTATTTATTATTAATTTGTTCCGTTCCATCTGTTTAGATGCAGCATTCGTTTTGGATAATTCGTAACTTCGGATAAATTCGTATTTGTTACGTTCACTGACAGTCAAATTCGAAAGGAAATTACAATACCTATAATTTAATAGTTAGTTACTATTTCAGATTTGTGAATTTTCGGGTTTTTGGATTTTCAAACTTCGAATTTACAAATTTCCAAATTTTCTAATTTACAAATGTACGATTTTACGAATTTACGAATGTACGAATGTGCAAATGTAAAAACGTACGAATGTACGAATGGACGAATGAACTAATAAACGAATGTTCGAATGAACGCATTTACGAATGAACGAATTTACGAATCGCGATCATAACGAATGACCCGAAAAACGAAAAAAATATTAAACTAATGAAACGAAAACGAAAATGAACAAATTTTTTGGCTGTGCACATGTCTACAATATATAAATGTCAGTAGACAATGGTACCTGGTAAATGGTAGTAACCGAACAAATGCCCAGAGAAATTTCAGACCAAAATAACCTTATACCAGGACAATCCCAAAACACATGTAAATAGTGTCAGGATCTGCCGTACAGCGCCAGCATTGAGAGGAGTACGAGGGGTAGATCTTATTTAATCTTTGGGGAGATAAGTAAACTCTATGGAGAATTTTAAATTGTATTAACCTGTCTTTGTCTGAGACCAAGTATTGCATGGGATCATCCCAAACATCCTCCTCTGAATCCAGCTCTGGGACCTCTGCGCTCCAACAGGACAGAAGCTTATTAAGATCATCATGTATAGTGGGTATAAATGGTACAGAGGGGTTTACAACCATTTTAGGATAAAAAATGTCCTAGAAATTGTATTGCTTCCTCCCCTTATACCTACCTGAGTCTTCTTTCGATCCAGCGCTTTTCCAGTCTACTGCCCCGTACACATGGTCGGATTTTCCGATGGAAAATGTCCGATCGGAGCGTGTTGTCGGAAATTCAGATCGTGTGTGGGCTCCATCGGACATTTTCCATCGGATTTTCCGACACACAAAGTTGGAGAGCAGGAGATAAAATTTTCCGACAACAAAATCCGTTGTGGGAAATTCCGATTGTGTGTACACAAATCCGACGGACAAAGTGCCACGCATGCTCAGAATAAATAAAGAGATGAAAGCTATTGGCCACTGCCCCGTTTATAGTCCCGACGTACGTGTTTTACGTCACCGCGTTCAGAACGATCGGATTTTCCGACAACTTTGTGTGACCGTGTGTATGCAAGACAAGTTTGAGCCAACATCCGTCGGAAAAAATCCTAGGATTTTGTTGTCGGAATGTCCGAACAAAGTCCGACCGTGTGTACGGGGCATAACAGTCTATAGCAGCACTCTCCTCTCTCCTCTCAGGACACAGTGCCAGCAGTGGGAACCATAGGCTTCTGCTCAGTGTTTTTTTTTGGAAGGAGGGGCGGCAAACCACCAACATCACCCCCCCCCCGTTCGCTGTCTGCCGGTCGGTCCTCCGGTACTTAACCTATCTAGGTGTCAAGCATCGGGTAGCGGTGGGCATCGGCGGGCATCCAGCATTGACAGACATCGGGCATCGCAGGACATCAGGCAGCGGCGGGCATCGGGCTCCTGTGTCTTCTCCTCCTCCTCCTCACTTCCGCTATGCGTCCCCCCCCCCCTCCTAGGCATCCAATAGGATCGCCTGTCCTTCCAGCCAATTAGGTAGGGGTTTCAGACCTGCTTCCCGATTGGCCAGGAGAGGATCAGTGTTACAAAAGCAAATATTCATTCGCTATTGCAACACACCTGGGTGGACTCTGAACGCAATGCTCTGCATCCGGAGCCCACCCTATTTTGAAGCCTATTAGAGCCTCCGGCTCTAATCAGGTGCTTAAAAAAACACCCCCGCCCAGCGTCCTGTAAGGGGCCGGACACATGGATGGGGGGGCAGCGGCATGGATGGACGCACCCTTAATGGACGGGCCGCACCTGCTCCTGCTGTTGTCAATAAAATCCTGTGAGGCAGGACAGTGGGCGGTGCCAAGCCGCAGTGTATGTGTCTATGGATGCACACAACCAGGCTTGGGAGCGAGCCCGCTGGTGCGCCACCATAGTTAGTGGCTATGTCAGTGCACTGAGAAAAGGAGGAGCTGAGAGCGCTGGCAGGGGACCCCAGAAGAGTAGGTTCGGTACCGTTCTGTGCAATACCATTGCACAGAGCAGGCAGGTATATCATGTTTATTATCAAAAATATAATATGGTTTACAACTGCTTTAAGTAAGTTGAATTGGATATTAGACTAACATATTTTAATAGAAGTTAATATTTAGATGATTATTATCTTTAGCAAATTGTGTGTCATTTTGACCAACATAAGTGAGGAGATTATATTATATTATAAAATATTTTGGAATTTATTTAAAGCCTCCGTGATTTTTTTTTAGAAAAACCCTGAGCAGGTGTTGTCAGTAATTGCCACGAGATAACATTTTTCTTCCACATATGGAAATGCACAAAGGCCCTTTTGGTCATCTGGCAAAGCCCTAATAGGGTGTTATTAGTGAAATGAATGATATGTTTGTGGCTACTGTAAAGTTCCATTCCCTGTAGGAGCTCGTAGCCAGTTAGCCAGCATGGGAATAATTGTATCTGCCCAAAGGTCCCCAGTCATTGGAATATTGAGGATTTCCCCAGGCTCGGGAGACAAGACCTAGGAGTTGTCTCATATTCCCTTGGAGATAGCCAGGCTTTGGATAACCTCTAGCTGGGCAGAACTGGGATATAATTGCAGTGTACTCCCAGGCAAGTCTGTGTCATTGTCGTCAGGAGAAGCAAAACACTTTATTTGTGCGTAGGGCGTTATTGTCTATGGATTTCCATCATAGATTGCACATGGTAAAATATTACTGAGCTCTTCACTGGGAACGGATGAAGTTTTTATGGAAAGTGTGTAGGTATTGAAATAAATTGTAGGCTTGGAAACAATACAATGCAATAGATGTAAACTGTAGAAACACATGCAGGCAAAAAATCCTCATTACCAAGTCCAACTTATTTTGAGGAGGAGTTGCAGATACCAATCATCAGAAAATCATTTCTTTAAAAAGATTGACTGAATTTGTCACTAGTCGAAAAAATCAATTAGTTAATGCCTATTGCATTCACCCAGCAAATTGTCTTTTTTTTTTTTTTTGAATGATCAGGAGTGTGTGTCTGATACACTATATTACCAAAAGTATTGGGACGCCTTTACACGCACATGAACTTTAAAGGGGTTGTAAAGGCTCGTGTTTTTTTTTCACCTTAACCACTTAAGCCCCGGACCATTTGGCTGGCCAAAGACCAGAGCACTTTTTGCTTCTGCGTCACTTTAACTGATTGCGCGGTCGTGCGACGTGGCTTCCAAACAAACTTGACGTCTTTTTTCCCCCACAAATAGAGCTTTCTTTTGGTGGTATTTGATCACCTCTGCGGTTTTTATTTTTTGCTCTATAAACAAAAAAATAGCGACGATTTTGAAAAAAAAACGCATTATTTTTTGCTTTTTGCTATAATAAATATCCCCAAAAAATATATAAAAAAAACATTTTTTTCCTCAGTTTAGGCCGATACGTATTTTTCTACATATTTTTGGTAAAAAAAAAAATCGCAATAAGCGTTTATTGATTGGTTTGCGCGGTCGTGCGACGTTGCTCCCAAACAAAATTGACATCTTTTTTCCCCACAAAGAGCTATCTTTCGGTGGTATTTGATCACCTCTGCGGTTTTTATTTTTTGCGCTATAAACAGAAAAATAGTGACAATTTTGAAAAAAAACGCATTATTCTTTGCTTTTTGCTACAATAAATTTCCCCCAAAAATATTTAAAAAAAAACATTTTTTTCCCTCAGTTTAGGCCGATACCTATTCTTCTACATATTTTTGGTAAAAAAAATCGCAATAACCGTTTATTGATTGGTTTGCGCAAACGTTATAGCGTCTACAAAATAGGGGATAGTTTTATGGCATTTTTATAAATATGTTTTTTTTACTAGTAATGGCGGCGATCAGCGATTTTTATTGTGACTGCGACATTATGGCGGACACGTCGGACAATTTTGGTGTGATTTTGGGACCATTCACATTTATACAGCAATTAAAATTGCATTAATTACTGTGTAAATGTGACTGGCAGTGAAGGGGTTATCACTAGGTGGCGCTGTAGGGGTTAAGTGTGTCCTAGGAATGTGTTCTAACTGTAGGAGGGATGGGCTAGCTGTGACACATCACTGATCTCTGCTCCCGATGACAGGGAGCAGAGATCAGTGACACTGTCACCAGGCAGAACGGGGATATGCTTGTTTACATCAGCATCTCCCCGTTCGTCCTCTCCTTGAGACGATCGCGGGTATCCCCGCAGACATCGAGTCCGCGGGACCCGCGACCTGACTCACGGAGCTCCCAGCCGGCGCACACGCGATGGCATGGCGGCAGATTCATAGGGAGGTTCAGGTACGCCCATTTGCCCAGCCGTGCCATTCTGCCGCTGTACATCGGCGTGCGCCGGTCAGGAACCAGTTAATGCATCCTATGTATTAAGGTGAAAAAACACTTGTCAGTGACCGGCCTCCCCGCCCCTCCGTTTTACTTACCTGAACCCTCGAACCACGGGGACGCGCTCTCTCCCTGCCCGAGGTTCTCGGCTCTCGATTGGATAGATTGATAGCAGCGCAGCCATTGGCTCCCGCTGCTGTCAATCAAATCCAATGATGTAGGGGCCCGGGGGGGCGGGGCCAAGTCCTGCATTCGGCCTCTATGGACGGCGAATGCTGGACTCGGGAGCACGCAAGTAAGGTAACCCCCGGGGGTCATCTGATGTGGGGAGGAGCCGAGAGAGCCGCCGAGGGACCCCAGAAGACCAGGTTCGGGGCTCTGTACAAAACGAGTTGCACAGGGGAGGTAAGTATGATAGGTTTGTTATTAAAAAAAAAAAAACAACCTTTAGTTTCACTTTAATGGCATCCCAGTCTTACTCCGTAGGGTTCAATATTGAGTTGGTCCACCCTTTGCAGCTATAACACCTTAATTGTTTAATGAAATACAGTTAAGTAAATACATTAAAGCGAAGCTCCACCCAAAAGGGGAAGTGCGGCTTGTTTGCACCCCCCCCCACTGCCACATTTGGCACTTTTTGGGGGGAGCGTGTACCTGGTTTTGACAGGTACCCCCTCCCACTTCTGGCCCAGATAGCTGTGGTGAACTGAGCTGGAATTTTGGCCCCCTCTCCTTTCTCCGCAGTCTTCTGGGACATCACAGGTCCCAGAAGTTTACGGGACCATTCACAAGGCGTAGTGTGACTCGCGCATGCGCAGTAGGAAACTGGCTGTGAAGTCACAAGGCATCACTTCCTGTTTCCTTTACTTCAGATGCCGGCACCTGCACCCGAAGCCGATTGAAGAATCGGCCCGGGTGAAGACATCACTTGATCCCCGGGCAGGTAAGTGTCCTTAATAAAAGTCAATTTTAATTTTTTGGGGGAAGTCTGAAGCTACCATTTATGTACAGCTGTACTCTGTATGTAGGCTACAGCAATTTTTCAGTTCCCTTAATTTTCTCCTCTGGGTGCTCAATGGTGCCTCCTATTTTTAATGCCCTTCCTGAGGGGGCTGTCCGATAAGCTACATGGTGCTCCATGAGTATGATCAGGGGCATGGGTGTGTAGTATGGTCATAATGTGTATGTGTGTAGTATCATTAATGGTATGTGTTTATCCTAATTGATAGAGTGTGAGGGTAGTATGATCAAGGCGGTGTGTGTAGTATCATTGATGATAGGTGTAGTATTACTGGTGTGTGTGTAATATTGTCAGTGTGTATGCAGTATGATCGGGTGTATGTAGTATGATTGATGTGTTTGTAGTATGATTGGGGTATGTATAGTATGACTGATGTGTGAAGTGTGATTGGTGTGTGTATATTATGATTAGTTTGTGTGCAGTATGATTGGGGTGTGTATGTTACATAGTTACATAGTAGGTGAGGTTGAAAAAAGACCATCAAGTCCAACCTATGTGTGTGATTATATGTAAGTATTACATTGTACATCCCTGTATGTTGCGGTGCTTATCTAATAGTTTTTTTAAACTATCGATGCTCCCCGCTGAGACCACCGCCTGTGGAAGGGATTTCCACATCCTTGCCGCTCTTACAGTAAAGAACCCTCTACGTAGTTTAAGGTTAAACCTCTTTTCTTCTAATTTTAATGAGTGGCCACGTGTCTTGTTAAACTCCCTTCTGCGAAAACGTTTTATCCCTATTTTGGGGTCACCAGTACGGTATTTATAAATTGAAATCATATCCCCTCTCAAGTGTCTCTTCTCCAGAGAGAATAAGTTCAGTGCTCACAACCTTTTTTCATAACTAATATCCCCCAGACCCTTTATTAGCTTAATTGCCCTTCTTTGTACTCACTCCATTTCCAGTAATCCTTCCTGAGGACTGGTGCCCAGAACTGGACAGCATACTCTAGGTGCGGCCGGACCAGAGTCTTGTAGAGCGGGAGAATTATCGTTTTATCTCTGGAGTTGATCCCCTTTTTAATGCATGGCAATATTCTGTTTGCTTTGTTAGCAGCAGCTTGGCGTTGCATGCCATTGCTGAGCCTATCATCTACTAGGACCCCCAGGTCCTTTTCCATCCTAGATTCCCCCAGAGGTTCTCCCCCCAGTGAGTAGATTGCATTCATATTTTTGTCACCCAAATGCATTATTTTACATTTTTCTACATTGAACCTCATTTGCCATGTAGTTGCCCACCCCATTAATTTGGATGTGTGTAGTATAATTAGGGTGTGTGTAGTATGATCAGATTATGTGTAGTATGATCGGAGTGTGTGTAGTATGATTGGTGTGTGTGTGTGTGTGTGTATAGTACGATTGGTGTGTGTGTGTAGTATGATTGATGTGTGTGTGTGTATTATGGTGTGTGTGTGTGGGAGGATTGGTGTGTGTGTGTGTGTAGTATGATTGGTGTGTATGTGTGTATTATGGTGTGTGTGTGTGTGTAGTATGATTGGTGTGTGTGTGCGTGTAGTATGATTGGCGTGTGTGTGTGTGTGTGGGAGGATTTGTGTGTGTGAGTGTAGTATGATTCATGGGCGTAGCGTAAGGGGTTGCAGGGGTCACAAACACAACCCCACCCCTAGCTCCAGGGGCCCCTGCAGCCTCCTGGTCATATTATCATATCCTCCACAAAGTCCAGCTCCGATCTGCCCTAGGGCCCCACAGCCATGCTCCAGTACTGGGCTTCTACTTTGCCTTCCACAGTCCACACCCCTCTGTTCCCATTGGCTGGGGAGAAGCTGTGAGCCATTTCCTGAATGGAGAGGAGCACGAGGTGAGAACAGCCCAGGATGGGGAAGTGTCTGTGCTGTGTGCTGGCAACATGGAATGGTAACCAAGCTCAGCGAGGCAAGAGGAGGAGAGTGCCGTCCTGTAGCCACGATACGATCGATGTCACTGGTGATGTAAGACACGGCTCAGTGTCTTCTAGTCACTAGCTGGGATTCTCTGTTCTCCCTCCCCCCACCCGGGGATGTCCACTTAAGCCCCATGCACACATCAGATTTTCTGCTGATTTTTGTCTTCAGATTTACCAAAACCATGTAGTGCAAGGGCCTGCCTGATTGCATACACATTGAAACTCCTAAGGTTTGACCTCATATTATATGGTTTTGGTAAATCTGAAGGAAAAAATCAGTGGAAAATCTGATGTGTATGGGGCTTTACCCTATTTCCCTGACAACTGGGGAAAAGACACACACGTCCGGGAGGTGACCTTCCCCCAACACCTGGCTACACTGACTGAGAAACCTTCAGAAATTGCTAAAACAAATCCCTTAACCCCTCCTGAGGGGCCCTGAGGGGCTGCAGGCTCCAGATTTCATGTCACATGGCTTTGCCCCCCCCAGATCCCTGTCCTCTAATGTAAGGAGGAACTCTGGGAACTCTAAACTCTTAAGCCACTTTGAGTATCTTGGCGTGCGGTGGGTGTATCTGCACGCACGGTGGTAGTAGGGGGGGGCCAGGTCAACTTTTGCATCAGGGCCCACAAGCTTCAAGCTACGCCTCTGGTATGATTGGTGTGTGTGTGTAGTATGATTGGTGTGTGTGTGTGTGTGTAGTATGATTGGTGTGTGTGTGTGTGTGTAGTATGATTGGTGTGTGTGTGTAGTATTATTGGTGTATATGTGTGTAGTATGATCGGAGTGTGTGTGTGTAGTACAATTGGTGTGTGTGGTATGATTGGTGTGTGTGTAGTATGTGTGTGCGTAGTATGATTGGTGTGTGTGTAGTATAATTGGTGTGTGTGTGTGGTATGATTGGTGTGTGTGTGTGTGTGTGTATGTAGTACGATTGGTGTGTGTGTGTGTGTGTGTGCAAGGATTTGTGTTTGTGTGTAGTATGATTGCTATGTGTGTGTGTGGTATGTGTGTGTGTAGTATGATTGGTGTGTGTGTGAGGACTGGTGTATGTGTGTAGTATAATTGGTGTGTGTGTGTGTGTAGTATGATTGGTATGTGTGTGTGTGTGTGTGGTATGTGTGTGTGTAGTATGATTGGTGTGTGTGTGTATAGTATAATTGGTGTGTGTGTGTAGTATGATTGGTGTGTGTGTGTGTGTGTGTGTAGTATGATCGGTGTGTGTGTAGGAGTAATGGTGTCTGTGTGTAGTATGATCGGTGTGTGTGTGTGTGTAGCATGATTGGTGTGTGTGAGTGTTTAGTATGATTGGAGTATGTGTGTGTAGTATGACTGGTGTGTGTGTGTGTGTGTGTAGTATGATCGGTGTGTGTGTAGCATGATTGGTGTGTGTGTTTAGTATGATCGGAGTGTGCGTGTATGTAGTGTGATTGGTATGGGTGTAGCATGATTGGTGTGTATAGTATGATTGGGGTGTGTAGCATAGAATGATCAGTGTGTAGGTATTATGATTGGGTGTGTGTATATGAATGTGGGGTGTGTATTGCATGATCAGTGTGTGTTTAGTATAATCAGGGTGTGTATAGTATGATCTGTGTCTGTGTTGTATGATCGGGATTGAGGCTTGTGTAATATGATTAGTGTATGTACAATGATTGGTGTGTGTGTGTTTATCGGTGTCTAGTATTAATGGAGTATGTACTGTATGTCTACTGTTGAGCTGCTCCGTATATTCAAAAAAAAAAAACAGGCTTGTTTGTTTGGTTTCCAGTTCACAGTGATAAAGGTTGTGTTTAATGACAATAAAGGGTTATGTGAATTAAATATACATTTTTTTTAATTTTCTTTACAGTAAAACAGAAAAAAAATGAAATCCCCAAGTAGAACACTCCTAAGAGTACCTGTTTGGGCCTCAAGAATGTAATGACTTGTTGAGTGTCCTGGCGGCACACACTCCGACCTGGAAAAACCACGAAGTAGGATCTGCAAGTCCCAACAACGACCAAACTTGGGGCCCCATTTTCCCGCGTGCTATCCCATGTCACTCAAATCTTTGTTTTCCAGGTACGGAGCCACTTCTTGGACTTAAATAGGCTCCACTGTAGAGAGAGAGAGACTCCACTTCTTAATTACTGTCCTATTGTTGGTCGGATTTATCAATGGTGACGCCCATCGCCTCGGGGCTCAATGACAGACGGCGTGAGTTTGTCTGAATCTGGTTTTAATCCCAATCTTTTCTCCTGCTCGGCCTTGGAATGCAGACAGAAAAGGGTTTACCTTCAATAAACCAGCTTGTGTAAACCCAGATTACAGCACCGTGTGAATGACGAAGGGCAAACACATCTTAACTCATTGAAAGGAATCAGTGGAATTTACAAGACTCGCTTAGTGTTGGAAATACAAGAATATTCAGAGACAACAAGAGATGAAGTCATTATCGCAAAGCCCCTCTCCAGTCAGTGGGCTCACCTGGGATAGGAATGAATAATAAAGAAAAAAAGGAAATAAATAATTATTAATGCAAAACAAATAAACCTGAAGAACATCTTTTTATTTATTTGAATAATGTAGGTGTAATGCCGCGTACACACGAGCGGAATGCCCGACAGAAGAAGTCAGACGGAAGCTTTTCATCATATATTCCAATCGTGTGTAGGCCTCATCGGACTTTTTTTTTTTTAAATTCTGACAGACCTAGAAATAGAACATGTTCTAAATATTTCCGACGGAACCGATTCCTATCGGGAAAACCACCCGTCTGTATGCTGTTCCGATGGACTAAAAACGACCCATGCTCTGAAGCAAGTACGAAACGGAAGCTATTGGCTACTGGCTATTGAACTACCTTTTTCTAGTCCCTTCGTACGTGTTGTACATCACCACGTTCTGGACGGTCGGACTTTGGTGTGACCGTGTGTAGGAAAGACCGCTTGAGCGGAATTCCGTCGGTGTTCCGTCTGAGAAACCTTCAGAGTTTATTCCGACGGCAAAACCGGTCGTGTGTACAGGGCATAAGAGTTTTTGGAAGGTCATGTGAGATGTAGATAACTCACCCAAGCTCTACCGTAGAAGACTCACCCAAGCTCTACCTGTAGAAGACTCACCCAAGCTCTACCTGTAGAAGACTCACCCAAGCTCTACCTGTAGAAGACTCACCCAAGTTCTACCTGTAGAAGACTCACCCAAGCTCTACCTGTAGAAGACTCACCCAAGCTCTACCTGTAGAAGACTCACCCAAGCTCTACCTGTAGAAGACTCACCCAAGCTCTACCTGTAGAAGACTCACCCAAGCTCTAGCGCAGTGCTGGAAGATATATGAGTAGAGTGTCGGTGCTCAGGCGATCACGGCCAATACAAATCCATAAGATCAAAAAAGCCGGAAACACGAATGCTTATGAAACTTTTTTTGAGCACATACAGTAGTAACTTTGGTTGAAACGCATTTGCATTTTCTGATGTTGCAACTGCTGTAAGTGCTCGAATAAAGTTTCATAACGAAGAAGCCGGCTTTTTGAAACTTATGGTCATGTGAGATGACCCTCTACCTCAAAGCTTACATTTCCATGCTGTAACAGCACCTGGGCAAAAAAGGGAGCTCTACCATCTAATGCCCTGTAGTTCTTAAATGTTTAGCACCTCTACCTAGACATGTGTTAGTTAATAGGGGGGCTCCCTCCCAAGAATACCTGATCCCAAGGGTGTATTGCTTGCATCTATGAAAAAATGCAGGTCCAATGTTCTGTTTCAAATGCTACTTTATGCATTGACATACCTGTACCTCGTTAGACCCAGTCTGCCCAGACAGTATGGTCACCTGCTAATTTTCCCACCATCCACAGGCAGCTTATCTCTTCAAAAAGACACACAAGTTGAATCCAATGCAATTTTACTTCAGCTAATTGCAGTACAAAGGAAGTGTTTCCAAACTTTTTAAACTTCAGAAGAAAATGCCTTTCCAAAGCCCTGTTTCTCTGAAGTACTACTAACACTGACTGACAGGGCATAGAAGAAACAGGTCTAGCTAGGACTGAAATAACTAGCGCTAAACAGTAGGAGGGGACAGAGGGAAATACCAAATCACATAAGTAAACAAGCTGCAGAGCCCAAAAAGTGACACTTATGCCGCGTACACACGGTCGGACTTTTTGACCGGACTTGTCCGATGGACGCCGACGGACCAAATCCGGCAGACAATCCAATCATGTGTGGGCTTCACCGGACCTTCAGCGGACATTTCCAGTCACAAATCTGACGGACTTTAGATTTGGAACATGCTTCAAATCTTTACGACAAACTCCGCCGGACCCAGAAATCCGCTCGTCTGTATGCTAGTCCGATGGACAAAAACCCGCACTAGGGCAGCTATTGGCTACTGGCTATCAACTTCCTTATTTTAGTCCGGTTGTACGTCATCACGTACAAATCCGTCAAATTTTGGTGTGATCGTGTGTAGGCAAGTCCGGTCGTTAGAAAGTCTGTTGAAAGTCTGCCAAAAGTCTGTCGAAAGTCTGTCAAACGGGCTGTCGAACTTTGTAGCTGAAAAGTCCGACCGTGTGTACGCAGCATAAATGTCAGCATACTACAATTCAATAGCAACCTAATGCATTACAATACAACATAGAAACATTTCTTATAAGTGGGACAGAATTTTCCAGAGAGTGTCCATTTCACAGGGGTGCAGGGGTGATTCTGGAAAACTGTACTGGATCACCTCTTCACTTTTCAAGTCACCACCAAATTTTTGTGCACATTGCTTCACTGAACTATTGTGTTTTCACCAATAAGTTTATATTGCTGATTCTATCATGGGACTATGCATTTAAATCTATATTTTGCTGATTTCCATCCAAAGATTGGACTCGTTTTGCACAGAGTGGCCCCGAACCTGGTCTTCTGGGGTCCCTCGGCGGCTGTCTCGGCTCCCCCCTGCAAGGACACAACACTTTCATGCGAGCTCTTTCGCATGGTGTTGAGTGCTTGCGGGTGCGCTCCCGTGATACAGCCGGCGGCCATAGCCGCTCACAGTATCACTCGGCCCTGCCCCCCGGGCGCCGCATCATTGGATGTGATTGACAGCAGCGCGAGCCAATGGCTGCGCTGCTTTCAATCCATCCACTCTAGCCAATCAACCACTAGGCTGAGCGGTGAAGAGGATGTCGGGAGCGAGCACGGGACTTTCGAGGGGTCAGGTAAGTAAAACAGGGGGGCTGGGGGGGGGGGGGGGCGGTATTGTCGGATTTTTTTTACCTTAATGCATAGAATGCATTAAGGTGAAAAAACTTTTACCTTTACAACCCCTTTAATAGGGCAGCTCAGGCAGCCGCCTTAGGGCACCAGCATGAGGGGGGTAGTAAAATCTGAATCCCCAACCACTTAACTGATCTGCAGACATGTGTTTTTTTACACACTCCGCCAGGAGAGCGTGAACTTCAGTAAAGCCGACTGTCAGCTTTCATGTGGAAGTGATACAAGCAGCTGTGAAGTAGGGTTGCCACCTTTCTTATCGTACATCACGGGACACAGAGCCATAGTAGTTATTATGTCGTTTAAAAAGAGAAGGAGGGGCCGAATGCGACAGAGGGGGCATTAGCTTAGCGCGGCGTGGGCGTCTTTCAACGTCCAGCGTGGGAATATGCTTTTAAAAGCTCTATTTGTGCTGCTGCAAGTTGTCGAAGGGACACAAGAGGAAAGAGGGGCATGAAAGAGGTTTGGTGACACAGGCATTTCCTACTTACACATTTACTATTTGCATCAGGCTGAGCATTAATAGCAGCGGCAGTGGCTTGACTATTGCTCAAGCAGTAGATGTGATCCTTCTGGTAGTACCTCTGTTTTGTACATCGGGCTATGGTCGGAAGGGGGGTAAAAACACCTCAAAAAAGGGCTCAAGAAAGACTTCTTCAGCCACAAAAAAGCCTAGAACCGTCTCAAAAAAGATGGCATCCTCCACTGAGAATTCTGAAGTGGCTGGTCAGAGTGAACCATCAGGGCCATCAGGTGTTGCAGCTGCTTTCAACACTGCAGCCCCTGTCTATATTACTGAAGAGGTTTTTTCCTCAACCATTTTAGGCTTGGAGCAAAAGATCGATGCTTTAATCGCATCCCAGAGTGGTGAACGGCTGTTTGGGGACGATCTGGATAAATACATCCAAAGAATTTCTAATGGGAAAAGTTCCCTTTTGCCAGTTAAGAAGAGGATTAAGCGTATTTCTTTTAAAACAAGCTTCTTCTCCAGTACCAGGAGCATCAGCCTCCGAACACATGATTCAAAACCCAGACTGTCAGGGTGAATCCTGGATAGGTGGCAACCCTACTGTGAATGGCAACCCTACAGCCATGATGTGACACCCCCGCCCCCACCCAAACCCCCCCCCCCATGTTTACCAGGCTCCTTGTCCCACCTGCGGGCCCGGCGCAGTCATGGAGGGTGTCGTTGGGAACCTCCGTCCACTAAGCTTCTCTCTGCACAAACCAGGAAGTGACATGTATGACATCACTTCCTGGTCATGAGCTGTCAACCAGCGCCCAGGGAAGCGGCTGATGGAACATGGTCTGTGTTTTAACAGCTACAGTGGAGTACAGAGGAGTAATCCAGGGTCTAATAGACCCTGAACGTCTCATAAAGAGATCCTGTTACCTATATGCTTGCTATCACATAGGGGAACAATAGCCCCAATGTGATAGCAATAAAGAAATAAATGTAAACAAAAAGAAGTTTTAAACATTTAAAGAGACACATTTAAAAGCAAAATAGTTTTAGAGCCCTCCATACCCACATACAAAAATGCATGCGTTGGGCGGCTTCATAGGAAAACGGCGAATTCCCTACACATGTTACATGGGGCTGCGCACATCGGAATGAGATCAATCATTTTAGCACCAGAACTCTCGCGTAACTCTAAACTGATGACCTGTAGGAGCTTTTAAAGCTTTGCCTATGAAAAAATATAGGGTACCAAAACTTTTCACTGTTTCACAGGTGCACGCAATTTTAAGGTCTGACATGTTAGGTATCTATTTACTCAGGACAACCTCATTTATTATATTTTACCAAAAATTGGTTAATAAATTGCATTGATGTGCC
This sequence comes from Lithobates clamitans, assembly GCA_037952925.1. Taxonomy (NCBI): domain Eukaryota; kingdom Metazoa; phylum Chordata; class Amphibia; order Anura; family Ranidae; genus Lithobates; species Lithobates clamitans. The sequence goes on from JBBGZY010000648.1 coordinate 3,367,221, forward strand.
CAAAAATGAACTTTAGTCTATTTTTTACTGAAATGCTGCATTTCATAAACCGTTGTGCTAATATTGTGTAACAAAAAGAAAATAGACCTACCAACATTTTATTCTTTAGGGTATCTTCTTTGTTTTGGGAGTTTTAAGTAATCTAAAAAGATTTTTAAAACATATGAACACGTCTTCCCTTCTCTAACACTGTACCCTCTCTCCTACCCAGTGGTGTATTTTGGTTTTGTGGTGCCCTAGGCAAAACTAAAGTCAGGTGCCCCCCCCCCATCTAAATTTGTCCCATTCCAGCCAATTTAAAATTGCACACGCACGTGCAACGGCGACAAATGACATACATTTTACTATCTGTAGGTGATGCTTTAAAAGCCTTTACAGGTTACCACTTTAGATTTACAGAGGAGGTCTGGTGCTAGAATTACTGCCCATCATCTGACGTTTGCGGTGATACCTCACATGTGTGGGACGATCGCTGTTTGCATGCAGGACCGTCACGTACCTTTGCCTTTGTGTGTGATCGTAGAAACTTTAATGGTTTTCTTTTTAATTATGAATTTATTTTTTTTTATCTTTACACTGTTACTTTAATTTTTTTCTTCACTTTTATTGCTGTCACAAAGAATGTAAACATCCTTGGAACAGTAATAAGCATGTGACTGGTCCTCTGTATGGAGAAATCTGGGGTCTAAAAGACCCCAAATCCCTCCTCTGCACAAGATCACTGTTTTTGAATGCTTTTGATTCTTGAAAACTGGCTGATGGTTTCCGAGTAAACCGGAAGTGATGCAATGTCGTTGGTTCCGGTTTACTGTTATGAACAGCCGATCAAAGCCAATCCCGGCTTTGCTTTGCAGTCTGGCCAGTCGGTGGAATGGAAGAGGCCGAAAGAGCTGCGGAAGGGCGGCGCGGGGTGAGGGAGGTCGTCCCCTCCCACGCAGCTCTAATTGCTATTACAAGAGATCCAACCACTGGCTCCAAAAAACGATACTGGGGTGATTTCTGGCATCATCCCGATACAGACGCCGCCACCCTGAAATACGCCGCCCAAGGCAAATGCCTTGTTTGCCTCGCATAGAGCCCCTGCTCCTTTCCCTCGCGCAGCATGGATATTTTAGTTTGCCTAACCTGCCAGATGGCAGTAGCCAGTAAGGGGAAGCGGGGAATGCATATCCCCCCTCTATTACACACTGCCACTGTGGAGGGGAGGGGAGTGATGGGAGAATGATTATAATGGGGGGGTTGCAAAATGCACCTTCGCCTGAGTTAGGGCTGCCTTTAAGGCTGGGCAAAAGGAGCAGCTGCCCAGGGCCCAGTCATTGTTGTGGGGCCCAAAGCAGCTGACCCTTGAGCCTACACTGCCTGAAAATAGTTGACAAGTGGATTTGAGAGGGCCCAAGAAAATGTTTGCCCAGGGTCCAATCATTATTAAAGACGGCCCTGGCCTGAGTAGACAAAAATCCTTGCACCGGCCCTGTACCTACACCAATCAACTTAATTCTATTCACTGTAGTTGCTTCACAGAAATACATATTAAGATTGGTTGCTGTGGATTACTACTCCTAGTTCTTTGCTATGCTAAACAAGCCTGATAATACCTAAATGTTGATTGCATTATACTGTATAGTGTAGATACTTGTTATTGTACAGGTTTTGCATAGAGGAAGATTGTGACTAGTCCTTCATGGGACAATGGCTCTAGGTACATAAAGCAGTTCTGACAGCGGTCAGGTTGGAAGATCATCCAGTGAAGATGAAAATTCCATCCTGTGCTATGGTTGGGCCAAGTCTTGGATGACACCCAAATGATTCAGGATGTGTTGTGTGATCGTGAACTATGCTGAGAAGACAGGAATTTGGATAGTGAGGAAGCTGAATCTTTGCAGATGCCAACACGACACACGCACTCACATTTTTTATGTCAAAAGTCGCTACATGTTAAATAGTCATCCTTACAATTTATATAAAAATGGTCGCTAAGCTAAATCTGTATCTGTAAAGGATATGTTTATAAGGTCATATCCCAGATTCACCCAAAATTCACTGCACATATACAGATGAAACGACGTATTCACTTGCTTTATAAAGCTGTCATTATGTTCAGAGCCGTTCACCATGAGCACCGGGTGCCTCTGTGCTGTTTTGCCATGCTCATGGTAACAGCGGATTAACATGTAGAAGGGTAAGGCATGAGTTCAGTGATGTCGCTGGGAATCTATAAATATGGTGAATGTAATTTGCAGGAAATGCCAGCAAATGTTCAGTTGGCAAACATGCCTTATAAGTGTTCCAAGGCGAATGTTAAAGCCTAAGTGCAGCCCAAAAAAAAAGCACAAAAATCAGCACAATGGACATAACTTACAGTCAGTAGGAAGTGTCTGTTGTGCTGATGCCTCTTCTGTTAGGGAAATCCTCTATCTATGCCCCCCCCCCCCCCCCCCACTGCCACCATTATAGGTGTGCGCAGCCTCGTAAATTAGGGTGTGCAAAGCTTTTTATAATATACGCATACACACACAGACACACACACATATTCTTATAAATAGATGTAAGCAAACATTTTAACATGTACTAAAACATGGACGTGTCAGTAGGGCAATGTGGACGGTGTCAGTAGAGCAGTGGATGGTGTCAGTAGAGCAATGGATGGTGTCAGTAGGGCAGAGGACGGTATCAGTAGGGCAGAGGACGGTGTCAGTAGGGCAGAGGACAGTGTCAGTAGAGCAGTGGACGGTGTCAGTAGAGCAGAGGATGGTGTCAGTAGGGCAGAGGATGGTGTCAGAAGGGCAGTGGACGGTGTCAGAAGGGCAGTGGACGGTGTCAGTAGAGCAGAGGATGGTGTCAGTAGGGCAGAGGATGGTGTCAGAAGGGCAGTGGACGGTGTCAGTAGAGCAGTGGACTTTGTCAATAGGGCAGTGGATGGTGTCAGTAGGGCAGTGGATGGTGTCAGTAGGGCATTGGATGGTGTCAGTAGGGCAGAGACCGGTGTCAGTAGGGCAGAGGATGGTGTCAGTAGAGCAGAGGACGGTGTCAGTAGGGCAGTGGATGGTGTTAGTGGTAGAGCAGTGAATGGTGTCAGTAGGGCAGTGGACGGTGTCAGTAGGGCAGTGGATGGTGTCAGTAGGGCATTGGATGGTGTCAGTAGGGCAGAGACCGGTGTCAGTAGGGCAGAGGATGGTGTCAGTAGAGCAGAGGACGGGGTCAGTAGGGCAGTGGATGGTGTTAGTGGTAGAGCAGTGAATGGTGTCAGTAGGGCAGTGGACGGTGTCAGTAGAGCAGTGGACGGTGTCAGTAGGGCAGTGGACGGTGTCAGTAGAGCAGTGGATGGTGTCAGTAGAGCAGAGGAAGGTGTCAGTAGGGCAGTGGATGGTGTTAGTAGAGCAGAGGACGGTGTCAGTAGGGCAGAGGACGGTGTCAGTAGGGCAGAGGACGGTGTCAGTAGAGCAGTGGATTGTGTCAGTAGAGCAGTGGATGGTGTTAGTAGGGCAGAGGACGGTGTCAGTAGAGCAGTGGATTGTGTCAGTAGAGCAGTGGATGGTGTCAGTAGGGCAGTGGACGGTGTCAGAAGGGCAGTGGATGGTGTCAGTAGAGCAGTGGACGGTGTCAGTAGGGCAGTGGATGGTGTCAGTAGGGAAGAGAACGGTGTCAGTAGGGCAGAGGATGCTGTCAGTAGAGCAGTGGATGGTGTCAGTAGAGCAGTGGACGGTGTCAGTAGAGCAGTGGACAGTGTCAGTAGGGCAGTGGATGGTGTCAGTAGGGCAGAGGACGGTGTCAGTAGGGCAGTGGATAGTGTCGGTAGAGCAGTGGATGGTGTCAGTGGGGCAGTGGACGTTGTCAGTAGGGCAGAGGACAGTGTCAGTAGGGCAGAAAAAGGTGTCAGTAGAACAGTGAACAGTGTCAGTAGAGCAGTGAACAGTGTCAGTAGGGCAGTGGATGGTGTCAGTAGAGCATTGGATGGTGTCAGTAGGGCAGAAGACGGTGTCAGTAGAGCAGAGAACGGTGTCAGTAGGGCAGTGGATGGTGTCAGTAGGGCAGAGATTTTTTTTTTTTTTTTTTACTAATTTTTTCTCTTTTTTTAGATTATTTTTTGCAATTGTATTTTGTATTACAATATTACAATAGTTGAGGAGGTTTGGTGAAATATTACAGTTCTAAACAGACCCCTGATGTCATACTTTTGAGACAAAGAAAGGAGAGTGCGGACATAGATTCCCCAACCCCTTTCTTTGCAGCATCAGTTGCACTAGACAGTGAAGGAATGGGAATGGTCCTATGCTGAGCGGCTTTCTGTTCATTCACAAACTGAAGCATAGTAAACAGCAGGGGGAATTTGCACCGCACAGGATGTGAAGATGTGCCAAGGCACATCTGGCCCACCCTGTGCCCATGCCCATGACCACCGCTGTAATCTTCCAGTACGGTGGGGGTTAATAGAACTAAGGGGATTATGAGGAGCCACCTAGACTATGGTCATGTGTTAAATAGTGCTATCGACTTGTTAAGTGAAAAATAAATAATTCATTAAATAAATGGATTTGGTTATTTGTATAATTTTACTGCTGCTGCTATGGTATAGGGTAGTATAACCTTAATCGATAAATAACAAAAAACAAGCGTTGCTCTTACCTATGACTAAAAATAACAATGTGCTCAACAAAATAAATAAATGCAAAATTAAACAATTCATTAAATATACATAAATAGTGACCAGTGCTTGTCCAAGTGTCTGTTCAACAATCTTAATAAATAAAGTTCATTGTGCAAATCAAACTGCCAGTGCAATTATTGAGGTGCAAGATCCACTTTGTCGTGCTCCCTGCCTGCAGTCCCCACTCACTGACTCTTATGCCGCGTACACACGATCGGAAATGTTGGATGTGAGCTTGTTGGCTGAAAGTCCGACCGTCTGTATAGTCCATCGAACATTTGTTGTCGGACTTTCCGCCAACAAATGTTGGTTAGCAGGTTCACAAATTCTCAAAACTTTGTTGTCGGACAGTCCGATCGTGTGTACAGACGTCCGTCGCACAAAAGTTCACGCATGCTAGGAATCAAGTATGAGCGGGAATCGCTCGGTCTTGTAAAACTAGCGTTCGTAATGGAGATATCACATGACTATTGAACTTCCTTTTTATCGGCTCGTCGTACGTCTTGTACGTCACCATGTTCTCACGTTTGGAATTGTTGGCCAACATTTGTGTGACCGTGTGCATGCAAGACAAGTTGGCGCCAACAACCTTCGAACAAAATTTCACAGTTTTGTTGTTGGAAAGTCCGATCGTGTGTACGGGGCATAATAGTCATTTCTGCATTGTATTTCAATTTCTAGCCTATTCATATAGGGCTCGGTTCACACTCCTGTGACTTACTATCCAACTTGTGAGACCCAAAGTCCCAGGACATGTGAAATGCCATGTATCTCTATGAGATATGATACAAACAGCCTCTCGCTGTACTTGGCTCCTCCAGTGATGTGGTCAGTTGCAAAGCAGTATATCATGAAAAATCATAAGTGAGGTCTCCATAGTATAATCCCATTATGACTTTATTAAAATGAATATTTAAACAAGATACACTCACAATTGTAGCTTAAACATATGCATGAAGTCTAAAATCAGATCGCTGTCTCTGCGTGCTTTCAAGATGCCGGAAGTACGCCATTGTCTGCCCCCGCTTGATGCATTTCGCCCCTCCCAGTGGGCTTCTTCAGAAGAAGAAGGAGGATTTTACCCAACAGAAGAGGCATCAGCACAAGGGATACATTCTACTATAAGTTCAGTCCTTTGTGCTCATTTTTGTGTTCTTTATCTTCGCTGCACTTAGACTTTAATAAATATTCCCCGTCTGAACATTTTACACACATAAAGGACCCAGATTTACTGTGGCACTTAAAAACATATTCATCCATAAAATGTATTTTAAACAAGCAGGTATGTATAAGAACAAAGCAGTAGTTGTCAACCTATGCCTTAAATGTGGTATGCTATATACAGTATGTAATGCCCGAGAGGACTGTCAGAAACAGAAAACCTAATAGTAGAAATGAGGGTCAGAGAGTGTGAACATGCTACAGTTTTGCGGGGGATATGCTACAGAAGAAAATACGAAATTGGGAACACGTTACATGAGGCTAGTAGAGATCAATGCTATTACACTGATCAATGTTTCCACTACAGACTGCTGAGGTTCGAGGGCCACGCATTGTATGCCAAAAGGGACGCAGGTTGGTCACCAGGGCTTTAAAGGCACCCACAATTTCTATTTAAGTACAATCAGGGCAGATAATGGTTTGCATTCTTTTTAGGTTATATGGGAGTATGTGACAGTCTAAATCAGCCTTTCTCCACTTTTTTTAACACCAGAGTAACCCCTAAAGTATGTTTCAGGTCTTGGGGAACCCTTACTAAAAACAGGTAATGTAATCAGGAGTCAATGGGAAAAATGTCCATTACATTGGTGGTAAGTAGGAAAAATGCCATCCTTAAAGATAGTTAAAAAGATCATTGGTTTCTTGCTTCTGGCTTTGCCAAGTGACATTGGTCTAAGAACTAGATAAGCACCATCAAAACGAAGTTCATCCAGCCAAAACTCAAGGAGACCTAGCAGGGCTGGGACAAGGGTTGGCAACAGGGGCGGCTGCCCTGGTTTTGGTGGGGATTTTGTGGGGTTGTGCTAGAATGGGTAAGGAAGAGAGTATATTTCTGTTAGAAAGAGGGATGGGAGGATTTGTGCTAGTAGGGATTGTTGGGGGGGGTGGGATTTGTGCTAGGACAGAATATTTGGCGGAGGCGGGTTACTGCCAGGAGAAGGGATTTGGAGGTGGGAAAGAATTTATGCTAAGTAGAGAATTTGAGGGGTAGAGGATTTGTGCTAGGATGGGGGGGGGGGGGTATATGGAGGGAGAGGATTTGAGCTGGGAGGAGGGATTTATACTAGAAGAGGGGGAATCTCTTTGGGGAGAATTTTGGCCTGCAAATGGTAATATATGCTTAGGGGGTAGGTGTGGAGATTAGCGCTCAATTTTTTTGGGGGGGGGGGAGATTTTTGCTGACACATAATGCTCATACTTTTTTTTTGGGGGGGGGGGGGGCACCATTTGTCATCTTTGCCCTTGGTGCTAGATTACCTTGTCACAGCACTGAACCCTAGCAATCGCTGAAGAACCCTAGGGTTCCACGAAGTTGAGAGTGGCCGGTCTAAATATTACAGCTAAGAATACAAAAATAAGTCATCCACAGCGAACAATCTGTGGACATGGACAGCACAAATCACAGCAAGTGCTCATGTCTGGTACAAATGAGGAATTACTGGCACTCTTGCCCACATTGCAGTGCAAACACAAACAAGTAAAACAGGAACTTAGAAGCCACTTTTTTCACCAGAGACTTCGGATCCCACCACCTGCTTATCATACGTATGGCCACCACATATCCTCTACAATTGAAGGGGTTAAAAGGATTTTATTTAAATTTCTAGCCTTTTGCCTGTCTCTTCCAGTCAATATAAAAGTAGGGTGGAAACACTAATTAGACCCTGTCAGGAAGGATGCAGCTGTTGTAAGGATTCTCAGTATGCAAAGCAGGTTAAACTATCCTAGCCGTGTCACCATCTCAAGCCATTGACAGCAGTTTTCTATGTTAGCTTTCAAAAGGGAGAAAAAAAAAAAAGGACTTTTCCTGCCTCTACTGTCTTCAATAAAAAATATGCATATTTTTCAAAGTATCTGAAAACCCATCCCCATGCTGCATTTTTAGACCTGGTGTCTAAAACGGGAGCTGTTAATGTCAGCTGGGATGTCATAAAGTCACCAATCTGACTAGTGAGCTCCTAAAGCAGCAAGAAAGACTGAGGACGAGATGCCACGGTGATCCCTTAAATGATCATTGCCTCAATGCCAGCGGAATGTATTTTTATGTCATGTGGAAGTGACCCTGGTTTGTTCTGAATACACAAACAAATATATCTTAGTTAATGAATAATATAACCATGCAGGGAGTGAGCATTAAACAAGAAGTGACACTGAAAAATGCTATTTGCCTAGGTTACATATTGCTGTTGCTTGGTACTGTATATAGTATAAGTGTAGCGTCACTTCTGAAGGAGCTGCTGTTTGAAATGGGTCCTCTGATACAGGCCTTGCCCTCTCGATAAACCCCAGCCTCTCCAATACACCAGGCTGGACACACAACCCCTTTTGTTCACAGAGAAAATCACAAGAAATAATCCTATGTCTTCACAAAATGATCAATTTAAAGGATAGACACCACACCCAGTTAGCAAAAGAAAACACAGCTGGTATATCGATACTTATTACTGGTCAACAATGTTACAAAGGAGCAATCTCAGAGACATTAAGACTAGGTTCACACTGGGACAACTTGTCAGGCGACTTAACCGCCTGACAAGTCGCGCTCCATTCTGTACAATGGAACCCTTCTAATAGGAAGGGCACAAGTCGCTCCAACTTAGAAAAAGGTTCCTGTACTACTTTGGGGGCGACTTTAGGCGACTTGCATTGACTTCTATATAGAAGTGGTTTTGCAAGTCGCAGCTGAAGTCGTGTGCAGGTCGCCTGAGGCAGTTGCGCTGCAAGTCGTGCTGCCTCAGTGTGAACCGACTCTTGATGGTAAAGATAACAGTTCACTTGAGATGTAAACAGCAAACAACAACATGTAAACTAAGATTTTATTGCCCACCCAGGTCAGCTTTGCGACAGGGAGCAGCTAATAGGGCAGCAGATATGTATAAGATATCTTATATGTATTACATATGTATAACCTCCTGAACTGCACTGCGCATGTACACAAGGAGTGTTAAGCTAGGCCTAAGACCGCCTGCAGGACACCGTCCCTGACCCTAGCAATCCCAAATAGGAAACAGATGGTGAATATGGGGGATTAATGGTACCAGGGAGGGAGAGTCTTTAAATTCTTTCTTCTGCCGGCCACTGTTGGGGCCCTTGGGAAGTGTTGCTGCACTTTCAGAGTGTCTTTAAACCCTGCATCTAGTAATGACATGTAGACGGGCTGATCTGGTCATTGGTTCAGGTGTAAGATAAGTGAGGTAAAAGCTAGATGAGTTAGATATAAAGGCAGTGTAGATAAGGAATGATGTTGTGAAGCAAAGTCTAGCATGAAACCCTGCAATCAGTGGTATGCCGTGAACTAAGTGTGTCTGTATGGGGTATGGCAGCTGTTAGTTAGTCAGGTTGAAAAAAGACACAAGTCCATCTAGTTTAACCTATACAAAGGAAAAAAGAGAAAATATATATATATAATCCCATATACCCAATCCTATACCAACTGTACAGTTAATCCAGAGGAAGGCAATAAACCCCAGCAAAGCATGATCTGATTTGCTACAGCAAGGGGAAAAAATTCTTCCTGATCCCCCAAGAGGCAATCGGGTATTCCCTGGATCAACTTTACCTATAAATGTTAGTACCCAGTTATATTATGTACATTTAGGAAAGAATCCAGGCCTTTTTTAAAGCAATCTACTGAGCTGACCAGAACCAGCTCTTGACGGAGTCTATTCTACATTTTCACGGCTCTCTTTTCCTCTAGACGTAATGAGTGCCCCCTTGTCCTCTGTGATGACCTTAAAGTGAATAACACCAAGTTCACTATATGGACCCCTTATATATATATACATGTTGATTATACATAGTTACATAGTTAGGTTGAAAAAAGACACAAGTCCATCCAGTTCAACCTTAAAAACAATAAATAAATAAAATAAAAAATATCGTACAATCCAATATACCCAATTTTATACCCTCAGTTGATCCAGAGGAAGGCAAAAAACCCCAGTAGAGCATGCTCCAATTTGCTACAGCAGGGGAAAAAATTCCTTCCTGATCCCCCAAGAGGCAATCGGATTTTCCCTGGATCAACTTTACCTATAAATGTTAGTACCCAGTTATATTATGTACATTTAGGAAAGTATCCAGGCCTTTCTTAAGGCTTAATCTACTGAGCTGGCCAGAACCACCTCTGGCGGGAGTCTATTCCACATTTTCACAGCTCTTACTGTGAAGAAACCTTTGCATATTTGGAGATGAAATCTCTTTTCGTCTAGACGTAAAGAGTGCCCCCTTGTCCTCTGGGTTGACTGTAAAAAGAATAACTCAACATCAAGTTCCTTATATGATATTATATGATATGATTATATACCCCCTTAATCTACTCTTCTCAAGAGAGAATACATTCAGTTCCTCTAATCTTTCTTCATAGCTGAGCTCCTCGATGCCTCTTATCAGTTTGGTTGCCCTTCTCTGCACTTTCTCTAGTTGCCCGATATCCTTTTGCAGAACTGGTGCTCAAAACTGAACTGCATATTCCAGATGAGGTCTTACTAATAATTTGTACAGGAGCAAAATGATATCTCTCTCTCTGGTGTCCGTACCTCTCTTACTACAAGAAAGGACTTTGCTTGCCTTGAAAACCGCAGCTTGGCAATGCATGCTATTACTAAGCTTATGATCCACAAAAACCCCCAGATCCTTCTTCACTATGGATTCCCTCAGTTGTACTCCCCCTAGTATGTATGATGCATGTATATTCTTCGCCCCCCCCCCCCCCCAAGTGCATAACTTTTCATTTATCAACATTAAACCTTATTTGCCACATAGTTGACCAATGAAACTGTGCATTGAGGTTGGCTTGTAGGTTGGAGACATCCTGTAAGGACGTTATTCCACTGTATAGCTTGATGTCATCTACAAAGACTGAAATGGTACTTTAAATCTCAGACACTATATGTCAAACAGTGTAGATAGCGGACTGACAACCCTCTCACCAGTCCTGCAACATAAGGGGTGGGGGGAGAAGAATAAAGAGCAGGCAAGTGATATTAAACCTGCAGCTTTCCAGTGCTAGATAGCCCAAAGTAGTTAATGGGAGAAATCCTGTCAGCAGCTTGCTACTACACAAGGAGGCTGAGTTTCATGCATTATATACAGCAAGAGGACCTGGAAGGGAGGAAGGAAGCAAGAAAGAAAGAAAAGGGAAAAGAGGAAGGAAACAAGAGAGAAATAGAAAAAAAATTGTGACAAAAAAAAGGAAACCATAAACTGGCAGTACATACACCAGTTTATTTGACCTTTTTTGACATCCAGATCTCTTGGTGGAGCTATGAGACGCTTTCCTACCAACCTAGTACCCTTCTAAGAAGTTGCAATTTTTAGGTAGTTGGTATTTGCATAGATAGACTGGGGATTCTGGGCAACCTGTCCTAATAAAACATTAGGACTGCTATGGATAACCTTTTAAAAATGCTAACTCCCTGGCTGTAATGGTAATCCTCTTTCTTATGCCGCGTACACACGAGCGGACTTTACGGCAGACTTTGCCTGGCGGACTGGATCGATCGTGTGTGGGCTCCAACGGACTTTGTTTTCTCAAAAGTTGGACGGACTTAGATTTGAAACATGTTTTAAATCAATCCGTCGAAATCGAGTCCAGTCGAAAAGTCCGCTCGTCTGTATGCTAGTTCGACGGACAAAAAGCCACGTTAGGGCAGCTATTGGCTACTGGCTATCAACTTCCTTGTTTTAGTCCGGTCGTACGTCATACAAATTCGACGGACTTTGGTGGATTGTGTGTAGGTAAGTCCGTTCATTCAGAAAGTCCGTCGTAAAGTCAGTCGAAAAGTCCGCCGGGCAAAGTCTGCCGTAAAGTCCGCTCGTGTGTACGCGGCATTAAAGTAAAATGAAACCCAAAAACAAAAATGTAATATATTGCAGCTTACCGATAATTAGATGTGGTGGCTGCATTCGTTTCTTTAAGCTTTTTTCTCATCTGTTTTCACCTGGTGATCTGGCCAGTAACACACTTCCTGTATTAGAGTACCTCCACTCTGGATGAAGGAGCATGGCAACACCTTTGGATAACGGCATTGTCAGCTCAAGCAGAGTGGAGTGTTAGATGTACTAGCAGATTTAGACACACTAACGAATTGCAGACAAACTACAACTAACAGTGCAGTTACACAAGCAGTTACAGCATTTTATTTTTTGGGATAAAGGTTAAATAAAGAATAAATAAAGGATTGTAAGCATCCCTGACACTGGTAAATGATTTGTCTCAACACTCTGCTGAAACTTACTGGCTGTTACGTACCTTACAGCGGAGCCCGAAATGATGAGGGTGGCCTTTTGCACGGTTCCGGTCCAAGCACCCCTGGTGGTGGGTACAGGGAGTGCGAGGGCAACGAAAGGGTGCAGGTGCCTGCAGGCAGGAGGCTGGAACTTGGAGATATAGGAACCTCTTCTGAGAAGATGTGGAAACTGATCACCAAACTTGTTCAGCGGGAGCCAGATCAGGATCAACTGCAGAATCAGGAACAGGCAGGAGTCGGCAACAGGCTGGCAGCGGGGTACCAAGTCAGAAGGCAAAACCGTAGTCAGGAACAGGCAGGGGTTGGCAACAGACGGGCAGCAGGGTACAGAATCAGGAAGCAGAGCCGTAATCATAAGTTCAAGCCAAGGTCAGTATTGCAAGTAGAGGCAGGTTCAGCAGGCAGGGGAGATCCAAGAGAATGGTCAGAAGATAGCCAGGTTTTCAGGAACAAGGTCAATCAGGCAGAATAACAACAGGAACACAGGAACAAGCTGAAGACAATCCAGCACTGATGCTAGGCAGACTCTCTGTTTATATAGGGTGCTGTGTGCCAGGATTGGCGCCAGCGTACGTGCGTACGCGTATGCGCATCGGCAACTTAGCACATTGGCACATGCGCGTTAGCACATTAGCACTTTGGCACATTGGCGCATGTGCGTTAGCATATTAGCGCTTTGGCACTCGCGGACGCGCGTTAGCGCGTGTGCGCATTCGCATAGAGGTGCCATTGTGCATGCTCACCCTGGATCTCATTTGCCTCTGGCTATGGTTCCGTGCATGCACCTTTGCATTAGCAGAATGAGGATTTGCAGCTGCTGCATGGAGACGGGTGCTTGCTGTGTGAGTTCTCTGACACTGGCTGGATCACAAGGTGAAAATAAGAGAAATAAAGCCAAAAAAGAAAACTAATGCAGCCATCACATCAAAGAATTGGTAAGTTTCAATATGATAAATGTTTGATTTTGAGTTTAATATTGCTTTAAATAATTTAAGTCACTGACCTGAAATAAGTAATCAGATAAGAACTTCTTGTGACAATAATGAGGTTCAATGAACCCCAAACTCAGTAAAGAAAATGGGGAGTCTTACTTGCCATCTCATTTCTTCAAAATTCACAAGTCAGTGACAAAATCATCAAATTGAACAGTTAGGTTCAGACACAAATCAAGCTGTCATAAATTACAGCGTTCCAGTCTCAGCATCTTTGACAGGACACAGGGTGGGGTCATTAAACCAATTAGCAAATATCCTCTAATCTAGGACTGGTAATAGCCATCATAAAATTGTCATGTCATAAAATCTCTAGCAGAGCTCTCAACAGGCTGTATTTTGGTTGTAATTTGTTGATGTAAGCCATTTAGAAGCAATACCCATTTGAGTTTTGCTCTACTTGACCTGAAACTGCTCTTTTTATTCAAAACAGGTCTCAGACTCTACACATAATCTATCATTCTAGTTATGACAAAATTACCTTCACAACAAGTATCTTCTTGAATGGATCAGTACATCTTAATTAGTTTGATACCAAACATACTTATACTGTAATGTACAGCAGACAAATAATACACATTGACTTTCCTAAGCAATATGGGCATTTAGATCACTATTAGTCTCTATCAAGGTCTGATTTCATTCTGTGCCATATTATGTTGGTTGTAGGACTGTAAATCACCATGGGGAAAAATATAAACAGTAAGAAAAACTTTCATTGTGGGAGCATTCTCTGAACTTTAATAAAACACTTCAAAACTCCCTCAGCGTACTCCTCAGATCCTCATCGAAGACCAGGAAAGTTGGATGCATCGGCAGCATGTGACCTGTTCTTTGTCATCAAAACTGCTAAAGCTACAGGAAGGGCCATTTATGAGAGAGCCAATGGAGATAAGGACAGCTGCAGATAGGCAAAGAAGCAAGATATTGACTGGAGACAGCACAATAACCTGGAAAACAGGAAGTGCAAAGGCATGGCTTAAATAGGAAGTTAATGGGAGGAGCAAGGAGTTCAGAAACAAGATACAAGACAAAATTATCCAAGGGTTCAGACAGAATCCTGTCCAGCATCTCAGGTGGCTCAACAAGGAGAGTTACTGCCATAGGTAGCAGAGGTCTTGGGTTCAGATCTCGCTCCTGATATTGACTCTGCACAGGCAAACTTTGAAAGGGCTTTTCATTTTTATTCCTGTTTATTTTACTGTTGCTATTGTCCATTATGTGACATCTGTAATTATTTTCTTGTTTTTTCCTTATTTTCATTTTCACAATATTTAAAAATGATTATGCAGATACTTCAAATAAGAAATGAGAGAGCATTTGACCTCTGGCATGTGACAGTGACAGAGTAGAACCCAGTGCACTCAGTAACAGACAAATGCCTCCTTTCCACTGAGCGGATCGGTTCGGGTTGGTTCGGTATGGTACGCTATTTTGAGTGTTTCCATTATGAAAGCGGCCCATACAACCGAACCATACCGCACCTTTCATGGTCCTGCTTCAGATGTGGGGCCATAGAAAATGGTACGGTACGGTTAGGGTGGATCTACTGGCATCACACAATACATTCCACCGATTGGCGGACAGAAAAAAACGTCAATGCTCACGTCAAAGGCATTTTTTCGAAACCCCATATGGCCCCTGGCGGTCCGACTTGCAGTGGAAATGCTCACCTGAATAGGCCGGACCATTCTAACCCTTCCAAACTGTACTGACCCGAACCGTTCCGCTCAGTGGAAACGAGGCATTAGTCAGACACACCTCTATTTTCTTCTCCAATACAAGCCTGTGTGAGGACACTTATGCTGAAAGGTGTGACTGTTTCTTGGCTATGTCAGCACAGAGCACTGGAGGGAGAGGGCGGTGTGTGTCCTCACATAAACTTGTACTGAGAAAAACGGTGGGGGGACGTGTCTGACCAGGTCTACTGCTTACTGAGTGCACTGGTCTTTACTCTGAGCACTGTCACATGTGAGTGGTCAAATTCTCTCTCAAACCCAAAAGTCTCACTCCATTAGAGAGGGCTCTGATGGTGTGGATAGATGGAAGGGGAGCATGTCTTATTAAGTATGTGTCAGGATTGGGATCTGAAACCCACAACCTCTGGTGTGCCAGGAAGTGGCTCTTCTTGCTGAACCAACTAAGATGCTGGACAGCTCTGTGTGATTTTGTGGACTTTCTTGTCTCCTGTTTCTGGTGAACCTTGAACTCTTTGCTCCTCTCATGAACTTCCTGATTTAAGCCATGTCTATGCACTTCCTGTTAGCCAGATTATTGTGCTCTCTCTTGTGCCTTTGCGCACCTGCAGCTGTCCTTACCTCCACTACCCCTTGTTATCAACCTTTGGCGTGTTTCTTGACTACGCTTCCCTTTGATCCCAACCTGCAACCAACTTGTTACCGACCTTTGGTTTGTTTACTTACATACACTTTTGCTTGATCCCTACCTGCTATATTCTACTGGACCCCAGTTTGCTCACCTCCTGGTGTGGCGATCCTAAGGGCCGCAACTTAATACTTGCACACAGCAAAATCCATCACCACCATCAGGAGCTCTGGTGAATGTTAGTTCTTAGCCCCCGCACCTTGGGTGAGCCCATGTCATCTGCCAGGGTGATCTGCTTGTTTACTTGTCCTGCTGGTCAGTGGGAGCCTCTCTACTGCTATAGCTACTGGTCCCTGAGCTGGAAACCTGATCATGACAGTAGGACTGCCTTAGGGGATGGGCTATCTGCAGATTTTGCCCTGAATGGGTAAAATGACAGTGTCTCTTCAGTCTCACGCCTGAGCAACCAATCACCAGGTTCAAGCTCTGTTACATGAGAGGCATGACACCTCTTGTCTGACGTTCTACACTAGCCATCACTGGAGCTTAGCCAGGATGGTATGATGCAACAGGAAGGCAGCAAGGTAGTATGGCTCAGTAATGGTAAAAGCCTTGGAAAGAACTGTGGGGCTATCTTTGCCATCTTTGATAGGCAAAGTGACAATGTCTCCTAAAGATCCCTATTATAGTACACAAGTGTTGGTTATAAGAGTACCGCTCACCCATAAGGACCGCTGAGTTTGTCCCTGGTTGTTTTCCCACTAGTGTAGCAGCAGCCAAGCACACTGCAGTGACCCAGGCCAGGCAAGCCTTAGTATTAGTGATCCAGGGGGTTACCAGCAGCAACAGTCACCAAAATCCTGCACTCAGGTCTGTACTCCTAAGTCCTTTGATATTTGGATGCCTCCCTCCAGTGTCAGGCAGACATTTCCTTGGTGGACTCTCCAAACCGAATCCTAGCTGAAATCCTCCTTCTTAACTTCAGAGTTTCTTAGCAAGTAGGTCCCCCAGATTTAGCATAGCATGGACCTCGATGAGGTCCTGGTAAATGTCAGCTGGGCTGCCTGAGAGGGCAGCAGCCCTCCAGACTGGAACATTCACCGCCTGGACAAGAACAGGGCTGCCTCAGACTCCAAACTATTTATGAACTCCCCCAACCACCTTCTGGGCACCCTCTCCCAGGGATTGGCTGGAACCACAATAATATTCAGGCAGCTTATTTGACTCTCCCAACCCACTATATTCTGGAAGTCTCCAGAAAACAGGGGGAAGCAATCAAACCTGCAGCCTGCAGAACCCAGAACAGCCCAAAGCAATCACAAGCTTTTCAACTGATTACAGGACAGCCATCTGAACTGAAGGAGGGTGCTCCATCAACATTGTTTATGACCATAGGTATGGCTTTAGCTTTGGGGAATGTTTCCCTTCTTCTTCTGGAGCTGAACCTATGACACATGACCTGTGAAGATCATACCTTCTCCTCAAACCAAATTAGTGATTTTGGCCCCTCGCCGTGTTTTGGAAGCTAGCAAAAAAGCCTGGCTTCTTGTAATGACAGTTGATGGATTTACACAGATAATACACCATTCCTGACGATTGAATCTCATCGCTGTCTTTAAAAACTTGAAAGCCAGAATCTTCTTTGTATCAGATTTAAGCATTAAAACTCTCATTTTTACATTAGAGCCTCTGAATATTCCCATTCTCTAATATAAAAAATAAATGCACTGAACTGCTTCAAAGGGCTTATTCTCTCTCTAGGTCTCCTTGTCTTCATATAAAGCCCCCTTCAGACGTTTTAGATCATCTTATATCCATCGCCCAAGATAATAATTTCATTCTCTTGTGGAACAATGCAAACGTCCATTGCAAAAAGTCTGTTGTAAAGGCCCTGTCTTCTCTAATATTCCACATTTTAATGTCTGCATATGAAAAGGGTTAATTGCCTATTACACCATTTTTTTATATTTTTTTTTTAGTTCTGAAAAAGCTGCGTTACTGTGTCAAAATCTATTTTCACTCAGATCGACCTTATTTTAATGACGCGGAACTGGACAAAATGGGTAAAACCACCCATGGCACAATTTCTGGCAATGAATATTTTAGCAGGTGCCTTTTGGCTAAAAGTCTAGATAAAAGCCTTGCTCCAGGCAAATTAGGAACGGGAAGAAAAGACTTCTAAGTAGCTGGAGACTTGGAGAAAACAGAAGCAGCTCGTGCCCTTGGACATGAGAAAAACGAGAGATCGCAGGACAGGGACCTCGCTGCTTTCTCTTAAAGAGGAACTGCAGTCTGCTCACATAATTTGTAATAAAAACATCTTTGCCATTCTGAAGCTTCCCTCCAACCACTTTGCATATTATTTTATATATACTGTGATTCTGTACTCGCCAAATATGCTGCAGAAATCTCCCTCCACTGAGTCTGGCTGCAGCCATTTTAACTGTGGGCAGCTGAAGCTACTGCCTGTTCACTTCCTGGATTTACACAGACACACAGAGGCTAGGGTGACCACATTTCCAAACTGCCATTCAGGGACTATTTTGCCAAGGACCGAGGGGGGGGGGGGTGAATGTAGTTTCGGGGTTGGCGGGATTTCGGCGGGGAGTGATTTGTCGGGTGAATGGCTGGTTTTAGCACTTATATCATCCCAACACCATGCAATGTATTTCTATTATTACATTGTAATAATAGACTCCCCTCCCTTAGTACAGACCCCCTTTCTTCAGTACAGACCCCCCCTCTACTAACTGTAGACCCCCTCCCTCAGTCCGGCCCCCTCTCCACTAAGTATAAGCCCCCTACCACAGTCCGGCCCCCTCTCCACTAAGTATAAGCCCCCTCCCTCAGTACGGACCCCCCACACTAACTATAGGCCCCCTCCCTCAGTACGGACCCCCCCACACTAACTATAGGCCCCCTCCCTCAGTATGGACCCCCCCAATAACTATAGACCCCCTCCCTCAGTACGAACGAACCCTCCTCTCCACTAAGTATATACCCCCTCAGTAAAGACCCCCTTTCATCAAGTATAGATTTCCCTCCCTCAGTACAGACTCGCCCCCTCAGTAAAGACCCCCCCCACTGAATACAGATCCCTTCTCCATCAGTATAGACCCCCCTGACTAAGTATACACCCCCCTCCCTCATTATAGACCCCCCTAAGTACAGACCCCCCACTAAGTAGAGAACCCCCCACAGTACAGACTCCTCCTTCCACTTGTGCTAGTGGAAAGATAGGTGTCAGGGGGGGGCACTTTTTACCCTTTTCCTGATCACTGTCCCTCCTCTGTCTATTTACAAATACATATAATATGAGCTTAGAACAGACCTCAGATCAGCGCCAGGAATGTACAGCGGTGTCCCTCTTCCCTCTCTGTGTACTTGTAAATAGCCGGAGGGGGAGGCGGCTTCGGTCTGCTCTGCGGTACGAGGCACGGAGACATCCAGCAGAGCTGTGGAGATGGTAACAGTCACAGTGCCGGTGGATGGGGCTGCCCCCCCGCTGACAGCCTCGTCCATGGTGGAGAACGTTAGGCGCGGAGAAGGAGAAAGTTAACTTCTCCTCCGCTTTGCTTGCTGGGAGGAGTCGCGCTGTGAGGTCACTGGTTGCTAGCCGCCAGGCGGCTATAGCAACCAGTGAGCAGAGTCTCAGGTGGAGCTGGAGGCAGAGCGAGCACCAGCGCTATAGCGGGGTTTGCTCGCTATGTCAATTCCATTCCGGGACACTGTATTGTCCCGGAATTAAGGTGCCCGGGACCCGGGACAGACCTTCCAATTGCGGGAATGTCCTGGGCAATCCGGGACACGTGGGCACCCTAACAGAGGCAAACCTCCAGCTCTGCAGCTCTGATTGGCCCTCTTATGACTCATCCTCCCTCCCTTCCTGGCAAACTCTCACGAGAGTGGGAGAGGGACCTATGCATGATGTCATAAGCCTAGGCTAAGAAACAGGAAGTGGGCTGTATAAGGTATTTACTGGCAGAAAAAAAAAATGTTTTACTATCCAAAGTTAAAACAACAAAGGCAGAAGATTTAATAGTTGGAAAGATAAAAAAATGACTGAAGTTCCGCTTTAACGTTTAAATGTTTTTATCAAGAATTTAGAGCAACTAGTAAAACTAAACAGAATAGATACCGATACTTTGTGTGGCAATACTACCATAAATATTCATAACTCTGCATGTAAAGTTGCCCATAGCTGCAAAAAAATGAAGACTGGGAACGGTTCGGTGGGGTGGGGGATTGTTTCTCAATTTACCCCAGGGTTGTATCCCTCAGGCTCCATGCACACTTGCATTTTTCTTAAGCTAAAAAAACGCTGGATAAAAGACTCTGGTAGTAGCTTTTTTGTAGTAGCATTTTAGCAGCGTTTTAGGAGCGTTTAGGAGCCTTTAACCACTTAAGCCCCAGACCATGTTGCTGGCCAAAGACCAGAGCACTTTTTGCGATTCGGCACTGCGTCGATTTAACTGACAATTGCGCAGTCATGCAACGTGGCTCTCAAACAAAATGGACGCCCTTTTTTTCCCACAAATAGAGCTTTCTTTTGGTGGTATTTGATCACCTCTGCGGTTTTTATTTTTTGCGCTATAAACAAAAAAAGAGCGACAATTTTGAAAAAAAAGCATTATTTTTTACATTTTGCTATAATAAATATCCCCCAAAAATATATAAAAAAACATTTTTTCCTTCAGTTTAGGCCGATACGTATGCTACATATTTTTGGTTAAAAAAAAATCGCAATAAGCGTTTATTGATTGGTTTGCGCAAAAGTTATAACGTTTACAAAATAGGGGATAGTTTTATGGCATTTTTGTTAATAATTTTAATAGTAATGGCGGCGATCAGCGATTTTTATCGTGACTGTGACATTATGGCAGACACATCGGACAATTTTGATACGTTTTTGGGACCATTGTCTTTTATACAGCAATCAGTGCTATACAAATGCACTGATTCCTGTGTAAATGACACTGGCAGTGAAGGGGTTAACCACTAGGGGGCAGTGTAAGGGTTAAGTATGTCCTGGGGAGTGATTCTAACTGTGGGGGGGGCGTGGCTACGTGTGACATGTCACTGATCTCTGCTCCTGATGACAGGGAGCAGAGATCAGTGACAGTGTCACTAGGCAGAATGGGGAGATGCTTGTTTACATTAGCATCTCCCTGTTCTTCCTCTCCGTGAGGCAATCGTGGGTATCCCCACGGCGATCGAGTCCGTGTGACCCGCGACCCGACCCACGGAGGTCCCGGCCAGCGCGCGTGCATGCGAAGGCACGGCGGCAAATTTAAAGGGATGTACAGGTACGCCCATTTGCCCAGCCGTGCCATTTTGCCGAAATACATCGGCGTGTGCCAGCCGGGAAACGGTTAAGAGCGTTTATGAGCGTTAACATTTTATTAGCATTTTTGCAGTAAAAGGAAAGAAAAAAGGAAAAAAAAACGCATTTAGGAGCGTTTTTGCTGGAGAAACGCTCCAAGAAACTCTACAAAAACTATTTTTTTACTGCCCCAAGATGCTGAAGCTCAAAAAACGCTAATAGCCTAAAGTAGTGTGCATGGACACAGGATAACACTATTTAGCTTCTAGGAGCAGAAAAAAAAAGAGCTTGTGTAATTTAAACTTTGCATAATGAGGTTGCTATTCCAGGGGAAATAATGGTATCTGATATGGTTTTGCATGTGCATAATTTGCACCCTGCTTACCCCAATTGTGTGAACTATAGGATCTGCCATATATTAAAGTAGAACTACACTGCATCTGAGTACTACAAACTAAAACCACGATTTAAAGTGGAGTTCCAGCCTGGGGGGAAAAAAAAAATAAAAGTCAGCAGCTACAAATACTGTAGCTGCTGACTTTTAATATAAGGACCCTTACCTGTCCAGGGTGCCCACAATGTCGGCACCCCAAGCCGATCCGTCCATCGGCTCCCAGTACAGCATTGCTAGTAAGGGAAAACGGCAGTGAAGCCTTCAGGCTTCACAGCCGGTTTCCTACTGCGCATGTGCGAGTCGCGCGGTGCTTTCTGAATGGTCCCGTTATCTTCTGGGACACACGGAGGTCCCAGAAGGCAGCAGGGAGGGGGAGGAGGAGGGCCCAAATCACTTGAGGAAATTACATAGCTCACTGCGGAGACATAGGACAGAAGTCCAGAAGAAAAAAACACAGAAAAGGTACTAAAAGCCCCCCCCCCAAATATATATCCAAAAACCACGGGGGGGGGGGGGGGCAGGGGTTGGTTGTGGGGTGTACTATTGCATAAGATCGAGTTGTCTTTTTGTCTGGAACTCTCCTTTAAAGTGGTTCTAAAGTCAGAAGGTGTTTTATCTTAATGCATTCTGTGCAGCAGCCTGCCTAAGCCCACCTAGTACTTACCTGAGCCCCATCTCGATCCATCGATGTTGCAGCAGTGTCTCGGGGGACTCTCCTCCTCATTGGCTGAGACAGCAGTGGGGCACCATTGGCTCCAGCTGCTGTCAATCAAAGTTAGTGAGCCAATGAGGAGAGAGAGGGGGCAGGGCCGAACCGTGGCTCTGTGTTTGAATAGGCACACCGAGCAGCCGCTTTGCATGAGTGCCCCCATAGCAAGTTGCTTTCTGTGGGGGCACTCGGCAGGAGGGAGGGGCCAGGAGCACCGGCGGGGGACCTGAGAAGAGGAGGATCTGGGCTGCTCTGTGCAAAATCACCGTACAGAGCAGGTAAGCAGAACATGTTTGTTATTTTTAAGATTTGAGAAAAAAACAAAACAAGACTTTAGTATCTCTTTAAAGTAAGTTTTTTTTTCTTTTTTTAAATAACAAATATGTCACACCCAGATAGCAAGGATAACTTGCCACAAATTTGTGGCAGTGTTGAATTGTAAGTCTTGTTATCTTGCTTCACATTTTTACTGGCAATTAGTACACTTGCAGAGCACTTGAAGCACAAATTCTAGTTGACACGTTTTCAATTTGTACCAAATTTGTGTGACAAGTCTCTAGCAAGAGCAAAGTTGCAGTGGTGTGTTTACAGCAAGAGCTGTGCATGTCTACAACATGAAAATTCAGCCACAGTGAGCCCTGTGGTGGGATGACTATTGTACAACATAACTAAACCAGAACTTGCAGCAGACTTGCAGAAAGTTTGCAAAAAGTGTTGATCTGGAGTCATGCAATGAGGAATTGCTGCAATTGTGCAACAAACCTGTGAAGCCTGGCAAGTCTAGCAATAGCTTAGCAAGTCATTTTCAAACTTGCAGCACAATTGCTTGCTATCTGGGTACTTGCCCGCTCAATGGTTTTGCACAGAGCAGCCATGATCCTCCTCTTCTGGGGTTCCCCTCCAGTGCTCTAGTCTTCTCCTCTTCTCCATGTGCTACCATAGAAAGCTGATTCCTATGGTGGCACATATTCATTGATCCCAAGCCACGCTCTCTGTGTCCATTGACACACATAGTGCAGCTCTTCCCCACTCCCTTGTCACTGGACTTTTTGGACAGCAGCAGGAACCAATAGCTCCAGCCTCTATCACTGAGTCCAGTGATAGGGAGAGAGATAGGGAGCAGTGACATTGCAGCGCTGGATTGAGATAGGGCTCAGGAAAGTATTTGGGGGGGCTGGGGAAGCTGAAAATAGAAAGTTTTTTACCCTAATGCATAGAATGCTACCGGAGGGACCTTGTCACCCCTGACCCTCAGCTGTGGGTCCTGTGGCTTGGTGTAGGGATGCCTTATGCCACGTACACACGATCTGACTTTCTGGCATACTTGGTCTGGCACACTTTCCGACGGACTTTGTCCGCCAGGTGCGCTGGAATTTAAAACGGACGGACTTGCCCACACACGACCGGACTTTCCGACGGACTTTCGCCAGAGTTACGGCGGACTTTCAGAATGAACACCTTGCACCAGATTGACACCTTGCAAGCCCCGTCACGGATCATACCAGGCCCTTAGGTCTAGTATGGATTATAAAGGGAAGCCCCTACGCCAAAAAAACGGCATGGGGTCCCCCCTAAAATCCATACCAGACCCCGATCCGAGCACGCAGCCCGGTCGGTCAGGAAAGGGGGTGGGGACGAGCGAGCCCCCCCCTCCTGAACCGTACCAGGCCGCATGCCCTCAACATGGGGGGGTGGGTGCTTTGGGGGAGGGGGGGCCCTGCGGGGCCCCCCCACCCCAAAGAATCTTGTCCCCATGTTGATGAGGACAAGGGCCTCTTCCCGACAACCCTGGCCGTTGGTTGTCGGGGTCTGCGGGCGGCTTATCGGAATCTGGGAGCCCCCTATAATAAGAGGGCCCCTAGATTCTGGCCCCCCACCCTATGTGAATGAGTATGGGGTACATGGTACCCCTACCCATACACCTAGGGAAAAAGTGTCAATAATAAAACACACTACACAGGTTTTTAAAATAATTTATTAAACAGCTCCGGGGGGGTCTTCCCCTGGCTTCGGGGGTCTTCTTCCGGCTTCGGGGGTCCCTCCGGTTCCTCTTCTCCTGGCGTCCGGTTGATTCTTCTCTGCTCTCTCCGGCCTTTTCTCCCGGTGTTCCAGTTCTTCGGCCAGCTCCTCCGCTGTCTTCAGGCCGCTCTCTTGCCAGCGGAGGTCCGGACTTCTGGGCTTCTTGTCTTCTTGTCTTCTTCCCTCTTCTCTTCTCCAGATGTTGACACGACGGTCTCTCCGGCTGGACTGCTCTCTGAGGGCTCCATTGTGACTTATATAGGCGGAGACCCCGCCCCCTTATGATGTCACAGTCCCTGGGCATCCGACGGAAAGATTTAAAACATGTTTCAAATCTAGGCCCGGCGGGCTTTTGGGAAAAAGTCCGCCGGAAAAGTCTGCCGGAGCCTACTCATGGTTGGATTGTTCGGCGGACTCTGGTCCGCCGGACCAAGTATGCCGGAAAGTCCACTCGTGTGTACGCGGCATTAGGCTCAGGAACTTAGCATACTATTAGGGAGCTGTCTCATCTCTCCAATGCTTCCTAGAAGAGGGAGAAAAGGAAGATGGCTTATTATGTGCATGTGTGCTGTGCACTGTAAAAGACTGCTACAAGATGTGTGGTTTTGCCGGTGGCGTTTGACACCGAAAATTCTGTCAGTATGTCTAATGCAATGTATTACCGGAAGAAGCATTCATTGTACTGAAATTGCATTTCATTGCATTTGAGCGTGGACATTCCTTTTTTTAAGGCTGGGTTCACACTAGCTGCGGCCGCAGGGCACAGCAGGGGTCAGGTGCATCCCTGTTTTCCGTTTCAGGTGGGAATCAGGTCAGAATTTTTGCCTGAATTCAGACCTGAAACTGAGCCAGAGACGCATAGGGCGCATAGGGCCCTTTTCCAGTGCACTCTGTTGCCACCCCGGAGTTGTGTGAGCTGGCTCCATTGAGAGCCGGTCACAGCCTCCTGTCATGCGAATTGGATGCGGAGAAACCCATATCCAATTCACATAAGTGTGAACCCAGCCTAACAGTGGATCAGGAGAGTCATGAGCGGGTCTATGCCTGGGGGATCATATTTAAGATGATGGAATCAAAGACGGTCATGTGGGGGTCTCTATCCAGGAAAAAGCAGGGCGGAATCTGGGACAGCTTTGGACCAACAGCTGTCCAATCCAGGTCCCCAACAAACATTTCGTTTGTGCACAGAAAACAGACCCTTGCTCTCCCAGCAAGAATGAAAAAAATGCCCCCATCCCCTACCTGCACCCCCTTCAGAAAAATCTAAATCTAAATCCTTACATTTTATTTTAAGGAGAAACCAAGTAAATCGGTGGCTCCTAGTATAACGACACAGCCTGGACCAGCGTTATCCTTTCTTTTACGAGACACTAAAAAGTGCACTAGTTAAAGTATAATTTTGGTTTTCTATAATGTTTTATAGGATGAGGAGCTTTTACAGCATTGATGTGGCAGTATAATTTTTCAGAGTGGGTAATAATTTAAATCGTCGAAGACTGAATAAATACATAACTTTCCTCCCGTGAAAGTGAATTTTATACATTACCCAAACGGCTACGGGGCTTGTGCGATGCCTCTGATTTTCGTTTTGGTCATATAACATGGTGAAAGCTTTTTTCCTAGTGGGTAAGTCTCCTTCTTTTCTTTCATACAAAAAGCCTTATGGTAAAAAAACAAAAAAACAAAATAAAACAAAAAACAATGTATCTGTATTAAGATGCTTAAACAGCCCCTGATCATACGTAAAGCTCAACTCCAAGCATTTACCTTCCCCATTCATACTCCTATCAAACTAATCACTATGTTAAAATGAAACAAACTTAAATCCTCATTCCCAAAAACGAATCCATACACATCCACTACCTAATGGCTCTATAATCTTATTTTCATGAAATTGTTTCTTTTTTTTATTTTATTTGTTAGATCATTTTAAAGCTTGGCTCAAGGGAAGATTTTCCATGGATTGCAGCAAGGTAGTTGCTCTGGCACTCATGAAACCCTTACCCAAAATCAGGTAGTCTATGAATGATTTAGCTCCGGTTCCCTAGGAACATGCGATGCGTTCCAGGAGAGAGATGGCCCACTTCCATCCGTCCTCGGATTCGGAGGCCAACCTGGGCTGTGAAATTGTTTCTTACTCTTTTTCTGCCTCCTTGTAATGTCCTCCATCAGCTCCTGAATCTCTCCTTTTCAACTCTCAGTCCGGTTGGGTTGGAACAAGCATTGCACATTAGTTACAAGTATGTACACTGCTCTATGTACACCACAAATCCCATAGTCCATCTCTGGAACAAGCAAGAGAGGGTGGCTATGTTCCTACATACAGTGGGACCATGGAGTACAAAAGTACAAACGTAGCGATGCTCTAACAGAAAGTCAGAACATAGCAGCAAAAAAAAAGGAAGGAATTTGCAGGCGGCTGAGAACAATAAAAGTGACTTTTCGGAGTTAAGAATACATACTTAAACAGATTTAAAAAAAAAAAAAACACTCTAAAGTCACTAAAAATATCTCTTTCATTTACCTGAATCCAAGGTCAAGTAATGTGCCAGGTCTGTTTCCCTTCGGGGGAGGAGGGTCTGTCTACAGATGTCCAATTCCTATGTGCTGTGCCTTTTTGCCTATTGGCCTCCTCTCAGGAACCAGAAGACTGCAGTGGT
Organism: Lithobates clamitans; assembly: GCA_037952925.1. Classification (NCBI taxonomy): domain Eukaryota; kingdom Metazoa; phylum Chordata; class Amphibia; order Anura; family Ranidae; genus Lithobates; species Lithobates clamitans. The sequence continues at coordinate 3,393,760 of JBBGZY010000648.1, forward strand.
GTGATGATGTCACAAAGAAACTTAGATGAATAAAAAAGCAGTCTTTGAAGGTAATAAAAAAAAAAACCTTGTAAATTGCTTAGAGAGTGATGGAACCTAGATATGGGAGAGGGGATTGCATATGTCCGGAGATTTCAAACCTACCTTGGAATTTTAAATGTAAGTGGAGATATAGAAAATACACTAGGGACCCTGTGAAATACTTCCAGCGCTCAGTGGTCCTCAACAGAGGGATGGCCAAACCATTCACTGGAATGAACTGGAATTCGTCAATGGGCAGTGTCCTCTAGCTGCTGAATGTCCCCAAGAGAACAACAAGAAAAAACAACCAAATACCGTACTTCCAGCGCTCAGCTGCCCTCCTCAACAGAGGGATGGCCAAACCAGAGAGGATCTGATTGGACTGTGGCTGCAGTAGATTATAGAAAACTCAAATATTGTTTTTAGGATAGTGATCTATCTTAAGAATTTTGTCCCCAGAAAAAAAGGGCAAAAATTCACTTCTGGAGTTTGATTTTTATACCATCATTGAACATTTCTGTCTTCTTCCCTTCAGGGGAGGAAGGTACATTTTCTTCAAAAAACTGCAGTGAAGTAATGACATCACAGGGAAACTTTGTAAAGTAAAAGTAGCCTTTGAAGGTTTTTTTTTTCTAATCTTGTACCTTGTAAATTTCAGGAGTAGGGTCCTGAAACTACGGTCTGTAGTCCACATCTGGCCTGCTACAAGATTTTATTCAGCTACAAGATTTTATCCAGCCTGCAGCTAGAGCCAGTGGCCTATCCTCAATGTGCACTAATTGGAGATTAAGATCAGCAGAGGCTGTCTATGGTCTCCACTTTTGCTGTAAGGGGGAATCTGATGGGGACCTTAATGTAAGGGGGGACTCTGATGGGCGCCCTGATGTAAGAGGGACTCTGATGGGGAATCTGAAGTAAGAAGGGACTCTGTTGGGAACCCTGATGTAAGGGGGGACTCTGATGTATGTGTGAACTGTGAGGGGGGCCCGATCAAAGGGGGACTTTGGTGGTGATTTTTTTTCAAACCACCAATATTTGTAACATATATGATGTGGTCATCATACTGAAAAGTTTGGACATTCCTGATCTAGAGGATGAAGAAAACTGGGAATAGGAGATGAGATTGCATATGTCCGGGGATATGCTTCAATATGCCCTGGAATTGTAAATGTAGGTGGAAATATAAAAAGTGCACTGGGGACCCTGTGAGGCGAAAAAAGGGCAAAAATGAACTTCCGGATAGTGACTTTTCTACTCTACCATCACTGAACTAAGAAATCATTTGTACGAACGATTATTCTAAGTCAAATGACAGCTCAACTCAAAATCACCCGTGTCTAAAGGCTGACATTTTATGTCTATAAGTAGCCGTACTCTGGAGGTAAGTTTAAAAGCTGTGTGTGTTTAAATGCAACATTCATGCTTGACTGAACTACCTTTCAAGTAGATCAGACCGTTTTAGTCCAAATCTGCCGAAAACACTCCCTAGAGCCCAACAGTCTTTTATTTAATATTTGCATGGGGGAGAGGGTGCTGTCATGTGAGACCCAGACCTGAGGAGAGAGTGGTCACAAATGTGTCTTTTGTCTCCTACTTGTTCTTTGAGGAAGACAGGCATTTTAGGCTTGTGCATGCATAATGCAATGAGGCAAGGGATGCATATACTGGATTATACAAGGTAAGCTATCTGACTGCCCGGTATCTCTATATCAGATCAACTAGAAAGGAAGAATTTATCTATCTATCTATCTATCTATCTATCTATCTATCTATCTATCTATCTATCTATCTATCTATCTATCTATCTATCTATCTATCTATCTATCGTCTTAGCAACAAAACCAAGAATAAAAAACTGAAAAATCTAAGAATTTTCTGCTCAAACATCTCTTGAGTGCAGTGAAGGCATGTATACCTGCAATGTGGAAAAAAAAGAACTTATCCTATTACCATAGAGCAATGGCATGCTAGAATCCCAATTAATGGAACAGCCAAGGATCAATGATTCTAACCTCTGACTCACAGCCTTGTTACATACAAATTTAGGACCTTAGTAAAAGTGCATTAGAGAAAGGAGCTCTTTTTTTCTTTCTTTCCAAGTACTACTTGGCCCAAGTACTGCTTGGACCTTGAAGAAGGAGTACTGCTTGCCCCTTGAAGAAGGAGTACTGCTTGGAACTTGAAGAAGAAGTACTGCTTGGAACTTGAAGAAGAAGTACTGCTTGGACCTTGAAGAAGGAGTACTGCTTGGAACTTGAAGAAGAAGTACTGCTTGGAACTTATAGAAGGAGTACTCCTTGGACCTTGAAGAAGGAGTACTCCTTTGACCTTGAAGAAGGAGTACTGTTTGGACCCTAAAGAAGGAGTAATACTTGGACCTTGAAGAGGGAGTGCTGCTTGGACATTGAAAAGGGAGTACTGTTTGGACCTTGAAGGAGTGCTACTTGGATGTTGAAGAAGGAATGCTGCTTGGACATTGAATAAGGAGTACTGCTTTGACCTTGAAGAAGGAGTACTGCTTGGAACTTGAGGAAGGAGTACTGCTTGGACCTTGAAGAATGAATGCTGCTTGGACCTTGAATAAGGAGTACTGCTTGGACCTTGAAGGAGTACTGCTTGGACATTGAAGAAAGAGTGCTGTTTGGAACTTGAAGAAGGAGTACTGCTTGGACTTTAAAGTAGGAGTACTGCATGGAATTTGAAGAAGGAGTACGGCATGGACCTTGAAGAAGGAGTACTGCTTGAACGTTGAATAAGGAGTATTGCTTGGACGTTGAATGAGATATACTGTTTAGACTTCGAAGAAGGAGTTCTGCTTGGAACATGAAGAAGGGGTACTGCTTGGACCTCGAAGAAAGAGTACTGCTTGGACCTTCAAGAAGGTGTCCCCCCCTCCCCCCGAAAGCTTGTCCTGTAAATTTGAATGTTAGTGCAAATAAAAAAAGTATCACGGACAGTACCTGATTGTTCTTATTCTTGTTGCTGCAAGTGCACTAATACGGCTACAGTCACCTCTTGCTACTCTGAGGAATTCCACCAGTACTACTTATGTTTTTACGCTCTGTTGACTTGTCCTTTGGTTACAGTAATATTGTCTTGGATATACAATATACCAGTTTTTTGCCGTATGCAGTTGTATTACAATTTCTATGGCTAGATGTCAAACACTGTCTTGTGTTGATCTAAATAAAGAAGAATAAAATAATAAATAAATAAACCAAAAAACAAACATGTAATACTGTATATAGCTGGTTTCCACTCTTTAGATAGAATGGCTGAATTAGAATTTATTTATATAAGCGGAAGACACTCTGTCCCTGATATCAGAGGAAGAAGAAGAAGACGAGAGGAAGAATCACATTTTCATTCACTTGTGTACTTGTGTGTGCACATGTCAACTTGAGGTATTGAGCACTGTAAACAACTGGCTTTTTACAACAGATAACAAAGAGAAAATGTGTGAAAAGGAACTGAAAGTCCAATCACTCAATTTATATAATGGTTTGGGGTATTACATAAGAAGTCAGAAGTCTAAGTATTAACTTTTTTTGCTTTTATTTTCAGAAATTCTTCAAGAAAAATGTAGCAAGGCATTTTTAAGGTCATAATATGTCCCCTTTTCAGGGGTAACAGAGAAGTATGGGCATAAAAAAATCCTCAAACATGTATACTCACCTAGGTGGATGCAGCATTGATCCAACACCACTGATCTCTCAGTTTTCCCCTCCGCTTTGAGCAGAAAGCCGTGGCTGTCAGTCACCGGCTATTTGCTCTCCCCTCCAATGCCCACTGGAGAGCTGGGCTGTGGAGAAGGTGGGAGGGGCTGGCTCGGGCTCTCAGCGGATCGCTGAAAGCCTGAGCCAGCTGCCGGTCCAGGCATCTGGGTGGATCCCAACTGTAAAGATCTTGGGCTGCCGACAGCTGACTGTAGCCCAGTCACTCAATTTACATAAACTATAAGGGTTTTGGGTTATTACTTTCCTTGTAATTATATAAATTTTTAATTAAATGTTTTAAGGAGGTTGAGGTGTAGGAGCACCAAACATAAAAAGTCAGAAGTCAAAGTATCTGGGGGGATCATGATTGTAAAGTCATGATCTTTCTCGACCTTGTACTGGCTGAGTGACATCAGCAGACAGCTGACTTTAGCACGCTGTTGGCTGAAAGGAAGTCACAGGAGTGCAGAACAAACTGCACCCCTGTCACCCACAGGAGAAGTACAGCCAAACAAGCTTTGGCTATACTTCTCATTTAAGCATAAGATCACATGTAAGTACTATATCAGTATACATTTTTGTTTTAGAATTGTTCTAATTTTTTTGTGCGTGTGTGTGTCTGTATATATATATATATATATATATATATATATATCTATATATAAATATGTAATACCAAGGATTCCCAGAGGCTTGTGGTAGACAATTGGGTTTATTTACTAAAACTGGAGAGTGACTGACTCTCATGCACAGCTGCACCAGATTGTGCATTCTCCAGTTTTAGTAAATGAACCCCATTGTTTCCTTTCTGATTGAAATGTCAGAAGAAGAAGAGGAAGAAAGTGGAAGAATCACTTAATCAGTTGTCTATGCACATCAGCTTGAGCTTCTGTGCACTATAAGCAACTGACTTTTCACAACAGATGAGAAAAAGAAAAATGTGTGAAAATGAACTGCAAGCTCAAACTGATGGCTTAATTTGGAATATTTGGCTTAATCTGGAATTTGGCTTAATTCCTACACAATATTTATTATTCACTATTGGTATGAATATTTTTTTTTAAGTAGAATTTTTAGTTCTGACAAAAAACTAACCACTTTCATTGCTGCTATGCCATAAAAATGTCCTATTTTCATCTGAATCTGAAAAGCTCTCATAAAAATTACCATGTCTTATTAAATTATGCATCACTCTTTCATATGTACAACATGTATTTTTTAACCATTTTTTTAATCCTTATTTTAAATGTAATTCACACGGGCGGTGTCCTATTTTTATTAATATTGACACAGCCGTCTACAACTACAGAGGTTATTGCTGAATTATTTCTGTGCAGATACAAAGGTACGCTTCGCTGGTGTAGTGGGACCTCGCTACCTAGCCTCTTTGATTTTTATCTTCGCCACTTAACTATAATGATCATTAATTTAATATTCCTTTTTATGTCATTATAAATATGCCACTTCTTGGTTTTACTGCACACGTGTGATGAGAGCTTTTCTCCCACCTTCATTTTCAGAGGCATTTCAGGTATGATTAACTTGTAGTAAAATTCTTGATAAATCCAAGAATAGATCACTATCTAGTTAATTCATAGAGCTGCCTAATTAGAGAAAACACGCGGCAAAGGGGCCCTACACAGGGCAAGGAGTGATTAAAACTCAGTAAAGAGTTTTATATTCCACAGATAAACTTGCCGTGTCGCGTTGTGCTACAATCGGCCTATCACCTTAGAAAGACGTGTCATTTAATGTTGTCTCATAAAAGCAAGCACCGTTTGATAGACCTTTTAGTGCAGTGCAAAAGCCAACTACTTTGACGAGCTGGGAGGTAGAAAAATATCATTCAATTGAATGTAGATAGCTGAAAAAAAGATATTCTTTGATTTCATGGGCATTTAGATTAGAATTGAAACAGGAACCCCAATTTGCTTCCATTTAGTGCAAGGACAAGTCTTTACACTTCAAGGCTGCAATGTTGAAAGTGACACCAGTGGTTGGTACATGACAACATTCCCCTGTTCCTTGTGGCTGGATGGCACAGTACGGCTTTAAAGCCAAACACAAGCCAAAATCGTACTTTTCCACCTGAGCGAGAATAATATGTATCTGCTCCTGGTACCTTCTGGGATATGCATTTCAGGTTTCACATGGGCTTCCGCCCAGCAGCCCTAGGACAGTGGACCTGGAAGCACATCAACCAGGAGGAGACAGTCTACATTCAAAGACACAGGAAGTGAAAATGATGACCCGGGCCTTGGAATGTATTGGTGAAAAAGCAGTCAAGGGCAGGGCAGGCGCTTTCAAGAATCAAGGATGTGCCCTTATTTGTTGACCCCATGTTTATACACAATGAAGAGACCAGGACAAGCCAAGGCAGAAACTTGAGATAGCCTTCTAGATTTGGAAGAGAACAGGATTTCAAATACTGGTCTGCCTCACCTGCTCAATGCTGTTTTAGGAACTGTAGAAACAGTGAATTTCTGCATTTCCGCACCCTTTACAATCTTATACTGTCAGCAAAAGAACCCCCTCGCCTTCCCAGCCATTTTCCTTTTTTCATTTGTGACCACATGTGTCAATAGACCCTAGCACCTGAGGAACATGCCTTTAGGACTGCTGTAAGAAATCACTGTGCCCACCTACCAGCCTACCTGGCAGGACTCCCACCCTACACTGTAAGTATCAACAAGATATTTTTGCTAAAAATACACTAAAATCCTTATTAACAGACACAAATACAACATTAGGGAAGGGGAAGGCAGTTATGGAGAGGAGGTAAAGCCGGCTTCTCCGCCTCTCCCTCCCTACAGCTTTCAGGTGCTGCAGGGGGAATGACAGGGGATCGCTTTCAGTAATTGCCCCGCCGCCACCCCTATCACCCTCCCTGTCCTGTCCATGATCTAATTCCCCTCACTGCCCAGGCCCCCCTACATAGCTGATGGTACCCGGGTCCTGAACAGGAGGCTCAGCTGTACCCCCTTATCAGCGGACCTGCAAGCCTCTGTCAGGGAGAAGAGATCTCCAGTGGACATGCATAGAGGCACTGTCCACTGGAAATCTCTACTGCCTTACCAGGCCTCCATAATTGTGGAGAAGATGTCACTTGACAGGACAACACAAAGGTAACCACTGACAGGAAAGCTCTGTTTCGCAAGAGGGAAAGACCCCACTGACCTTGAATGTAAGGGGGGGGTTTAGCATTAACTATTAAAGTAAAGGGCACTTCACCCATGATCAGCAATGTAATGAGGAACTTTGCTACACACAAGAGAGGCCCAACACCACTTACCACCAACATAAAGAAGGCACACAACACCACTGACCACCAACATAAAGAAGGCACACAACACCACTGACCACTAACATAAAGAAGGCACACAACACCACTGACCACCAACACGGGGTGGTACTACACCAGTGACACACCAATGTAAGGGGGCACTTCATCACTGTCTGACCACCAATATAGGGTGGACACTACCCCACTGACCACCAACATAAGATGGCACTTTACCACTGAATACCTGTGTAAGAGGCACTTATTCACTGGCCAATAATGTAAAGAGTGCTACTATACTAACCATCAGCATATGGTGAAACATGGCCAATCGGTTATTACTCAAAAATGGAGGCACTTCTCCACCAACCAACAACATAGGAGGGCCACTACACCACTGACCACAAATATAAGATGACAGTTCACCGCTGACTATTAATGTAAGGGGCACTTCTTCACTGGCCAGTCATGTAAAGAGTGCTACTCTACTAACCACCAGCATATGTTGAAACCATTGGCAAAATTTGGCAAAATAACTCCTGTGGGGACAAAAACAGCAATGACAATCTGACAGAAGTTCTGTATCTTCCATTCTCTACCTAAACCTGCAGTTGAAGAAAGGTATATACTTGTCAGATTGTGGAGGATAGAGGCAGAAGGTGGAACTTTGCAGCAGGAGTAGGGGATAGCATTTTCAGTGCAGCCTCGGGAGGAACTAAGTACTGAAATATTCCTGTTTAGCCACTTTACTTATTCATTTATTAAAAATAACAAATGCCCTTTTAATTTATGGACCTGCACACCACTGGAAGTTCAAACACCGTCCTCTAATTTTAGAGAGAAAGCAGATATTCCTCTAAATTTAATTGCTGGGAGTCAAACCGACATTCATAGGCTGAATACGTTCCTCTATTGCGGAGATGGCCACATGTTTTGCGGTTACCTGTAAACCGCCGCCACGTGTAAAAGAAACCGCAGCGGTTAGGAATGTCTGAACCAAACAGAATTGCACTAATAGATTATATAATTATTCCCAGATCCATAATTAATTACCAGGTACGCCAATAAACTGACATTTTTATTCCTATTTTAAATATTGAAAATTAATTGAAAAAGCTTTTTAAGAAAAGATAATTAAACAAATATGCCCAGAAACATGGGGCATGGCGATTTCATTTTATGTGTAAATTATACATGGGCCCATAGGGGATGCTGTATTATTATGCAGTTTACTCTAACATTAGCATTTCAATAGAAGAAATTTCTTCCTGTTACAGAGGAAAACAGCAAAACTTGGTAGCTGAATGTAATAACGTAATAAAATTCAGTTTTCTCTGCTTGGGATATTTTTTTTGTATGTAAGGGAGAGAGAGAGAGAGAGAGAACAAGAGACAGAAGCAGAGAGAAAGGAGAGAGAGGAGGGAGAGAGATGGAAAAAAGAGCAAAGTGAGGGACTGACAGAGAACGTGAGAGGGGCACAGGAACAAGGCGAAGTTGGGCGAAGTAGCTGCATGAAGAAGAGAAGGTGAGGCCAGGAAGGGTTAAACCTCAACCCTAGGCTAAGCACCCTAGTGGTGGCATCAGCACCGCTCTCTGCATTATAACACTGCATGATAAGGGTGCCATAGCGACTTCCACCCAGGAGGTACAGTAAGTTAATAGTAATCTGCACTCACTGAATTTCCTCAGTCTTTCAGGTTGAAAAACCATGGGCCTCAGTCAACCCAGAAAAATGAGGACATCTTGTGGAGAAAAGAGATTACTGCTGGGGAGCACTCCAGGTTGAAGGTGAGTATTACAGCTTGAGCTGCTTTTTTTATTTCAAAGCTGAGCTCCAGGAATTCAGCCACTTTCTAAAGTGTTCTGGCTTACTGTAAGTTAAATCCAACAAGTTACAAACCACCCTGTGGACTTGTCTCTTTTATTTACAAGTGATAGTTTTACTGAGCGTCGAGAGTGCAGCTATTGCTAGACTCCTGGCACTTTGACAGGAGAAACACTGTTTTATCATGCAGCAGCAGCTCTGCTTGCCTCCCCCATCTGCTGTCCATTCACAGAAGCCTTTGTATTTTGTCAATGGGTTTGCCCTGTGATTCCGGAAGAGGAGGGGAGGAGAAGCAGAGTAGCTGCATATGACTCTGCAGTTGCTGGAGCGAAGAAAAAAAAGGTCCAGCATCAGAGCACCAGAAGTAAAGTGATAGCTCGGCTCCCAGCACTCATTAAAGTTGTAAATTAAAGAGATAAGTCCATGTGGTGGCATGCACCATTGTACAAGCCATTGTATTATATTTATGCAAGCTGGACCCAGTAATGGAGGGTTCATCCCAATATATCAGAGCTGTAGCTTTATGCAAAGGTGCTATTAGACAAAGGTAGATGTTATTTTGGTCAAACATTTCATTTTTAATGGTCCGACATTCTGCGCAGCAAATATACAGCTAACTAAATGTTTGTCTAATGAAAGGTTTAAAACATGAGTTTGTTTATGTACAAATCTAACAATGAAAAATTTGAATCCAGCCACCTTATTGCCTCTATTGGGGGAGGCTGGAGACAAAGGAAACCACATGTGTTAAATTGATGGTGTAGGAATCAGCTGCTGTGAGCCCAGTGCAGGACACACTCCCTGAAGACCCAGATATTACATTTTTTGTAGATTTGAGGATGCAGTTTATCACCCAGAAGGATACTCTGTATTCAAAGTCATTGGATCCTTTTTTTCCCCCAACTCAAGAAGCAGAGCTCCATGTTTTAGCAAAGCCTGTGAGATATAAAAAGAATGTATATTTATATAGATAGTCGAGATATCGAGAGCTTTTGGTTCCATTTGAAGGGCCAGAAGTTTGTTTTTACTTTGGCAGGTAAACCAATCAAGCATGCCAAGTTAATTTGATTGGCTGTTTTCAGCCTTCCAGGTAGCCATACTAACATTAAAACTCACACATGGAAGCAGACCAGGTGACTAAGGATGCTGCATTTACAGCCCCGGACACTTGATGGGTCTGTGCAACTCACAGATTCCACCCTAGTTCTGGCCCAGTATAGCTGGGATTAATAATTCAACTTTAAGGACCCCAGAACGAGAAGAACAAGTGGTCCACAGGGGGCAACTTCTTATGAAACAGGACTTTGGATAAGGTGATCATTTATGTCTGCCAGTCGCTCTTTTCCCTCCAGCTTGACACATGGACCCTGTCATCAGTCACAAGCAGTTATGGCTGCCTTAGTAAATGAGCATGGGATAGAGCCAGGGTTCTCCACAGTTGTTTTTATAACATACCACTTCTTGTTTTACCTGTTACCAAAGGTGTTACCAAAAGCTGAACATCCCTTCCAGAGATTACAAAAATAAGATATATTCAAATGCCCAAGTGAGGATCTTACGAGTATGCATTTTGTCTGTATGGGCATGTTTTCTGGATGTCCAGTGGCAATTGCTACTGCAAAGGCCACAGTAAAAAGTGTTATCAGAAGTAGTTTGTAAATATAGAGTGCAGAAAGTACAGAGAGTAACAGAGGAAATCATTTTTTATAGGGGAGTCTTTACTAGAAGTTTTGAGGTTTTATTTTTACACCCCCTACTGTCTATAATGTAGCGGACAAAGTAGAGTGCAATACTTTTGATTATCTTAATAAAGTTAAATGATTTTACACTACCGGAGCTTTTTTATCTTTCATGCCATATCCACTCTGCTGTGGGCTGATGCCCTGTTATCTTTCAGCGTGATTATTTCCATCACGGCACCAAGGTTTTTGACGTCCCATTCCAATACAAGGCTTCTTATCCATTGATTGTGATCCGGATCACTATGTATAAACAAGCTTCTTTTGACCCTCTGTAGTGGGGGGTCATGAATTTCTGGTAAGCGGCCAGTCTTTATGCATGGTGGTGGATCAAGCACGTTTACCTTTTACAGCAGGACATCCAGATTATTTTGATGTTTTCACTTGGGTGATTTGTATGAACTATATACACATGAATTTTTGCTTTCACTGTTGCAAATCAGTAATGCACTTTTGATGGACTATCAATTGCTTATCTGTTTTATGTTTTTTTAATTGTGTTTTATTTTACCACATTGTGTTTATTCACATACTGATTATCATTGTGGACTGGTGATCACATGCACGGTTACTAGTCCCTTCCAGCGTGATTCCGTTTTTTCCAAAAGTAGAGTAAGAAACTAGAAGATTTTTGCCTGAATGTTTTCTTTTATTTTATCAAGCCCCTAAGGGGGATGTTGGACACTCTCTCTATGGGATTTGGTTTGGGAGTGTGTTACTCACTTGCTTATATTTTGTCTCAGCAGCTGAATTCCTCCATTCGGATCTCACAGAGAACGTTGCTGATCTTTTAAGGTTTTTTGACAAACTCATTTATGTGTTTTCTCCCCAGTTCCAGATCCTAAAAGTTTGGAAGGATCTAAAACTAAAGCCAGGTGACTTGTGGATTGTTAAGAGACATTTATATATGAGGAAATGTTTGGAGACTCAATACAGCATCTATTTTATGTACCGTTTTTGCAAAACTTGAAGGAAAAGTCAGCTGGATCCACACCAGACACTGCAAAAATGGCTAAATTAAAGAAATCTCTGTGTTTGATTTGTTTCCCTCTTGTGATCACAGTCTAGGGTACTTTTTGATTCAATTACTTTAATTGTAAGGGATATATATATTTGAAAAGTAGTTTAGCCATGTTGAAGTCATATTTTGTCTTTTGTACGTCTTCCATTTTATGTAGAATTGTCTGTGTTTACATATGCTGATAAGTCAGCATGCCCACAATTCAGCTAGAAGGCCATTCTGGCCACAGGAGTGTACAGCCAGTACTCTGTAAATATGTTTTATCTATCATTTGTTTTTCGCAATGAAAGGTCATTTTGTAATGAAAAAGTTGCTCAGCTATTATTTTCTCCACAATGGAGTTTTTTGCCTCCTTGGCCAGGACTACCTCCACCTAAGCGTGTGGAGGTTCCAGGTTAAAGCGGGGTTCCACCCAAATTTTGAACATTATCTCTATGCATTCTCTTCCTTGCCTAGATGCTGACATGCTGTGTAAAATAATTTAAATCGCCGTAATTACCTTTTTTTTTCTAATCTTCTTAGCACTTCCTGGTTTTCCTCCCATGGGAGTAGGCGTGTTTCTAGCCTCTCCCAGACCTCCCACAGTCCCCTGGGAGCTAGTCTCAGGCTTCCCAGCATGCATTGTGCAACAGCATCATCACAACATCTCGGTGAATGCTGGGAGCACAGCATTCACCGCATCCAGGAAATACATGCTTGTGGGCTTCAAATGCCTACAATGAAGATGGAAACCGCCTGCAGTGAATTTTATAAGTTATTCTTTACAACTAAATCGGACACAGGTGGACTTATTACACAGAACATGTGAGTAGATAATCATGAGAAGAAAAGTTTGTGAATGAACTCCAAAAAAAAAAAAAACGATAGATAGGTGGACCCCCGCTTTAAAGGTGATAGCAGGTATGGTTAGTGATCAAAATATTGATCAAAAGAGGGGAGACTGTAATGGAAATTTGTAAGTTCTGTATATAATTGTATTCTATTTTGTATGCATTGCACACTGCCCTCACTGTGCACACAGCACTAATAATGTTTTCAGTAAATGTTTACATTCTTTCGAGTCCTGATTAGAATTAGCCTGCCTATGTAACGCCCCTTGTTACCATAAACGTACAATAGTATTACTAATGTGATACCTACGTAATCACGTGTATAAAAACCTTCAATTGCGTCATAATAAAGCAGAACTGTTATTTGGAAAGATGCTGAGCGTAATTTTTGTGTCTGTTCCCTACTGCAGTAGTTATTGTTAATTTGGAACCACTAATCAATATGAGGATAGGAGTTGCCTATCATCAATTTAACTGAGTCAGTAACGTACCTTGCTTGGAGGCCAGGTTGACAAGAGGGCTTCCCTTGTGGCTCTAGTCCAAGCACCCCTAAATGTGATGACAGAGGTACAAGGCTCAAAGAAGCATGGGTCCCATTAGCTAGGTAGCAGGAGATTGTCATGGACAGAGATATAATCAAGGTGAGTCATACACGGTGAGGCAGCAGCGTGGACAGGGAACAGGCAGAGCAAGATCCAGGAGCAGGCCGAAGTCAGTACCAGGGAATCAGGCAGAGAGAAGTCCAGGAGCAGGCCAAGGTCAGTACCAGGGAATTCGGGCAGAGAGAAGTCCAGGAGCAGGTTGAGGTAAGTAGCAGGGAATCAGGCAGAGAGAAGTCCAGGAGCAGGCCAAGGTCAGTACGAGGGAATCAGGCAGAGAGAAGTCCAGGAGCAGGCCAAGGTCAGTACAAGGGAATCAGGCAGTGAGAAATCCAAGAGCAGGCCAGGGGCAGTATGAGGGAATCAGGCAGAGAGAAGTCCAGGAGCAGGTCGAGGTAAGTAGCAGGGAATCAGGCAGAGAGAAGTCCAGGAGCAGGCCAAGGTCAGTACGAGGGAATCAGGCAGAGAGAAGTCCAGGAGCAGGCCAAGGTCAGTACAAGGGAATCAGGCATTGAGAAATCCAAGAGCAGGCCAGGGGCAGTATGAGGGAATCAGGCAGAGAGAAGTCCAGGAGCAGGCCGAGGTCAGTACCAGGGAAGAAGGCAGAGAATAGTCAGAGGCAAGCTATGGTCAGTATCCAGAATCCACAGAGTAAAGTCAGGAACAAGCCAGGTCAGTAAGCAGGAACACGGGTCATGGGAAAGCTGAAGAGCATCCAGCGATTAGCACCAATGTGCATAGATGTGGGCACTGATGTGCACTTGTGCACAGAAATGTGCCTACATATCAGTGCATGCTGGACATTAGGTAAAAGGTACGTGATCCTGCGCAGCAGAGCCGCCTTGCTGCTGTATATGTAAGCTCTAGATGGCCTTGTTTTGGCACTGGTTAGATGTACTAGCAGATTGAAACAAATTGAAGCAACAAATTAAAGCCAAACCCCAGCTCACACTTTATAATAAGTTACGGAAACAGTTTTTTCCTTTTGGGATAAAAGTTTTGAAGAAATAAAATCTGATCATTGTAAGCACCCCTATCAGTGTGAAGGGCTCATGCACACTGCCGCTCAAAAAAAGATGCTTTTACAGGAATTTGAGCTTTTATTTCTCTGCCAAAATCTTGAAGAAGCTTGTGCTTTTTTATGCTTTTTTGCACATTTTTTATTGCGCTTCTTTGAGATTTTTTTTTCACAAACCCTCCCTTCAGGTAATTTTTCCTATTTTTTGTGCGTTTTCAAGCTTCTCTGATCTTTTTGGGAGGTTTTCATGCTCTTTCACACTTTTTTGTGTGTTTTTGGGCCCTTGGGTGTGTTTTCTGCTCAAAAGCTCTTCTTAAAAATCACGAGTTTGGTGTGTGTGTGTGTTTGTGTGTGTGTGTGGGGGGGGTTCTGCCTTTTCAGCTTGTGCTTTTTTGTGCTCTCGTGCATGTTTTTATTGAGCGTCTTCAAGCTTCTTCAAGCTCCTTTGAGCTTCTTTTCAGCAAAAGCGTTTTTTTTTCTCACAAAAAAAAAAGCTAGAACAAACGTTTTCGCCTGTTTTTGAGCCTGTTTGAGCTTTTTTGATCTCTTTTGAGCTCCTTGGGGCATTAGCTCCTCTCAAAAACACGAGTTTTTTTTTTTTGCCTGTAGAAATATATGCCTGAAGACGCCTGAAAAAGCCATAGTGTGCATGGAGGGGGGTTTCTAGGCAAAAAAAAAGGAGAGCTCAAAGCATGTAGGTCCAGCTTCTTTGAGCATCTTTGAGCTGCAGTGTGCTTGAGCCCTCATACGCAGAAAAAAAGCCCCAACAAACTCGCATTTTTGAGAGGGGCTTTCGAGCAGAAAAGACGCTTAAGTGCTCAAAAATGGGCGAAAAAGCTTGAAAAAGTTAAAAAAAAAAGCATGAAAACCCACACACACAAAAAAAGATATGTAAAAAAAAATATTTATTCTGAAAAAAGCTCAAAGAAGCTCAAATAAGCTCAATAAAAAAGTGCAAAGTCTCATACACACAATCGGATTTTCCAAGGGGAATTGTGTGATGACAGTCTGTTGGCAGAAAATCCAATTGTTTGTACGCTCCATCAATTGTTGGCCAACTTTCCGTGGACAAATGATGGATGGCAGGTTTATAAATTTTCCGCGGACAAGTGTGTGTTGCAGCTTGTCGGATGTTTTGTACACAAGTCTGTTGGACAAAAGTCCAAAGTACAAACACGCATGCTCAGAAGCAAGGATGAGCCAGAAGCGGTCGGTCTTGTAAACTAGCGTTCGTAATGGAGAATTAACATTCCTGACGTGACAAATTATGAAATCTCCAAATGCAGCGCACAATTCTCTTCTTCTTTAATGGGATAATAATGAAGCTGCTTTGCTGGTGATACTGATGGAATTATTGCAAACGAATTTTCAAAGGCTTTTTTTTCTAGTGATATCAAGAATAATATTATTATGCTTGTTATTTTTTTTTTGGGCAAGTTACCACAACGCCATTATCCTGCAGTTTTTAAGATCAAAGATACAACTATGTTGGTGT
Source organism: Lithobates clamitans (assembly GCA_037952925.1). Classification (NCBI taxonomy): domain Eukaryota; kingdom Metazoa; phylum Chordata; class Amphibia; order Anura; family Ranidae; genus Lithobates; species Lithobates clamitans. Next base: position 3,409,304 of record JBBGZY010000648.1, read on the forward strand.
CCCTTGTCAATTTTACATTGTATTTTTTAAAATGTAACTGCCTACTCCCAAACTGTCATTTGAAGTAAAACACATAGCCAAGTATTATTCTACACAATTTTTTTATTGTGCATTAAAAAAAGAAAACAAATAAAATTAGACATGCTATCTGCCAATAGAACCTAACCAAAAAGTGCATTCTATGCATCAAAAAATATAGAAAATATAACAAATCAAATCATTATTATTCAACCAAAAAATAAAATAAAAGCCTCATGCATGTGTCCTGCTTCTCAATATAGGGGGTCAACAATGCCAAGAGTTGGTGAAAGCAGGGGTCCGTCATCCAGGGATAATTCCGAAAATCACCCGGATTATTCTCCTGGAGCTCCCGCAGCAAAGGCATATCACATAATTGGTCATGAGAACTCCTCCTCCTCCTGTTCCTGGACTGGACTTGGGTCAAAACAATAACTCCAAGGCCAATAATAAATAACACGTTATCTCCTCCGATTCCACAGCATGTCTGGTTGACGAACGGCCGTTCAGAAACGAACAGAAAAGCACAAAATGAAAAGAGCGAAATTAAAAGCGCAAAATGAAGAGCGCAAACTAAAAAGTGCAAATCAAAACTCACCAAACTTCTACTAACACAAAGTTAGCAGAAGGAGCCCAAAGGGTGGCGCTAAAGAGCTGAAAAGCCACGTAGTGCGTCACTACGTTCGTGTTTGTTGGCCGACAATTCCTTGCCGTTTGTATGCAAGACAAGTTCCTGGCCAACGCCCTTCGGACAAAAGTCTGAAGTTTTGTCTGCGGAAAATCCGATCGCGTGTACGAGGCTTAACTGATACATTCTGCTGGAAAGCTTTTTCTTTTGAAAAACAACAGACTTACTGTCTGGGTCGCCAGATAAAAATAGAAGAAAGAAAACTTAAAAAAAAAAGAAATCTAATGCAGCCATCACATCAAAGAATTGGTAAACTGCAATAATAAATGTTGAGAAATAAATGAATGTTTTTTAAATAAATTTAATAAATGTTTGGTTTTGGGTTTAATAAATAAATACATAAATAAATGTTTATAAATACATTTAATAAATGTTTGCTTTTGGGTTTAATTCCGCTTTAAGCTTCAGTTTTAAAAACAGGGTCGGAAGCTGGGAAATCCAGGAAATCCAGGGCCGTCTTCTGCAGTGTGAGTAAGAGATATTTCGGTGGACATGTCCTAGTACATCCCATGATGTAGCACAGCTCAGTTTAGGTTACATTGCCCAAGCTGGGACTCGTTTTCTCGTTTCTTTTTTTTTTCTTTTTGCAAATGTAACACAGCGCTAAGCCTGGCTCCCCTAGAGCACTCCGACTCTCCTTTCATGTAAGACAGAAGGGAGTTGGGCTGTAGATCTTAATTATTATGCACTGTCATCTTCTAAGAACTACAAGAAGACAGAGTGTAAGTTACTCAATCAAAATTGGCCATCACCTTACATTTAATCACATGTCTGTAAGAAAAAAGGCTAATTAAAACACATTTCACTGTATCTTAGCTTCAGCTACACCCATTTGAAATAAAAAGGGAATAAAAACACGGGGGGATGGCAGCGATCATTATTGTTTTCTGCCAAAAGAGATCTCGGCTACATGGAGGAAAAAATACAGGTGCTCTTGAAATCTTAATATTAAAGTGCCTGCAGACACAGGCATTGCTTGCATGTCTGGCGTCTCGCTCTGCCCTCTTTTGGATGGAGGTGGATAAAAAGGGGAGCAAGCTGGAGGAATCGAGGAATCGGCATCTAATGCAGACATTTGAGAAAGATTGGGCTGCGTTTAGGCATGTGGTTGTGGGGGTGTAGAAATGTGCAGTTGAGCCATGTTTTTAGCACCCCCCAACTGCCCCCCATTAATGCTACTAAACGTGGTGTTTGCATGCTGCTATTGCAATGCTTTGCGGTTGTGTTGCACCTAACACCCCCCTTTTTATTTTTATTCTATCTCTCCTCCCTGCCCACCATCCCTCTTCTCCTCCCCAGTTCCTTTCCCACCCTACACCTCTAAGGCCCCTTTCACACTGGGGCGGTGCGGGCGACGGTGGTAAAATGGCTGTATTTTTAGCGCTGCTTTACCGTCGAGAAAAGGTTAAAACCACAGCAAAGCACTGCTGCAGCTGTACTATACCGGTGGTATAGCCGCGCTGCCCCATTGATTTCAATGGGCAGGAGCGGTGTATACACGGCTCCAAAGATGCTGCTAACAGGACTTTTTTTACCTGCCAGCGCACCGCTCCAGTGTGAAAGCTCGGGGCTTTCACATTGGAGACACAGCAGCGGCTCTTTCAGGGCGCTTTGCAGGCACTATTTTTAGCGCTGTAGCGCCTGCAAAGCGCCCCAGTGTGAAAGGGGTCTTACTCTAACCCCCCCCCCCAGCTCCCCCCTTCCCCCCTACCCCCCTCCTAACCACAAACCCAACTTAACTCAAAGCCCCCTGCACACCCTAACTTTATCCCTCCGTTATCTTTCTGTCCCCCAGGACCGACGTAACCATAAGTGTACCAACCAGCATGTGGGGTGGGTTGGTGGGGCTGTTGTTAAAATCTGAATCCCCAGCCACTTTCTGGGGATTCACATGTTTAACTGATCTGTAGATGTGTTTTTTCACACACTGCTAGCTACTATACAGACAAAATGCACCTTCCCCTGAGCAGATAAAAATCCTTGCACTGGCCCTGCACACCTCACCCCCCCCCCCCCCCCCCCAGAAATAAAATGTAAAAAATATTATACTAAACTATATTTTTACATCTCTTTTTAGAGAATAAAAAAATGATGCCGTTAGCGTGTTATTGCTGGTCAAGAAATAAAACCCACATTTAGAAGCCTTTTTTGCCCTTGCAAGTTAAAACCTTTTTTATTATTATTATACAGTATTTATATAGCGCCAACAGTTTGAGCAAAGCTTTACAATGTTAGGGCAGACAGTACAGTTACAATACAATTCAATACAGGAGGAATCAGAGGGCCCTGCTTGTTAGAGCTTACAATCTAAGAATTACAATTTATTATAAGCATGTAGACTACACAATGTAATGTATTTTTTTTTTTTTTGCAGTATCTGCAGTATTTTTTTTTTTTAAGGAGAAATCTCAGACAATTTCAAATGCAAGTTACTCGACAAGACATAATTGACTTTTTTTTTGCTGTTCTTACATTTAAAGAAAAATCCTGCACTATGTAAACCTTTCTCTTCCACTTTGCTATATATATGACACATTTCAATAGCAAGCTTGTATATTAATGTAAAAAATTGTTTGTTTTTTTGGCAAAAAATTCCACCCGTGTTTTACTTTTTAAATTATTTGCAAAAGCTATTTCTGCTCAAGTATCCAATTCCATATTCATGTGTCTTTAAATAAAAACTATTATTGTCTTGGTTTTGTGATCACATACATGAGCTACACTGCTACAGCGAGTATAAATAATTTTTGCGGAACAACTATTTGAAATAAAAATGTCAACTAAGGGTGGCAAGGGACGTATAACTAAAAACAGCATTCCAGTGCCTCCTAAACTTCAGGTAGAGGCATTGGTTGATATAGCACTTTCAGCAGCTAAAGCAATGTTCTCCTGCAAAACAACCTCTGCCGTTAATGAAGTCAAGTTCCTTCACCCCAAACTCGCTCATCCATGTCTTTATGGACCTTGCTTTGTGCACTGGTACGCAGTCATGTTGGAACAGGAAGGGGCCATCCCCAAACTGTTCCCACAAAGTTGGGAGCATAAAATTGTCCAAAATGTTTTGGCATGCTGATGCCTTAAGAGTTCCCTTCTCCGGAACTAAGGGGCCAAGCCCAACCCCTGAAAAACAACCCCACACCATAATCCCCCCTCCACCAAATTATTTATATCAGTGTACAAAGCAGGGTCCATAAAGACGTGGATGAGCGAGTTTGGGGTGGAGGAACTTGACTGGCCTGCACAGTCCTGACCTCAACCCGATAGAACACCTTTTGAGATGAATTAGAGCGGAGACTATGAGCCGGGCCTTTTCCTCCAACTTAAGTGCCTGACCTTACAAATGTGCTTCTGGAAGAATGGTCAAACATTCCCATAGACACACTCCTAAATCTTGTGGACAGCCTTCCCAGAGGAGTTGAAGCTGTTATAGCTGCAAAGGGTGGGTCGATTCAATATTGGACCTTACGGACTAAGACTGGGATGCCATTAAAGTTCATGTGCGTGTAAAGGCAGGCATAAATATATCAAAAATATTGCAGCTTCTGTGCGTATAAAGGCAGGTGTCCCAATACTTTTGACAATATAAGCACTGCATAAACTGATGGCGCTATATAATTATCTGTAATAAATAAATAAATGAATAAAATAAATGTCTCTTTGCAAAGAATATCCAATCACATGCACGTAAAGTTAAAAAAAAATTGCTTGAAGATTTGCTTGCACATGATTGGATGATGAAAGTCGGCAGAGATTCTCCTGATTCACTAAGTTCTGGGGAAAATTCCCTTGCAACGTGAACAGTATTTTAGCCTTTAGTAAATCAACTTCAAAGTATCAATATGTTGGATCTGACTCAGACAGTTGACATTATTGGCTTGTTTTTTTTGTGTTTGCAGGATAATGATATGAATCTCTTTTCATATCTCATCCTTCCCAAGAAACCTCAGCTTTCACTAGTTCCTTGTCATACCGATTCTCTTGTTAAAGCAAAGTTGACAGAGGCAGCATGGTGGGTCAAAGGTCAAATTAGGCCTAAATCACACAGTCTCCAATGGCTAGGGTGGTCCTCAAAATGAATGGACTCTTGTGGTCTAAACAGGACTTCGGAGTTGCAGTAGCTAAATGTAAATAGTTATAAATGCTTAAATGTATACAAACGTTCTCAAATGGTCACATAACTGAACTGGATCCATCCCCCACCTCTACATCAGTGTTTTGTGCCCTCAATTGAAGTGCACCCCCACTTCACCTTGTCATCCAGTCAACGCTCCTCCCTATAGGCTGACAACGCCGTGCCCCAGCGTGCTGCAGGCAGAGGGCGACAATGTTTGTTTACTCTCAGAAACAATTCAAAATGCTCAAAACTACAATCCCCTTCCACTCCCTTTCCGTCGTTGTCCCTAGGAGAAGATGGCGCCAGCAAAGAAGGGAGGTGAAAAGAAAAAGGGCCATTCGTCCATCAATGAGGTAGCTACTAGGGAACACACCATATTCACAAACAGATCCATGGAGTTGACTTCAAGAAACTTGTGCTTTGAAAGAATTCCTCAAATTCATAATGAAAGAGATGCGTACTCCTGATGTGCGTATTGACACCAAGCTGAACAAAGCTATGTTGGGCCAACGGGATCAGAAATGTTCCATACCGTATTTGTGTGCGTTTGTCCAGGAAGCGTAATGAGGATGAAGACTCCCCCAATAGGCTGTACACATTGGTCACACATGTGCCAGTTACTACATACAAAGGTCTACAGACAGTCAACCTTGCTGAAAACTGAACATATTCTTCATTGTTGAAATAACAAAATAAAACTGAAAAAAATAAAATAAAACAATGCTCATGCATGGAGTACCTTGTTGAATATGTTGATGATGTGTAACCTCCAGTTGGAGCCCTACTCTTTTGTATTGATACATCTGTAATGTCTTTCAATATCTTTAATAAAAATCTTTATGGAAAAAATAAAAATAAATAAAACAATGCTCAAAACTAGCAGGATCATCAAGTTGAATAATGAAAAATTCAACCCCTCACCCCCTTACATAAAAAAAAATGGGTTCCAATGCACAAACAGGCTTTATTTAGTCAATTTTAGGATCTACATGCGATGTAACTATTCTAGAACTCTTCCATCTATCTATTCTATTCAATGTACCCATACGCAAAATGCATGCAGGGATAAGAAACTCATATTTTTTTTATTTTTTTATTTATTGGTTCATTTATTTTTTAATTTTGGTTTTACTTTTAGTTCTCATCTACAGCAGATTTTTTTTATTTATTTTGTATTTTCTAATGTGTATCTATGTAACATCAAAAAACAATCAGAAGGATATAGTATCCATTGCATCCCATTATTCCTCCACAAACAGATTTGGTCTATTAGCAGCTCGTATCACCCCACCAATTGTCCTGAGGTCAAGGGTGAAAAAGAAGAGATGAATGTCTGTAAAAATAAAACCATAGCACCAGAAAGCCAAGACGTGAATGTATCAGGCATTAGCTACAGTGTATTTGTTGTAACGACACAAAGCATGAGAACCTGACAGACTGGTTGCATAAATATGGTAATGGGGCCCTGGTATTGTGTGAATGAGATGGAAAGAGCTAGACCTATCATAGGTCAGAAGAGACATGTGATTCTCCCGAAACATTGGTACGTGGCTCTGAGGTCGGAAGAGACCGGTTCAAGGTCTGCACTTGTTTCTGTATATCATGAGCTGACAGTGTCTAAAGGGACATCATACTATTATCGAGCCTAGTGATTGCATTAACACTTGTCATGTCAACAAAGGAATGTGACGTATTTTCACTTGGAAAGAGCCATTTTTATATGGGATGGCATTGACCTCCAAGATACAATCACCATCCACTGAAAGGGTTTTTATCTGCTTTGTAAAAAAAACTTGTAGTATTTTACATGCATACTTGATAATGTACATTGTTGTTCACAGCTGAACTTTGGCTGATTTCATGTAGACATAAGTTATCACATGATCTGAGCAAAAGCAAAAAAAAAAAAAAGTATTGTACTGTGTTAGCCATATAGAAACAATGGAAAACCCGTGATCAATGGTCAAAGGTATGGTCATTGGTCAAATCTACAAGGAAAATTAAAAAAATGTGGTCAAATTATACTTTTTAATTGCTAGCTAAAAAAAGAATAATTGTCTAATCTTCTACCCAGGTTTTTTCACTACACTAAAGACTTTCCGACAACAAAACTAATTTTGTCCGAAGGGTATTGGCTCAAACTTGTCTTACATACACACGGTCACACAAATGTTGGCCAACAATTACGAACGTGGTGACGTACTAGACATACTACGTGTTTTTTCAGCTCTTTAGCGCCACCCTTTGGGCTCCTTCTGCTAATTTCGTGTTAGTAGAAGTTTGGTGAGTGTTGATTTGCACTTTTCTTTTCAAGTTTTTCATTTTGTGCTTTTCAGTTCGTTTCTGAGCGGCCGTTCGTCGACCAGACATGTTGCGGAAGCGGAGGAGATAACGTGTTATGTATTATTGGCCTTGGAGTTATTGCTTTGACACAAATTAAATAAAAAAACCCATAATAATATTATTATTGATATCACTAGAAAAAAAAGCCTTTGAAAATTCGTTTGCAATAACTCCATCAGTATCACCAGAAAGCAGCTTCATTATTATCCCATTAAAGAAGAAGAGAATTGTGCGCTGCGTTTGGAGATTTCTTAATTTGCCGCGTCACGAATATTAATTCTCCATTACGAGCGTGAGTTTACAAGACCGACCGCTTCTGCTTCCGAGCATGCGTGTTTGTACTTTGGACTTTTGTCCGACGGACTTGTGTACACATGCTCGGAAAATCCGACAACAGACATTTGTTGGTGGAAAATTTGAGAACATGCTAGCCAACATTTGTTGGTGGAAAGTCCGAGAACAATTGTCCAATGGAGCATACACACGGTCGGACTTTCCACCAACAAGCTCACATCCTACATTTCCTGCCGGAAAATCCGATCGTGTGTACGCGGCATAAGCCCTATTGTCCATGTGTTAATTTTGATAAATCATAGCCTTTGTCTTTACAATGGAAATACAAAATTATACTATTTCATGGCTAGCTAAAAATGTTTTTTAATCTACTACTCAAGTTTTTCAGTACACTAAGACCCCTTTCATACTGAGCCGTTTTTTAGGTGCTTTTGGGCTAAAAATAGCGCCTGTAAAGAGCCTGAAAAATGCCTCCCCTGCAGTCTCAATGTGAAAGCCCGAGTGCTTTCACACTTAGGCGATGCGCTGGCAGGACGTTAAAAAAACTCCTGCTAGCAGCATCTTTGGAGCGGTGAAGGAGCGGTGTATACACCATTCCTAAAGCTCCCCTGCCCATTGAAATGAATGGGCAGCGCTGCTAAACTGCCAGCAAAGCGCTGCTGCAGTGGCGCTGCGGGTCGTTTTAACCCTTTTTCAGCCGCTAGCGGGGGGTTAAAAGCGCCCCTCTACTGCCTGAAAACCTCCACAAAAATTACGGTAAAGCGCCACTAAAAATAGTGGCGCTTTACTGCCGACGCCACCGATGCCTCAGTGTGAAAGGGGCCTAAGGGAGTGCCATCAGTCCACTAAAAGGGTTTTACCTTCTATTTTGTAAAAAAAAAATACTAATAATAATTAAAGCGTTCCAAACCCAGGACTTTGCATTCACTCTATCTGGTCTTCCACAGTACACAGAACATGGAAATGCAATTATTTTAGTAAATATAAACTGCTAAATATCTTTTTTTCATCAGCAGTTATAGTAGTCTTGTGACTTCTATCAGTGTCTGGTTAAAGATTGTAGGTGGAGTTTGCATTCTCCTCCGACTGTCCTATCAGGATGCAGGACCCCTGACCCTCTGTCTGGACAGTGCCGATTTGTCCTGTGCTGATCACATGCACCCAAGAAAATAAAACCGCTCTAGAAATACACACCAAAACTGGGCATGTGCAGAGTGCCCCCAAGGCTCTGTACGATCAGGAGATGGATTGGGGACAGTGGAAGAAGGGGAGGTTTAGAGAAGACAGGATCAAACTGTCTTTTTACACAATGTGGAGGATTAACCCCTTAGGTTCCACAGTGTGTATAACAGGCATGTTTTACTGCATATACGGACTGGTTTTACTGTTGTGGGTTTAGTAACACTTTAAACAGGCAGTACTGGTGTATCTTCCTCCTCTAGTTAGGCTGCTAGGTTAAATGTCATTTTTTGGCTTCACTGTGGTGAGTAGAGCAGTGATCTATTGGTTCTGTCTGTTTATGGTTTCCTGAGCTGGGCATTTGATTTCTCTCATCTGCTTGTGGAGGAAGTTTCCAAAATATAGGGCAGATAGAATCAAATAACCAGCATGGATTTTTATCATACACCCGTCAATCCCTGGAAGAAGGCATTCAGAAGGTGGCTGGGGAGGTGATAAATATTTGGGAGGCCTTTTCAGAGTGTTCTTTAATCTGCAGGGAAAGTTTCGGATCTCCTGCGGCTGCTGATAAAAGAGAGCTACAGAGACAAGAGGTTGTAGTCTGGGCCTCAACACAAACAGGGCTGAGGGCCTGGAGAAGATTGCTAAAGGATGAATTGCTGGAGGGCATCATTCTGGAGTCCTAGTCTCGAGAAGGATCTTTTGTCTCACTAAGGAACTACCTGTGGATTGTGGGTGGCAGACAGCTACTGGAACATTGTGATTAAGGTCCATTCTGTAGATTTTGAGTGTGCAAGTGCTAGAAGGGAACTAAGTGCCAGAAGATGCTATATGGACTGGGACTGCTCTTACAGAGTCCTAGATATGCTAGCTATTCCCTGTTACCTCCAGGAAAAGTGGCATAGAGAAGTGCAGGAGGGGACTTCCTAGGTGCAGATTAATGCTTAAAAGGGGCAGACTCAGTTGGGGCAGTCAGGTGCTAAGATGTGCACAATTGCAGTAGTTAGGTGTAAGGAGGTGCATGAGTGCACTAGTTAGATGTAAGGGTATGCACGGTTGCAGCATCCTAAAAAGTAGAGTTATTTACAATTGTGTGCAGCCTGACAGTGGGTCTGTGACTTTCTCACCATTTCCTTTCTCTGTAATTGGCGGTTGGTTGGATGAACAGATGGGGGCCCCCTTTCTTAAAGCTGAATGAAACCGGCAGTAGGCAAGATGGTGAACATCTTGAGGGTTCTTCGGCAGGTCTAAGCGGTGGCAGCCTGGATCACCGATAATCATCTCAGGGTATTCACTGGAACGGCCGATTATCTAGCAAACTCTTCTCAGTCCAACTCCCTGGTCCAGTATGCTGCAGCGTCTGGCATAGCTCACTACAGAAGAAGCCTAGAACAGTACAGCATAGCAATTCTTCCTTCCCCTCTCCAATTGGTATGCTCCTCCAACTGCCACGATCCTTCCCGGGACTTTTCTTTTATATGACCCCTCCTACTCTCAGGTATCCCTGGGTTTTGTAGTTGTTTCCCAGTGATGGTTGCGGTGGCATAGATCCTCCTCCAAACTACATCTCCCAGAGTGCCACTGCCTAAGGTTAGTCACTGACTAAACAAGTCACATCCAGTACTGCCTTCTTGTGGAAGAAAAGAGTTCTGCAATCAATAACATTACCCTCTGTTACACTTACCCTACGTTCACATCTATGCACTTTGTTGTGCGTTTTCCATTTTGCACTGCAGTCTATTTAACATGGCTTCCTATGGTACACATTCACATCTATGCATTTGTCAGCAGGTGTGTTTTTGGAATGGGTCGGGGACTTTTTTCCCGCAGCAGATTGTGTTTTCACTTGAGTACACTGTGTATAGCTGGTTGCTAAGGAGAGGCCATCGCATCCTTAACAATTGCTAACAGCTGAATGTGAAAAAAGCATTGCAGGCAAAAAAACTAATCAGGAAAAAATGGCGTTGAGTCCCCCAAATCCATACCAGGCCCTTTGGGTCTGGTATAAATTTTGAGGGGAACCCCACGCCAAATTAAAAAAAAAATGGAGTGGGGCCCCCCTAAAATCCATACTAGACCCCTATCCGAGCATGCAGGTCAGGAAAGGGAGGGGAGGAGTGAGTGCCCCCCTCCTCCTGAACCATACCAGGTAACATGCCCTTAACATGGGGGGGGGGTGCTTTGGGGCAGGGGGCTCTGCCCCCTAACCCCAAAGCACCATGTTATTGGGGATAAGGAAAAAAAACGATCAAGGGGTTAATATGGCGCACAATGGAGGTAGCCGAGTACATATAACTAAAAATGGTGGGAGGAAGGGGGTGGGTTGGGGGTTCCTGAGAGGGGGAACTTGATGGTGGTAGTTAATGTTTCACAACAAGTTCGGGTATTAGTCCATGTAAGGATAAAATGATGCTGAATAAATGGAAGGCAGCCAGTCTATAAAAGCTAGAAGAAGCTCTGGAACAAATAAAAAAGAAAGAAGGACGGCGCCCTCTAAGTGCAGCATGTATGTTAAAAATATTTATTACAATAGATAAAAACACTCACATTTGAGTTGCTAAAAACCAGCATGTAAAGTAGTTTCATCCGCGTGCTCTCGGGGGATGTGGGTGTCACGGGCCAGTGGAGGGGTTCCTGGGATGTGAGTCCTGTAACCTGGGTCCTGGTAGCTATTCCAGTGGTGCCAAGGGTCCTCAGAGCCTCCGGGCGGCCAGGATGTCGGTCATGGATCCTCCGAGGAGCGCCGTGCTGACCTGCGTCTTCACTTCCGGGAGCGGGGTGAGCGGGGTGCTCAGCATAGCCTGATGAAGGAGCACGCATGCTCCGAACGCGAAGCACCGCCCGCCTCACCTCGCTCCCGGAAGTGAAGACTCAGGTCAGCACGGCGCTCCACGGAGGATCCATGACCGACATCCTGGCCGCCCGGAGGCTCTGAGGACCCTTGGCACCACTGGAATAGCTACCAGGACCCAGGTTACAGGACTCACATCCCAGGAACCCCTCCACTGGCCCGTGACACCCACATCCCCCGAGAGCACGCGGATGAAACTACTTTACATGCTGGTTTTTAGCAACTCAAATGTGAGTGTTTTTATCTATTGTAATAAATATTTTTAACATACATGCTGCACTTAGAGGGCGCCGTCCTTCTTTCTTTTTTATTGGGGATAAGGGCCTCTTCCCCACCACCCTGAGCTGTGGTTGTGGGGGTCTGAGAGAGGGGGGTTTATCAGAATCTAGAAATCCAGAAACCCCCCCCCCCCCATGTGAATGAGTATAGGTTACATAGTACCCCTACCCATTCACCAAAATAGCGTACAAAGTAAATAAACACAGTACACAAGTTTTTGACAATTCCTTTATTTAGAAAAATAAAAAACAATGCCCCCCCCCCATGTAGATCCATCATCAATCACGACACCCCCTGGATCCAAAAAAAGTTTAAAAAAATTAAAAGCTACACTCCCGGCGAACGCTCCCCACAGTCTGCCTGGCCCGTCATGTGACCTTTCTTAATTAGCTATGGGGTGGAACCACCTGGTGATGTCCCCTGGTGGAACCAACCCTTGTGACATCATCAACCGCTGCATGTTGTGCTGCAGACGTCAAAGAGGGGCGGTGCCACCAAGTGACTCATTGGTTGTTAAGGACGTGGCGGCCTGCTTCTTAGCAGCCAGCTATAAACAGTGTATTACAGTAAAATAAAAAAGTAAAACGGATCAAGAACGCACCAAAAACGCTTTAAAAAAGCATGTTCAAAAGCACGAAACCCACTGCAAAACGAGCCTAAAAAACGCATTAAGCGCAGAGCCCACGGATGTGAACCCAGGCTTAATAAACCAGAGCTAAGGAGCAAACAGCCTGATTTCACTTTACTGTTGTCCAGACAGCAAACGAGTATTTCCAATTGGATCCTAAGAGGTTATCGGCCCATACGCTCAGCTCTGTGTGCTACTGAGTGAGGCCTTTTGACAACCCACTCTAATGTTTTCCAGGCAACAGATGACATTTATAAAGTATATTAGGCTGAATACACTTGCAAGGTAGTTGGAGACAATTTCTAAATCCTAAAAGTATCGGAATGTAATTATCCTTCACGGAAAATTGAGTCTGCAGAAGATGTTCATGATTTTTTTTTTTTTTTTTTTAAAAGAGAAAATTCTGTATGAAGTCAGCAAGATTCTTTGCTCCTTTTGCCACACACGACCATGGGATTACTGCTTTAAAAGACAGGCAATGCCAGTAATATCCTGAGCGCAACACAGCAACAAGCCAATTCAGAGAGCAGCGATTCCGCCAAAGCCAGAGACAGCGGGTCCTTCATATACGGTATCTAGCTAGCTGCAGGTAGACAGTGAACACGGCCTAGGCGCACGCCTCAATTATTCACCTCTCTTTGAACTGCAGCGCTGCACATAGCGCTTGTTTTTTGTCATTCCATCTGCAGCATTATTTTTCACGGTTGGGGCTTTACAAAGACATCCTGCTTTCGTTCACAGCTCATAATATGAACCCGATCAAATAAAAAAAGGAAAAAAAAAAAAAATCAACAACAAATGTTATTTCAGCCAGCAGCCAAGCATACCTCGAACAAAAAATAATAGTATGGAATGTAGTTTACAGGGATATTCAACATTTTTTTTAAACAAAACAAAAATGTATAATAATATAAAAAAGGGGGGGGGGGGCATGCGGATTTGTGTGAAACAGAAGCAATGTAAGGTTGATGTAGTAATACTACATCAAGAAAGATAATCAAAAAGAAAAGAATCGGCTGGAATCAAACTTGAAAGCTTAACTCCACGTAAGAAAAATTTCCAGCACTAAAAAAAACTTTTGCTGTAGTGCCTATTCTTTTTTTCAGCAGTGTCTGAGGTCCGGAACTAGGTTTCGCTTATTTTTTTTTTTACATTTTTAGGAAAAAAATTGAGAAAAGCTACAAGAATACATTAAAGCAAACAAAATAAGCATGGGAACCCTGCAAAAAGGCATTAGTGCAAATAATATTATTTAAAAAAAAATGTTGCTGTTGATCTTTTTCTCAGCATGATCCGAAAGGAGACTCACTGATTCTATATGCAGAGCTGCTTTTGTCCGTTTTGAAACATTTTTATTAGTTTTTAAAAAAATGAAACCCTGAACTAAAAGAACAACACAAAAAATGGCAGAATTCAATGCAAGTAACGGGTAAAAAAAATCCTTCTCCCTACACTGTAAGAAACAGACCCATCACTACCTGGTCCAACACTGGTTTTGAAACATTTTTGTTAGTGTTTAGAAAATAAAAATGACAGATAAAAACTACAAGAATACAATAAAGCAGAAAATATAAGTACCCTGCGTATAGGGAATAAGGTAACCCTGCAAGTAGAAAATAAGAGAACCGTGAAAAATACAAATAAATGAAGCACTGGTTCTTTTTTGGATTGAAAAAAGGTAATTAAAAATATGCAGAGAACTGGGGTTACAACTATTAGGTATCAACCAAATTTCACCACTTATTTTTTGGTAAAACATTACAAAGAATTTGTGTAAATTGCAATTGTGTGTTATTTTTCTTTTCTTCAGCTCTAAAGTGATTCTAAAGGTCCAAAATATATATATATTTTTTTAAAATAATAAACATGTTATACTTACCTGCTTCTGTGTAATGGTTTTGCACAGAGCAGCCCCAATCCTCCTCTTCTTGGGTTCCCCACTGGTGTTCCTGCCAAGTGCTCCCATGGCAAGCCGTTTGCCTTTGAGGGCATTCATACATGCTCGCTCCCGAGCCAGCTCTGTGTGTCCATAAGACACACAGAGCACTGCTTGGCCCCGCCCCCTGCTCCATCTTCACCCGCTGCTGTGTCTGAGCTGTGTCTGAGCCAATGAGGGGAGAGAGAGAGTCAAGAGAGTCTCAGCTTTAGTGCACATTGCTGGATCGAAATCAGGCTCAGGCAAGTATAAAGCCTCGTACACACGATCGGATTTTCCGATGGGAAATGTGTAATGACAGGCTGTTGGCGGAAAATCCGACTGTTTGTATGCTCCATCGGACAATTGTTGTCGGATTTTTAGTGGACAAATGTTGGCTAGCAGGTTTTAAAATTTTCTGCGGACAAATGTCTGTTGTCGGATTTTCCAAGCGTGTGTACAGACAAAAGTCCAAAATACAGACACGCATGCTCGGAAGCAAGGACGAGCCAGAAGCAGTCGGTCTTGTAAACTAGCGTTCGTAATGGAGAATTAACATTCGTGACGTGGCAAATCATGAAATCTCGAAATGCAGCGCACAATTCTCTTCTTCTTTAATGGGATAATAATGAAGCTGCTTTGCTGGTGATACTGATGGAGTTATTGCAAACACTTTTTCAAGGCTTTTTTTTCTAGTGATATCAAGAAGAATATTATTATTATTATTTATTTATTTTTTGGGGGTAAGTTACCACAACACCATTATTCCGTAGTTTTTAAGATCAAAGATACAACTATGTTGGTGTCCCTTGTCAATTTTATATTGTATTTTTTTAAACGTAACTGCCTACTCCCAAACTGTCATTGGAAGTAAAACACATAGCCAAGTATTATTCTACACAATCTTTTTATTGTGCATTAGAAAAAGAAAACAAATAAAATTAGACATGCTATCTGCCAATAGAACTTAACCAAAAAGTGCATTCTATGCATCCAAAAATATAGAAAATATACCAAATCAAATCATTATTCAACCAAAAAAATAATGTCAAAGCAATAACTCCAAGGCCAATAATAAATAACACGTTATCTCCTCCGATTCCACAACATGTCTGGTTGAGGAACGGCCGTTCAGAAACAAACTGAAAAGCACGAAATGAAAAACGCAAAATGAAAAGCGCGAATCAACACTCACCAAACTTCTACTAACACAAAATTAGCAGAAGGAGCCCAAAGGGTGGCGCTAAAAAGCTGAAAAACCATGTAGTTCGTCACTACGTTTGTGATTGTTGGCCAACAATTGTGTGCCGTGTGTATGCAAGACAAGTTTGGGCCAACACCCTTCGGACAAAAGTCCACGGTTTTGTTGGCCAACAATCCGATCGGGTGTACAAGGCTTTAGCGTGGGGCTGCTTGCAGAATTTTCTTTACCTCATTTACTAAGCTTAAGAGCAACTGCACTTTGCAGAGTGGTCACTGTCTTCTTGCCTTTTTATTAAATCAATCCCAAAGTCTATAATGCCGCGTACACAGGACTGGACTTTACAGCATACTTTGCCCGGCAGACTTTTCGACTGACTTTACAGCGGACTTTCTGAATGAACGGACTTGCCTACACACGATCAACCAAAGTCCAATGGATTTGTACGTGATGACGTACGACCGGACTAAAACAAGGAAGTTCATAGCCAGTAGCCAATAGCTGCCCTAGCGTAGATTTTTGTCCGTCGGACTAACATACAGACGAGCGGACTTTTCGACCGGACTCGAGTCCGTCAGATAGATTTGAAACATGTTTCAAATCTAAGTCCGTCAAACTTTTGAGAAAACAAAGTCCACTGGAGCCCACACACGATCGAATTGTCTGACGAAATCTGGTACGCCGGACCAAGTATGCCGCAAAGTCCGATCGTGTGTACGCGGCATAAGTGTAAAGTTTCAAAATTTTTTTTTTGTTTGCTATGGATAGAGTAGGGAAGAGTAGGGAGGAGCAGAGGTCAACATCAGGTTGATCGCGGTCTACCTGTCATTCGCGGCCATGCTGGG
The DNA here is from genome assembly GCA_037952925.1 of Lithobates clamitans. Classification (NCBI taxonomy): domain Eukaryota; kingdom Metazoa; phylum Chordata; class Amphibia; order Anura; family Ranidae; genus Lithobates; species Lithobates clamitans. The sequence continues at coordinate 3,425,659 of JBBGZY010000648.1, forward strand.
GAATGGAGGATTTTGGAAGAATTCACCAATCCCTGGTCTTCCTAAGGTTGGGAACCACTGCTCTAGACAAACACATCAATCTTTGTTAAACTTTGGTTATTACATTCCTTTTGCATTAAAAAAATGATATGCACTTCATTTTTAATTTAGATGTGTTGTCATATTTATTAGATTACAGCCATTAACAAATTTTTTTTTTTTTTAAATCAAATAAATTAGACCAGATCTCATCCGAAGAAGATTTGTAATACCAATACAATACAATCCCAAATATAAGTTTACCTCTATGCAGCTTTAATTAAAGTGCCCAAGATAGGGTCTTATAGAATCCATGGCATTGCTTAGAACTTTTGGGTTGCCTTTTGTGAGTTTGGGTTCTTGTGTTTAGGATCCCTCTCAGCAAAGGTCCAGGTAACAAATGGCAATGAGGTGCATTTGGAAAGCAAAAAGAGCCCAACTGGAGGAAAGGCTATCGGGAGAAAGAATATAAATTCACCCACTTTTCTTGGTATGCTAGAAGGCCCACAACCTTTTAATGAAAGCGCCCTGGAGTGCCCCAGGTCTTTTATAAACCTAGTCATGGCTCTGCAGCTAACAAAGAGGGAAAATCCATGACATCACGTGAATGGACACAGTATATATTTTTTTATAAAGCTTGTAGGTTGACTAGGTTTTAAAGTGTATCGTAAGCCAAATCTTTTCTATTTTCTGGTGACCATTGACTCAAGGATAAAAAAGAAATTGAACATGCAATTTTGCAGCTGTCAATGGAACAAAAGGTGGGGGGGGGATCCCAACATGGGGACACCTGTTGTGATACTGATTATCCTTCAGTTTATAGAGACTCACTCATACTTCCTTTTGTGTCTCTGGCATTTGGATACAGAAAACAAACAAAAAAAAATAGCTTTAGCAGTCGTGTAACTATGTTAGATTGGGCTCCACAGTAAATCCGTTGAGTGGTTTCCCTGACCTTTCTAATGTCCATTCCTCTAGAGATGCAAAATGCTCATCGCTTAAATTGTAAAAATGTTCCCAAACTTTGTAGACTTTTGTTTTATCCAAATATATTTGCCAAATGCTATTGCTACCTAGATAATTTACTGTACAGCCAGGCCTCTCTTTGACCCCGGTGAGAAATTTGCCCTATGTACTTGTCCTGATGACCATTGAATCTTAGACACTGATCAGAAACCCAGACATTTAAAGTTGTCCTCAAAACTCAAAGGCAAAATTGTATAATAGGGATGCTCGTTATGGTGACAACTGTCAAAGTTCCCTTAAATTTTTGGAGATTTCCTCTTACTTTTTGTTTTCTCTTTGGAACAGGAAGTGAAGGGAAAGCTCCCTAAATGGGACACATCAACAGTAAATCAACCCCTATGTGTCACTGATCTTTCAGAAGGGTTTTTGAGGAATGTCGAGCACCCTAATGCCCCGTACACACGGTCGGATTTTCCGATGGAAAATGTCCGATCGGAGCGTGTTGTCGGAAATTCCGACCGTGTGTGGGCTCCATCGGACATTTTCCATCGGATTTTCCGACACACAAAGTTGGAGAGCAGGAGATAAAATTTTCCGACAACAAAATCCGTTGTCGGAAATTCCGATCGTGTGTACACAAATCCGACGGACAAAGTGCCACACATGCTCAGAATAAATAAAGAGATGAAAGCTATTGGCCACTGCCCCGTTTATAGTCCCGACGTACGTGTTTTATGTAACCGCGCTCAGAATGATCGGATTTTCCGACAACTTTGTGTGACCGTGTGTATGCAAGACAAGTTTGAGCCAACATCCGTCGGAAAAAATCCTAGGATTTTGTTGTCGGAATGTCCGAACAAAGTCCGACCGTGTGTACGGGGCATAAATCTTGTGAGAAGTCAAGGGGGTTTACTAAAACTGGAGGGTGCAAAATCTGGTGCAGCTCTGCATAGAAACCAATCAGCTTCCAGGTTTTATTGCCAAAGCTTAATTGAACAGGCTGAAGTTAGAAGCTGATTGGCTACCAGGCACAGCTGCACCAGATTTTGAGTGCTCCAGTTTTAGTAACTCTACCCCAATCTGTCTATTTCAAGAGAACCTTCTCATGAGTTTTGGGCTGCTCTATATTTCCTAGGATCTCGTCTGAAGGTTTGTGAGATCACACTTCCCTTGGGGACACAAGTAAGTATTTTTCTTTACAGGTATCTATTGCACATACATGGGGGGTGTATTTAAAAAAAAAAATATTGCATAGCTGTTCGTCTATTGAAACTGCATGTAGATTTGTTCTGTGTGAATGAGGCAAACATTTTTCTCAGGCTATATTCTCTACAGATTGAATACTATCTATTTTAACCGCTTGTCGACCAGCCGCCATCATTATACTGCAGCAGGTCGGCACGATCCCGCGAACCATCGTATCTATACGTCGGCTCGCAGGATCGGGATAGCAGGCGCGTGCACGCCTGCTGCACTGTGGGGGTGCCGATGCTCATGGTCGCGATGACTGCCGGCCATGAGCGATCACGGTCACGAGATCGCACACAAATCCCTGTTCTGTTCTGTGAGGAGTGAAAGATTGTGAGTTCCTAATAGCTAGGAACCACAATCTATCATCCCCTCTAGTCAGTCCCCTCCCCCTACAGTTAGAACACACACTAGGGAACACAGTTAACCCCTTGATCGCCCCCTAGTGTTAACCCCTTCCCTGGCAGTGACATTTTTACAGTATTCAGTGCATTTTTATAGCACTGATTGCTGTATAAATGCCAATGGTCCCATAAATGTGTCAAAAGTGTCCGATGTGGCCGCCATAATGTCGCAGTACCGATAACAATCGCAGATCGCCGCCATTACTAGTAAAAAAAATAATAATAAAAATGCTATAAATCTATCCCCTATTTTGTAGACGCTATAACTTTTGCGCAAACCAATCCATAAACGCTTATTGCGATTTTTTTTTTTTTTTACCAAAAACATGTAGAAGAATACATATCGGCCTAAACCGAGAAAAAAATTGCTTTGAAAAAAAAAATGGAAATATTTATTATAGCAAAAAGTACAAAATATTGTGTTTTTTTTCTCAAAATTGTCGCTCTTTTTTTGTTTAAAGCGCAAAAAATAAAAACCGCAGAGGCGATCAAATACCACCAAAAAAAAGCTCTCTTTGTGGGAAAAAAAGGACGTCAATTTTGTTTGGGTGCGGCGTCGCACGACCGCGCAAATTGTCAGTTAAAGCGACGCAACGCCGAATCGCAAAAAATGTCCCGGTCATTCAGCAGCCAAATCTTCCGGGGCTGAAGTGGTTAAAAATTGAATAATACATAATAAAAAATACTGTGTTACGGCCACTAAAGGGTGCCCAGTATCATAGAAAAAAAAGTATGCCCCTCAGCCCCATCTAATGGTCATAATGTGATATTTTCTCTATTCCTGTTGCTTTGTTTCAAAGAATAACTTTCAATCAGCAGAGAATTTAGCCTGAGAACATTACATTTTGCTGCAGAATAGATTACTTGCAGTTTCAATGGACCAACAGCTATGCAAATTGTTTTATAAATACGTCCCAAAGAGCTAGCGACTTTTACAGAGAGAGGGAGCCCTGACATTATAAGCGGACCTTGCATTTTACTGCAAGGGCTGCTTATACTGGAGAACCTCTTAAAATACAACCAGATCATCTAGAGGTTTACCTTATGACTAAGCTACTAACCTACCCATCAGGAATTTCCTGAAAACCTACACTTTGTACAGTCTCTCAGGACTGCAGTTGAAAAACACTGATCCTGAATAGTAGATACACTAGCTTAAATATATATTATTTAGCTTTCAATATCTTTAAATAGAACAACACAAAGTACTGATTGCGGCGCTGGTCCTGAAGGGAAAGTGAGTCTCTGGTAATTGCCGATAGCGTTAAATGTTATTTGAAAGAACCTGGGGAGATTTTGAAAGCTAAGTGATGAACTATTATATTGTAGCACAAAGGGAGTAACTGGCAAAACCTATATTTTAACGACACTGTTCCTACATTTTAAGGACCCTCTTTAATAATTACAGACTTGACATTCCACCACTAAATGCGTTTTTTTCCCCTTTTATTTATTTTATTTTTTTCCATTTTTTTAATTATTGTTATTATTATGCTTTGTTCATAAAGTTCCAACATATACTGCAGGGAAGTACAATGGAGAAGTAAGTCAATGAAAAGTTGACAGCTAAATTCATCTCTTTATACTAAACTTCTGGTTACGCTCGCGGTAGGCAAGCGGCGACAGAACTACAAGCCTCAGCATGCTTGTAGGAGCAGGGGGCCTAATGAATTCAAACAATTTAAAAAGTCCGGTAAAAGTAAAACAGGTTGCTAAAATCTTTCATACCCGGAGAAAATAGACAATATGAAAACGTAATTGCTTTTGGAAAGTGTGATATACACTTATCTGCCAGGTTTGGCTAAAATCCTATCCGGTCTTCAATTATATACATATGAAGCGGCGCCCCCTGTAGGAGCCGCTGAGTGTAGTGGCCCACCTGTCACCCTGCCCGGTCTGGCATTCACTTCCCAGACACTCCAAGACAATGAACAGTCCGTTGGCTTTGTTTTGATGTTTTATTGAGGGAATTTAACTTGGAATGGGGTATGGGAAATATGGCATGCCCAGTAGAATAATAGCAAAGTTGCTAGGGACAACTATGTAGACTCTCCAGACTCCTCCTGCACAACTCTTGCTTGCAGACTATTGCTCTCTCTCTCTCTAGAAGCAGCTAGCACATGGTTAGACCTGACACTGGCTCAGCCAGGCCTTAGGAATTTGCCCTTTGCAGGCAGGGACCCCAGGCCCCTATAGTGTAGCAGAAAATATGGAAAATGTCCTTAGTGCTAGCTGTCTGTCTGGTGGACTACTGCTCCCAGTCAGTCCTCTTCAGGCCCTGCCAGCCCTCCTAGCTGCAGCTGCTCAACTTCACTGCCCATGGCATTGCAATCATCACTACTGGCTCCACACCCAGCTCTGACTGTTTCCTCTCAGTCCTCTCTGGCATGCCTCTCCAGTTCTCCCGACTCACCAGCCCTCTTGGCTGTAACCGGTGGTTCCCTCCTGAAGACTTGGCCGGCAGTACTAGCTCCTGCTGCCCTCTTTGACTGCCTCCTGTTCGGATCCTTCATGCTTTCTTGAAGGGCTCCATCCTGCACCCAAGTCCCAGGCCCAAGGTATCCCCCTCCCCCCAGACAGGGGAGCTCCCTCAAAGGCCCCGACAGCCTAGTACTCCATCCTCAGTTATTTCACCCGACAACTCCTCCCCAGCTGGGCTGACCCTGGGTGTTTTAAGGAGGCCTGCCCTCTGCCAATCCTAGTTGGGGATTGGTCAGGGCTCCCTCAGACACCCCAGACAGCTCCACCTCTCTTCCCCTCCTCCTCTTTTAGAAGCCTCTAGAAGAAAGAGGTAGGTAACAGTGAGGTGATGCTGTCTGTGAGTCATAGCTGCTACTCTGAGCCACTCTAAGCCCACTCAAACCAAAACTAACAGACTAGGCCTGCCTAAATTTACCTACACTTATCAAAAAGACACCTACTCTAGCACCTACCTAGGTAGAGGGTGCTACACATACAAAAGAGGGGGCTATGACTATGCAGAATAAAGAGGGGGCTATGTGGAATAAATAAAGGGCTATGGCTATTCAGAATAATTAAGGGGTTATGGCAATGCAGAATAAAGAAGGGGTTATGGCTCCAGTGCTGTCTGTACCACCCTCATAGGAACACCCATAATTTGGGCTTCTGCCTGGGGTGTAGCTACAGCCAGCATAAACAGAAATAAATATTACAATTTTTTTATAAACCACAGGAGAGATTTTAATGGTGACAAGTGTTATATGAATGGTGTCTCCTGTGGGATTTAAAGCCCAACTCCAGCTAGAAAAAAAAAGAACCTTTGCAGTGGGGCTGTGCACTGTAAGGCTCCATTCACATGTTCATATACAAGCGCTCCCATTCGTGATTTTGTTGAGTGATTTGCATGCAATTTCGCATGTTGCATAGGACCAGCCCGGTCACCCTACACGCTTTTGTCACCCAAAAAGAAGCTCGTGCTTCTTTTAAGGTGATGAGTTTTACCTGATTTTGAAAGGCGCTGTTTGCCTCAATTACTGCTTGATCCTGTTGGGTGACAATGGCAGCAGAATCGTATTGCATTTGGGATGCCATTAAGGGATAATGGTTCCACTAGATATAAATAGGCAATTAACCCTTGCAGTACGTGCACAGCCCCATTGCAAGGGATCATTTATTTTTGCCTGGAGTTGGGCTTTAACAAGCCCTAATCTGACTAGCGATTACAGTCAAGTTACAACGATAAATTCTGTAAATGTACAGAAACTGCACTCATGCCAAAACCATACCCGCCCATGTGATATAAACATAGTACATACAATATAAACAAAATCAGAGCTGTGCCTAGACCATATAAAACATTATAAAACATGAATAAGTGATCCACGTGAACGAAGTGGGTGAACAACACCAACAGCAATCAACCTCTGTAGTGTGAAACCTCCACCTCTAATATAGGGAGTGCTTACCGGATATTATGGACCGCCTGTTTCTAGAAAAGTCACATAGGCAATGATCAAAGTCACCAAAGTGGTCCTTCAGATGTTAACATTGATCTGCTCCTATAGGGAATGCACTGCCGGTTCTCTTCCCAGCAAGGCTCCACATGAACCGTGGACAGTAATATAGAAAGAAAAAATGCTTCGATTGTATAAAATCTTTAGGTTGATTTATTTAAAGGTAAAATTACACTTGCATACGTATGTAGATAAAACAACAGAAATATACAATGACTTGCCGGCAAACGACTCAAACCCGCACGTCAGCACATAGCACCGCCCTATATGTTTTGTCATAAATGACGTCTTATGGGGCGCTAAGAGATAGTGGTTCCACACATGTGCAAACCACCTGTAGTAACCAGCAATATCTGTAAAAAGTTAGTAGAATCAGAAGGCTGCCACAAAGATAGTAAAAAGACAAGAAACAAGGAGAGTTCTTAAATATTACTGAGAACATGAAAAACACACACAGCAAGTTTGTCATGTTAAGAAAAAGTTTTGCAAAAAAGACGATTTTGCATTTTAAGACCCTGTGGGCCCTGTGGGTTACCGCACTTTGTCCGTTGTATGTATCAAATTCCTAATCATCTCTGCTTTTATTGTGAATTTCTTTGCAGGAAAATGTATTTCATCTAAAGTGATTTCTTTTTCTTTAGTGCTGTGATGGGGAAAGAAAAAAGTTTTTATTTTTTTTTCCTTTCCCCACAAAGTGATTCTTGTATCTAATTAAATGATAAAAGAGACTACTAAATATTCTCTATTTATTAATTCTGAGATTTGTAAAACACTTCCTGTATGTTCCAGGGTGCAGCTGCTGGAGGGCAAGAGACAGAGGAGACACGGCGCTGAAGCTGAGTCTCAGTAGAGGACATTCGACATCATCTGTATCCAAGCTCTGCAGGGCAATAAGAGGCATCAAACTCGCTTGCACTGAATATTACCAGCGTGCTAGGGATCCACTAGTGGGAATTGTTTCCAGGCAAAGCTCAATATTAACTATTCATAATGGGTTTTAAGAAGTGCATTGCTTTTTAAATACACAGATAAAACAACTCTAATCAACGAGCTTTGCTTTGAACAAGACAGATCAGTTTCAATTTATAATGCGAATGTATCGGCAGGATGGAGTTGAAAATGTTAGGCTGATATTACAGCTCTCTGCTTGCTATCAGGATGTAACTGTAATCTAATTACTCTCTGTGCAAATACACATGACATACACTTGTTTGCTTGGCAATGTTGTTTTCTTTTTTTGAATTAATGCTGACCAGAGACTGTGTGACTTTCACAAGGGATGAGATCTGAGCTTAATTTCATGTATCCATATGAGGAATCAAAGGGCTCTCTTTATAAAGAAAAAATTGCATGGCAATTTGTCCAAAAACATTCATTTCTTGCAAATGGAACAAAAACAAATGTTATTAGGCTATTTCCTGTGCTGGTTCAATGCTTTTTTATTGATTTAAAACTGAAAATAACTAATTTGGCTTCTGGAGTGTGCTAAGTGTCATAGGAATTTCCTATCATTTCCAGTGCTAGTCGAATGTATTTCTGTTTTAAAATGAAAAATACTGTATTTGGTGACTAGGTGGCGCTAAGTACCATCAGCATTTCCTATAATCCTTTGTACCATCTTTGTGCCAAATGCAGTGTTTCCTTTTTTTTTTTTTTTTTTTGCAAAATGTTTCTTGTTATTTTTGTAAAATACAAAAAAATAATACAAAAAAGAACAAAAAAATGTTGGTGCTGCCTGATCACAATATCAGTATAAATAGCATGTAACCATTGTAGATGTTATGGTTATGTTAGATGGTTAACCCACAAGCTAAAGTTCAGTAATCAAGGTAATGCTGACAAAGTGACAACATTAATTGTAATCAATAGAGACATTACAACTTTTCTTGGTCTAACTGTGGATGAAATGTCTCCCAAAATGAGAGTAATGCCGCGTACACACGGTCGGACTTTTCGTCTACAAAAGTCAGACGGACTAAAGCTGGCTGACAATCCGATCATGTGAGGGCTTCCCCGGACTTTCAGCGGACTTTCAGCGGACTTTTCCAGCCTCAAATCTGACGGACTTTAGATTTGAAACATGCTTCAAATCTTTACGTCGTAACTACGCCGGACCCAGAGATCCGCTCGTCTGTGTGCTAGTCCGACGGGCAAAAAGCCACGCTAGAGCAGCTATTGGCTACTGGCTATCAACTTCCTTATTTTAGTCCGGTGTACGTCATCACGTACGAATCCGTCGGACTTTTGTGTGATCGTATGTAGGCAAGTCCGCTCGTAAGAAAGTCTGCCGCAAGTCCGCCAAAAGTCCGCCAAAAGTCCGCCAAAAGTCTGTCGAAAGTCTGTCGGACTTTTGTAGACGAAAAGTCCGACCGTGTGTACGCGGAATTAGTTATTATTTCAAAGTATACCAAGAATATGTCCAAAAAGAAATGTAGACGGCAAGTCCAGAAACCAAATATAAAGTCTTTATTGCTACTTGTAGGTCAGGATTAAAAAAACAGTTTACAGCTTTACAGCTTCCACAAAATCAAAATAAAAGAAACCAATAGTAAACTAAAAATATTTGGGTAGAAAATCCTGTGTTTTCGCTCTTAGGAAGTGCAACAGGAAGATTATAGGGCAGTGATGGCGAACCTTGGCACCCCAGATGTTTTGGAACTACATTTCCCATGATGCTCATGCACTCACTGCAGTGTAGATGAGCATCATGGAAAATGTAGTTCCAAAACATCTGGGGTGCCAAAGTTCGCCATCACTGTTATAGGGGATGTTTTTTACTTGAGCTTCAATCTGAGTTGGAAAGGTTAGCCTTTGGTGTCATTAAAAGTGAAATTTCGGAAGCTGATAAAGTATGTTCCATAAAAAGTTTCCACCTGTCGAAGAAACGTTTAGTAGGGCCAAAGAATTGGACTACAGTATCCAATTTCTCTATATACATCAAAGATTTCAGTTCTTTCTTCACCATAGTGACATTTGGAGATGATGGTGATGTCCAAGAATTTAGTGTAACTCTTCAGGCCATAAGTAGACATAGTAAAATCCATAGAAAAATTGATGTTCATCAAGAAGGTAAGGATAAATCGCTGTTTTCAAAGTACCTAAATAAGTAGAGTAGAGGGGTGTTTTCCTTTTTTAATCAATTTGCATCTGCAGCTCTACTGTCTAATTGTGAATCCCTGTGCCTCCTTTGTAATCTTCTTTTTTAGGCCCCTTTCACACTTATGCGATTTCAAAGTCGCGTGATTTTACTGCAATTTTGCGGCCACGATTTTGCTGCGATTTTACGGCGATTTTGCCATGATTTGGGATCAGTACTACTTTGTACGACTTTGCCACAACTTTGGCATTAACCATTCTCAGCTTGTATTTACAAAGTCGTACTGAATTTGTGTCTATATTATTCAGGTACGATTTGCATGCTACTTGAGGGTTTAACATTGATGTCTATGGACATCAACTCGCATGGAAGTTGGACCAAAGTAGTGCAGGGACTACTTTGAAGTCGGCACAACTTAAAGTCGTGCCAATATGAATGGTAGCCATTGAAAATCATGGAGAATGACTTGTCATACGATTTTGCAGTACAAAATCATGGGACAAGTCGTATAAGTGTGAAAGGGGCCTTAGTGAAAACAAAGCCGCCAGCCTGCAGACTATTATCTTGGATCAGAGGAGCAAGAGTACAGTTGTACCTGTCGGCTTGCATTGTGAATGACCAAGCTGGAGAGCAGTGCTGTAATTCACAAAAATACAAGCCAAGAAAAGTACACTCCACCTACTACACTTGATAGGCTGGGATGTGTTGTTGTGGGCTTATGTTTCAGCGAATGACAATGTTGCTTTCGGTGACAAAGCCAGCTTATAATTCAGCAATGTATTGTCACAAAGATGATATAGAAAGCCCCCACACTGTGGCATCTAGTTATTAAAAATACTACATGGGGTCCTGCTTGATATTCCAACCAGACCCTTATCCAAGCATCCTGTCTTGGTGGTCAAAAATGGGTGGCCCCCTTTCTTATACCATAGCAGGCAACATGCCTTTTAACTTCGAATGGTGTACCTTGCAAGGGGAGCACTACTTGCAAAGCACCATTTTCCCAAAGTTAAAGGCTTCTGTGTGCCCCAAAAAGGAGGTGAGGGTAATAGTAAAATAGAACGGGCTTGTGGTGGAATCTTGAAGTCCCCTTTATAAAAGGGGGGCAACCTGATATCCATACCTTCCCAGTGGAACGAGAACAGAGGTACATAAGTACACATTTACGATAAAGTTTTAATATCCCCTAGAAGTTCTGAGTCAACCATGGAATCCTTTGATATATACATTGAATAAGTTGTCCAGGGAGGTCATCTAAATCGATCACAATGACCCATCACCCTCCACCTTCCTTCCCATCGGTACACAACGTGACAGATTCCCAGCTGTGATAATTTACCACCAGGAATCCAAGGTTACATTATTGACCAAACATTGTCAATGACATTAGCCAGGATTCCTGGTGGTATTGCCACAGATGGAAATCTACCAGTAGTGTGGGGCATATAATCCACCCGAATCCCATCACAATTTAATTTAATGTTCAGATTCGGTTTGAGGCCTTTTGCAGATTTTCACCCTGTTCAGCTAAACTGCTGACTAATTACGAGCTTGGGTTTGGCTCCAGGCAGAGCTGGTGCAAGAATTGTTGACACCCTAGGCGGAACCTCATTTTGCTGCTCCCCCCCCCTGGCTCCACTCCTTTTTCCTTGCCATGTAAACCCCACCTTTTTATTGAAGTGCCCTTTAAATGCAGCCCAGCAGCGCCCATCAAATGCAGCCCCACCAGCGCCCATCAAATGCAGCCTCACCAGCGCCCATCAAATGCAGCCTCACCAGCGCCCATCAAATGCAGCCTCACCAGCGCCCATCAAATGCAACCTCACCAGCACCCATCATTGCAGCCTCGCCAGCGCCCATCAAATGCAGCCTCACTAGCGCCTATCCTGCAGCCTTACCAGCGCTCATCATATGCAGCCTCACCAGCGCCCATCAAATGCAGCCTCACTAGCGCCCATCAATGCAGCCTTACCAGCGCCCATCATATGCAGCCTCACCAGCGCCCATCAAATGTAGCCTCACCAGTGTCCATCAAATGTAGCCTCACCAGTGTCCATCAAATGCAGCCTACCAGCACCCATCAATGCAGCCTACCAGCACCCATCAATGCAGCCTACCAGTGCCCATCAATTAATGTTTGCTTGTTTCCATTCATTCTGAAGTCGGGACACAGACACAGTCCTCTGCCGCCACTGCGCCTCTGACAGGCGGCTGCCTGCTGATGCTGAGACTTAATTTCTTGCTGCAGAGAGAAGAAAGTAGGAACACCAGTGGCTGGGCACCCTAGGCAGCAGGGCTGCCTAGTTTGCCTAGTGGTAGCACCGGCCCTGGCTCCAGGTTCAGTCTAGACCCATGTTCGGCTGAAGCCAAAAGTCAGCTTTCATTTTCATACCAATGAGCTGCAATTGGGGGATTCCCTACCCTACAGCTTCTCCTACACAAATTGGCATTGATGCCCATGGTGTAACACCATTGACCTATTATAGCCACTTGGCCATAGTAGGCCAATATCATTGATTGACCTAATGTGGCCATATTAGATCAATGATGTCACAAGGATCCTTGCTTCTTGTGTATACACAAAGCTGCGGGGTGGGGAATACCCCACCCACAGCTCATTGACTTTGCACTGACAGCTGCCCTCCGGGTTCTGCAAACCCAAGCTCATCCCTACTGCTAATAAATTAAACATAAATGTGTTTGAGCAACACTACTAATGAACAGGAATGAGAAGATGGCTCTTGATTGCCGAAATATTGCATGTAGTGCTGTTTAGAGGATCACATCCCAGTGCTCCTGTAACATACCTCTGCAAATGCAGTTCAACAGCTGTACTGTTCTTTTAGCTCCAATGTACTGTATGAATGTTAAACGGCTCCTAAATATAATTGTGAAAAACAAGTTCTTGTGGAAGGAATAATATTTTCTACATCTAACCTCACACAAAATCAGCATTAAATTGAGTGACAGGTCCTCTTTTGTGGGTTTGAGTCAGCACTCAGCTTTATCTACAACTCCCAGCAGCTTATCTTGGCCTGGCCACAACTTTTAACTCCTTAATGACCGGGGTGTCTCATGACTTTGTCACCAGACGGATCCCATAACCTCGTTTTTTTTTTTTCTCATTCAGATGGCTTTCATTTTTTGGCATGGTGAAATGCTGCCTGTCCATTTGGCAATATTGTTGGCAGCTTTGGAAGCTTTCCATCAGCTTTCAATATAAAGTTAAAAAAAAAAAAAAACGTAATTTACAGTCTACAGCAATCTGCTTCTCTCAGTTTAATTGTGTTGCACTTTCAAGCAATCAGTGATTGATATTGGGGTAGATATTGATTAAAAAATGCCTAAAGTTTTCATTGAAGCTTTCAAGTCTTTAAACTCCCACCATTTTTTTTTTACTTTTGGATAAAATGGGAACGAGTTTGGGTTTTTATTTCTGTCTTTGACCCCATATAGCAAAAGCCCTCACTTTCTGAAGTAGTGACCCCCACGGCAGAAAGTCACATACATTAATAAAACATTGTCCAAAGTCCTAGGGTCTGATTCACACTACAACTCAGCACAATCATTTTCGTGTTCTAAGCCCTTACAGCAAAAAGCTGATGTAAAAGGGCCATAAGTCTTCTCGGTTGTGCTAAAAATGTGTTTTTGATTGGAGAGATTTCCCATCACTTCCTGTCCTCCTGATAGGAAGTCAGGGGAGATCTCCCCAAAAGGAACACAGAAGGCAAGAAAAACCCGAAAGAGTCTTCTCCTCTATCCAAACTTTAAGTAGACCTTTACTCTGCTTTGCTGCTTTATCCAATTTTGCCCCATTTGTTCCTCTTTTATCACATTCACAAATACTTTTTATTCTTTATTTTTTTATAAATACTTTTTTTTTTTTAAATGAAAAAACTGGATCTTCTACCTTTTTTACCTAGGCAAGAATGATGTAGTCCCGGTTGCCTGCAGCCTCCTGAAATACTTTACATCACACACCCAAGAGGCTTGGGGTCAATGTACACCATGTTGCCAAGCACTGCATTGTGTCATCAACAGGTCAGCTGCAATAATCAGAAAGAAACAGCCGGCTCCTGATGAAATAAAAAGAGCACATGGCGGCAAGGGACCCAGCGTATGTCAGTGGTGCAGTGGATTATATCAGACTATGATGGATTTGCTGGGTGCAGGTATGATTTTTAAGATAATCCAGCAGACACGGCAAGAAGGAAAAGAAAAAAAAAAAAGCAAGGAGAAACAGAAGTTCCTCGGGATAACACATTTTATCCAAAGTTGAAACTTCATTACTTGCTTATTGGAAACCAGGAGATTGAATGTTAAAGGAAGTCTTCCGAAACAGCCAAGTCCAAGGGAAGGATAAGAAGGGCACAACACTGGGATCAGGAGGGCACAGTACAGGTTCCGGGACGGTGCCCTAAACACGACCATCTCAGCACGGCTTAGTAAAAAGCGTGACTGTCCCGGAAAATCCGGGACGGTTGGCAAGTATGATGTTATGCAAGATTATTAGGGGGTTCCAATGCACATGGGGCCCTTGGGCAGTGCCTAGGAGTGCCCATGCATTAGGGTGGCCCTGCTGTTGATATGTTAAGCTCTTCAGTAATACTCAAAGATTGCTAAAAGCTTGTTTAAAGCTACAGCCAACACTCTAAACACAATCTGTCTACATCACTTCTAGTCTATGGTGATTCAATACACAAAGCATGGTGCCTAAAGCAGGGCTCAAAATTTCAAGTCCTGAGCTACTAGCCAGACCTTAAGGGTTACTCGCCACCAGTTGCCCCACCCAACCCCTACCCTGCCCTGCCCCTAATTCTACCCTCTCATGAAATGACACTGTTAAATGTTTTATGCAGAATTAAGTTACAAAAATAAATATTAACAACTTAAACAATATTAACATTAAGCATATCAGTTCCCATCAGTGTAGCCTCATCAGTGCCCAATAAGTGAAGCCCCATCAGTGCAGCATACCAGTGCTGCCTTATCAGTGCAGGTTCATCAGTGCCCATCAGTGCCACCTCATGAGTGGCCATCAGTGCTGCCTATTAGTGCCCATCAGTGCAGCATATCAGTGCCCATCAATGAAGCATATCAGTGCAGCCCCATCAGTGTAGCTCATCAGTGGCCATCAGTGCAGCTTCATCAGTGGTCATCAGTGCCACCTCATCAGTGGCCATTAGTGTCTCCTCATCAGTGGCCACCAGTGCAGCCTATTAGTGCCCATCAGTGCAGCATATCAGTGCCCATCAATGAAGCATATCAGTGCAGCCCCATCAGTGCAGCTTATCAGTGCCACTTCATCAGTGGCCATCAGTGCAGCTTCATCAGTGGTCACCGGTGCAGCCTATCAGTGCCCATCAGTGCAGCTTATCAGTGGCAATCAGTACCGCCTCATCAGTGGCCATCAGTGTTGCCTCATCAGTGGCCATAAGTGCAGCCTATTAGTGCCCATCTGTGCAGCATATCAGTGCAGCCCCATCAGTGCAACCTCATCAGTGGCCATAAGTAAATCTTCATCAGTCGCCATCAGTGCAGCCTATTAGCATTCTACCGATGAGGTGGTTTTTATTTGGTCACAATTTTTCTTCCATTCCTAATGAAAATAGTGTCCAAACAAAGGTAAGTATCAATGTTCCATGTTTTAGGAGCCACCACAAGTGATATGACCACCCAATAACCTTCACCTCCATGCACACAAGAGGCTCTTACCAGAATAATGTGACCATCAGATTATTAATGGTCAAAAGCGCATGAAGAGTTAATAGTCCCATTGAATGTTACACCAATCAGTAATAATCAGGGAAAGGTATTCAAACACTGCTTGCAATAATCATATATAAAGCAAGAGGACTCTCATAGTGTAATATAGTTAAAAACCTTCACATTTAAAAAATTGCACACTCACATATATAAAAAGCCAGGCACGACTGTATTGCGTTTACATGTATCTGATCAGGAAAGACTCCTTTCGGTCCGACCTCCAGCAAAAGCATGCGTGATGACATCCATTAGCCCCGCCCAATGGGGGAAAGCTGCAGTGTCAGCCTAAGTTTAGAACATTAGGCAGTATTTGGGGGGGTTTAGCAAAACTGGTGCACATAGAATCTGGTGCGGCTGTGCATAGTAACCAATCAGCTTCTAACTTCAGCTTGTTCAATGGGACCTTCCTCCATACATATACCGTGATCATGTGGCAGATCATGTACCTATTAGACACTCCCATGTCTGGGGCGGGCACGCGTGCAGCCGGAGACCCGCTCCCACTGTGATCACACACAGCGGAAGCCCAGCGGTGGGTACCCCGGTCTCGATGTCTGCCGGCACCCACCGATTATTCAGTACATAGGCAGAACGGCGGTGTGCCTATGTAAACAAGGCAGATTGCCGTTCTGTAACTAGGAAAGACATGGATCCTGTATTCTTGCAAAGCAGGGACATGAATCTTTGCCTTCCCCTTGTAAAAACACCTCCCATACAGTACACAAACACTGGCTAGGAACACATTTAACCATTTCATTCCCCCTGATGTTAACCCCTTCCCAGCCAGTGTCATTAGTACAGTGACAGTGCATATTTTTAGCACTGATCACTGTATTGGTGTCACTGGTCCCCAAAAGTGTCAAAAGTGTCAGTTAGTGTCCAATTTGCCTGCCGCAATATCGCAGTCCCGCTATAAGTCGCTGATCAATGCCATTACTAGTAAAAAATGTGTAAATAAAAATATCCCATAGTTTGTGGACGCTAACTTTTGCACGAACCAATCCATATACGCTTCTTGGGGGGGGGGGGGTTTACCAAAAATATGTAGCAGAATACATATTGGTCTAAATTGATGAAGAAATTAGATTTTTTCAATGTTTTTATTGAATATGTTTTATAGCAGAAAGTAAAAAATATACATATATTTTTTTTTTTCAAAATTGTCTGTCTTTGTTGTTTAAAACACAAAAAATGAAAACCGCAGAGGTGATCAAATACCACCAAAAGAAAGCTTTATTTGTGGAAAAAAAGGACACGCAATTGTCAGTTAAAGTAACACAGTTCTGTATCGCAAAAAATGGCCTGGTCATGAAGGGGGGTAAATCCTTTGTAGGGAAGTGGTTAAGCTTTGACAATAAAACCTAGAAGCTGATTGGTTACTAAGCACAGCTGCACCAGATTCTAAATCTACCAGTTTTAGTAAATCTTTCCCTGTGCTACATAAAATGAAATTCCTAGTGCAGATGATGCCTAAAATCTTCCTTGTACAGTATCTTAGCGCAGACATCTGAGAAAATCAGTGAGCCAATCCCAGAAGCAGGAAATGCATCTCAAGCTTGACATATTGCATTGAATTTTTAGGAAATGCTTTGCAAAATTACAGCGGCTTCAGATTGGAAAGATGATTTTTAATAATCTTAATTTCCAAAATGGTATGTGGAACAAGTTTACATGCTATATATATATATATATTTATATATATATATATTTTTAACCAAAAGCAGAGTTCTTCAACCCTTACTTTGCCTTCCTCCAACCTGGACAGCTCCATGCTCATCATCACCCTTGCGCTAATCCCCACCACTTCTTCGGCATCCAATATCTTCTCTGTTTGGCCATTGGGTGGCCTCTCCTGTGTATGTGCAGGAGTTGCATTGTGCTTGCAGCCAGCTCGATTTTTGGCATCTTACAAATGCAGAGAGTGGACCGAGGGTGTATACTGCACTGCGCAAAAAAAAAGATTAAGAGATTAAAATAACTTTTTGGCAAAAGAGACATACACTATATTGTCAAAAGTATTGGGACAGCTGCCTTTACGCACATATGAACTTAAATGACATCCCAGTCTTAGTCCGTAGGGTTCAATATTGAGTTGGCCCACCCTTTGCAGCTATAACATGTTTAACTCTTCTGGGAAGGCTATCCACAAGGTTTAGGAGTGTGTCTATGTGCAGGCCAGTCAAGTTCCTTCACCCCAAACTCACTCATCCATGTCTTTATAGAACTTGCTTTGTGCACTGGTCCAAATCATTGGGTGGAGGGGGGATTATGGTGTGGGTTTGTTTTTCAGGGGTTGGGCTTGGCCCCTTAGTTCCAGTGAAGGGAACTCCTAAGACGTCAGCATACCAAGACATTTTGGACAATTTCATGCTCCCAACTTTGTGGGAACAGTTTGGGGATGACCCCTTCCTGTTCCAACATGACTGAGCACCAGTGCACAAAGTAAGGTCCATAAAGGCAAGGTTGAGCAAGTTGGGGTAGAGGAACTTGACTGGCCTGCACAGAGTCCCGACGTCAACCCGATAGGACACCTTTGGGATGAATTGGAGCGGAGACTGCAAGCCAGGCCTTCTCGTCTAACTTCAGAGCCTGACCTCGCAAATGCGCTTCTGGAAGAAATGGTCAAACATTCCCATAGACACACTCCTAAACCTTGTGGATAGCCTTCCCAGAAGAGTTGAAACTGTTATAGCTGCAAAGGGGGCGACTCCTTTTTGAACCCTAGGGACTGGGATGCCATTAAAGTTCATGTACCTGTAAAGGCAGACGTCCCAATACTTTCTACAATTTAGTGTATAAAGGCCCTAAGAAGAAAAAAAAAGGCAATTTTAAAAAAAATTTGCTTTGCAGTGAGCCTCTTAAATAGGGTTCCTGGGAGGAGGTTAGGTTGTAAAAGTGTTAGGAGTCGCTTACAGTGATGTTCTTTGATGATGAATAACAGCTGAGCCTGTCACATCTCATTTCTATAGACTAACCTGCCGGCAGTACCATGGTAACAAGCAGACAGTATGGAGGCACACAGGACCTCCAGAATCCACTCACTGGAAGTATCAGGCTTCCAGTGGTCAGGGGCAAAGCTGGAGAGTGCAAAATCAGTCTCCCTTCGGCAGAGAAACCAATCAGCTTCTAACCTCAGCTTGTTCAATGAAGCTTTGGCAATAAAACCTGGAAGCTGATTGGTTTCTGTGTAGAAGTGAGTCTGATTTTGCACTCTCCAGCTTTAGTAAATAAACTCCTCAGTTTTAGTAAAGGAACCCCATTGTGCGGTTTTGAGTCATTGGTGAGACAATGGTTGATAAGACACTACCGGCTGGGCCATGTGGTGTAATTGGTTGCAGGATGAAGGCGGCCAGGCTACACAGCAATATTGGTTGTTGTGGTGCAGGCAGCACCAGCTTCCCAGCAATCAACCTCGTGTATAAATACTGGGCAATGCTACTGAGCTGCAGTGAGGACAAAATGTTTGGTGTGGACACTCTGGGTGGGTTCAGTGCCACCCTCCACCGAATATTGCTTGAGGCAGTTGCCTCTTTGGCGGTATACCCCTGGCAATCCCTAATGACATGATGTAGCCACAATGCTCCTAGTAGTCAGAGACAGTGTGAACTTTAGCATGGCTAAAAGTATGGTACTTTTGTAAAAATACACAGTATGTGATTTGGTAACAATACCTGCCCTGTTGATTTATACATATTTAAAAACTTCCTGCCCGACCGTCAATCTGCTCTAGGCCTTTCGTCCTTCTAAGTGGATGCCATATGATGTCCTGTCATAAGGCTCCGCGCAGCAGATGATCGATCACTAGACAGGGCCCCTGTCAGTATCATTTGATCGCTGTGACCAGGGGTGGACTGACCATTCGGGCACTCGGGCACTGCCCGAGGGCCCCCTGCCACTAAGGGGCCCCATCAGGGTTGCCAGCCTCAATAAAACCAGGGACAGTGTGTAGAAATCTGTGTTTTTTTAAAAATCCTAAGATTATAGCTGCCCTGCTTCTCCATTACCTTTCCAGTGTGTGTATGTGTATTCTGTGTGTTTATACTGTGTGTGTATATTGTGTGTCTGTGTGTGTATACTGTATGTGTGTGTGTATACTGTGTGGCCCCATAATCTATTGCCTGGGGGCCCCATAATCTCCTACCCTGTTTCCCCGAAAATAAGACCTAGCGTGATTGTTGGTGATGGCTGCAATATAAGCCCTACCCCCCAAATAAGCCCTAGTTAAACTCCTTGTAGGTCTTGTTTTCAGGGTAGGGCTTATTTTCGCTGAAACAGGGTAGGGCTTATTTGGGGGTAGGGCTTATATTGCAGCCATCACCGACAATCACGCTAGGTCTTATTTTCGGGGAAACAGGGTATTGCCCGGGGGCCCCATGAGTTGTCAGTCCGTCCCTGGCTGTGACCAATCACAGCAGATCTCATGACAATTGTAAACAATGGACTGCTTCCTTCCATGCCATCCATTGCATACAATTGTGTTGCTAGCTGCGGTTGGTCACAGTGATCACATGGTACAGACAGAGCCAATCACAGCTCATCTGTACCATGTGATTAGCTTTGGCCAATCACAGCTAATCACAACAAAAGAACAATGATCACCAAAAAAAACCTCATATAGCATCAGGTTTTGTTTATTTGGTCTTTCTTGGTTTAAATAAAGTGCTTGTACTGATAATGTTGCATCTCGGCTTATTTGCTGCTAGAATCCAAAGTCTACAAGGGAAAAAAAAATGATCAAACAGGTTTTAGAGAATACAGAATAGCAAATATGATACCACACAGAGCATCCAAAATCAGAATCCATCTTTCAGAAGCTTATTGTTAGAATAACTAAAGCTTTTTATCTAAAGCATGGTGGTCCTCACAACCATCAATAGCTTAAGTCAAGAACAAAGTAGCCTTGTATCAATGAAAAAATGGCGGCCATATTGGAAAAATTGCAAAAACATTGGGCTCCTTGGATAACCCAATATCCCCCAAATAATTTGAATCATTTAAATCATTCTCTATTGACAGTATAGCTTGCAGCTTTCGCTCACCTTTTTGATATCTCCAGGCTAGTCCAGGCATTTAGGGGGCCTCCCAAGCCCCAATGTTCCTTACCCCTTTGTATCCCACTCTATCTCTGACTCTATTTCATTCTTCACTGTCTGTTTTGTTTTTTCCTCTCTTCTTGCCTTACAACTCGCAATTTCTTATATTCTTTAGTATTTTAGAAGATGATTTGGCCATGGGGTTACCCCAACGGGGTTGAGACGCTGATGTTTTATACCCTATACTTCAAAAAGTATTGGGACACCTGCCTTTACACGCACATGAACTTTAATGGCATCCCAGTCTTAGTCTGTAGGGTTCAATATTGAGTTGGCCCACCCTTTGCAGCCATAACAGCTTCAACTCTTCTGGGAAGGCTGTCCACAAGGTTTAGGAGTGTGTCTATGGGAATGTTTGACTATTCTTCCAGAAATGCATTTCTGAGGTCAGGCACTGATGTTGGACGAGAAGGCCTGGCTCGCAGTCTCCCCTCTAATTCATCCCAAAGGTCAGAACTATGTGCAGGCCAGACAAGTTCCTCCACCACAAACTCGCTCATCCATGTCTTTATGGACCCTGCTTGTGCACTGGTGGACATTCATGTTGGAACTGGAAGGGGCCATCCCCAAACTGTTCCCACAAAGTTGGGAGCATGAAATTGTCCAAAAATGTCTTGGTATGCTGATGCCTTAGGAGTTCCCTTCACTGGAACTAAGGGGCCAAGCCCAACCCCTGAAAAACAACCCCACACCATAGAGTTTTGGGTGAAGGAACTTGACTGACCTTCATAGAGTCCTGACCTCAACCAGATAGAACACCTTTGGGATGAATTAGAGCGGAGACTGAGAGCCAGGCCTTCTCATCCAACATCAGTTCCCGACCTCACAAATGCTCTTCTGGAAGAATGGTCAAACATTCCCATAGACACACTCCTAAACTTTGTGGACAGCCTTCCCAGAAGAGTTGAAGCTGTTATAGCTGCAAAGGGTGGGCCAACTCAATATTGAACCCTACAGACTAAAACTGGGATGCCATTAAAGTTCATGTGCGTGTAAAGGCAGGTGTCACAATACTTTTCGTAATATAGTGTATGTATGGGCGATCCAGCCATATACTGAGCCCAGGTGTGGTTATTTGTGCAGACCATTGTGTTTTGTTTTTTCTCACCTGTACGTGTTCTATGGTGGCCACAATGTGACTCTGGGCTGTAACTGTACCTTTTGTTAACACCAAATTTCTTGCTATCAATATTCTAACTTAGCAATGGCATGCAATGCCAAGCTGCTGCTAACAAAGCAAACAGAATATTGGCATGCATTAAAAGGGGGATCAACTCCAGAGATAAAACGATAATTCCCCCGCTCTACAAGACTCTGGTCCGGCCGCACCTGGAGTATGCTGTCCAGTTCTGGGCACCAGTCCTCAGGAGGGATGTACTGGAAATGGAGCGAGTACAAAGAAGGGCAACAAAGCTAATAAAGGGTCTGGAGGATCTTAGTTATGAGGAAAGGTTGCGAGCACTGAACTTATTCTCTCTGGAGAAGAGACGCTTGAGAGGGGATATGATTTCAATTTACAAATACCATACTATGGTATGGTATACCACAATACCACAATACCACAATAGGGATAAAACTTTTTCGCAGAAGAGAGTTTAATAAGACTCATGGCCAGTCATTACAATTAGAAGAAAAGAGGTTTAACCTTAAACTATGTAGAGGGTTCTTTACTGTAAGAGCGGCAAGGATGTGGAATTCCCTTCCACAGGCGGTGGTCTCAGCGGGGAGCATTGATAGCTTCAAGAAACTATTAGATAATCACCTGAATGACCGCAACATACAGGGATATACAATGTAATACTGACACATAATCACACACATAGGTTGGACTTGATGGACTTGTGTCTTCTTTCAACCTCACCTAATATGTAACTATGTAACTATGTAATATACCCAGCCATTGTTTTGCACCTTGCAAATATACTCAAACGGAAAGCTATTTTCTGATTGGTTGCTGCAGATCATCGCACCTTACACATTTGTCTTTTGCCTGTAGAAAATGAAGACAAGGCAGACGTGCCTTCTCCAACACAAATCTAGCGGCAGAATTCTCATTTACACCATCTGCTTATATTCTAATCTGAAATAAAAACTCAGGGACAAGACTCATCTATCTATGTTGGGAACTTCATTAAAAGACAATAACTCTAGTATTTGCCACAATTGTAAATATGCAAATGAAGGTACCAAGGCAGGCAAAAAATACTACGTAATTTTTAAAAAATAATGTCAGGCATAAAAGTTGTGTATTATTTATCTCCAGAAATAAATTAGCAGTACAAAGAAACAGATGAGCGAATGCTTTATCTGATTACTGAGGTCTATTTGTTTAATTAAAACACGACTGTAAAATGTGAATTTCCACCGCATAATACACAGTGACGAGAGGTGGGCCAAGGAACAGTTTTAACAAGTGCAAAAATTAAATACTAAGATTTACTCTTAAGAATACTTAGGATTTATACGATGGTTGGGAAATAACATGTCGAATTAGCTAGCAAATATGCCCTCTCCTGGTGATCGAGCTAAGAATGCAGTGCAGCTTTTCCCAAACTTGTGCTGGGAGTGTATTGTCAGATACTTCTTACCATTGACGGGATGCCGGGCGGGAGGCGCTCACACTATTTGTGTGTATACTTTCCATCAACTGTCATGAGATCACGTTTTGTCTCGCCAAAAGTCCTTCAGCTTATTTAAGATTGACTTTAACGATTTTATCTTTCAGGAATCCACTGCACTGAATTTTATTCTAACTTTTTTAGTTCCTGTATTATTTTAAATTAAAAAAAAAAAAAAACATTTTTCATTTTTTTTAAAAAGGGATGCATGCTGATGGTAAAGTAAATCCGATTGGACTAAGTCCATCTGTTCTTGATTGTTTGAAAAGACCATTTCTGTGATCGATTGTTCCATTTATCATTACATGTTAATGGGAAATTTATTTTGGTGTATTTATCAAATGTCTTCACCCAAGATTCACACATTTTTGTACAGGATTCGATTTTGAAAAATGTGTAAATCTTGGGAGAAAGCTGTGGGGATCTTGGGCAAACAAAGATTGCTAAAAATAACCTATTATGTCTTTAGTTTTTGTCACTATGTCAATGTTTTTGTCAATATGTCAATGTGATAGGCTTTTGTATATGAATCAGAATATTTATTTATTTGTTATTTATATTATTTGTAGTTATTATTATTATTATTATTATTATTAATAATGATATTATTTATTTATATTATTTGTTATTGTCTCAATTATTATTATGATTTTTATTGTTATTATTATTAATAGTAGTAGTAGTAGTGGCAGCCCGTAATGCAGGGTACAGAGGCGCCACCCCCCTATCCATGCGTCTGGACCGCTTATCTACATGCAGGGCGCCGGACGCATGGATTCCAATGGGATTTTTTATTTTTAAGCACATAATCAGAGCCAGAGGCTTTAATAGGCTTCAAAAAAGGGTGAGCTTGGGGGGGCGTCGAGTACTGCGCCCCGAGCCCACCCAGTTGTGTGACAATATCGAATTAATATCCATGCGTCCGGACCTCTTATGTACATGCAGGGCGCCGGATGCATGGATTCCAATGGGATTTTTTTTTTTTAAGCACGTGATTGGATCCAGAGGCTCTAATAGGCTTTAAAAAAAGGGTTGTGCCCCCGAGCCCACCCAGTTGTGTGACAATAACGAATTAATACAGTAGTGTGACAATATCAGGCTAATCAGAAAGCGGGTCCTGAGACCCGTCACCCAATTGGTCGAGAGGAGAAGTGATCATATTGGCCTCCTAGGAGGAGGAGGGAGGAGACGCACGGTGGAAGCCGTTGTGATGCCAAGGAGGAGGAGACACAGGGGAAGCCACTGCCCGTTGCCTGGAGGAAACGCTGACCTAGATAGCGTAAGAGCAGATCTGGTGACCGACCAACTGGGGAAGGGTAATGACCCGACCAACCGGGGGGGCTGGGGGATGCATTGTTTGCATCCCTCCCCAAAAAATATACCACCAGCCGCTGCTGAGTAGTAGTATTTATGATATTATTTTGTGTGCATTTATATTATTTGTTAGGCTACTTTTACACTGAAGGTGTTTTTCAGGTGTTTTAACCCTTTCTTCGGCCACTAGCGGGGTTAAAAGTGCCCCGCTAGCGGCCGAAAAGAGCTACTAAAACAAAAGCAAAGCACTGCTAAAACTAACTGCGCTTTACCGCCAACGCAGCTGCGGCTCAGTGTGAAAGTAGCCTTACTGTTACAGTTATTATGATGATGGTTATTATTATTAGATGTTATATTATTTATTTATTATTATATTATTTTGTACACATATTTATTGATTGTTTATGTAGCACTGACAGCTTTTGCAGCACTTTACATACTCCCTGTCCCTGCACCCAAAGAGCTTACAATTTAAGATCCCCTGTTTATATTATTTATTATTTCAACTATTATTATTATTATTTATTATTATTATTATATAAAACTAATATTATATTTTAATATATATTATACATATTATAATATTATATTTTAACACTATAATATTATTATAATAAATATATTTATTAGTATATTTTTTTAAATAAATAATTATTCATAATTTATATAGGGACAACAATTTTTGCAACACTTTACATACTGTACATTCACATCAGTTCCAGCCCTCAAGCAGCTTACAATCTAAGGTCCCAATCACCCATACATCCGCACACACACACATGCTGGGACTAGGGCCAATTTTTCTTTCATGTGGGCGACTGGGGATGGTAAGTAAAGATGACTGGGCTGCATTTTTACCACCCCATGACCACCCACCTAAAGCCTACGATACTGCCAGAAGGGCTATCTGCAAATTTTTAACGTGACATGTCAAGTTGACAGGTGGCACTGCCTGTCAAACTCACTCATTCAAGTCAATCAGGCCATACTGCAAACCATGTCTTTAGAGCGTTTAAAAAACCCAAGCAAACACAGGGAGAACATGCAAACTTCACGCAGCTAGTGCCCTGCACCGCAAAACGCAAACATGCTAACCCCTGAGACACTACACATGTTTTATATTACTCCCATCCTTAGGGAATCTGAAGGGTCTTCTCCCTGCCAGTTCCTTTTAGTCCCTATTGTGCGTGCCTAAAATTGTGAATGCAAGCAAACTACAAGTCCCATCTTCCACTGCAGAGGAGGGAGAGAGAGAGAGTGTATGTCACATTAACATCATAAAAATATGGAGCAGAGAGCAAGTTATAAATGGGAAGATTGCATCAGAAATTATTTTTAGGTAATCATTATAATTACATGCCAGTATGTCTACCTACTAAAAGTAAGAGATGATATATAGAGAGAGAGAGAGAGAGAGAGAGAGAGAGAGAGAGAGAGAGAGAGAGAGAGAGAGAGAGAGAGAAAGATCTCTCTCTCTCTCTCTCTCTCTCTCTCTCTCTCTCTCTCTCTCTCTCTCTCTCTCTCTGTATATATATATATATATATATTTATAAAATATCAATATATGTATATATTTTTTTTTCTGGCAGATAGACATAAGAGAAAGGGTTGAAAAGAGGGAGGAGATAGAGAGAAAAAAGTGGATAGGAAAAGAAAAGAATGAAGACATTGAAAGAACATGAGAGAGAGATAGAGGGAGGGGAGGGAAAGAGAGAGAAAGGGGGACGGAGAAGGAGAGAGAGAGAGAGAGAGAGAGAGAGAGAGAGAGGGGGGGAGAGGGGGAGAGAAGGGGGGACAGAGGGAGAGAGAGAGAGGGGGAGGGAGAGATAGAGAGAAAGGGGGAGGGAGAGAAAGAGAGATAGAGAGAGAGGGAGAGGGGGGAAGAGAAGGAGAGAGAGAGAGAGAGAGAGAGAGAGAGAGAGAGAGAGAGAGAGAGGAGAGAGGGAGAGAGAGAGAGAGAGAGAGAGAGAGGGACAGAGAGGGACAGAGAGAGAGAGAGAGAAAGGAGAGAGGGAGGATAGAGAAAGAGAGAGAGAGAGAGGGAGGATAGAGAGAGAGAGAGGGGGGAGAGGGGGAGGGAGAAATAGAGAGAGGGAGGAGAGAGGGAGAGCGAGATGGAGCGAGAGAGAGGATAGGGAGAGGGGGAGGGGGAGGGGGGAGAGGGAGGGAGGAGAGAGAGAGAGAGAGAGAGAGAGAGAGAGGGGGGAGGGAGAAATAGAGAGAGGGGGGAGAGAGGGAGAGCGAGATGGAGCGAGAGAGAGAATAGAGAGAGGGGGAGGGGGAGAGGGAGGGAGGAGAGAGAGAGAGAGGGGGGGGAGAGGGAGAGCAAGATGGAGAGAGAGGGAGAGAGAAGGGAGGAGAGCGGGAAAGGGAGGGGGATAGAGAGAGAGGGGTGTGAGAGAGGGGGGGACAGGGGGAGGGAGAGAGAAGAGAAAGAAAGAAAGGAAGGAAGGAAGGAAGGAAGGAAGGAAGGAAGGAAGGAAGGAAGGAAGGAAGGCAGGAAGGAAGGAAGGAAGGAAGGAAGAAAGAAAGAAAGAAAGAAAGAAAGAAAGAAAGAAAGAAAGAAAGAAAGAAAGAAAGAAAGAAAGAAAGAAAGAAAGAAAGAAAGAAAGAAAGAAATGAATCAAACACTTCATTACTATAAAGAGAGAATAAAGAAAGACTAAGCATGACAGAGAGAAGGAAGGAGGAAGGAAGAAAGAAAATTAATCCTTGAAAAAAGTGGACGCTGTTCTACGAAATGTGTTGGACAGAGGATAGAGAGTGGTGCTTAAATTTCCAAAGACAAACACTTTATTAGCATAAAACATTTTTAAATATAAATATATTTTATGTATTTTTACACATAATTATACATTGTAAGAAGAATAAATGAACCTTTCCTGTTGTGTTCTTATGGTCAGTCTGTCTGTGTATCTGTCTCTCTATCGTACACACACTTATTTATTTATTCGCGGCGTATCATTAACAATTCCATTTCAAGGCTTTCTTGCTCCAGGTAAAACTGTTTCATAAGGTAACAGATACTTTGTTCCATATTTCCCCCTCTTCCTATCCCCCCCAATAACGCTCACTGTGTCATCTGTATATTTATGATAGCTGAAAGACATGGGTGTGTAGATCTAATTAAAAATGTGAAAGGCTTTAGCAGGCTGCTGCTTTCCTGTAAGCCTCTTGTTGCCAGCTCTTGGCAGCTCTGCTGTCACCCAGCCAAATGTTTAGTATTTTACTGAACCTCTGCCAGGACACAGCGATGCATTGTGGGAGACGACGGCCTGAAGGTGCTGTGTAGCTCTCGCGCAGGAATGTGCACAGAGAAGGAAGGAAGAAAGCCGGCCACACGCATCGCAAACTCATCTTACAATGTTCCTAAAGTGTATATAAACCCTAACAATGAACTTTCCTTATTTTCTTCCTTTTGGTCTGATAATAAACATATCATTGTAAACATTTATTATATCTGCTGAATCAGTGCAAAAATATACCTGTCGATCCTGCCAAAAATATTGTGAGTGGATAACTTCCTGTGTTCTTTGCCTGTGCTGATGGCTATCAGTTAGCTTTGTTCACAGTTCTCTTTGTGGACTATACCAGTGGCGTATCCTCCATGTGTGCAATGCGTGTAGGGAACCCGGGCCCCAAGGCTATTGGGACCCACTGTGAACTGACTCCCTGCATGCATGGACGACTGCCCCCTCTGTACTGCCTGCACCCACCATCAACTTTCCCACTTTATACTGCCTGCCCCTTCCATCAACTGCTGCCCTCTGTACTGCCATGTAGGCAGGGTGCAGTGTTGTGTGGCAGCAATAACTCACACAGTCACGTGCAATGGAAAACTTGTATTGAAGTAACACAGCAACAGTTCACAACAAACCCGGTGGGACAGCTACCAAGTTGGGCACACTACAGTTCCAAAACATAAAGAAGTAGGTTCCAGCCAAACCAACAGCATCTGTTGAAAGGGGACAGAATGTGGTCTGGCTGTCTCCTGCCCAATCAGAAAGGTAACCAGAGAGATGGACCCTGCGATTTCCCTCCTAGTCTGGAACCTTTCCTTATCGTTAATATTGTCCCTCACCAACGGAGTACCTTTCCCTACTCTACCCACTTGCATAAAGTGAGCCAAAGCCAGGGGCCAGGGTCTTAAATAGACCCTGCCACACCTAAGATGGCCATCAGAGTCACATGGGTGGCCACATCCAATTAGATCACTGCTCCAGCGACTCAGAAACCATAGAGGAACTCTGTTCCCCATGACTTCCTCTCCCTCTGCATTGCTGCTACAGTTGAGCACCACCTGCAGTGGAGACAGCAGACTGCACCTGCCTACACCAACTATCAACTACCCCGTCTGTACTGCTTATCCCGACTATCACCTTCTCCCCCCTTCTTAATTGCCTGTCCATCATCAACCACCCCCCTCCATACTGCCGCTGTACTAGACCCTAGGATAAAAAAGTATGTTAGGTTGACCATAGGCAGCTTGAGTTTCTTGCTAAATTGGCCAAAATTTGAGCCATGGGTGGCCCTAAAAACACCACCAGGAGCTGAGTGGCAAATTATCAGGCAAAGAAGGGTCTTCAAGGACTCCCATGCTGCTTAAAGATGTTGAAGACTATTCCACTGACGTCCTTGGTAAGATTGGTCCACTTGTAATCACACAATAAGTCTAAAATCATAAACAACACGCCAAGTCTCTGATAATTATGCTTATTGAAGCAGCGCTAAGTGTCCGTTGTTGCAAAACACTATATATAGAGCAAATGTTGAAGAGACAGGAAAGTTCAAAAATAAATAAAGTTGTGGTCTGTGGATATGAAGATGTGCGTAGAAATCCTTCCACCAGTGATGATCACCGCGTGAGGGGGTCACCCCCCGTGAGAATGCACTCACCACAATTTTAATAACCACAAGCCTTTAGGTAATGATCTTTGAAAACCTCTCCGTTTCCTTGGTTCAACCACCAGGTGGTGCAATACCCTCTCGGCAAATGTAACATAGGGAGGAAAATAAATGCTATATAGCGTAATATTGCTTATGAAAGTTTATTAAATAATACACAACATTACACTCCCCCCGTTTAAAATCTGCGTACCAGATGCAAAAGTATATTAGAGCATTGAAAAGTGCACTGTGCCTGTTAGTTCGACCTCCGGGAGGAACGCCGGGATGCGCGCTGTAAGCAGCTGGTCTTTTTTTCTTTCGCTTCCTGGTTTCCTTCCGTGGAACGCACACGTCACTTCCGGTAGATTGCGACCCTGACGCGTTTCGTCACTTCCGGACGTCGTCTGAGGGACGATTGGTCCACTGTATGGGACTTAAAGAGTGTCAGCGTTGGAGGTTATGAGGCCCCATCCTCTTGTTTTCATTTTGATGAGAAATATGGGGGAGTAATAAATCTTTCTAATTTAGGGATTAGGTATATTGCTTCTTGGCGTAAAATAGTGTAATGATGTTGACTGAAAATTGTTGCTTTTTCCTAAGAGAAGGGTAGTGAGATTGAGATAAATGATACTGTATGTGGGGGACTTCTTGAATGGTCAGTGATGGCCCTGGCTTATCATACACATGAGCCAAGGGTCTGCTCCTAACATACCTTCCCTTCTATGCTTGCCCCAACTGTGCAAGTTTGAGTGGGCAGGGCGTCAAAAGGGCTTGGGTTTTCCCGGGGAGTCGGAGTCTGCTTTGATTTGGATGACTTCCGGAAAGACGATTGTGAACTTCTCCAGCTGTCTTGATATTCCATACCGGGAAGATCTGAGATCTCTAGATCTGGAAGTGGTCTGTTGTTTGTTAGTGGGGTATCTGGATCTTCTAAATTGCCATATCTTAAGGCTTGAGTCTTAATTTGCCCCAATGATGCAATTGATCGACATGTACAATCTCTCGCTAAACATCAAGTGGCCAATAAATGAAATCAGCTGCATCTAGAGGTAGGATCTGTCTGTAAGCGGGTCTCTTCCATTTTTTCGAGTATGCCATGTTGTGGACAGGGCCTACTCGCCCTGCACATGGGGGTACCTTTTGCACTGAGCTTTGTACTTTACAGACCCTGGTTCTGTTGATACGCAAGAACATACATGCACCCCTTTGAATAACTTCAGACCAGGCTCAAAACGGTTAATGTAACTTTACTGAACAACTTGCAGCATAACAGTACAACATGAACAACGTCTTTGTCCCTAAACTAACTACAGTTGTGTGGCTGCCCAGGCATACCTCCAGGAGGTGATAGCAGCCCCAATACCACCAGCCGTGAGCGGGGACAGAACCAACCCAGGAATGGTTGCTAGACCTCAGCCTTCCCCCTTTTTAAAGCACAGATGGACTGGCTGGGACCAAAAAGCCTGGGAATAGAGCTCATATAACTTAGCGGCTGGCCAAGGCCTGGGGAAAGGGTTAACTCACTAAAAGTCATCCTGCCTCCATGCCAGCTATGAGCTGTGACAGACTGTGGCATTGTTCTCTAGCAGACTCTTACCATATTTTTTGCTGTCAAATGTAATGACAGAATATAGAGAGATGTTTGGAGAGTTCAGAATTCAGACACAGCTCAGGCATATTTTTAGGAAGGAGGGTAGTGCTTTTATTGAAAAGTAAGGACCTTTTTACAAAAATGCATTTCAGTAAAGCACATGAATTTGAAAAGCGTTCATGCACTAAAGGTTTGCTCACACATACAGTGCCCTCTGGAGAGAGATCAGCATTATATCGCTCTTCAGAGGGCATTTGACAGGTGGAGAGGAAGAGTTATGTCTCCTCCTCACTGCCTGATTTAACCCTGCAAATGCCACACTACCTCACTGCAATCACATGCATTGCAAGTCGTTGTGGCAAGACCCCTCAGACTTGTACTGTAGGCATTAGGTGGTGATAATGCCTGCCGATCGCAACATGCTGTTTAATTTATGCTGCAGCTGCAAAGCGCTCCACCACAGCCACGGCATGTGTACAGTACTAAATGACTGCATGCCCAACTTCAGGGGGGTAGTTGAGTGTGGAGGTAAAATCGTGGCTCAACCACCTACTTTTATTGCCCCCTAGCTGTATGTGTGTTCAAAGCCTAGCGTGCGTTGTGTTAAGGCAGTTCATACACTACTGCGATGCACTGGTGTGAACAGGTGCCAAGAGCAGACTGGAAATGTGGTCACAGGGTAGCAAAATGATATAGTCAATCTGAGACTGGACAGTGAAAGTAAAGCAGCACACTAATGGACTTCTTTTGCTGCTTCTCCCTGCTTCAGTCTGATCATCAGTGGCCTGATTATAGTAAAGCCCAATCACTGCCCATCAGTGACACTCATCAGTGACACCAATCAGTGCCCATTATTGATGCAAGTCAGTGCTGCCTTTCAGTGCCCATCAATGCCTGCCCATCAGTGCTGCCCATGAATGCCCATCAGTGCTGCCCATCAGTGCCGCCCAACAGTGCCTATCAGTGCCCATCAATGCCGCCTATCCGCTCCGCCTATCAGTGCCCACCAGTGCCGCATATCAATGCCCATCAGTGCCACCTATCAGTGCACACCAGTGTCACCTATTAGTGCCCATCAGTGCTGCATATCAGTGCCACCTATTAATGCCCATCAGTGCGGCATATTAGTGCCTCCTCATCAGTGCCACCTAATCAGTGCCCTTCAGTGCTGCCTCATCAGTGCCCATAAGTGCCACCTCATCAGTGCCCATCAGTGCAGCCTGTCAGTGCCCATCAGTGCAACCTCATCAGCGCACATCAGTGAAGGAGAAAAATGACTTATTTACAAAATTTACTGACAGAAACTAAGAAAAAAAATTTTTTTTCAAACTTTTCGGTCTTTTTTCTTTTTATAAAAAAAAAGCAGTGCTTAAATACCACCAAAAGAAAGCTCTATTTGTGTAAAAAAAAATTATAAAAATTGTATATGGGTACAGTGTTGCACGACTGCGCAATTGTCTTTCAAAGTGTGATAGCGATGAAAGCTGAAAACTGGCCTGGGCAGGAAGGGGGTGAAAGTGCCCGGTAGGCAAGTGGTGAAACTCACAAGTGCTTTTTTTTAACCATTTTTTTTAACCATTACTATTTCTTCATACTGACTTTTCAAATGCAGCAATTTAGAAATTGGATGAAAGGTTTAGCACTGGAACAGTCCCTTAAAATCAGGGACAGTTAGGAGCTATGTTTCTACTATTTTTTAGGTTTTGTTTTACACATCGCACTGAAGTTAGTAGTCCACAGCTTTACAAGGTAATAGCTGGCAATCACCTGTAGCAAGTTTAAGTAGATTTTTATTTTATTTTAAATAGAGACCAGTTGCAGTGCAAGTGTACATGGTGTATGTTCATCTCTAAAAGTAGAGGCCTGCCTTAACCTCCCTGGCGGTATGATTATTTCGGATTTTAGGTGCTGAAAGCGGTACCATTATTTTGCATGGAAATTTGGCGTTTTATATTGTAGGTCTGTAATTCTTAACAATAACACACTTAAATCTGTCCAAACAAGAGTCTAGTAGATATCCCGGGTATGATAAAGTTTGAAAGACAAAAACATAAATTATAATATAATAAATAAAAATAAATAATTAAAAAAAATAAAAATAAATAGTAATAAAATAAATTTCCCCACAATTCACTATCGCTCAATTCTGCAAGTGTTCTAATTTACTATCGCTGTTTTCTAGCTGGTCTAAAGCCATTTTTGACGTAAAGGGACACTTTTTGGTTGCTATGGACAATCTCCAGTTTCCAGGCAGAAAGAACAGTATATGCAATATAAAACTGCATGCAGGGCATGGGCCAAAGCACTGGGGACAAAAGGGATGTGAAATAATTTCATACAGTACTGTAATCTGTAAGATTACAGTACTGTATGTGTTATGATTTTGACATTTTTTTGAATTTGCCGCCAGGCTCCGCCCCCGTGCGTCGCGACGCTCGCAGGGAACGGAGCCTGGCACAGAGAGGCTTCGGGCAGAGGACGGAGCCCGCAGACACTGCGGGGGACATCGCAGGATCCCGGGGACAAGGTAAGTAATGCCACACCAGGATCCTGCGATGTAATCCCGAGTGTGGCTCGGAGTTACCGCTAATGGTCCTGATTTTTAACCCCGAGCCACACTCGGGAATACCGCCAGGGAGGCTACGGTCGGGTATTCCCCCATGGCAGGCTCAGCCTTGTCTCAGAGCATTAATGAAAACGTCACAAGATTAAAGGCACTCCATGTGTAGTAAAGTGAACCTGTCATAGGTGCCTAGCTCCGCCCCGGAGGAACCCACCCCAGGGTAGGTCTCCAATGTGACCTTTGCTTGGCACCCAACGAGGAGGGAAACATGGAGGACATGAAGACCACCAACCTTCCAACCCACTAAACTCTATTAATAAATGCAGAGTTGCACTAATTTGTGTTTTTTTATATCGGCCTGGGGTTCAGCTTCACTTAGTGGTTTCTGTATTACTTTCCTCTGCTGAATAAAATTATCATTCTGCTACACACATAACAGACATACTCTGAAGAGTCAATGTGAGCCTAGGTGAAATTCTTAGGAACTAAAGACTCAACAATGGAGATAAAATGAAGCCTGGATCTAGAAATTAGTATATTGAGAGCTCACAAGTGCACCCATGGAGCTTAATGCCTTGATGCCGTAAGAGATCTCACTGGGGTTATATTAGCAGTACGGCTTATGTCATACATGAGTGCCATCATCGTGTAGATTTCAGCTCTGTAATATCTGGAACATTGTGAAAAAGATAAACAAATGCAAGGCAATCCGTGAGCTGCCAGCAAACACTGCATCTCTGACAAAGTCAGAGACTTCACATACAGGATAGATAGATAGATAGATAGATAGATAGATAGATAGATAGATAGACAGACAGACAGACAGACAGACAGACAGACAGACAGACAGACAGACAGACAGACAGACAGACAGACAGATAGATAGATAGATAGATAGATAGATAGATAGATAGATAGATAGATAGATAGATAAGATAATGTAGATAGATAGATAGATAGATAGATAGATAGATAGATAGATAGATAGATAGACAGACAGACAGACAGACAGACAGACAGACAGACAGACAGATAGATAGATAGATAGATAGATAGATAGATAGATAGATAGATAGATAGATAGATAGATATATTAGATAGATAGATAGATAGATAGATAGATAGATAGATAGATAGATAGATAGATAGATAGATAGATAGATAGATAGATAGATAGATAGATAGATAGATAGATAGATAGATAGATAGATAGATAATGTAGATAGATAGATAGATAGATAGATAGATAGATAGATAGATAGATAGATAGATAGATAGATAGATAGATAGATAGATAGATAGATAGATAGATAGATAGATAGATCCATACAAGTTGTCATGTGTGTATTTAGCGGTTTATCTTCAGCTTTAAATTGAGCAGACTTTATGACTTTATTACAATTGCAATTCTTTCCAAATAGTAGGGAACGTTCAATCACGTGTCCCCAGAGTCACCCTTTAAGCAGATTCTATATAATGAATTCTTTCTAATTCATTTGAAATCAGTGTCGGTGTCAGTACCGCGTCTAGCTTCACGAAGGTGCAGGTCAGGAGGGGTCGGAGGTGTCAGGCCAAAGCTTCGGTTATCTAAATCTGCCTTTGACTGAGC
This sequence comes from Lithobates clamitans, assembly GCA_037952925.1. NCBI lineage: Eukaryota > Metazoa > Chordata > Amphibia > Anura > Ranidae > Lithobates > Lithobates clamitans. The sequence goes on from JBBGZY010000648.1 coordinate 3,460,807, forward strand.
CAAGCCTTTGAAGAACCTAGACAAGACACCTCTGTACTGGGGCCTGTGGCCTTTTCGCAGAAAAAGTATTTTGTCGAGCGTCAATGTATAGACATATGGGGAGCCTTACGTGTGAAAGTGCCCTGAAAGGTCCATATTCTCTACGTGTCAGCTGTGCCATTGTGCTTCTTATTTACCGAGATGTACCTCTTCACCAACACCCAGGACCTTCCTCACCCCTTTTGACACAAGCCCCATTATACGCCCGAGATCAGACCGCTGTAGGGAATAAACAGACTGAATCTACATTGACCGTCATCTTCTGAAAAAAAGCAGCTGCAGAAGATAAAAGGGAATGGCTAGATAATAGAGCCTTATTTCAAAGTGCTACAAAATGTTCCCTTCTAACTCTCCCTGACTTACGCGCACGCACGCGGAAATCAGATCATTTTGAATGGATCCCCGCTTTTCTTTAAATGTTGGTTTCTCTTTCGACTTTAATCTCCCTCTGGGATATCAGAAAACAAAGTGCATTTCAGCCCCCAGCTCCTTTTCATTATGTAGAACATTCAATTAGCTGTGCGCAAGAGACGGCGCGGGGCTGCTAGTGCGAGTGCGCAAGTACAAAGGTTAAAAATGCTGATTGTTCATCTCTGACATGTACGGAAAAATACATTTCACTGACTTGGTTTGCATCCCCAGGAAAGCAAAGCCTGTATATCCTGAAAGAATTGGTATGCCCATCACGTTTTTGGGGGACGAGAGTAATATTTGTATCAAAATCACCATAATGATAAATAATAATCACTGAAGACCTACAGCTCAACTCCAGGCAGAGGGTGAAAATTAATAAATGCAATTGTTAAATGTATTTTTTTTTTTATAATGCGTTACTTGAATTTGACCTGATATCTGTCTCTTGTAGTTTACTGTACAGTGAAGCCCAGACTGGGAGAGGGAAAGTCTCCCAGGTCCTAAAACAACCTATCATCAGGGCTTGTCATAGAAGACAATGGGGTTGATTTCCTAAAGGCAAAATAGACTGTGTACTTTGCAAGTGCAGTTGCTCTAGAGCTTAGTAAATGATAGACATGTGCAATTCGTTTAGTTCTGAATTTGTTTTTTAACGAATTTTGACAAATTCGTTAATTCCCAAATTTCCCAATGTCTGAATTTTTCAAATTCCGAATTCCAAAAAAGCAAAAAAAATGAATGAAACGAAAACTAACACATTTTTTGTCAGTGCACTTGTCTAGTAAAAGAGGTAATCACATGCCAGAAAAAAGGAAAAACTGAATTTTTGCTTGCACGTGATTGGATGATGGAAGTCAGCAGAGCTTCTGCTCATTTACTAAGTTCTGAAGCATCTGCCCTTTCAGAGTGCACAGTCTATATGCTTTAGTACATTTATAAAGGAGCGGCCAGTCCATAGTAGGAGGGCCGCCCCCCAGGCACCGGACACATCTTTTTTTTTTTTTTTTTGCAAGCCACATGATTAGAGCCCAAGGCTCTAATTCATACCTCCCACCTTTTGAACTTTGGAATGAGGGACATTTGAGGGTGGAAGTAATTTGTGGTGCGCATAGCACGCCGCAGCAAAATGTGGGTGTGCCAAACTCTTAACAGTGGGAGGGCTTACAGAGTGTGGAGGACAGCAATGGCAGATCAGAAGGGTCTGCAGGCAGTGTACGGGGGTCAGCAGGGCAGAGAGGAGGCATCACAAGGGCAGAAGACAGAGGATAGGTAGTCATTAGGGCAGTGTAAAGGAGTCAGCAGGATGGAGGACAAGGGTCAGTAGGGCAGGGTACAGGGTCAGGACAGAAGACAGGGAGTCAGTAGGGCAGAGTACAAGGGTCAGCAGGACAGAAGACAGGGGGTCAGTAGAGCAGGGTACAGGGGACAGCAGGACAGAAGACAGTGGGTCAGTAAAGCAGGGTACAGGGGTCAGCAGAACGGAAGATGGGGTCAGTAGAGCTGGGTACAGGGGTCAGCAGGACGGAAGATGGGGTCAGTAGAGCAGGGTACAGGGGAAGACAGAGGGTCAGTAGGGTAGAGTACAGGGGTCAGCTGGACGGAAGATAGAGGGTCAGTAGGGTAGCGTACAAGGGTCAGCAGGATGGAAGACAGGGGTCAGTAGGGTAGCGTACAGGGGTCAGCAGGACAGAAGACAGGGGGTCAGTAGGGCAGGGTACAGTGATCAGCAGGACGATGGAAAAGGGTCAGTAGGGCAGGGTACAGGGGTCAGCAGGATGGAGACAGGGAGTCAGTAGGGCAAAAGACAGGGGAAGTTAGTAGGGCAAGGTACTAGGGTCAGCAGGGGAAAACAGGGGGTCAGTAGGGCAGGGTACAGGGGTCAACAGGACGGAGGACCAGGGGGTCAGAAGGGCAGGGTACAGGGGTCAACAGGACAGAGGACCCGAGGGTCAGTAGGGCAGGGTACAGGGGTCCACCCCCCATTCCTCTTCTTATCTAGAATCACCTCCACCTCCTCTTAGCACAACCCCCCCCCCTGTCTCTTCCGCTTTACTCTTACACCCCCCAAGCTTTCCCCCTCTACTCTTTACACTCTCCAAAGATTGCCCCCTTCCCCCCAGTCACATGGGGACCCCAGTCCAGGTACCTTCAGGCTAACAGCAGGTAGCTCTATCTCCGCTCTTGAGGTCCAGCGATCAGATCGTGGTTCTGGCAGAGTGGAGTGCATGCTCCCCGCCTCCACCTCTGTAGGAGAAAGAGGGGCGGGTTCAGTGCGCTCCAGTCTGCACTGTGCTGTCAGAGGCAGTTTGACCGGCGGGGAGAGATGCCGGCTGGTGGCTGCCATACACAGTGTTGCTCGTGGGAACCAAGACACACACATGCCGCGGGCGATGCAGAACTCTGGGACAGGGACCAATTTTCGGGACTAATTGGCTTGAAAAAGGTTAGGCTCAGGGGCGCAGAGTACTGCGCTCTGAACCCACCCACTTGTGACAATAGTGGATTCATTGTCTTCCGGCTTCCCCTTCAGGCGAATCAGGACAGGAGGTGGATCAGGTTGGCTGGAAAAAGAAGCCGTGGAAGCCATGGAGGGGTGAGTGCGGGTGGTAAATTAACCCCATGTATAAGGTGTGAATAATAAGCAAAGAACACAGGGTGCAGGGAGGGGTTGATAATTAAAATGCATTTTATGAACCAAAAACATAGGATCCACTAACATAAGGTATCCACTAAATCCACTAAAACTGGGGAGTAACAAAATCTGGTGCAGCTGTGCATGGTAGCCAATCAGCTTCTAACTTCAGCTTGTTCAATTAAGCTTTGACAAAAAAAAAACCTGGAAGCTGATTGGTTTCTATGCAGAGCTGCACCAGGTTTTGGCACCAGGTTTTGCATACTCCAGTTTTAGTAAATCAACCTAATCAACCTAATAGTTTAGGAGGGTGTAAATGCATAAAGCGGCAATTGAAACAGAACAATGTGTATGCAATGGCGTCCCTAGGGGGGCCAGAGGGGGGCATTGACCCCCAACATTATGCTGTGCCCCACCATGTGCCCCCCCAATTTAAATTTTTTTTTTTTTTTTTTACAAAAAGGCAATGTCTTCTTGTTTGCATTTGTAGCGGATGCGCCGCATCTTACTTGGGCCACCGCTGGAGTAAACACAGTCTCTATTGAGAGGGAGACTCTGCGGGTGATTCCTCCCCCCTCCCTCTGCTCGCTGACACTGCATAATGCGAGCGCTCACACAACCACGGCCGCCTGATCTGCTCCTTCCCCTGCATCCTCATTGGCAGGGAGAAGAGTGAGTTGCAGGAAGGACTCCACCAGGACTCTCAGTTACTGAAAAAAACAGACTGATTTCTCCTGTGCTTAGGACAGGAGAAACAGCCTGTAAATTCCAAGAGATGCCAGACCAGTGCAGTCAATAGCAGGGGAAGGACAGCAAGAGGAGGCTGGGGAACCCCACAGTGGCAGAACACCAGGGCCCGGTGGCAAGACAACCTTTGCAACCCTGATAGTTCTCCCACTGCTTAGGACCCTTATATTTTCTTGGTATGCTGGTGACATATATCTCTTGTTTTCTGCCACCCTGGGGGACCCCAATACAGTAGGAAGGGAGCTCACTGCAGAACATGTGAAAGGGCCCGTTGTGGGATCTTAGTAAAGGGCCCCAGGATATATATATATATATATATATATATATATACTGCATTTTATAGTTGCCCCCCTACTTTTGTCCCTGTCCCCCATGTGCCCCCCCCCTAAATATGAAAGCTGGAGATGCCACTGTGTGTATGTCAAGCCACTTTAGTGTTGTTTTCGTTTTTTTTATTATAAGAATTATTTTTGAATATAAACACAGGCATACCCTACTTTTAAGTACACAATGGGGTTTATTTACTAAAGCTGGAACGTGCAAAATCAGGCTCACTTCTGCATAGAAACCATGAGCTTCCAGGTTTTATTACCAAGGCTTAATTGAAAAACCTGGGGTTAGAAGCTCATTGGTTTCTGTGCAGAGTAAGCCTAATTTTGCACTTTCCGGCTTTAGTAAATAATCCCCATTTTGTACTTAAAAGTGGGGTATGCCTGTATACATTTGTCTTTTAATTGCATTTTTCTTATTGTTCTACCATGTCTGATGTCCATGTTCTCTCTTCTATCAGTCAGATATATCTAAAAGGTTACCAGCCTACCATCTTTCCTGTTCAATAAATACAGTATTGAAGAATGACAGCGTGGGAACTGGAGCCCCAGGCTAAAGACATGCTGTCCAAACTTTAACCCTTGACAAAGCGACACCGGAGCCCCAGAGGGGATAGATGAACAGAGGTTTTTCCTTAGATTATTTTACAACTTTTTTAATCAGCCATGGTTAGGGATCATTTTAATGTGTGAATGAAAAAAGGGTAACAATATTCAATATCACCACCCTACTAAGGAAGTACTATAAGGATAGCACCCAATAATGGAATATCTGTTTCATTCATGACACAGGGGTCAGGGATTCTTATTTATTTTAAAGAGAGATGTATGTGCCATCATTCTGCAGTAGTGAAGCGATAGTTCGCTCATATACTGGGAAAATATGATACAACTCATTTCCCTGGTCAAAAACGCAATGGACTCCTCCGCGCTGAATCTCCAGCACAACTCATTTTCTTGTCTAGTTAAGGAGGAAAGGTTGGGAAAAAAGGAAGAAAGAAAATAAAGAAATGGAGAGAGAGAGAGAGAGGAGAGAGAGAGAGAGAGAGAGAGAGAGAGGAAGAAAGAAAGAAAGAAAGAAAGAAAGGAAAGAAAGAAAGAAAGAAAGAAAGAAAGAAAGAAAGAAGGAAGAAATGAAAGGAAGGAGTGAGAGAAAGAGAGGGAGGGAAGATAGTGTGGGGAGAAGGAGAGAGAGAAGGCGAGAGGATAGGGGGAGAGAGGGGGGAAAGAAAGAGAGAAAGAAAGAAGGAAAGAAAGAGAGAGAAAGAAAGAAAGAGAGAAAGAAAGAAGGAAAGAAAGAGAGAGAGAGAAAGAAAGAAAGAAAGGAAAGAAAGAAAGAAAGAAAGAAAGAAAGATTTTGTTTTATCTTTTTTTCTCTGAGAGAGAGGGGGGGGGGGGGTGAGAATGAGAGAAAAGGAAAAGGGAAAGTAAATAGAGGAAAAGAAGACAGTGTGGGAAGAAAGAGAGAAAAAAAGAGAAAAAATAGAGAAAAGGAGAAAGAGAGAAAGAAAGAAAGAAAGAAAGAAAGAAAGAAAGAAAGAAAGAAAGAAAGAAAGAAAGAAAGAAAGAAAGAAAGAAAGACATTTTGTTTTATCTTTTTTTCTCTAAGAGAGAGAGAGAGAGAGAGAGAGAGAGAGAGAGAGAGAGAGAGAGAGAGAGAGAGAGAGGAGGGGAGAGAGGGAGAGAGAGAGAGAAAAAAAAAGAAAGAAAAGGAAAAGGAAATAGAGGAAAGAAGACAAGGAAAGGAAGAAAGAGAGAAAAAATAGAGAAAAGGACAAAGAGAGAGAGAAAGAAAAAAAAAAGAAAAAGAAAGAAAGAGGGGAGGAAGAGAAGAAGAGAGAGAGAGAGAGGAGAGAGAGAGAGAGAGAGAGAGAGAGAGAGAGAGAGAGAGAAGAAGGAAGGAAGGAAAGAAAGAAAGAAAGAAAGAAGAAAGAAAGAAAGAAAGAAAGAAAGAAAGAAAGAAAGAAAGAAGAAAGAAAGAAAAGAAAGAAAGAAAGAAAGAGAAAGAGAAAAAAAAGAAAGAAGGAAAAGGAAATAGAGGAAAGAAGACAGCGTGGGAAGAAAGAGAGAAAAAATAGAGAAAAGGACAAAGAGAGAGAGAAAGAAAAAAGAAAGAAAAAGAAAGAAAGAAAAAAGAAAGAGAGAGAGAAAAAAGAAAGAAAGAAAGAGAAAGAAAGAAAGGAAGGAAGGAAGGAAGGAAGGAAGGAAGGAAGGAAGGAAGGGGAAGGAAGGAAGGAAGGAAGGAAGGAAGGAAGGAGAAGGAAGGAAGGAAAGGATATTACAAATAAATAAGGTCGTTGTATCTGCTTGAAACCTTGTTTTATCTTTTTTCTCTGTATCCTCTTAGACACACTCACAAATTGGACAATCTTAGTTCATCTTTATCAGGATTTGTACAGTTACAACTTTTCCATCAGAGCTGAACAGGGTACATAAACCATAAGACCATTAGGAGATTAAAACTTCACAAATGAAACATGCTTTTATGAAATACTGTATAGCGGGAGAAAAGAAGATCCGCAATCCTTCTTTATGTGAAACAGACACCATTTCTGTCCATTACCTTGTACTGCGATGTTGCAAGTTACTTACATAGAATCCCATAAGATTTCTCTACTATTGAAAACATGCTCCCTATTCAGCCAAAGAGGAAATGAATTGAAATGATTTCAATTATGAATGAATAGGAATTGACTGATCTTTATTCTACATTTCAACAGCTGATGGTTTAACTCATCAATCTTACTTTCTTCAAAGCTAATGGGAACTTGTGTTTAATCCTAAAGGGCAACTCCAAACAACACATTTTAACAAATGGTTAACTGTTCATGGCATCCAGTAGACACTACAACTGTACTGGATTAGAAAATCCATTTTGTCCTGCGACTCTGTCGCTATTTTCCAAAAATTTCTCATGGCAAAAAGAAAACCCAACACTTATCTGTCCTGCCACCCGTGCTGCCAATCATCGCTCTCTTGAATCTTCAGTATCTGACACTTCGGGTAGTATTGAATGCCTTACTTGCACGCTGAAGTCCCTTCTGTCGTCCCCTATAGGAGACAGCTGTAACCTTTATCCATAAACTATTGCTTTTTGTAGATTTTGTGTAATAGACTACAACTGTTTTCAAATAAATTTTAGGACTTTATAAACCCTGAATGTTTATTAAAGCCTACGTTTACATAAAAAAATAATAATAATAATAATAATCAGCACAAGGGATGTTACTTAAATTTAATGCAAAGTGTCCCTTGTGCTGGGGCCAGCTGCCCTAGTAAAAGACCAAAACCCTCTGCCCCACTCCCCCTGCATGTCCTACAGCATCATTTTTCTACAGCGGTTAAAACAAGTTGGTGGACCTGTCATAGGCACTAATCAAGAGTGCCAATTATGTCCGGTCTTTTTACCTTCCCCCTACATTCATATGTAACACCCTCTAATGTGCAACTAGTGTAGGTAATTTGTTTATTAGACTCACAGTAGCCCGTAAGCCTGGTTTATTGGTTGGGGTTACTGTAGGTCAGGCTGAAGGGCTCTACAGAACAGGCCTCTGTACCTCCCCCTGGTTCTAGAAACTTGGAGAAACTTCTGGAAGATAGTGGGTGGAGGCCAAGAGGTCCTGATCTGCATACTTGGGGGACTCTGGCCAATCCCCAGGCAGAAGGCCTGGCAGGTTGGCTGGATCAGCCCTTAAATATGGTGGCACCTGGCCAGCAGGTGAGTCGGGTGGAAGATGGAGTGAGGAAGCTGTGTCTAGTGTCCTGGGAGGGGACACCGGGTTGAGGGGGGGCTCTGCCTTTACACTGGGAGCTCAGAAAAGAAAAGGGACAGAGGGATGTCTACTATCCCACAGTCTTGGTTAGGAGACCCTGGCATTAGTGAAGAAGGACCTGTACAGCAGGAAGCCTGAACAGTCGTCCCTACTGAGGCAGCAAGATTACTAGGGACAGTGTGAGTACCTGTACATCCTCAGGGCCAAAACGTGTTAAAGCTGCCAGATGTGATGTCAAGCAAGCTTTTCTGGAAATGTGCCAATAAGCTGTGACCCAATCCCTTGTCCTGGGACATTTCACTGAGCAGCCAGGTGGGCTGATATTTTCAAGATGGGGACATAAATCTCCTGCAAGTGGAGATTTCCCTAACATTCTACTCTGGGGACACAGAGCTCCCGTAAACGGGGATTTCCTTGCTAAGTTAATAGAGACTGTTGCTATTCAGCGACAGCATAATCCCGAACTAACGCGCTTCGCCAAAATAGCATCATCAGAAACGCGTAAAGGTGGGATTACGTAGTCTCTGACTTCACATCCGGTTGACAAAATATCCGCTGCGTGGAACACAAGCTGAACCTCCATGTGGGAGGAAGCAGCCGGCGATACACACACAACACTATTAACGCTGGGTGCCGGTGTTCTGCCGAGAAAGTTTCGCTCGGCGGATAAGTTCTCTCCTCTACTGCGCCTGCGCAATAGGATCCGGCGGAAATAGCCGAAGCAGAACAGCTGAAAATCAGTTGTACACGGCGCCTGTAAGAGGGCCCCTTGCGGGCTCGCTTCGCTCGCTGCGCTTCGGGCACAGCCTCGCTGCGCTCGGCACTTTTAGATTCCCCCTCTAGGTCCACTTGGATGGTGGGGAAGGAACCTGGACCCAGAGCGCAGGCACCGTGTACAGCTGATTGAAGCATTTGAGCTTCGGCTATCTCCGGCGGCTGACAGTAGTACGTACTGCGCAGGCGCTGCGCCTGCGCAGTACAGGGGGGAACTTATCCGCCGAGGGAAATTTCTCGGCAGGACACCGGCACTGAAATCTCTAAGGGTGATTTTACACATTGTTTCTAACTTTTAAAATAAATACTTGTTGTCTATTCTCTTTCCCCCGGAACACACATTGTGAGCCCAGATTGAGAGGAGATAAGGGGGGTCCTGGATAAAATCTCTGGTTTACCTAAATGCAAGCTGACACACAACCCCTGGGTCCTAAAGTCCGGTGAATGCCAATGTGACTAGTGGCGGTGGGGAATCACGAAGACCCATGTTAATTTGTGAGCACTTTAAGGACTGAATGCTTTTGGAGCACATGTGGAGGTGAACTTTCACTTTACAGCCACTGGAGATTACTTAATCGTATTATGGTTATTATGGACATTTTTTTTTAGTTAGGAGTAGGACATTATTTTGCTTATTATTATTACTTATTATTTTGTCATTTTGATTGGAGGGACATTGATTACACTAAGAACTGATATTAGAAAACCTAGCGCTTACTATACACTTATTTTTTCATTTATTGGTATTTGTGGCATACACAAATGTTTGGTTTGGCAGCAAGGGTATCATTTTCGCACAGAAGTCCATTGGGGCAGAGGTAAAAGTTTTTCACAAGTATATGTTCATTTTTGTGGATTACATAGAGAAGGAAGTTGTTCTCAGCATTGTTCTTCAAGTCAAATTAGGCATGTCATGAATCCCTATATCCTATCCAAATTATTTTCCCAAATAAAACCACAAAAACAAGTTCTTGGGCTGTTTCCTTGTCTTTGAATGAGAGTAGCAAATGCAGGTCGCTTGGCTGTGCAGGAAAAGGGGGACATGAAATCCAGTGGCCCTTGCGGGGGTAGCGCTACACATGGAAGCTGTACTGAAGCTTTTATGATCGAAAAGCGTTCTATGAATGGAGACTGGGCAGATGAATGAAAGGTCCACTTCCTCCATTCATAGATCACTTTTCATTCCTGGAAGCTATAATAAAGCTTCTATGAATGGAGGAGTGAAGCAGAAAATGTGGTCATAGTCTGCACTATTGATGTTCTGTTTTTTTTTTAAACCTAAACTTGATATTATAATTATTATTATTATACAGGATTTATATAGCGCCAACAGTTTGCGCAGCCCTTTACAACATGGGGGCAGACAGTACAGTTACAATACAAATCAATACAGGAGGGATCGGAGTTATCTTCCTCTCCTTCTTCTCTTTGTTTTTTTTTCTGCAGCTTCTTGCTTCTCTGTAGACTAACTTCTCCGCTGGATATGTAAACCTTGCAAAAAGATCTGAACAAATTAATTGGGTGGGCAACTACATGGCAAATGAGGTTCAATGTAGAAAAATGTAAAATAATGCATTTGGGTGGCAAAAATATGAATGCAATCTATACACTGGGGGGAGAACCTCTGGGGGAATCTAGGATGGAAAAGTACCTGGGGGTCCTAGTAGATGATAGGCTCAGCAATGGCATGCAATGCCAAGCTGCTGCTAACAAAGCAAACAGAATATTGGCATGTATCAAAAAGGGGAATAATTCCAGAGATAAAACGATAATTCTCCCGCTCTACAAGACTCTGGTCCGGCCGCACCTAGAGTATGCTGTCCAGTTCTGGGCACCAGTCCTCAGGAAGGATGTAATAGAAATGGAGCGAGTACAAAGAAGGGCAACAAAGCTAATAAAGGGTCTGGAGGATCTTAGTTATGAGGAAAGGTTGCGAGCACTGAACTTATTCTCTCTGGAGAAGAGATGCTTGAGAGGGGATATGATTTCAATATACAAATACCATACTGGTGACCCCACAATAGGGATAAAACTTTTCCGCAGAAGGGAGTTTAACAAGACACGTGGCAACTCATTAAGATTAGAAGAAAAGAGGTTTAACCTTAAACTACATAGATGGTTCTTTACTGTAAGAGCGGCAAGGATGTGGAATTCCCTTCCACAGGTGGTGGTCTCAGCGGGGAGCATCGATAGTTTCAAGAAACTATTAGATAAGCACCTGAATGACTGCAACATACAGGGATATACAATGTAATACTGACATGTAATCACACACATAGGTTGGACTTGATGGACTTGTGTCTTTTTTCGACCTCACCTACTATGTAACTATATATTTAATACTTCTGGGAATGATGGAGCATCTGCTCCTCTGTGACAGTTCCTGAGCCTAGCAGCCAATCTCTGGGCCTGAGCATTGTCACATGACTGAAGGAAATGACATCACTTCTCCCCAGGGTCACAGACAGTAAAATGTATTGGCTTTGGAGGATTAAGGGACTGCAAGGGAGCAGGGGTAAGGTGAAGAGTTTCCAAGTGGGAGATGCAATCATGCAATCATCTTTTTTAACATGCTGATTATGACTAATCAAAACTGATTTAAAAGTGGTATTAAAGGCTTGGCTTAAAAACAAAACGTACTTACCTGCTCTGTGTAATGGTTTTGCACAGAACAATCGGGATCCTCTTCTTCTTGGGTCCCCCTGCCGGCGCTCCTGTCTCCTCCCCTTTGACTGGCGCCCCCAATAGCAAACAACTTGCTATGAGGGCACTGCTGCGTCCATAGGTCACATAGAGCCACGGCGCAGCCCCAGCCCCTGCTCGCTCATCATTGGCTCACTGGCTGTGATTGACAGCAGTGGGAGCCAATGGCTCAGCCAATGAGAAGAGGGAGTCCAGGGACAGCCGAGGCTCTTGTGGACATCACTGGATCGATAAGGAGCTCAGGGGAATGTTAGGGGAGCTAATGCATGAAGGTAAAAAAATCTTCAGCCTTACTAACCACTTTAACCCATCTTGGACAGTTGTCTAAAAAGTCCCCAACCCTTTCCAAAAACGCAAAGGCACAAAAATGTATTGATATGAACATGTTCCATAGGAACCCATGTTAAAAAATGTCCCTGCATTTCTGCTAAATGCAAAATGCATCAAAAAACGCATTAGTGGGAATAGAGCCTAATTGTTTGTGGTTTGGCTTAAAAGCCGCAATCAAAATAAATACTTTGCCTGGGCATTTGCCATTTTCTAAAGAAAAAAATTGACTTTTAAAGAGTAAAAAATATCAAATGGCTTTGGAAAATATTTTTATTTTACATTATATTTCACTATAAACCTCCAATATTAAAAGGAATTGCAATGTGGCCAGGATGTTTCTAGGACAGGGCTAAATATCACATTGCTTAGTTAAGGTAAAGAGAAAAAATACATTGCCCATGGAACCAGACAGTTGGTTCATATCCAAATAAACATTGGAACATCTCAGATGCAGTTTAATTGTCTGCTATGGGCAGCAGACATTATACTTGAAACTTTTTTTTAGTTCTGTTTTATTATATAAAGCGCAGATACAGACATGGTTGAATCGCAGTCTTATATGTTCTCTGTATGTATTTCCCATGCATTACTGCCAGTCAGCAGCACTTGGAAGATGAACAGAAGTAACCATATTGGTCTTATAATTTTACAAGTCCTAAGGCTTGATTAAACGAAAAATAAAAATGAGTCTGAGTAGTGTGCAAAGAATACGTAAAGTCTCAACACTCTAAACCATAGCATCCAGGGGCGGACTGACCATTCGGGCACTTGGGCACTGCCCGAGGGCCCCATGCCACTAAGGGGCCCCATCAGGGTTGCCAGCCTGAATAAAACCAGGGACAGTATGTAAAAATCTGTGTTTTTTAAAAATCCCAAGATTATAGCTGCCCCACCTCTCCAGTACCTTTTCAGTGTGTGTATGTGTATTCTGTGTGTGTATATTGTGTGTCTGTGTGTGTATACTGTATGTGTGTGTATACTGTATGTGAGTGTGTGTGTGTGTATACTGTGTGGCTTCATAATCTATTGCCTGGGGGCCCTATAATCTCCTATTGCCTGGGGGCCCCATAATCTCCTATTGCCCAGGGTCCCCATAATCTTCTCCTATTGCCCGGGGGGCCCCATAATCTCCTATTGCCCAGGGGCCCCATAATCTTCTCCTATTGCCCGGGGGCCCCATAATCTCCTATTGCCCGGGGGCCCCATGAGTTGTCAGTCCGCCCCTGATAATATCTCAATCAGGGTTCAATAGAACCCTAGGGTTCCTCCAGAGGTTGCTAGGGGTTCCTTAAGCAATGAGCGCAATTATATTACCAAAAATATTGGAACACCCGCCTTTACACGTATATATGAATTTTAACCACTTTAGCCCTCGGACCATTTGGCTGCCCAAAGACCAGAGCACTTTTTGCGATTGGGCACTACGTCGCTTTAAGTGACAATTGCGCGGTCGTGCGACGAGGCTCCCAAACAAAATTGACGTTCTTTTTTCCCCACAAATAGAGCTTTCTTTTGGTGGTATTTGATCGCCTCTGCGGTTTTTATTTTTTGAGCTATAAACAAAAAAGTGCGACAATTTTGAAAAAAAAGCAACATTTTTTACTTTTTGCTATAATAAATATCCCCCAAAAAGTATATATAAAAAACTATTTTTTTCTCAGTTTAGGCCGATTCGTATTCTTCTACATATTTTTTTGGTAAAAAAAAAAAAACGCAATAAGCGTTTATTGATTGGTTTGTAGTTATAGCGTCTACAAATTAGGGGATAGATTTATGGCATTTTTATTAATATTTTTTTTTACTAGTAATGGCGGCGATCAGCGATTTTTATCGGGACTGCCGCATTATGACGGACACATCGGACATTTTTGACACCATTTTGGGACCATTGTCATTTATAGAGCAATCAGTGCTATACATCTCACTGATTACTGTAAAAATGACACTGGCAGTGAAGGGGGTTAACCAGTAGGCGGCGCTGAAGGGATTAAGTGTGTCCTAGGGATGTGTTCTAATGGTGAGGGGGATGGGCTACATGTAAAACGACACTGATCATAGCTCCCGATCACAGGGAGCTGTGATCAGTGTCCTGTTACTAGGCAGAACGGGGAAATGCTTGTTTATATCAGCATTTCCCCCATTCTTCCTCTCCGTGAAACGTTTGCGGGACTCCCGGCGGACATCGAGTCTGCGGGACCCGTGGTCACACTCACAGAGCTCACGGCGGGTGAACGCCCACAATGCCACGTCTTAAAGGTGACGTACTCGTACATTGATATGCCCAGCCGTGCCATTCTGCCAACGTATATCGGCGTGACACGGTCCTTAAGTGGTTAATGGCATAAAGACATGGATGAGCGAGTTTGGGGTGGAGGAACTTGACTGGCCTGACCTCAACCTGATAGAACACCTTTGGAATAAATTAGAGTGGAAAGTGCGAACCAGGCCTTCTCATCCAACATCAGTGCCTGACCTCACAAATGCACTTCTGGAAGAATGGTCAAACATTCCCATATACACACTCCTAAACCTTGTGGACGGCCTTCCCAGAAGAGTTGAAGCTGTTTTAGCTGCAAAGGGCGGAGCCAACTCAATATTGAACCCTACAGACTAATGCCCCGTACACACGGTCGGATTTTCCGATGGAAAATGTCCGATCGGAGCGTGTTGTCGGAAATTCCGACCGTGTGTGGGCTCCATCGGACATTTTCCATCGGATTTTCCGACACACAAAGTTGGAGAGCAGGAGATAAAATTTTCCGACAACAAAATCCGGAAATTCCGATCGTGTGTACACAAATCCGACGCACAAAGTGCCACGCATGCTCAGAATAAATAAAGAGATGAAAGCTATTGGCCACTGCCCCGTTTATAGTCCCGACGTACGTGTTTTACGTCACCGCGTTCAGAACGATCGGATTTTCCGACAACTTTGTGTGACCGTGTGTATGCAAGACAAGTTTGAGCCAACATCCGTCGGAAAAAATCCTAGGATTTTGTTGTCGGAATGTCCGAACAAAGTCCGACCGTGTGTACGGGGCATAAGACTGGGATGCCATTAAAGTTCATGTGCGTTTAAAGGCAGGCGTCCCAATACTTTTGGTAATATAGTGTGAATTCCCACTGACACCACTGATCTTTTTAGCTATCTGTAGTGGTAATTCTTCCCAATGACCACAAATTCTGTATTGAAAAGGTTGAGAAAGGTTGCCCTAACTTGCAAAACCAGCGTTTCTTAACCACTTTAAGACCGAGCCTCTTTTTTGATGTGTTGTTTACATGTTAAAAACAGGTTTTTTTTTGCTAGAAAATTACTTAGAACCCCCAAACATCATACATTTTTTTTCTAACACCCTAGAGAATAAAATGGCGGTCGTTGCAATACTTACTGTCACACTGTATTTGCGCAGCGGTCTTGCAAGCGCACTTTTTTTTGAAAACTTTTTACACTTTTTTGAATTAAAAAATAAGACAACAGTAAAGTTAGCCCAATTTTTTTATATTGTGAAAGATAATGTTACACCGAGTAAATTGATACCCAACATGTCACACTTCAAAATTGCGCCCGCTCGTGGAATGGTGACAAACTTTTACCCTTAAAAATCTCCATAGGCAACATTTAAAAAATTCTACAGGTTGCATGTTTTGCATTACAGAGGAGGTCTAGGGCTAGAATTATTGCTCTCATTCCACCGATCGCAGTGATACCTCACATGTGTGGTTTGAACACCGTTTTCATATGCGGGCGCTACTCACGTATGCGTTCGCTTCTGCACGCGAGCTCGGCGGGACGGGGCGCATTTACATTTTTTTTTTTCCTTATTTATTTTTATTTTTTATTTTATTTTTTTTTTTAAATGTGTCACTTTTATTCCTATTACAAGGAATGTAAACATCCCTTGTAATAGAAAAAAAGCATGACAGGTCCTCTTAAATATGAGATCTGGGATCCAAAAGACCTCAGATCTCATATTTACACTGAAGTGCAAAAAAAAAAAAAAAATGTCATTTAAAAAAATGAAAGAAAAAAAATTGCCCTTTCAGAGCTATGGGCGGAAGTGACTTTTTTTACTCCCAAAAAATATATAAAAAAACAAATTTCTTCCACAGTTTAGGCCGATATGTATTCTTCTACATATTTTTGGTAAAAAAAAAAAAATCGCAATAAACTTATATTGATTGGTTTGCGCAAAAGTTATCGTGTCTACAAAATAGAGGATATATTTATGGCATTTTTATTATTAATTTTTTTTTATTAGTAACAGCGGCGATCTGCAATTTTTATCATGACTGCCGCATTGCGGTGGACAGATCGGACACTTTTGACACTATTTTGGGACCAGTGACATTTATACAGAGATCAGTGCTATACAAATGCACTGATTACTGTGTAAATGTCACTGGCAGGAATGGGTTAAACACTAGGGGGCGATCAAGGGGTTAACTGTGTTCCCTCAGCGTGTTCTAACTGTAGGGGGGATGGGCTCACTACAACATGACAGAGATCACTGCTCCCGATCACTGGGAGCAGTAGATCCCTGTCATGTTGCTAGGCAGAACAGGGAAATGCCTTGTTTACATAGGCATCTCCCCGTTCTGCCTTTCCGTGCCACGATCGCGGGCCACCGGCGGACATCGAGTCCGCGGGCACGATCCCGCGGTGCGCGGCGGTCGTGCGCGCACCCACTAGCAATGGATAACGCAGCGACGTACGGGTACGTTGTTTTGCACACCCGTGCCACTTTGCCGATGTATATTGCCGTGAGCCGGTCGGCAAGTGGTTAATAAAAAAGAGGTAAAAAGTCCCAGACAAAATAGTTGAAATGTAATAGTTAAAGCGTAAAAAAACATTCCGGTGATCAATGTACATTGCAAGGATTTTAACGAACTTTGTTGCTATCATGCATTTACAGTATTTTGCTTTAATACTTACCATTTTATCCATTCCCTATCCCTTATACCTCAACTTTACCCTATAACCACACACTCCCCATATATATCATTTCATCCCCCTTTTTTTGGTAACTACTATTATGTTATACTTGTCTATATAGTAATTGTAAAAGAACTCAAGACTGTAAACCACATTTGATGTTCATTACTTTGTACACTTGTTATTTTACAACATTTAATAAAACTTTGATTGTGAAAAAAAAAAAAAAAACTTTGATGCAGATTCCTACCTTTTGTTATTCTGAAGATACCACTGTGTGTTCCTCTGTGCCCCTGTGTAGAGTCTAATGGGAGTGGTTTCATAATTATCAACCAGCTGTGCACCTGCAGGGCTCTAATGAAGAAAGCTGCAGGGTCAGCATCCCCTTAGCCATGATTTCCTATTGAAAGTATCTCAACGAAAATGACATTTTTGTTGCAGGGTATGCTGGAAATCAGACATGTATCTTAGTCTAGACTTCTGGGAAAATCAGTAAGCCACTTAGAAAAACAGGATGTTTCTGGGGGTGTTCTGTATACACTCTGTGTACAGAACACCTCCAGGTAGCCATATTGCATTGCATTTTCAGAAAATGAAGGGAGATGCAGATTGAAAAGGAAAGGTAATTTTTAATAATATTCAATTACAATATAGCAGATAACTTGATCTATGCGCAGCTGAAAGCTGAATTCTATCCGCCAGTGTGAAAGGGGCATAATACTCCCAAAAAATCATATGGGGCATGGCAGGTAAGACAAAAGGGAAGAGAGCCTCATTGCACAATGTCCATTTACATCATTTACTTACAAGGCTGATAAAAACAACAGGCATTCGTATATAATATCGTCGTGCTGACGTCACCACTACTTCCTCCTCCTGATGTTCGTTTCGTCGTAGAATACGTCGTGACTGGGATAATGGGAATTAACTAAAAAGTTAATTAATAAATGTATTGCAGTAAAAACTGTTCCTTTTTTTTATAAGTGCTAAAGCTCATTCTTTTTTTTTCTTTTTTTTTTTTTTTTTTTTTTAGGTGGAGTTGGTCTTTTAAGATTATGTGAGATTTTCATGACTGGGCTTAGATCTGCTTTAATTATACCCTAAGTGAAACTGCCCTTTACAATTAAGATTCACCCAAATAGTGTTAAATATTTTTTTTTGAGGACCCAATCTTTATTTTTTAATTACTTTTTTTTCAATGGGGAGTGTGTCCTGTACACAGCAGTAGGTCTTTACAGCATTGCCATTTTATGAAAGTTTCCCCTTTTGTGTTTCTGCCTATAGGGTGACTCCTTTGTCTCCAGGGGCTCATTGGTGCCACTCGAAGTGTGTGTTGCCATCACCTGGTGTCTCGCTTGTGGGACGTTTTGCGAAGTAGGGGTCAAGGCTTTGGAGCTGTGTCTGGATGGTTGTATGTATAGTAGGGAGCTGCTGGCATTTTCTGGTCACTGGGAGGGGCCACTGGTAGGGGCCACTACCTTTCTGAGATCCAGTGCTGTGTCCAGCCTGCCCATAGGTAGTACTGTGCTGAGATATCTCAGCACAGTACGATTGGCTGGGCACAGTACAAGTGGTACTTGCTGCCCATGAGAAGACCATACAGCGCCAGGGGGCCCCCTACCATGCTTCCACCATCAACGCACAGCTTCAAATCTTTGAAAGGCAATGACCTTTACTGCGCAAGCGTCCCACAAGCAAGGCACCAGATGATGGGAGTGCCCTACTTCAAGGTGGCACCAGGATGACAATGGAGACAAAGGAGACACCCTATTGGCAGAAACTCAAGGAAACTTTCATAGGCTCATAATGCTGTAAAAACTGGGGACAGGAAGCCATGGTGCCATTTATTTCTCCCAGGAGGATTTAATATAATTTTTAGGTCAGAGAAAATAATGAGTCTAAATAAACTGTGTGTGAATTGTTGAGCCGCTCGGTGGTCCAGGGTCTTACAGCAACTTGACGGTTAAGACACTTGCAAGGAATCAATGACATTATTTGCTGTAAGTAATAAGCGCACGTTGTGTCGTGTGTATCTTATTCCCTCTGTTGGCTTTGAAGTGCTATTCCTTTTTTTTTTTCCTAGCGTGAACAGCAGAACCTTAACTAGCTCCCTGCCACCTCTGTTTTGCAGGCACTAATCCCGGGGAACTCGAATGTGATTGAAAATTACAGCTATTTCATTTTAATATTGGTGTCATATGCTGACGTTTGGCGGCTTAAGCTGAAAAGCCACTTCTTTTTATGTTGCTGCCACATGCGGCGCAGACCTCTTACATTTTTGTTGGCTGCTAACTCGCTAAGCATTTTTTTTGGCAGTCCTCTTCTCTGGACTCAAGCCACGCATGCAACGATTCCAGAGACAGCCTGGCCCAAGGGAACCCAGATCAATGGTCTTAGTTATCTGGTGAAATTCCCTGCCTCTCCATAGCCATTAAAAGATTTTAGCTGAGGTAAATGGCGACATCAGAAGCATTCGGGGATCTGTCAAGAAAAATTAAAGGGTCGGTCCACCCAAAAGGAATATCGCAACAATGGGTGGATTATGGTGGGCTGACTCGCTCACTGCCTTCCTAAAAGGTATGTGTACCCAAAACTTTTTTTAGGGTGTTTTTGGATAGAGTAGGAAAGGTTTATATTGCAATTTTTTTTTTTTTTTTTTTCGTCTGTCGCTCACTGGGGAGATTTTTCTTAATTTCCTGTCATGGAGATGGTAGCAGGAAGGGGAATTCCCCTCTTATGCCCCGTACACACGGTCGGAATTTCCGACAACAAATGTTCGATGGGAGCTTGTTGTCGGAAATTCCGACCGTGCGTAGGCTCCATCGGACATTTGTTGTCGGAATTTCCGACAAACAATATTTGAGATCCGGATCTCACATTTTCCGATAACAAGATGCGTTGTCGTTAATTCCGATCGTGTGTACACAATTCCGACGCACAAAATTCCACGCATGCTCGGAATCAAGCAGAAGAGCCGCACTGGCTATTGAAATTCATTTTTCTCGGCTCGTCGTACGTGTTGTACGTCACCGCGTTCTTGACGTTCCAACAACATTTGTATGACCGTGTGTATGCAAGACAAGTTTCAGCCACCATCCGTCAGAAAAAAAAAAAAAAGGATTTTGTTGTCGGAATGTGCGATCGTGTGTACGCGGCATTAGGGATCATTTACAGTTGCAGCTGGGAGGTAGTAAAAACACATGGTTGAGCTGTGGTTTTACTGCGCCCATCCTAACCATTTGACCTCCAGAAGGTTTTACCCCCTTCATGACAAGGACATTTTTTGTTATCCTGCACTATGCCAATTTAACCCCATTTGCGCCTAAGGGTAAAACAAATCTAAATGCCTAAGCACAATTTTGCAACTTTGACATGTGTTAGTAAAACTGTACATATCATCACAACTACATCACAACTACTTTGTGCATCCAGGTGGATTATAACCTTCCACCAAAGAACAACCCAAATCAAACCTTGATCCAGGTATTTTTTTTAATTTTTTTTTTTTTATTATTATTATTTGATAAATTTTATTTTACACATTCCGACAACAAAATCCATGGATTTTTTCCGACGGATGTTGACTCAAACTTGTTTTGTATACACACGGTCGCACAAAGTTGTTGGAAAATCCGATCGTTCCGAACGCAGTGACATAAAACACGTACGTCAGGACGATAAACGGGGCAAATAGCCAATAGCTTTTGTCTCTTAATTTATTCTGAGCATGCGTGGCACTTTGTCCGTCAGATTTGTCTACACACGATCAGAATTTAAAGGATCGGATTTTGTTGTCGGAACATTTTATAGCCTGCTCTCAAACTTTGTGTGTCGGAAATTCCGATGGAAAAAGTCCGATGGAGCCCACACAGGGACAGAATTTCCGACAACAAGCTCTAATCGCACATATTCCGTCGGGAAGTCAGACCGTGTGTACAGGGCATAACACTGAGGGACTCTCCTAGCTGCCTTGGGAAGAACTCCTCCAGTGAGAGTAGGGGGGGAAGCGAATGGAAAGGAAAGACAGAATCTGGTGGTAGGGGACTCAATTCTTAGAAGGACAGAGAGGGCAATCTGTAACAAAGGCCTGAAGCACCAAACTGTATGCTGTCTACGGATCACGGATCTGGTGGACAGAATACTGGGAAGGGCTGGGGAAGACCCGGCTGCGGTGGTGCACGTTGGCACCAGTGACAAAGTCAGAGGCAGATGGAGTGTCCTAAAGAACGATTTTTGGGACTTGGGAGCTAAATTGAGGAAAAGGACCTCCAAGGCAGTATTCTCAGGAATACTACCGGTACCTCGAGCCACACCAGAAAGGCAGAGGGAGATAAGGGAAGTAAACAAGTGGCTGAGGAGCTGGTGTAGTAAGGAGGGGTTTGGGTTCCTGCAGAACTGGGCCAACTTCTCAGTCGGTCACCAGTTCTATAGAAGGGACGGGCTGCACCTAAATGAGGAGGGTGCAGATCTGCTGGGAGTGAAGATGGTCCAAAAGTTAGAGGGGCTTTTAAACTAGGCGACGGAGGGGAGGGTCCAGAGGTAGAGATAGTCAGCGCGGAACATATTCCAGAGGGGGTAGTATTAGTGGTAGGTTGACTAAAGCACATTAACCCAAGGTAAGTATAGTAACAAGTCCTATTTGCAATCTCGGAACACCCAATAAGAGGACAGTATGTGACCGGTCTAAACTACGTGGCATGTTCATCAATGCCAGGAGCCTGGTGGACAAGGTGGGAGAACTAGAGATACTGTTGTACGAGGATTTAAATATTGTGGGAATTTCAGAGACTTGATTCAACAGCTCTCATGATTGGCTGGCAGCCATTCAAGGGTATTCCCTTTATCGCAGGGATAGAGAGGGTAAAAAAAAGTACATCACTAAGGGAGCTAGGGAGGTGGTGAAATCCTTATGGGTACAGCTCCAAAGGGATGAAATTAAGGGGGAAATAATACTGGGGGTATGCTATAGGCACCCTAACCTGAGGGAGGAGGGGGAGACGGACCTCCTATCACAATTTGAATTAACAGTAAGAATGGGAAGTGTCATCATAATGGGGGATTTTAATTATCCAGACATAGACTGGGTGGAGGGAACCACGCATTCGTCTAAGACTCACCAGTTCCTAAATGTCTTGCAGGACAATTTCATGGGTCAGATGGTAGATGCACCAGCTAGAAACAAAACGTTACTGGATCTACCGATTACCAACAATACAGACCTGATCACGGATGTGGAAATAAGGGGAAATTTAGGAAACAGCGATCACAGGTCAATTAGCTTCAGTATAAGTCACACAAATAGGAAACATAAGGGGAATACAAAGACACTGAATTTCAAAAGAGCCAACTTCCCTAAAAACTATGAACCTTGCTAGAAGATATAAATTGGGATAAAATCTTAGGAACAAAGAACATGGAGAAGACATGGGTTTGCTTTAAGAGCATATTAAATAAGGGCATTAGCCAATGCATCCTATAGGGAAATAAATTTAAAAGAGCAAACAAAAGTCCTGGATGGCTTAACTCCAATGTAAAAATGCATATAAAAGCAAAGGAGAAGGCCTTAAAAAAATACAAGGCTGAGGGATCATCATCAGCATTCAGACTTTACAAATAATGCAACAAGAAATGTAAGGGTGCAATTAGGGCGGCTAAGATAGAACACGAAAGACACATAGAGGAGAGCAAAAAAAATCCCAAGAATTTTTTAAAGTATATAAACAGTAAAAAAGGGAGGACAGACCGTAATGGCCCCATAAAGAATGAGGATGGAAATCTGCTTACAAAGGATGGGGAGATGGCAAAGGTATTGAATTTATTCTTCTCCTCAGTGTTCACGAGGGAATCGGGGGGCTTCTGTAACCAAAACTGCAATGTTTATCCGCATGACACATCACAGGAAGCACCCTCATGGCTAACAGAGGACAGAATTAGAGATAGACTTGGAAAACGTAACATTAATAAATCACCGGGACCATATGGCTTGCACCCGAGGGTCCTTAGGGAACCCAGTCAAGTAATTGCCAGACCATTGTTCCTAATTTTTACAGACAGTCTACTGACTGGAATGGTACCAGCTGATTGAAGAAAAGCCAACGTAGCACCAATATTTAAAAAAGGGCCAAAATACATCCCTGGGAATTACAGACCAGTTAGCCTAACATCAATAGTATGCAAGCTCTTGGAGGGGATGATAAGGGACTATATACAAGATTTTAGTAATGAGAACGGTATCATTAGCAGTAATCAGCATGGATTCATGAACAATCGTTCTTCCCAAACCAATCTATTAACCTTCTATGGGGAGGTGAGTTGCCATCTAGATAAAGGAAGGCCCGTAGACGTGGTGTATCTGGATTTTGCAAAAACATTTGACACATTTCCCCATAAACGTTTACTGTACAAAGTAAGGTCCATAGGGTGAGTACATGGATTGAAAACTGGCTACAAGGGCGAGTTCAAAGGGTGGTGATAAATGAGGAATACTCAGAATGGTCAGGGGTGGAAAGTGCGGTCCTCCAGGGTTCTGTGTTGGGACCAATCCTATTTAATTTGATCATAAACGACCTGGAGGATGGGGGTAAACAGTTCAATCTCTGTATTTGCGGACAATACTAAGCTAAGAAGGGCAATAATTACTTTGCAGGATGTGGAAACCTTGCAAGAAGATCTGAACAAATTAATGGGGTGGGTAATTACATGGCAAATGAGGTTTAATGTGGAAAAGATATAAATAATGCATTTGGGTGGCAAAAATATGAATGCAATCTATACACTGGGGGGGAGAACATATGGGGGAATCTAGGATGGAAAAGGACCTGGGGGTCCTAGTAGATGATAGGCTCAGCAATGGCATGCAATGTCAAGCTTCTGCTAACAAAGCAAACAGAATATTGGCATGCATTAAAAAAGAGATTAACTCCAGGGATAAAGCAATAATTCTCCCACTCTACAAGACTCTGGTTCGGCCGCACCTGGAGTATGCTGTCCAGTTCTGGGCACCAGTTCTTAGGAAGGATGTACTGGAAATAGAGCGAGTACAGAGAAGGGCAACAAAGCTAATAAGGGGACTGGAGGATATTAGTTATGAGGAAAGGTTGCGAGCACTGAACTTATTCTCTCTGGAGAAGAGACGCTTGAGAGGGGATATGATTTCAATTTACAAATACCGTACTGGTGACCCCACAATAAGGATAAAACTTTTCCGCAAAAGGGAGTTTAATAAGACATGTGACCACTCATTAAAATTAGAAGAAAAGAGGTTTAACCGTAAACTGCATAGAGGGTCCTTTACTGTAATGCCCCATACACACGATCGGACATTCCGACAACAAAATCCATGGATTTTTTCCACTGATGTTGGCTCAAACTTGTCATGTAAACACACGGTCACACAAACTTGGTCAAGAAATTGCAAACGTTAAGAATGCGGTCACGTACAACACATGACGAGCCGAGAAAAATGAAGTTCAATAGCCAGTGCGGCTCTTCTGCTTGATTCCGAGCATGCGTGGAACTTTGTGCGTCGGAATTGTGTACACACGATCAGTGGCGTAGGGTGGGGGGTGCGAGGGGGGCGTAGGCCCCGGGCGCAACATTTGGGGGGGGCAAAATCCTGCTCCAGTATGTTGTCACCCTCTCTACATACATCTAAATTCTATTTTCTGTGACCCCGCGCTCCGGCCGCCATGTTAATTCTCAGGCCGGCCCTGGCGCCCTGTGATTTGGCGAAAGGGGCCATGTGCGGCAGGTGGGGGCAGGGCTGGCCTGTCCTCAATCGCGGGGGAGCGGGGGTGGTCTTCGCTGTGGCCGCCGTCTTCTCCTGCTCCTCCTCTCCGGCCCGGGTCACCAATCATGTCCCCGTCGCAGCAGGCCGTCTGTGGCCGCTGTCCTCTCCTCCTCTCCTCCTCCTCCTCCTCCTCTCCGGCCCGGGTCACTGATCGTGATGTCCCCGCCGGGGCAGGCAGTGTGACAGTCGGCAGCGCAGAGGCAGAGCAGATGGAAGAAAAAAAGGTTAGAGACTCACTCGGCCCGGGGGGAGTAGATATGATCTGGGGAGAGGGAGCAGCCAGAAAGTTAGTATATAGTGTAATGTATAATGTTGTGGGTAGCGTATAGTGTATTGTGTGTAGTGTATTGGTCTGTGGGTAGTGTTGTGTAGCAGTCAGTATGTAGTGTATTGAGTAGTAGTGGTCTGTGGGTAATGTATAGTGTAGTGTGGTGTGTGGTCAGTGTGTAGTGTAGTGGTCAGTGTGTAGTGGTCAGTGTGGTGTGTGGTCAGTGTGTAGTGTAGTGTAGTGGTCAGTGTGTGGCGTGTGGTCAGTGTGTAGTGTAGTGTAGTGGTCAGTGTGTAGTGTAGTGTAGTATGGTCAGTGTGTAGTGTAGTGTAGTCAGTGTGTAGTGGTCAGTGTGTAGTGTAGTGTGGTCAGTGTGTAGTGTAGTGGTCAGTGTATAGTGTAGTGTGGTCAGTGTGTAGTGGTCAGTGTGTAGTGTAGTGTAGTGTAGTGGTCAGTGTGTAGTGGGTAGTGGTCAGTGTGTAGTGGTCAGTGTGGTGTGTGGTCAATGTGTAGTGTAGTGGTCAGTGTGTAGTGGTCAGTGTGGTGTGTGGTCAGTGTGTAGTGTAGTGGTCAGTGTGTAGTATAGTGGTGTGTAGTGGTCAGTGTGGTGTGTAGTGTAGTGGTCAGTGTGTAGTGGTCAGTGTGGTGTGTGGTCAGTGTGTAGTGTAGTGTAGTGGTCAGTGTGTGGCGTGTGGTCAGTGTGTAGTGTAGTGTAGTGGTCAGTGTGTAGTGTAGTGTAGTATGGTCAGTGTGTAGTGTAGTGTAGTTAGTGTGTAGTGGTCAGTGTGTAGTGTAGTGTGGTCAGTGTGTAGTGTAGTGGTCAGTGTATAGTGTAGTGTGGTCAGTGTGTAGTGGTCAGTGTGTAGTGTAGTGTAGTGTAGTGTAGTGTAGTGGTCAGTGTGTAGTGGGTAGTGGTCAGTGTGGTGTGTGGTCAATGTGTAGTGTAGTGGTCAGTGTGTAGTGGTCAGTGTGGTGTGTGGTCAGTGTGTAGTGTAGTGGTCAGTGTGTAGTATAGTGGTGTGTAGTGGTCAGTGTGGTGTGTAGTGTAGTGGTCAGTGTGTAGTGTAGTGGTCAGTGTGGTGTGTAGTGTAGTGTGGTCAGTGTGTATTGGTCAGTGTGGTGTGTAGTGTAGTGTGGTCAGTGTGTAGTGTAGTGGTCAGTGTGTAGTGGTTAGTGGTGGTCAGTGTGTGGTGTAGTGTAGTGGTCAGTGTGTAGTGATGTGTAGTGGTTAGTAGTGGTTAGTGGTGTGTAGTGGTTAGTGGTGTGTAGTGGTTAGTGGTGTGTAGTGTAGTGGTCAGTGTGGTGTGTGGTCAGTGTGTAGTGTAGTGGTCAGTGTGTAGTGTAGTGTGGTCAGTGTGTAGTGGTCAGTGTGTGGTGTAGTGGTGTGTAGTGTAGTGTTCAGTGTGGTGTGTAGTGTAGTGGTCAGTGTGGTGTGTAGTGTAGTGTGGTCAGTGTGTATTGGTCAGTGTGTAGTGTAGTGGTCAGTGTGTAGTGTAGTGTGGTCAATGTGTAGTGGTCAGTGTGGTGTGTAGTGTAGTGGTCAGTGTGTGGTGTAGTGGTCAATGTGTAGTGTAGTGGTGGTTAGTGGTTAGTGGTGTGTAGTGGTCAGTGTGTAGTGGTTAGTGGTGTGTAGTGGTCAGTGTTTAGTGGTTAGTGGTGTGTGGTGTGTGGTGTGTAGTGGTCAGTGGATAGTGTAGTGTATTGTGTAGTAGTATTGTGTAGTGGTCAGTATAGGAATCAGGTAGATCAGTGTGTGGTGTTTAGTGGTCAGTGTGGTGTGTAGTGGTCAGTGGATAACATATTGTGTAGTGGGTAGTGTAGTAGTATAGTGTAGTGGTCAGTAAAGGAATCAGGTAGGTTGGTGTGGTGTGTAGTGTAGTGGTCAGTGTATAGTGGATTGTGTAGTGGATTGTATAGTGTAGTGGTCAGTGTGTAGTGGTCGATGTCGGAATCGGGTAGGTTGGTGTGGTGTGTAGTGGTCAGTTTAGGAATCAGGTAGGTCAGTGTGTAGTGTAGTGGTCAGTGTATAGTGGATTGTGTAGTGGATTGTGTAGTGAAGTGATCAGTGTGTAGTGTAGTGGTTGATGTTGGAATCGGGTAGGTTGGTGTGGTGTGTAGTGGTCAGTATAGGCATTAGAGCGGCAAGGATGTGGATTTCCCTTCCACAGGCGGTGGTTTCAGTGGGGAGCATCGATAGTTTCAAAAAACTATTAGATAAACACCCGAACGACCACAACATACAGGGATATACAATGTAATACTGACATATAATCGCACACATAGGTTGGACTTGATGGACTTTTTTCAATCTCACTTACTACGTAACTATGTAACTGATACTAAAAAAAAGCAATACTAATAAAAAATCCTGACCTTGACTTTTGACCCTGACCTTGACACAAGCACTAACCCTGGCATTGACCTAGATCAAACCTTGATCTACAAGTAGGTTTTTTTTTTGTATTTTTTTAATATTATTATTTAATTTATTTTTTTTATACACACTTTTTTTTCTCTGCAAGGAGGGAGAGAGATATTATGTATCTCTCTTCTCCATTCACAGTGAAAGAAAAGATAGGGGCAGACTTCACTGTGACTGATCACTGTGATAGATAATCAGAGGCTATCACAGCAATCAGGTGACCCGGAATCTCAAGTCTAAAATGTTAGTACCAAACCCGGGGGTTCAAGGTTGAGACCCCGATCTCTGTACTGGCAGCGCACCCAAGTGTAAAACAAATCGAAATAACTAAGAACAATGATGCAGCTTTGACATGTGTTAGTAAAACTGTACATATCATCACAACTACTTTGTGCATCCAGGTGGATTATACCGCGTTTTTTATAGTACAAATTGGGCTTTCATTTTGTGGTAAATGGTGATCTATATTCCCTAATTTGTTTTTACTATCAAAGAAAAACTGGCCCAAAATAGTAAAAAATATTTTTTTAAGTTACCTGTATATTTCTTAGTACTACTATAACCTTCTAACAAAGAACAACCCAAATTAAATTCTATTGCTCCTGACGATCGCATCATTATGCTTTTTTTTCCCCCTACCTAAAACACACTGGCACTAATACTAATAAAAAAAAAAAAAAATTATTTCCAAAGAAAAAACTGACCCTGACATGTGACCTGACCTTGACCTTTGACCCTGACCTTGACCCAAACACTAACCCTGGCACTGACCTAGATCAGACCTTGATCTAGATTTTTATGTCGTTTTTTTAGTTTTTTATTTTAATTATTATTATTATTACCGGTACTTAATTTTTTTTTTTTTTTTTACACACACTTTTTTTTTTCTCTCTGCACAGAGATAGAAAGCACAGGGGTGGGCTTTACAGTGAAAGCCAATCAGAGGCTATCATAGAGGTCAGGTGACCCGGAATCTCGAGTTCTGGGTCCGGATCGTTAGTACGGGGCTCAGGGCTCACGGTGAGACCCCGGTCTCTGTGCTGGTCAAACATTCCCATAGACACACTCCTAAACCTTGTGGACAGTCTTCCCAAGAGAGTTGAAGCTGTTATAGCTGCAAAGGGTGGGCCAACTCAATATTGAACCCTACGGACTCATGCCCCGTACACACGGTCGGACTTTGTTCGGACATTCTGACAACTGATGTTGGCTCAAACTTGTCGGAAAATCCGATCGTTCTGAACGCGGTGACGTAAAACACGTACGTCGGGACTATAAACGGGGCAGTGGCCAATAGCTTTCATGTCTTTATTTATTCTGAGCATGCGTGGCACTTTGTCCGTCGGATTTGTGTACACACGATCGGAATTTCCGACAACGGATTTTGTTGTCGGAAAATGTTATATCCTGCTCTCAAACTTTGTGTGTCGGAAAATCCGATGGGAAATGTGTGATGGAGCCTACACACGGTCGGAATTTCCGACAACGAGGTCCTATCACACATTTTCTATCGGAAAATCCGACCGTGTGTACGGGGCATAAGACTGGGAAGCCATTAAAGTTCATGTGCGTGTAAAGGCAGGCGTCCCAATACTTTTGGTAATATAGTGTAAATTCCAACTGACACCAATACTTCTGACACTATAGTGACTGTGGCCCCACAGAAAAAAGCCCAGTCTAGTGGGTCCACATACTTGTGTTATGTCGGCACGTTGGCACCAATGACAAAGTCAGAGGCAGATGGAGTGTCCTAAAGAACGATTTTTGGGACTTAGGAGCTAAATTGAGGAAAAGGACCTCCAAGGCAGTATTCTCAGGAATACTACTGGTACCTCAAGCCACACCAGAAAGGCAGAGAGAGATAAGGGAAGTAAACAAGTGGCTGAGGAGCTGGTGTAGTAAGGAGGGGTTTGGGTTCCTGGAGAACTGGGCCAACTTCTCAGTCGGTCACCAGTTCTATAGAAGGGACGGGCTGCACCTAAATGAGGAGGGTGCAGATCTGCTGGGAGTGAAGATGGTCGAAAAGTTAGAGGGGCTTTTAAACTAGGCGACGGAGGGGAGGGTCCAGAGGTAGAGATAGTCAGCGCGGAACATATTCCAGAGGGGGTAGTATTAGTGTTAGGTTGACTAAAGCACATTAACCCAAGGTAAGTATAGTAACAAGTCCTATTTGCAATCACGGAACACCCAATAAGAGGACAGTATGCGACCGGTCTAAACTACGTGGCATGTTCATCAATGCCAGGAGCCTGGTGGACAAGGTGGGAGAACTAGAGATACTGTTGTACGAGGATTTAAATATTGTGGGAATTTCAGAGACTTGATTCAACAGCTCTTATGATTGGCTGGCAGCCATTCAAGGGTATTCCCTTTATCGCAGGGATAGAGAGGGTAAAAAAAAGTACATCACTAAGGGAGCTAGGGAGGAGGTGGAATCCTTATGGGTAGAGCTCCAAAGGGATGAAATTAAGGGGGAAATAATACTGGGGGTATGCTATAGGCACCCTAACCTTAGGGAGGAGGGGGAGACGGACCTCCTATCACAATTTGAATTAACAGTAAGAATGGGAAGTGTCATCATAATGGGGGATTTTAATTATCCAGACATAGACTGGGTGGGGGGAATCATGCATTCGTCTAAGGCTCACCAGTTCCTAAATGTCTTGCAGGACAATTTCATGGGTCAGATGGTAGACTCACCAGCTAGAAACAAAACGTTACTGGATCTACCGATTACCAACAATACAGACCTGATCACGGATGTGGAAATAAGGGGAAATTTAGGAAACAGCGATCACAGGTCAAATAGGTTCAGTATAAGTCACACAAATAGGAAACATAAGGGGAATACAAAGACACTGAATTTAAAAAGAGCCAACTTCCCTAAACTATGAACCTTGCTAGAAGATATAAATTGGGATAAAATCTTAGGAACAAAGAACATGGAGAAGAGATGGGTTTGCTTTAAGAGCATATTAAATAAGGGCATTAGCCAATGCATCCTATTGGGAAATAAATTTAAAAGAGCAAACAAAAGTCCTGGATGGCTTAACTCCAGTGTAAAAATGCATATAAAAGCAAAGGAGAAGGCCTTAAAAAAATACAAGGCTGAGGGATCATCATCAGCATTCAGACTTTACAAATAATGCAACAAGAAATGTAAGGGTGCAATTAGGGCGGCTAAGATAGAACACGAAAGACACATAGAGGAGAGCAAAAAAAAATCCCAAGAATTTTTTTAAGTATATAAACAGTAAAAAAGGGAGGACAGACCATAATGGCCCCATAAAGAATGAGGATGGAAATCTGCTTACAAAGGATGGGGAGATGGCGAAGGTATTGAATTTATTCTTCTCCTCAGTCTTCACGAGTGAATCGGGGGGCTTCTATAACCAAAACTGCAATGTTTATCCTCATGACACATCACAGGAAGCACCTCCATGGTTAACAGAGGACAGAATTAGAGATAGACTTGGAAAACTTAACATTAATAAATCACTGGGACCAGATGGCTTGCACCCGAGGGTCCTTAGGGAACCCAGTCAAGTAATTGCCAGACCATTGTTCCTAATTTTTACAGACAGTCTACTGACTGGAATGGTACCAGCTGATTGAAGAAAAGCCAACGTAGCACCAATATTTAAAAAAGGGCCAAAATACATCCCTGGGAATTACAGACCAGTTAGCCTAACATCAATAGTATGCAAGCTCTTGGAGGGGATGATAAGGGACTATATACAAGATTTTAGTAATGAGAACGGTATCATTAGCAGTAATCAGCATGGATTCATGAACAATCGTTCTTCCCAAACCAATCTATTAACCTTCTATGAGGAGGTGAATTGCCATCTAGATAAAGGAAGGCCCGTAGACGTGGTGTATCTGGATTTTGCAAAAACATTTGACACATTTCCTCATAAACGTTTACTGTACAAAGTAAGGTCCATTGGCATGGACCATAGGGTGAGTACATGGATTGAAAACTGGCTACAAGGGCGAGTGTAAAGGGTGGTGATAAATGAGGAATACTCAGAATGGTCAGGGGTGGAAAGTGCGGTCCTCCAGGGTTCTGTGTTGGGACCAATCCTATTTAATTTGATCATAAACGACCTGGAGGATGGGGGTAAACAGTTCAATCTCTGTATTTGCGGACGATACTAAGCTAAGAAGGGCTATAATTACTCTGCAGGATGTGGAAACCTTGCAAGAAGATCTGAACAAATTAATGGGGTGGGTAATTACATGGCAAATGAGGTTTAATGTGGAAAAGATGTAAATAATGCATTTGGGTGGCAAAAATATGAATGCAATCTATACACTGGGGGGGAGAACATATGGGGGAATCTAGCATGGAAAAGGACCTGGGGGTCCCTGTAGATGATAGGCTCAGCAATGGCATGCAATGCCAAGCTGCTGCTAATAAAGCAAACAGAATATTGGCATGCATTAAAAAGGGGATCAACTCCAGGGATAAAGCAATAATTCTCCCACTCTACAAGACTCTGGTTCGGCCGCACCTGGAGTATGCTGTCCAGTTCTGG